>FWPY01000024.1:2990342-4190342 GCA_900174645.1 Sonneratia alba | reverse complement strand
ATTCTCATCAATGGATGGCTCATATATTAAGTGTTACTGGAATTTGTTACAGGAGTATAGGAGGGCGCAGGGCATAATAAAACAGGCACAGGTTCACCAAGTACAGTTTCTGGTTGATCGGGTTTTGTTTTTGTCAGGTATCAATTCACATCTCTGCATTTTCTTCGTGCAATGATTTGGATGTTTGTGCTGGTCAAATCACAAGTACCCCGAAAAAAGAAAAGATGGCAAGTCTCTTTCTATGCCTTCCATCAAGTGCTGGTAGGGATCTACTGTGAACTGGAATCCAAAGAATAAAGCTGATCTTTTTTCACTAGTTGGATCCAGCCCCAATATTCTCATTTCCAGATCAAGCATCGGTACTTCTGTCTGAAGTTTCAGTTTTCATTACCACAGGAAGAAAGAAGAAAATGACATTAAGACTGCAAAAAATGCTAAAGAAAAATATTACTGCAATTGAAGGAATTACAAGCTTTCACTGCTTTTTACAGTTTTGACTTTGCCGGGCATACTTGTCGTTGTCCCAGTCGGATCAGGTGCTAAGAATAGTGCCCGGAACCGCATTCAATAATTGCTGGCGGCGGGCACCTTTAATCCCTCAAATGTTCCAGCTTTGGCTCTTCCTGGCACTGATTTCCAGTTATACTTTCAGGCTCGGACCTGGGCGGTGTGTGAGGTCCAGTATTACATGGCCAGGATGGTCAATCGTATGAGGCTCAACCTTGCTCGAGGCATGGAAGATGTTGACCTGGATCTTGATCGGCTGGGCTGTGCTGACCACAATCTTAGCAACAGTTACCAGATCCTTCGATTTCAACCACAGGAATTGCATTTGGTGAGCAATTGCCGTGCATGAATGAATGCATGCCCTGAGCAGACCGGCCGTGCAGTGAATCCGATACGATGCCGAGCTGTCAATCCGGATTCTGAGACCCAGAGGGATCTTGTTCAACTTCATTAATTTCCAACTCCAGGTGAGAAAGCTCGGCATAATCAAAGCTGCAACGCAGCAGGAAAAGAAAGACGATCAACTCTGCCGCGTAAATGATTTCCAGAAACAGATGTTATGATATGATGATGTATCAACAGCTTTGACAATCAATCTTTCCGGTATTTCCAACACCCGTCGCCATCCGATAATGTAGTTGCATATTTTCCTTTTATTCTCCATCGTATCTATAGGATTTTCATTCCATTTTGCTGATGTAAGATTATATTCTCAATAACATCTCTTTATTAGACCTAGGCAGATTCGACCACCTACAGTGATATGAAACTGATTCAACTAATTGGACAGGGGGAGGGAATCGAATGAAACCAATGTCCCAAATTCGACCACTTTCCTTTATGCGGCGAGACCACCCTAGAGCACTACGCTCGGTGTGGGACCTACAGTGGACAGGGTAGCGGGGTCCGGCCGGAGGCCCAGTCATGGGTCCAGCATTCTGATAGTCATGGGCTTTGAGCAATGGGCCTTGCTGGGTTTTGTGGGCCTCCTGCCCGTCTCCTCATAGAGAGGAGGATTTCTCTTCGAATAAACTGATCATTTTATTCGAAGATATATGACCATAATTTTATTTTATTTTTTTTTATAATTGAGTTTCCTTATTTTTCTTCTTCCTACACCTAAACCTGTCAAAAACTGGCCAGCACGAAAACCGTGCCGTCGACAGGGATCGGCTGGGGATTAATGAGGGTCGTGTTGTAGGTCAGCGATGTGAGCGGCCGTGTGAGCTCATGAATCCCAATCTCTGAGTAAAACACTCGGTGGTACATGTTCTGTTCTTCACCACCGCTGTATATTCTAAGAAGTCAAGATCGAGATCGACTGGGAAGGTATGACATAAGGCCTGAGCAAGGTGGGTCGTGGTTCGATATTTCTTACCTTGAATCCGAGCTTCATGATGGTCCGTTGTCAATCTTATGTTCGAACGTTGACCTAACCATAAACTGAGACATAAGTGAAACTTACGATATATACATATACATATGTTTTAACCCTAAGTGGCGATCGTCTTCACTTCCACTGATCCCCACTTCCGTGCCTTCTACTGAACAGAAATTTCAAACTAAATAAAATAGAACTAGAAATAGAAATATTACCCAAAATAAGATTAAAAAGAGGAGTAATAAGGAGGGAGTCCCATTTCCAACCACGCCGCCGACATTTAGACCAATTACGGACTGGGAAGTCAAACTGTTTGACCGAAGGATCGGGTCGGTCAAACATCTGCCGTCGACGGCGGGAGCAGCGGCTGGGTGAGGGACGACTTGGTGACTGCCGGCACCGCGGTGTTACCATGCTCCTGAGCGGACTGGATCGCGGCCTTCTCGGCGGCGGCAAGCTTCTTCTCTTCGCTCTTGCCCCAGAGAACGAGGTACAGCCCCGCGATGATCAGCACCGCTCCGATGATCCTGTGCAGCCGGATCCATAAATCATCAGACATATAGAACCAATGAAATGTCTCTCCTTGTAATTGCAAATCATACAATCAATTTCTCCGTCCGTAGAAATCTAGTGATAAAATCTTGCTACACAACAACACTTCATAAGAAAAGTCGAACTGTGTCACATGGCAATGCCCAACGTACCCGCCCAAGTAGAACTCTTCTCCTAGAGCAATGGATGCCATGATGGCGACCACGAGCGTCTGCACGGGCTGGTAGACGGCCACGAAGACCGGGCCGCCTCTGTCGATGCACCATATCTGCACCGCAAATGCTATCCCGGATGCCACCACTCCCTGCATATTCGAAGATCACACATTTCAGCCGATACCCATACACCATTGCCACTCTTTCTCCCGTGAATGTGCTTTCAGATCAACTCCAATTAGACGAATTACAGATCCTTTGGTCTGAATCTTCTACGGCCGAAACGACTCAGGTGGCAATGCTGTAATTAGGCGAAACATAAGGGGGCTGTTTATAGAACGCTGGGGTTGGGAGGATTTTCCTTGGAGGAGGAATAGCACTATCCCCAGATTTTAAGGTTGAATCATCAGGACTAGTGGGAGGCCACAATCAATAACAGAAGGAAAAATTGCATGAGAAATGAAATACCCAACGCATCTTTGAGTTTATTTGCTTTTACATGCATATAAAATATACATCATATCATATATATATAGTGAATATCTTTACTGTCTCTTAAAAAAATGGTTTCTTAATTTCATTTATTTTTGAATTACCATTCATCTAAAGGTGGATGAGGTTAAGAAATCCATCGAATCTGCATGTGATCTGTTTGACAATCGATTCCATTCCGCCTCCGCTTGGGCAGCATAAGAAAATTTTCAATTTGAAAGGAGATGGAAGTAGCCAACGTAATCAGGATATGGCACTTCAATCAATGCTTAATTAAGGGCCAGTAAGGCTTCGATCTACACATGCCGACTACTGGAAGTTTACCAGAAGTTTGATGGACACGCGTGAAACAGAAAATTGCTTTTGTTCACGGGAGTATACCCGAGCCCGATATTACCATGTGGGCAGCATACTTAAGAGTCCTTGCTAGAAGGGTAGATCTCCAAGTTGGACTAGGTGAGGAGTCTAGCGTCGGGACTCAGGAGGTGTCTCCTGAACTTAACATATCTGATATGACTACAATTTTTCTTTATTCATAGCGTTTGAACCCGATTGATCGATGTTCATGTAGAGTCAGGTTGATCAAGGCATAGGACTAACAAATAGAGTACAAGGATAGATGTTAACTGACCGCGTAGAAGATGCTGAAGACTTCTGCCCCGGAGCGGACAAGCCAAGCCTGGAGGTCCCTCTCCACGAAGGCTGCTATGATCAGGAACTGGATCAGCCCGAAGAAGCATGTGTAAGAGGTGACCGAGAGCCGGGCCGGGTACTTCTTCAGCACCGGGGCCTGCAGCACGAGCCAGCCCGACCACGACAGGCAGTGCCCAATGAGGAAAAGGCACCCTAGCGTCCAGTTCTTGCCCTTCGCATCCCCGAGGGACAGCGACTGGAGCAAAGGGAAGAATGGGTTCAGGCCCGAGGCCGGGTGCAGCCCGGCAGTCGACTGGAGGGGTGGGGCTGGGCTGTAGATGGCTGGGCCCTTGTAGAGTGTGATGACCGAGGCGCCAGCCACACAGCACACTGTCCCGATCACCTTAGCGATGCCATCCTTGCGGTTCAGCCGCACATGCTCGATCCTGTAACAAATTAGCAAGAGACTGCTATAAGCTGGAGCTTAAAACTTTACTAGTATAATCTGATGAAATGATTTGCCTTAGAATTGCAGCCATGAGGAAGGTGATGGCCGGGACTGAGTTCTGGATGGCTGAGGCAAAGGTGGGGGAGGTGTTGTCGAGGCCGAGCAAGTACAACCCTTGGTTTGCTGTTATTCTGTGATCCAAACATATTGACATAGAATAATGTAAGTGGAAGTAATGATCCAAAGGTCAGACTTTCATTACAATGTCAATCAAATTATGGATTAGGACGGTTTCACATGATATACCCGACAAGCGCGAGGAGAAAGAATTGGACGAGGAAGTTCAGAGTGATTGCCGGCCTCTCTTTCCTGGATGAAAGAAGTCGAATCACCATGACCATGGTCTTAGTCAGCCAGAACAAAGAAGAAGATAAATGATACACGATAGCGTGTGAAGGATGATGATGATGATGATGTACTTTTCGAGGAAGTAGGCGAAGGGTAGGAGGAGGAGGAAGGCAATGACATTCCGGTAGACGATGAAGACGATCTTGCTGATGCCCATGTTGAGGGCAGCCCTGGACACGACGTGGAAGCCGGCATAGCCGAACTGCAAGGCCAGCATGGCCATGTGGAGCTGCAGCCGCTCCGGCACCGAGCACCACATCCTCCTGCCCACCTGGCTCGAACCTGAATCTGCCATTCCTAAAAGATCGCTACTTGACCTCTCTAACTAGTTAATGGTTCCTCTCTGCCTCAACGTGGAGGATCAACGGGGGAAGGTTTAGAGGGAGAAAAGCGATGATCAAGAGCGTAAGGATAGAAGGGATATAAATATAGTAGCTATGGCCCTGTGCCAGGGAGTGGAATATGGGCCCCGAGGATGGGGAGGATACGTTGTGTCAATGTGTCATGGGCCTTCATCTGTCTTCGAGTTGTTCCTCGCCTTGTTGTGAAAGCTCCCTGTCTAGCAGCTTCGGTCTTTCTCGACCGTCTATAAGTTTCGAAAGGATACAAGAAAATAAGTATAAAGAGTATCAAAAAGTTTGGTGACAATCAAACACTCGATTTCCTAGTCCGAGACTGTAAAATGGTAAGCTTTTCAGGCGATCCACTGAATTCTAGTTCTGCAGGCGTTGGTTGCTGTTCTTCTCCATGTTGGGGGGTGACGGACTTACAGATCGGAACTATGCTAGTCTTTAGGCCTAGGGTTGAATCCTGAAATACTTGTGGAGATGTTAGTAATTTGATATAAATGTGGAGAGGATGATGAGCAAGGCAGTGAAAGGATCGGGGACATTCAGGTATTCGACCCAAACCCCGAGAGGCAAGTGGGGGAATCTATAGAGTTTACATGGCTCGACCAACGCAGGGTGATGTCCTTCGGGTTGCGGACGTGGGCTCAGACTGTGGTGTCGTTGACCGGTCCAACGAGGTAGTCGTCAACCCTCTCAAACTTGACCGAGGGATCAACCGACGGGCAAGGTCCACTCTAGGCGAGTTGGTCACGTTGTGGAGTCAAATAAGTAAGATTAATTCGTAGTACGGTGTTATAGCTGCCAGGAAGATGACATTCCTCCATGAATTTTATTTTTCAAAATAAGTGAGATTAATAATGATTGAAATAAAATAAAATAAAATAATAATTTTGAGAGATGCCGCGCAGGTACCACATTTTACCATCAGCTTAAAAAAAAGGGGAAAAAAAGAAAAAGAAGAAGAAGAAAGGCATTTGCAGACAAGTATAATAAAATCGTTTTGGGCCACGACATAATTATCCATCCACATTGCCTTATTTCCCCACGTTCTTCCAACATTCCATATGCCCGAGTTGAGTACTAATAAATTACGGCCATAAATTTTTTTTGCCTTTTTCACCTCTCCTGCATAAGCAATTTTTTAATTAAAATTCTTGATTTATTTAGAGTGGTTGGATCACCTTATATACATACGAAGAATTTCTTACATAAGTTAGTTGAGATAAGTCAACACATTTTTCTCTTAAATAATATCTCGAGTTTGAGTATTGTAAATAAAAAAATACATATTAGAAGAGTTTTACCTCTTCAGTAAACATACTGAATTTAAGTTGAATTAGTCAGAACTCAATCAATGTCTTGTGAATATTAGTTAGTTTACACAAAAAAAAAGATTTTTTTCCTTGTTGTTACATTTCCTTTGATATCAGTATAGATTAATCCGATATCGAAAAAGTATATGCTAAAAATTAGGAACATAATGAATTTTTATATTATTATTTATTAGTTTGAAATAATGTGGGGCCATGGAGGTCGGATGGTGGGGCCATGGGGGTCAGAGCCTGACCGGGCCTGTGTGAACCGGTCGGGAACCGGACGGACCAGTCCAGCTGGGACCTCCGACGGCAGAGGTGGCAATCGATTCAGTGCGCACGGGATAATCTCACACTCACACCCCTCTAGTCTTGCATCTCTGTCGAGGTAGTGTCTCCCCTCCCAAAAATGTCCATCAAAATCAGACATGAATTGATTAAAGATATTTTGCCACATATTTACCTCAAATAAAAATTTTTATATTAAAATAACAATACATTTTATCAATTAACTCACATCGAATTTAAATTAATTAGAGTTTATTGAATCTATAAATATCATATGATTTATATCGAAAAAAATGTCTAATGAAGACCGACTGCTTACATAATATGCCAGAGAGAAGTATAGGGATTTATGTAAAGCAATAAATTTCAATGAAATTATGGAAGAGAAATAAGAGGATGGATTTAGAGGAAATTTAATGTATAAAACTACCCGTTAAATCCCATTTATGATTATAAATACGTGGTATCACGTTGTCTCATTGTATCGGTAGATGCTGATCACAAAAATGAAACAAAATATACGTTAAAAAATTATATGCCACCAATTAAAATAATATTAATGTGAGTAAGCTATATTAGGTTACTACTAACTTCTATTACCCCCAAAACTATAATGATAGTATGGGTATCTTTTAAGTGATGACATAATTAGCATTTTCGTAGACCAATGATGTGTACTTGTCGTGGATCTGTGCGTTGGAACCCAAATAGCCCATGACCACCGGTTGGTTCTTCAATTTCTTACCTACCTGAACCATACATAAATTCACTGTGATATGCCCGAAACCTGCAATACGACATCATGATTCTTGTCGGTTCCAGGTCTACTTGACACTTGTAAATGCCCTCATAAAAATTCACAAAAGCCCTCATAAGAAATCATGCCGATAAGGGCCGAATCGACCGCACTTAATCATGACTCTGTGTCCCTTCTTCTTGATCAATGAAACTTTAGTTTTGAGTCTTACCTGCAAATGGAATTCATAATTTGATAAGTTTCATCTCTTAATTAACCAACTTGAACGTGAATATACGGTTGCTGTGCAAACGAAAAAGTGCAATCTTAGCCTTTAGACAACAAAATGAGCTAACTGATAATTATCATGCCCACCTGACAATTATTGCGTTCCTAAACAGATATAATTATTTTAATTGCACCTAATCATCTAGAACTTGTCCAGCCAATTATCAGAAGCGCATCATACCCAAGACCAAGTTCCTTACTCAAAATGAAAGTTAATTTAAGCGGATGGGTTCGAAACACGTCGAGATCGTAAATAAATACCCTCATACAACATTTGGTATAGCCTAACAGCGTAAAGTTGCTCCAATTGATAATTGTTAACATTCAACTTTAATAATCTCCATACTTAATATCACCTTAATAGTCATCGCTCACGCCTAAACACAACAAATTAATTAAGATAATTAACCATAATTAGTTTTGGCACATGGAGACGGCATGGGCCCATTGGTCTTCACAATCAACTTGCAATGAAAGGATTAATTCCCTGTTCAATCCCCAACAAGTCGTGAGATTATGGGCAAAAAGTTTCCAAAATTGTCCTTTTCCCGGTTATTCAGAAAAGGGAAATAAAAGGGTTATAAGAAGTCAAATCTAAAATTTCTAATCCTTATTAAATGTGATGATACTATTAATTTTCAAAAAATAGTTTTTATGTTAAGCTACAAACCCCATGTCCGATAGTCCATCATTTTGGAAAGATCTTCTTAGCTTTAAGTTGGCTGGCTGCACTCAAGCTTTTGTGGGTTGGTAGCAAAAAGATGGAGGCACCATCGATTGATTCGGCATAATTGCTGAGCCTCTCTATGAATGTTTGCTTCTGCTCGACTCCTCCGGGCATATCGAAAGAGGCCATGAGAGCTTCGACAGAAGGATTTGGTGAAGAAGATGTTGCTTTCTCACATGCCCCTTATGTGCATCGCCTTTTTCCCTCACCTTGCCCCCACCAATTTGAGGTTTTAGCTCGAGTGGTGATATGGGCTACCATGATCTTGAGCCACATTTTGAATGTGGAGTCGTCCATCTTCCAATAAAGGGGAGAATGGAACATAACCTAATTCAAACATGAGTTTATTCATATTTTATAACTAAAGAAATATAATAAGAAAGGAACGATTATGAAAATTAATTAAAATTTTATTATTTTAGAATATGATCTAATATATAATATATTTTTATTTTTCGATTATATAAGAGATAGAGTTAAGAATTTACAAGGAGGGGACCAAGTTAAAAAGAAATAAAAAAACTAAATTTTATATGCGAAACTTGGAATCCTTAAAATAGAAGAGGACATAATGTACGACTGAATTGGTTTTATCTGATAAGACCTGAGAATTGTGTAAATATGTATTAAATGGTGCATGACATGAAAATGACGCATTAATGGGATGTTCGGTTCAATTATTGTTAAATTATGGAAAATATTAATAAATAAACATATTTTTATATTAGGATGAGAGTATATTAATTTTTACTGACTAAATTACCTTTTCTTAACCGCTAAAGCGTTTATAGATTTAATAAAGTACTTAACATTCACTATTTTTTCTGAACTTCCAATGTGCGTATCGAGTGATATAGACAAGAGCATGAAAACGACCGACTCCAACCATTGAATTCGCTCTGCGGTTGTCTAAGCGACGGATCCTCCCATCAATCAGCTGTCATTGATCGCACTCAAACGCAATGCAGTCGCTGATTCATCACAAATTCACAACGTGTTGACAATGGATCAACGGGCAAACACTTACTATATACCCTTATAAATTTATCCTACATATGTTCCACATTTTTTTGAAAAAATATTTTATACAACGGTAATATCATATTACCATATCCTTATTTTTATTTTTTATTTGATAACTACTTTTTTTTTTAGGATTTACTAATTCCTTTTAAATTTTATTAATATATGCATGTATTTAGTTTCTAATTATTAAAAGAATTAGTATTTATCAATTATTTATCGGATAGTTATATCATATTAGCATATAATATAGTATACCTATGCAGCATGAAATACCTTTTCCTTTTTCTCCCCTAGTTGTATATTCTTACTTTTTCTTATACCCTAGTTGATTTAAGCATCAAATGATGGATTCCCTCGGCCCACCACCCCTGCACTCAATTCCTGTTGCCGGAATACAGAAGCCCGGAGCTCAACTCAGACCCAAAGATCCGGCGGCCGAACCTGAAAATGCATCTTATATAGCCATATCATAACGATGATGGTTCTCCTTCCACCAAAAGATGGCTCAAACTTACTCTTGGCAAGCCGCAAGCTTCAATCAGGGCCGAGTTCGGCTTGAGGAGGCCGTCATTTGGTCTTCGAATCACTCACTAAGGTCCGACATCCATCTCGATTCTCTCCCCCACTTTATTCGTAGTTGTACATCCATATTCACCGGAGGGTCCCCCCCAACACACATTAATTGAAGCGCATACGACACCAACAATGAAATGGGCCCGCCCCCAAAATGGTGGGCTACCCTTAGCTCCCCATTACCATAAAGTGTTCAGCAGATTCAGACCTATTAGCTCTTGGGATGGTAATGGAATCTTAGAGCAAAAGGGTGCTCATGGAAGATAGGAAAAGGAAGGTAAGGACATATCTTGCCTCACCGTTTGTTTCTTCCTCTTCTCCTTCCTGCCCCTTGCATTCTACAAATATAAAGACGACTTTCAAGTGAAAAAAAAAATATTTGATACAATGGTATCGTCATTAACTTAAAATTAAAAAATTTCACCTTCAGTTTCTATAAATGAAACATTTTACATCTTTTTTTTTCATTTCATGTGCGTGACTGCCTTTCAGGTTGTAAAAGAAGATTCCTAAGCGGTCATTTTCTAGATTCCCCATCATGTTCTCACTGAATCTCCCACAGTTTGTTGGTATGACTAAGTATTGTAGTGGGCAACACGTCAAATTGCCCATTCAAGCTCGACAAGAGCTGATTCCCAGCTAAGTGCACGATGTACATGTATATATATATATATGTGTGTGTGTGTGTGCGTGCTCGCGCGTGTTTATTGCGCCTAAGATATTTTCGACGTCCACTCGATGAAGAGCGTTAGTGCACTCCATATGTGAAACGTCCTGTATACGTAAATCCATGCATAACTAATTACCCAGTCCTGCAAGCAAGTGGAGGCCGTGCTGTATTAAGCTCGATGGACGAACGAGACTATACGCGACAACTCTCCATCCCCCAATCTTTCCCGCCCTCTTAATTAAAATGGGTATCACATGATTATTAAGTTCGACATGAGCTAAGGAATTGCTTTTTGACACACACAGCATGCGTATGATTACAAAGTCTGAATAAGTCCATCTAACGATTGATGTATCCGTCGGGCCACATGCAGCGTATGCACGCAGTGATTAGAAAGCAAGGAGAGGGGTTGGATTCCAACCTTTGTATAATGTGTCCAGTGACCACACATGCGTATGAAGGGTCAAATCCCACGAGAAAGCTCAATCCCCGGACAAAAAGAATCTCATATTTTTTTTATTATATATAAAATATTCATAAGTTTAGAATGAAATAGTAAAAGTGGAGAAATAATAAAGGAGTACGAGTGGTTTCACGGTGAGAATCGAACTTACGACTTCTTGATTGTTATGTCGAGAGCGGTATCATTGTACCAAACCCTCCTTATCAAGAATCTCATTTTAGTTTGTGTTATTTCTCTAGCCATTAAGGATTTCTCAAGCACGTGATGTTATGTGTAACGGACAAAAGTGTCTTCAATATCGACTAAGTATCCATTATGTAGTGCACAATGAGTTTATTGTGCAAGAGTTTATCGCAGTGAATGAGACGTCCATTTTAGGGTTGTTTCTTGTCTTATTTTGGGTAATTTAAAATTTTACATTTCCATGCATGACGATTTATATACGGTTTGAATGTTATACAACAAGCTCACTGTGTGATTGACACGCTTCGAATCTCGTGATGCCGTCTCCAATATCGACCGTAGGGATCCTTCTTAACGACGGTTCACGATCCAATGAATCGAGTAATATCTAATTAAAGGTTCGTGCCCGAAGGAGAGGTATATAAAATGGAATTGAACTCATCTCTTCGACCGGAATCTTGAAAGAGTCCAAGGTCAATTCTTATCAATTCTCAATCACTCCATGAATTTTCTCGCTTAGGTATTTTCCGCTAAGCAAAACCCTCGGATTCGATCATCATCCATGGATTATCGCTACCCTTATGTTATCCTCCTTTCATATTCTCTTTGATCATAAAAGAGGTGAATGGAGAGGATAAGATGACTTTTACAGACGATGAACGAACCAGGAGAACCTTAATCATAAGTTAATGATATTCGTTTGTTTCCACAAAATCTTCCTTCTCAACAGAAAAAGAATCGAAATCTTGCTGGCCCAGAATATTGTCTTTTGGGCTTTTCATGAGTATGATGCAGAGGCTCAAATTGGTCACGGCGAAGGACTAGTCCAATATAAAATGGCCGACGAGGCATGGGTCGGTCGAGTTGAGGTCCATGCGAAGACGGTATGGATAGGGGGACCTTCCTCATCGACCCGAAGGCCTCGCCCGGTCACATCGACCGAACCCACTCGGCCCATTTACTGGCCACGCTCCTACGAACCTCCTCGACCCTGGCCGACATAACATAACTACACTCTACGGTCGGACCAACGCACAACAGCATAATTTCATTGGGCCATGCATGAACCACTTACTCTGCGGCCCGACCCAACTGAACTCGGTCCCCACGTCCATGCTATCGATGCAGCAACGCATTTAAGTCGGGAGTGTTGAGAGGGGAGACTGGATACGAGAAGGGCAAATTTGCGACTTTATGGAAAAGTTGGTTGGACGTATATAATAATGTTGTTCGACTTTATGCGCATAAATGTTGATTGAAATATTGCCCCTTTGACGATCAATGATGCTGGGCCCGGCCCTACGTAATTCTTTTTATCTTTTCAAAAGCCGACAACCTCATTAAAAAAAATCAAATACCATGTACAGTTGGATTTGATTATTTTATTTCTCGTAAATAAAATTTTTAATTTTAATTATTTAAATAGAAAAAAATGGACCATTAAAAGAGATTTACATCGAGGGGTCTATCCTGCACAATTTGAATTGGTATAGTTACGAATTTATTAAATTTCAGAATATTAGGTAATTAAAATTAAAAAAAAATTAAAAATAAAAATAAAATATCACATAACATATAATATACTCGAGGTATCGGCGGCCAGGAGCCAGAATTTGTTTCCCGCACGTCACATTGACTTGAAAAATCATGAGCCAACGCAGACTTTTAACCCTTAAAATATCAATTTTTTATTGGGTGTATTGTCTGATAATTAAACTTGAATAAATTTTATATAAATTTAAATTAGAATAAGATCATTCCTCGGTAAATGAATCTCCTTTAATAGAAAATTTTATCCGTTTATGATTTAAAAAATAATTTTTTATGAAATTAAAAAACTATTTATAAAAAAAAAGAGTATTAGATGATAAAATTATATTTGTATTTTTCTGGCTGGATGTTTGTTCTAATTAGATATTTTTCATCATTTTGACTTACGGCCAATAAGAACCTACCACGTGTCGGGATAGCAGCGGTCATGCTCTCTCTGCTACTATTTACCATCTTCCCGGAAGCCACTGATACTCAGCCGTACATACAATCAGGAATCTCCCTTGCTCAGTCTCTCAAACCAATCATGGGCCGCCGCCTCCCTGTCCTCTCCTCTCTCCTCCTCCTAATTCCTCTCCTCGCAGTCGCCACGCACGATTCCGCCTCCGACGACCCTCTTATCCGGCAGGTTGTTTCGTCGGAGGAGGATGGTGGCCTTACCGGCGACTTGGGCCTCCTCGACGCCGAGCTCCGCTTCTCCAAATTTAAGCTCCAGTTCGGGAAGACATACGCCACCCAGGAGGAGCACGATTACCGACTCGGCGTCTTCAAGGCCAACCTCCGACGGGCAGCGCTCCACCAGAAGCTCGACCTTACCGCCGTACATGGGATCACAAAGTTCTCCGACCTGACTCCGGAGGAGTTCCGGAGCAGGTTCCTCGGCTTGAAGGGGCTCAAGCTCCCGGCTGATGCCAATAAGGCGCCGATCCTTCCTACTGATGACCTCCCCGCTGACTTCGACTGGCGTGATCATGGTGCCGTCACGGGTGTCAAAGACCAGGTACCGTACTGGTCCGTTTTCTATATTCATTTTACATCTCAGTCAAGCATTTCGCAGGAAAACGTATTGCTCGGCGAAGGTACATCTTTTTTCCGGTAGCCCAAGGTTGTCAGTAGATTCCAATCAAAATTTAAAGGAGCTGTTGTCTGTAATTGTAATCTCCCTGAGATGAGCTAGTTTATTCAACCAATTTATCCTGATACTCTTGGAGTAATGTCGGTTTTAGATAGATTCATTTAAATAAAAACATGAGGATTATACCAAAAATGGGAGGAAAGAATAATTTTAGTTTATCATGCGTGGGGACACTATTACCGACATAATAACTTCTATTCGAAATGCCAACATTGAACAAGTATCATAGGATTTAACTTTGATTGTGAGTACTGTATCATGAGAAGAAGGCTGACATACGTATTCTGAAAAGTGAGATTGTTGATATGCTGATAGGGGTCTTGTGGGTCATGCTGGTCGTTTAGCGCAACTGGGGCACTGGAAGGAGCTCACTACCTAGCAACGGGGGAGCTTGTGAGCCTCAGTGAACAGCAGCTTGTTGATTGTGATCATGAGGTTATTATCTATCGTTCCATGTTACATATTGTAGCCAATTTAACAAAATCATACACCTTGCATATTTCCGGTTTAACTAGTTTGATGCTTTATTAGTATATTTACACAGAACTGAATGAGCTGCACAATTTGCTGTTCCCTGCACGATGGTTGGGGAATGATGGTTCTCAAATTCACTGTAGGATAAGATAATCTTGACATAATGGCTAGGCAAATACCATGTTGCTAATTGCTGTAGAAGCTGATATCCTTCCCCTAGTTACAAAGTTCTCTCGGTGACAACTTGTAGCATAAAATGAAGTTAGCTGTTAATCAGGATAGCAATTGCTTTCTACTAAAATGCTTCTAGGGTTCTCTATTTGATCGTATCAATTCAGACAATATAATCTTTATTGCAGTGTGACCCTGAAGAATATGGTGCTTGTGACTCGGGATGTAACGGGGGGCTGATGACCACTGCCTTTGAGTATACACTCAAGGCTGGTGGACTTCAGCGGGAGGAAGATTATCCCTACACGGGGAATGATCGTGGCCCCTGCAAGTTTGACGAGTCCAGAATTGCTGCATCAGTGTCCAACTTCAGTGTCATCTCCCTGGATGAAGAGCAGATCGCTGCTAATCTCGTTAAGCACGGCCCTCTTGCAGGTATTATCTGCACAGTTAATATCTGGTTACATGGTTGCCTTATTTCTTGCTCTTTTTCTGCATACGGCTAGTTTACCCTGAAATTGACTAATCGCAAAATGTGCTTGACTCAGACAAGAGTAAGTTCTCTGTTGGTACAGTTGGAACATCTATACTATAAGTCATTTTAACCCACGAGTTTCCTGAAGTAACTTTTGCTGAAAGATTTTGAATATCTGCAGAACTCGCTTTGGAAGCTAAAAGTATGTCGACTTATGAAACAAGACACCTGGCAGCTAATTATATTTCGCCTTGATGAGTGATTAATGACTAGTTGTAAGAACTTGATCCATTTAAGCCTTTATCAAGCTGGCCCTCAGGATGAGAATTGTTGAGATTGACACTGACCAATCAAATAAGTTAATCCGAATTTATAGACCTCGCACATTATGACCATTCAATGGCTTTTGCTGTGTGTGTGCAGTGGGCATCAATGCCGTTTACATGCAGACTTACATTAGAGGGGTTTCCTGCCCATACATCTGCTCGAGGCACCTCGATCATGGAGTTCTTCTGGTGGGTTACGGGTCTGCCGGTTACGCTCCCATCAGGTTCAAGGAGAAGCCCTACTGGATCATCAAGAATTCATGGGGAGAAAACTGGGGAGAGAACGGCTACTACAAGATCTGCAGGGGCCGCAATGTGTGCGGGGTGGACTCGATGGTGTCAATGGTGGCTTCTATTGGAACCACAACACAGTGATGGTGTCAAGCTTCTTGCCGTTGTAATCCGAAGCTTGGCTCTGTATAAGGTTTATGCAAGCAAGACGTCTATGTGGTGGTGTTGATGTTGGAAAATTTGGTGTGCCAAGTTTCCAAGTTATGTAGTCGTGCTGTAATTTGAAAAAAGAAAAATACAAACTTCAACAATAGATAAATCTCTTAAGCATATCTGAGTGCTTTTCTAGTGTTGTTAAAAGTGCAGTCTGAGCTGATTTAAAATGGACTTGAAACCGTTAAATTCGGTTACAGTTCGGTTCGTTTACTTAATGGGTCAATTCGATTACAGATCATGGTTCATACGAATATGAACCGGTCTAGAACTGTTTATAAACGGGCCGATTAACAGTCCGGGTCGGTTTGGCACCTGAACAGTTCATATTTTTAAAATTAAAAAAATACAATTTGGTGATCAGTATTTTGATTGATAAACAGTGCTATTGAACAGTGTTTTTACTAGAATCGATTAATAGTATTTTTGATATGATGTGATTAACAGTATTTTGATTGAATGCCTTATCCATTTGTGGCCGATGATTTTTCCACAAAGTTAAGGAGATTGGACACTTGGTGGGTGAAGGGTTATAGTTCACAATCCGGGCCGGTTTCTTAATGGTTCCAGGCCGGTTCAGTAGATTAACGGTCCGTGCTGGTTACGGTTGAACGGGCCTATATTGTTGACTTGGCTCGTAATTGCCCCTCAACTCAATAAGAACAGTTACAGGCCGGGTTAGGGGCAGTCTGGGCCGGTTCCAAGTTTGAATGGTCCGATTCCGGGCCAGTTCTAGGCCAGCCCACCCTATTTAACAACTCTATACTCTTCGGAGATTTATGGGAAAGATCTTTCCATTGAGTTATATTTTTCAATAGTTTTTAATTCAAATTTGTTCATTAAAAAATAAAATTATCATAGTTATATATATATATATATATTATTTGTAAGACTTGAAAACCAAGACTTTTCTTACAAAGAAAAAATATTGAGGCTTGTATGTCTTTACTCTTTTCTTATATGAGGGATTGGTACACATTTATTTAAATATTGAATAAATCATCATTAATTTAAATTTAAACTTAAACAGTATATTTGATCGGTAAAATTACTGTATCTCGGAAATAATTATTCATAAAATTTAAATTTAATATTTTAATTAAGATGAAAAGGTATTGAGCTACCTCCACCAATTCTATTGATCTTAGTTGTGCCCTTCCCACTCTCTAATGGATTTCTAAATACAAGCGAAATGGTAAACTTCCATTATTTTTCATGTGCTTTATGATTCCATATTCTGTTGTCAGATTAATAAAAAGGTACTAACGTTGTTGGTGACCAAACAGCCTAAACCGGTTCCTCAAACCGTTAGCGAAGAAAACCGGGATCTCTTATCCATGACCTCTTCGGGTTTTTATTAATTGATGGATGGATGCCTCGACCTTGGTTTTGGCTTATCCAATATCCATCACCATCACCATCACCATCGACCTACGGGCAAAAGTGTGGAAGTGCCCTAAGACTAACCGCTATGTTCTATACACTGGAGATTACTGTAAGGCACACATTCATTGGATATTGGCATCACCACCATCCCATTTGATAGGTACATGTCGGGCCTCGACCATCGAACATGTATCCGACCAAATTCAGAAGTTTGGTGATTGATTTTTCACTTTTACCTGTCATTTCTTCATCAGTGATCTAATAATGAACATACCCCCCCTGACTTTTCTCTGGTGCCTTTCCTTAAAACTGTCACCACAAAATAAATTATAAAAAAAAGGCTTTTACAATAGATCTCTTCTTTATTGTCGATTAACTATTCCATGAGTATACTCATAAGATGAGTAAGATCCATTTAAAATTGATTTATTCCAGGGAAAGAAAAGGTATATTCATTTAAAAATTGCTTTAAGTAAGAACATGTAACCAGGATTGACCAATTTTCTACTTGAATGAGTCCATTTAGATGATCCCTCCTCACTCAATGTCTGATGATCACAGAATTCACAGAAAGTTGTTCTTCACGGTGCGGTGCATATGATTCGGAAGGAGACAAAATTATGAGACCTGATCGTCAAAAACAGAGAAGCAACAAAAAGGGCCGAGGAGAATGGACCAGAGAAGGGAAAGAAATGCCAATGTGTCAGCAGAACGGAACATGAGCTTTGTTTGTTTGCTTGCTTGCTGAGTCTGCTAGGGACCTGAGATTTCAGGATGTAGAGATTGTCTGTGAATCTAATAAAAATGTCTAGATCTCCTCAACCCAGACGACGCAGAGCTGATCTGGGGAACAGCATAGATGTCATCTCTCCACCTCTTCTTGCTGTTGCTGTCTTGTTTGATGGTGACCGTCTGTCTTGTGATTGCTGCCTCCTCGACTCCGTTGATCTCTGCAGAGATCTGAGAGTTGGTAGTGGCAGTGGATGTGGGAGTTGGAGCTTGAGGAACCCAAATTCCCACGCTTTCTGATGACAAAAAGGAGCTGCTCATCGTATCATCACCATCCTCCAGTGGACACAGACCGCCATGATCATCACCAACGCTCTGCAACCAAAATGAATCGAGAAATTTACGGACCCAAATCTGTCAGCTATCATAAAGATTTTACTTTTCGCAT
Organism: Sonneratia alba; assembly: GCA_900174645.1. Taxonomy (NCBI): domain Eukaryota; kingdom Viridiplantae; phylum Streptophyta; class Magnoliopsida; order Myrtales; family Lythraceae; genus Sonneratia; species Sonneratia alba. The sequence goes on along the minus strand of FWPY01000024.1, from coordinate 4,172,010 downwards.
GAGTTTGGTCTTATAGTCCGCGCTTTTAGAGAGAAGGAGAAAATGGAGATGGTGGGCCAATGCAAACCTTACAGAAACCAAAGGAGGCAGAGCACGAATCAAGAATGTCCTCGAAGTGCCACCCAGGAAGCATCTCGATCAGATACTCCGATATGCTGCTCGTGGAGCCGTTCCCATGATTGGCCGCAACCGACAGAGGTGTGCTGCCTCTGTTTCCTTCCTTATAGCTCGGAATCGCCGCCTGGGAAGCCACGTAACCGACTGTCTTCGTGGATTCGGGCGGTGGCGGCAGCAGCTGCTGGGAAGAAGAGGCCGAAGCGGGAAGCTTTTTGGTGGAGGATGCCTGTGCATTGAAGTCCGGAACCGCGTTGACCCCAAGGGAGGCGAGTGGCAGAGCTGCTGAGGTGTAGAGCGACGAAGTGGCGGAGAGCTTGACGCCGGCGAGGAGGAACCGGCTGTGCTTCTGAGTGTGCTCGTTGGCCGTGTGTATTGGGACGTCACACTCCCTGCAGAGGATCGCTCTGTCCTGCTGACAGAACAAGAAAGCTCTTTTCTCCTGTTTATGGAACAAAAAGAACAGGTCAAAAACAGATGAAAACAACTGCAGTCAATCGTTCGGGAGAAGTGTTCTGTCTTCTTGTCTTCCGATGAATGGAAAACAGGCCACGGGAGACGCGTTCATGGCCCGGCTCAGGTGAACGGAGTAATCAGAGATCGGAGCTGAGTCAGCTGACCTGACCTGACAGACATCGCAGACGGGGAAGTCCTTGGAGGAAGGTGAGAGGAGGGAGAAGCGCTGGTGCTTGGAGGCCAGCTTGTTCGCGTGGTGGACACGGTGGTCACATCCTCCACAGAGGGCCGCCTCATCCGCCGTGCAGAACACCGCCGCCTCGTCCTTGCCGCACACATCGCACCGTACCTTCATGATCTATATTATCCTGCAACTGATGATCCCTTCGAATTTTCCCAACTCCAGAGGAAGAAGATGATGCTCCGTTTTCCGAGCAGTGGAAGATGCCTGGTGGTCGTCGTATCTATGGCCACGGAGAGAGGGTTAGGTGAAAGGTTAACTTAATCGGGATGGGGAAAGGGAGACCAGTGAGTGGACATTTTGGATTTGAGATATTTTTTCTTCCAATTACAAATAAGATAATAATCTATAAAGAAACATAATAATGAAAGGACCAATAAATTTTTACCCATTATTCAATTTAATTAAGCAAGTTGCTAAATTAATTAAATGATCATTCATGATCGGATAAACTTGGATCAAGAAGTTCCTTAAGGGGAGGATTTAGCATCGGTTCACCAAATAAGATATTTGGTTAATAGCAAGATGCATATCATTTAACAAGAAGCTTTTATGTTTTTTAATTTGAATTATAAGATAAAGATATTATGATTTAATTCTTATTTTTCTACACCATCATCTCGTAATCTTTTTGAAAAAAAAAAAAAGAAGAAGAAGACAGGTGACATTTGAAATAGGAAAAATTAGGTATAAAAAATTAGATGATAAAAATTAAATTTATAATTTTTTAATTATTAAGTTACTTATTAAATCTCCTCCTCACATTTGTTTGTATTTGTTAGGGATGTTCACTACGAACCTGGTCGTGACGTTGTCTGTCTTTTTCAGCTACTCAACTTATTTCTGGTCAACTTCCTCGTCAAAACTAATTCGGATTTTCAAATGTAACTACTCTTCATAGATTTGAAGAACAGAGTATCAGCCCACTCAATTTGCCAGGAGTAGTCCATTTCCCCATCTAAAAAGCTATGATTTAGTCCAAATTATAGTTTTTAAAATCGAACCGAACTAGCCGGTCAGATTGGTTAGACGAGAATCAGGCAACCACTCGATCGGGTTTATTTAATTAACCCATATATACTATAAATCCGGTTAAATCCATCTAAATCAATCGATTTTTAATTTGACTGCCAAATCCAATTGGACCAACGATCAAATTCAGTGAATTAAAATTTATTTAAAAAAGAAAATAACCTGTATCAGCCTAGCATCATTTTAAAAAATATTATTATTATATTTTATTTTTATGAGATTTAAATTTATATTTTTTTGCTCATGATATTTTAAATTTTGTAATTATAAATTTATATTTCATATATATTATTTTAACTTACAATTATTAATTATATATTATTAAAATTATTTATTATATATTTAATTTGACTGAATATATGATTTGACTAATGAACCTATATATTATTTTATTTATAGTTCGATCCGATTTTAAAAATTATGACCCAAACTATTTTTATGAGGGGGAAGTGGAATTTCTCATAAAGACAGGCATATTTCTAGGAATCAAGAAAAAGGAGAGATGGTCTTGGATTTGATTATTTTCTGCGCCCATATGTAGAGAACATCTCAAACTCAAAGAATTTTATCTCTTCAAAAATCAACTCTTGGGATTAGTCGGAATGCATGCAACATTTTCTTTTTTTTTAAGGCAATGATGTATATTTGGTTCAATTACATGTTAGATTATATTTGTTACTTTCTATAATGGAGTGCTAATGTGATAATCATTTTTTAACGTGATAAAAATATAATGATGTGATAAAAATTAGTTAATATGTCACATCATGTCAGCATTAATAAAAGATTGTTTGTATATGTTTAACAGCGATTGATGAATAGAACTTAAATTTGTAATGAAATCAAATATTTAAGATTGAATAGAATATTTTAAAATTTTTTGTATTTATTCGGTAAAATTTTAGGTTTTTAAGGTTATTTTTCCATATATATAGATATCTATATAGAATAAACCTTAAGATAACAACTTTATATAAAAAAAAAGGGGATCACTCATTGATAGACTTGACAAAATCTAGCCCGGCATAGGCCCAACATGATAACATCGTGCTGGGTCGGGGCTTGTCATGCTGGAAGTTTATCGTGTCATGCCAGCACGGTCCGATAATTTTATTGGGTGTGCTGGATTCAACGATCCCTGGATCAGGCCGGCACAATAGTCAGATTATGAAATTTTTTTTAGAAAAACCTAATAAATTATCAAATATTACTGAATAATAGAAAAAAATCCTATTTGTGAGTACATTTGTAGTTACAGATAAATTATGATCAAGGGAGATTATCGTGTTATTGGGCCGGACCGGCACGATTTGCCACCTCTACTCAACGACATGCATGATCAGATTTCCCAGAGAATTAAACCTTTATGGCTGATCTATTTACAACGTCCGAGGAGATTGCAAAGAAAATGCCACTGGTTGATTATAATCTCAACTACTTATTCGATTTCTATGCAACATCAGGACCAACTGTGCAGAATCTTATACTCCTTTAATAAGCCCATCCATGTCCAAAAATTCCATAAATTCTAACTAATTTCGGTTCGAGAAGAGTTAGCTCTTCAAAAAATAAAATTTTCTCAATTATAAATTTTATCTATTCATAATATTTAAACTCGAAACTCTATAAAAAATAAAATTCTTTTAATTATAAATTTTATCTATTTATTATATTCAAACTCAAAACTCTATAAAAAATAAAATTCTTTTAATAATAAATTTTATCTATTTATAATATTTAAACTGGGGAGGTGTCCAACCGGTGCTCAATCAATCCACACAGTAGAATCTTATACTATTCCAGTCAAATAAGTAGCCGGTAAGTAATATTCAATGAAATTCGCCAATTTGGTCAGCTACCATTGATAAGAGATGGAAGTCGGTCCAATCAAATGAAGGCTATGCACCCACATACATAAGATTATGTTCATTTTATAGATTTATATGTGTGTATGTGTGTACGTGTCCTATTCTACATAGAATGGCACATTTGATACCTCTATTTTATATCTTTCTCCCCATCCTATAGATAAATAATTTTAATATGTTGAAAATAAGAATTAAAATATTAATTTCGTTACATCTGTTAAGGCACTCCTCCTACGCATGTTGTCCAGGGGACCATGTTGTTCAATCTTGTTCCTTTATTGGCCCCCACTCTAATCTATATTTCTTCAACAGAATTTTTACTGTGTTCGAGATCTTTGCACTGGGGTTGCACATAGAGAACCAGAGAACCGAATCGAACCATGAACTACGCCCCAAAAAACTAGCTCGGAAAAAACAAGTTCTCATATAGTGTGGTTTTTTTAAGGTAAAGTGGTGTGATTAGTTATTAAATTCAAACAGTTAGGTTAACCGATTTGAACCGCCGAACTATATTTTTTTTAAAATATTTTAAGATGTTACAAATATGATAAAAATAAAATATAAATATATTAGAAATATTTTTAAAGATATATGTTATTTCACTGTTATATAACATATTTTATACCGCTTCATATTAAATTTTATTCTAAATAAATCCACTAATTTTAATATTGTATACTTATTTTATCGTTAATTAAAATTTTTTATAATTTTAATAATTTTCTTTTTATTATTTTATGTATTTTCAATTTCTTGTATTTCAATATAGTCTTTGTTTGGCTTTGATTCGATTTATATTCAATTTATTAATTTTTAATTATTTTTTAAAAAGTGGTTTGAATATGTTAATCGAACCATAGAACCGGCTTGAAACAATTCGATTCGATAGATATTTAATAGTTATGGTTCGAGGGTATAGTGGCTAAACTAAATCAAACCACTTTAATAGTTCGGTAAGATTCGGTTCGGTTTAGCGAACCAAACCGTGAGCATCCCTGCTTTGCATTGGAATGATAATCCCTACTCGATCTTAGATGTCATACGATGGCATATTTAATTGCGCCAGGTTTGAAGATATTGTTCGATAAAAAGGGAGGTGTTTAGTGCAGAGGGCGATAGATGGAATACAAGAACAAAGATTTACAAGAAATTTTATTACCGAAAATTTTAAAAAAAGTCATAAGAATTTATTACATCATGGTGTTTTAATTTTCTAAGGAGAGAAATCCTCTAATTTTAGGGGAGAATGAATTATCGTATATGAAAAATTATCTTGAAAAATATCATATTCATATTATTCATGAGAAAAAAAAAAGATATATGAAGAGAATATATGGCTGTAACTACTAAAGATTTGTGCTAAAAAGAGGTTGAATGGAGTGAATAGTTTTAAAGAGAGATTTTATGGTGATTGATATTTAGGTAATTACGATGGAAAGTATATCCGGCTGCTTATTTTTCGATGATTATAGTTAGTCTGCATCTTGAGATATATTCCAAGGGTACTTTTAGAAATTCAAAATTGATGCGAAAAACATTTTTTATTTCCATATAATTGTGTATGTAATATGTAATTGGGTCTATCAGCCGATCAGCAACCTACAATCAATGTTTTCGATGTGTTCGGCTAACATAGATGCAGTGTGTTCCATAAATCAGAATCCAATTGGCGAGCTGAACCTGGAAGCCGTCTGTCAATCGACACAGAGGCACCCCAACCATTTAACCAACGTCGGAGACTACCTCGAAATTGCGGCTGAGTAGTGTTGATTAGGGATACTCGTCGCATCCCTTTCCGTATACCTGTCCCCGTCGACAGGTCGGCAATCGCGTCGAGGGTGCAGAGTCCTCACCAGGGACATATGCATCTCTCATTTTCTAGGGTTTCTTGCATACCGAGAGCAATCGCATTCCATCCAGCACTTGCTCGTGCATGGAGACGAGAAGGGGACCCTACTCGGATTTCGGCTTCCCTGTGACCTTATCTGTTTAGTTTGGCCCCCCGCACAAGACATTATAAAGGGTTGCTTTCCTCCAGCAGCGTGACGGAGGTGATGAATGAAATGACGCTGTCCAAGATCCAAAGGTAGCACGGTTGACTTCAATCGATCAGTCAATCGATCGTGCACAGCAAACACCGGAGATGTATGGTTTCACCATCTATATTATTCGACAGAGGGTTATCAAATGAATATTTGTCCCAATATCGGGTGGGAATGGACCTCACCAATCACTTTCTTTCTTTCTTTCCTTCTTTTTCTTTTTTAATTTTTTGACTAATTTGTTTGAATTGGGTAGGTTTTATAAGAAATATATGATCTTTCTAATCATAAATGGTGTATGTTAATCAGATTTAAAATCGATATAATTTTTTATGAAAATAAGAGGGGTCGGGAGATCAACAACCATTTTCTTCCAGCAACAACAGGGGAGCAGATGCCAAAATCTCTGACGTTCGAGCACATTATTTATCATTTAAAAGGGGGCAAAGGTAAGGCAGAAATATAATTAGCTAGGAAAGAAAGGTAATTAAGAGGAGCCCTACAATGTTTTATCAAGACATTACGCTATTAATTAACAAAAATGACTTGCTATTGAAAAAGCCGTGAGCAATTGATCACGCTTCAGTTTGCCTTATTTACATGGGGATTAAGAATCTAAATAAGTTTAATGAAAAGCAAGTTATAGTGGGAAAAAAAAGTCATTTTTCAAAATTATGCCCTAAGTTAGCCAAAGAAAACATCGTTAGGAAAAATTAGAAAAAGATGGCCAAGAATTGGCAAGAAAAGGACGAGAAAGTTGCCTCAAAGGAAGAGGTGAACAATTACGGTGTAAAAGAGAGATTTTTTTGGTGATTCTATTTTATCATGTAACCCATAGTTTTAAAATCGGCCACTCACCCGATTTGGTTCTTATAAAAAAACCCAATTGCACTTTTAATGAGGTCAACTCTGGTTGAACCGGTCGATTTTCAGTCCGACCGGTGAACCCAATTGAATTAGTGAAAAAACGAGCAGATTTAAAATTAAAGAAAATAAAAACTATTATAATGTATATATTTTATTTTACTAGACTTATATTTATATTTTATGTTGAACTTTTATTTAATATAATGGTTATATTAATAATTTTTCTTATAAATCGTATTCAAATTATGATATTATGTAAATTTATTAGTAATATTATTTATTAAATATGCGGTCTGACCCATGAATACATACCGACACCGATTCTCAGTTCGATTCGGTTTTAAAAACTATGATGTAACTTGATAAAATATCAACAAAAATGTAACAAATGAGAGATTGATTGGATGCAAATCATCACTGTAGTTGCTATATCTGTCGCCGATTATATTAACACGATCGGTTCTTTCTTACCATATCGTTGCAGTACTGCATTAAAGTACATTGATTCGGTTTTAACACTACGGGGGTCATGGATTGGATGACCATCTAAGGGTTTTCAAGGGGCCTCACCTCACGATCCCCCCCATCTCTCTCAACCTGTGTCCAAGGCTCCAAGCTCATGGCGTTCTCATAAGTCACAATTGTCGAGAATAGAGAACGGCCCCGTTCTTGTCAGGTATCAACGAGGGGACGAGGAGGCAAATATTCTCGAGCTTAAATTCCTTTCTCTAGGATTGGCCGCTTGATTGAAGGTCCCCATTACTTTGATTCCACTGAATGGATGAGCAGGTGACGAGCATCAAATCTCTCTCGATCCTTCTTCAGTACATATGATCTGTAAACATAGAAAAAAAATCACAGTTAATATCATAAGCATAGAAAATTAACAAATTGGAGCAAAGTTTGTTAAATTCGTCAAGACTAATAAGTGATCGGACTCATTTCCACTTAAAAGCTTAAGCTTATAGGTGACGATATGCAACCTTCTTATAAGCCTACAACGTTTTCTTTATTTAATCGATATTGGAACATATATCTCAACACCCGTCCTCACGTGGTAGCGTGGTCCACTTTGTCACGTGCTATTAAACATCCGCCTTCAACAATTGCTTACGAGTCAGGTATTCTTCTTCCGATCTTGAACAAGGGGATAATTGGTCATGAGTCGGGCAATTTTCTTCCATACTCAGGCTTATATCAACAGACCACGAGTCAGACTTCTGGACTAGGGTCGGGCGAGGTGCAACCTATTGGTTCTGATACTATGTTAAATTTGTTGTAAGTTCATAAGGGATCAAATCTATTTTCACTTAAAAGTTTAAGCTAATAGGTGGTGGTGCATAACTTTTTTATAAACTCATAACATTTTTTTCATTTAATCGATGTGAAATCGCATATCTCAACAAAGATAATAATAGATTAGTTGATAAATTGAATTGAATCCCCTCTTGTTCAACATTGAAATAAATCACGACCGTTGAATCAAGTATAATTGTCCCCCCTGAGGAGCAATATGGTTAGATATGAGGAAGATGTGAAAATCAATCAATCCACTAAACGGGGATACAACTGAAATGGTGGGTCCCGTCCAGGACTTAGCTAGAAGACAGTATTTTGCTTTTTTCGCCCTCGTAATCGAGGATGGGAATTACTATAAATTTCTCATGAGCAGTGATTTTACACCATATAAATATTAATATTAAAAAATTTAATTAAAATAATTTTATTCTTTAATAGGCTAATAGGTTAATGTAAAATTTATTAGAGATTTAGATATGGAGAGTTTTATAAGAATTTGATAATGTTATCGATGATATGCGTGCAATAAATTGTGAATATTCTATTGAGTATATATATATATATATGTACATGTATGTGTGCACGTGTAGATGTGGTACAATTCATTGAACAAGAAACTAAATTTCTCCCTTAAAATCTTTTTACTGGTGTGACCCCCTCGTTAAGAAGAGTTCTCAATCAACATGAGAAAAAGTAAGATGTGGATATTACGTGGCACGTGTATGTGTGCGTCAAGTCAAATTAAAGGTTCGATTCAGGGGTACTCTTGATTGAGGTCCCATCGGACACTGTTCACTTGAAAATTTAAGGGCAAATAAAATTTAAAATCTTGATAAGTGCATTTTTATGTTTGAATTTTTAATTACATCAAAACTATATTGGATTCATCAATGAAAATTTTAAAATTGATGATGCTTTAGCCGCATAGTGATCTCCAACATATAATTTTAATGTAAAAAGGGTCGAGCATGAGAGGAATCTTATTTACTTCTGCAAAACCAATGTTCCCTTGAGCCACGGAGTTCATGGACCACAACTCCCTTGACCTCCAACCAAAATACACAATATGATTTTTTTAAAGGGAAAATTACATTAGAAATAATAAAATTTTGTTAATTTTTATATGTGGATATTAAAATTTCTAAAATATTATATTCAATCATATATATTTAGTTTTGTTGGTCGCCACTAAACATGTGCAAATTACCGTTTATTAATGTGCCAACATGGCATGGCACATGAGTGACTTAGTGCCATGTTGTCATGTCTTGTGAGCAATTCGGTACTATATCATCATACCTTATCACGTTTACATTGCATTATTATAATATAGCAATATATGTTGGCAAAGAGAACTTGACATTATAATGAAATAAAATATATAGAATTAAATATAACGTTTTGAAAATTTTAAAACTCATTACAAGAAAGGATAAATTTTGAGAATGTGTAGTATAATATTTTTTTTCTTTAAAAAAAAGAAAATTGGATTACTTCTTTCTCTCTTATCCCCATTTGGACATACAGACTCTAGATAACACACGTCATATGACATATACGGTGACCGACTTTCGATCCACTGATCGAATTTGTAATAGGACACAATTCCCCACTCAGAATCCAACTATTATTTTCAATGTCTGATCCACTGCTTAGATGGAAGGGTTGTCGGCACCACAACGGTGGGATGACTAGTTTGTCCTATGATGTTTTGACACCTCATTTGTCACCGCACTGTCGTTTTCGGATTCAAGTCGGCAAGTTAAACCGACCCGAACCGGATGCCTCGTGGTTAGGCGGAGAGGCGAAGACGAGCAACAAGGACTGATCAAAGCCAGATCATCGTCATACTATCATCAGCTGCTTAAATAGATTTTCATTTGAATCGGACATCCTCGCGGATCTCGATCGCCGATCGATGGAGGCAATCAAGAAACAAGCCACGAGGCTCAGAGAACAGGTCGCCAAGCAACAGCAGGTGATCCCATTCCCGTCTCTGCCATTTCTCCTTAAGTTGCTGCGGAGCAATTCCATGATGATTCCTTTGTTGGTCGCGATGGTGATGTTCTCTGATTCGATGACTCCTGCTAATCTCGCCGAATTCGGCCCCTTTTGTATCCTCGGACATTACATTGGTCTGCTCACGGTTTGTCCGTCGATGCATCTGATCAGCTGATACTGTTTGACTAATTAGGTGTCTGGAGATGTATTCCTTTTCTTTAATTTGATGACGGTATTGAGAATGTTGCTTTGTGGATATTGGGGAGCTCCTTATAATTGAAATCCCTCTAGAATGAATCAAAACTTGAAAGCTTTTCCAGCATTTTTAAGCTCTGGTTTGCTTGCCGTTTATAATTTGGACAACAGGAATCGATTTACAGTATGAGCACCCTATGAGTCCAACACTATTGGTTCCTTCAGGCAGGGGCATCCACAGCCTATATTTTCTCCAATGAACCATTCCTGTCAAGCGAGTGTTTCATTGAAAAACTGAACTTTGTGAACTTGTTGTGGTCATTACTCCCCATGTAGCTTATATGGCAATCTGGATCTTACTGATTTCTATATTTTCAGGTCTTTAGACAGTTTGCTGGTGGCATATATGGAGGCTCAGAAAATGTTGCATCTGATGAGACAGATATTCAAAATCATCAAAGACTTGAGAAACTATATATATCAACACGCTCTGCCAAGGTTTCTCTCTATCTTTTGCTTTAAGAAGGTTTTTAGCTTCAAATGCTAACCTTAAGCAACGTTCAACTTTTTTCAGCATTTTCAAAGGGAGATTGTTCGTGGAGTTGAAGGTTATATAGTGCATGGTTCCAAGCAAGTCGAGATAGGTGAGTTTAATGGAAACACCGACTTGCAGTAACTTTTTTTGATAACGAACCACTTGATACCAGGCATCTAGTGTTACTTCTATGTCTTGCACAGGCGCCAAGTTGTCAGAGGATTGTAGAAAATATGGCTCTGAAAACACTTGCACCAGTGGCAATACATTATCCAACGCAGCACTTAGTTTTTCAAGAGCTCGTGCTACAATGGAAAAAGAGCGTGGAAATATGTTGAAAACCTTAGGCACCCAGGTACCTGTTTTGTAGTATGATTTCCTGCTGTTTGACAGATTGGATCTTTTCCATGGAAAAGTTGAGTTAGATTGGTTCTCACATAATTATCTTCTGTATCCACTTATATGATACTGGCTTCATGATATGAAGATGGTTTCTCATGAGGATAACTCACTAGTGTTCAGATCTATGCCTTGAAGTTCAATGAGATGTGCACTCTAGTTAGTTGTAGGGCTCATCCAAGAGGATGAGCATAGTCCAGGTCATGGGAGTCTTCAAGAATCTACAAAAAAAGTCAAATCTGGATGTGGTGACCTAGATCGATCATTTGATAGTGAGTGCATGAACCTGTATATAGAGAAGATGATAGGAGGAAAGGAGGATGGCAAAGGGGGAGAGGGTATGAGAGCTAGGAGGAAATTGGAGTCCTTTACCTTTAAGGGCTATATGTATATTTATAGACCTACAAGTCGAGTGACCCAGTTAGGTAAGTCAAGTCGGGTGAGGAAACCCCTTGCTCGTGTTCATATAAAAGTAGAAGCACTATGCAATTATCAATAGTAATGTTAATATGAGTTAAAAGTATAGGATAAGGGCAAACATTTTGTTTGAAGAAATAACTGAACAAGCATTTACTGTATCTTCCTAATCTAGTTCACTGCAGGTTAGCACTTACAAATGATAAGGTGCTTTTGATGTACTATATTGGAGCACAATCAATGATGAGGAGCCTCTTCAGTTGCTCTATTGGAAGCTCAAAGATATCATGCTCTGCACTATGACCTTGGGCATTAGTGGGATCCTCCCTGTGCTGATTGCAGTGACATGGAAGGCATGATAGTATCCTCAATTTTATCTCCATTTAGGTGTCTTACATGGCACTACAATTAGCACGGTGGAGAAATTGCTAATGCCCAAGGTCATGATGCAGCAGTTCTACGCACTTCTTTTTGACATGAAGAGTACTAGATTAAAGAGGCTTGATATCCTTGAGCTTCTAGTAGAGCAACTGAGGATGTCCCTCACCCTTAATTGTGCTCCAATAGAGCACATTGAAAGTATCTTATCCTTTGTGGGAGCTAACTTGCAGTGAACTGGATTCGGAGGATGCAATAAATGCTTGTTCAGTTATTTTCTTAAAACAAAATGTTTGCTCTTCTCTTATGCTTTTAACTCATTTTAACATTGCTACTAATAGTTGCAGAATGCTTCTATTGTGATATGGGCACCACCAAGGGATATCCCAACTTGCCTAACAAGGTCATCCGACTTAGGGAACTATTAATATACATATAGCCCTTAAAGGTAAAGGAGAGCAATTTCCTTATAGCTCTCACAACACACCACCCCACCCCCCATCCTCCTTTCATCTTCTATATATACAGGTCCATGTACTCACCCAAGTGTCGGAAAGTCAATCCAAGCCACCGTGCCCATATTTGACTTTTTTGTAGGTTCTTGAGGACTTGCATGAGTCATGACCTCAAATTGATCTATGCTCAACCGGAATGAGCTCTACAACTAACCGGACTGCACATCTCATCGGATCCGAAGGTAGAGACATGGATCCTGGTGAGTTACCCTCATCAGTTTCAAGTCATTAATCCATTGGGCCTTTTACCTCTCTCCAGGTTGCAGAGCCTTTGAGGGCAATGGTTATGGGTGCACCCTTGGAGGATGCTCGACAACTTGCCCAACGCTATGATAGATTGCGTCAAGAGGCTGAAGCCCAGGTAAAATTCTTGTCTTTCTATCACTGTAATTTTATGATAGAAGGCAAAGGCTATCTAGCAATTCTCCCAAGTACGAAATAATTGCTAAACTTTCAACCAGATTCAAATACCATTTAGAGTGGGATAAAAGAGGTTCAGAGTTATGGCCAAATAACTCCATCCAAGTGTCAAGGATTAAATCTATAATCAGCAGTTGTGAAATTGGACTAAGTTTGAAGGTGTTACTTGCAGTGTTTCCATATATTCAGGGTACTTCCATAAAGCAACTGATGAAAATAGATGCCTAAGTAAATACCTTTCAATAAGAGGGGTTTATCTTAATTTCTTTCTCTGGGTCTAACTTGTATGTCGCTGCCTACATCCCCTTCAATTCTCTTCTGGATTTGCATAATACCTTTATTTTCATGTTAATGATTATATAACTCACAACCATTTCACCCGTTTTACATAATAAAGTTATGATTTTTGTGTGGCAGATAGCTAGAAGTTTCTCATTAGCTAAGCATGAGAGTGCAAATAAAAGCCAAGTATAACACTTAGATGAATGATAAGGTTTCCATTGTTTCCCGGATTTGATTTATCTATCTGAACTAAGCATTCGTTTTAGCAATCTTACATAAGAGCCGCAAATTTATGGCCTTCAGATTGTGAGATGATTCAGCAGTTTAATGATGTCAGTAAATTATGGAACGAGTCTTGAAAGGAAAATTTGAAATTATTCTTTACAACAGAAAGCTAAATATGAATCTTGTTTCTCCTAGGTGATTGATGTTTCCAGACGCCAAGCAAAGGTAAGGGAATCTATAGTAAGTGCAGAATACATCATGAAATTAGAAGCTGCAGAAGCAAAGCTTCAAGAGCTGAGGTCCAATGTGGCAACGATGGGAAAAGAAGCTGCCGCTGCTATGGCGGCTGTAGAAGGGCAACAGCAAAGGCTGACTCTTCAGCGGCTCATATCCATGGTGGATTTACTGTTCAATAATAAAATATTTTTCATAATATTTAGTTCTGATGCCTGCCGTACTTGGAATCCTTATTTTGATGGGAATTATATCATAATTCTGTCTATCATTTTTGTCAATGAAGGTTGAATCAGAGAGGAACTATCATCAAAGAGTTCTGCAGATACTTGATCAACTACAAGGAGAGGTATGAATTACTCTGACAAGTATTTATGTATCTGTCATTTTAGCTGGGTCAAAATGCAGTATGTCGGCTCATATCTTTTTGATGGCTGCTCTTTTGTTATGGACAGTTAACATCAGAGCACCAAAGAATTGAAGCGTCTCCCACTCCCAGTGCAGCTGCTGACAGCTCAATGCCTCCACCACCATCATATGATGAGATCAATAACACCCAGACTCCCCATAACTTTGATGATTCTACGGATGATGTTGACTATTTTATAGGGGAGGTGATCATCTTGCTATATATCTGCAGCTTGTTTAGTTTAATAAACTGATGGATCATGTGATTATCTCTTCACTTATGGGTGCAGATCATGCATTCATTCCGAGGACTATCTGATGTGGAATTAAGTTTGTCTGCCGGAGACTATGTTGTTGTCCGTAAGGTGGTTATTTTTTTTTGGTCGTGTTGCTTAATTGACCTTCTCAAATTAAGTCAGTTATCTTGCATTTAACCATAGAGCTTCGTGGCGAAGTCCATTCCCGAGGTGTGAAAGGGAACTCAATATTGGAAGCTTCAAAGGCTCTATCATTAAATATAGAACTGAGTCTCTGAGAAATCTCTTCAGCTCACTGATTTTGTGATCCTGCCTTTTCTGAGGACTGCCTGATCATTACATGGTGTTCTGTGCAGGTTTCAAACAGTGGCTGGGCGGAGGGAGAATGCAAAGGAAAGGCTGGTTGGTTCCCACTTGACTACATCGAGAGGAAGGAACGGGTCCTTGCAAGCCAGATGGTTCATGTCTTTTGAATCCGACCAGCTTTTGCTCTGACCACCTTCCTTTTCTCCCATGCATTCCCTCAAGTATGCAGTATGCTCTCCTTCCATTGGAAAGTACAGGCTCTGACTCAATCTTCCTAAGCATTTCCGCAAGTCTGCTCTCCTGTCCTCGGAAAGTACGGGCTCGACTTCTTGCTTTCCTGCTTTAGCGGTGTTGTATTTCAAATTTTGCTCATGCTTCCATCTCTATCTCTACTTCTCTCCAATGTTAACTGGGTATCGTATGTACGCCCCATCATTAGATTAGCAACAAATGATTTGTGTTGGGTTGTTCTTGCCTGCCAAAGATCAACACGGTGTGCATCATTTGTTTGCCTGTCGATGAGTGAATACATTGCTGTTGTATTCATTCCCTGGTTATGGCACTTCTGGCCCTTCATTTCTCTATGTTGACCCATCCACCGAATTCCAGAGACAGTGGACCGAGCCAACTTCCTGTCCTTCTGTGGCAGACTCGAGATCATCATCAGTTTGATGCCATTTGTCCCAGATGCCTCCTGTTGCTCTTCTTTCCTCTTCTTTGGCATTTCTGGCTTCAATTGATGCCATTACAGAGCAAGAAACCATGATCTCCAGGGCTTCCTGAAGAGCATTTTGTTATACAATTGATCATTATATAACCTTTTTCACATTCAAATAAAAGGAGTTGAATAAACACAAGAGTTGCTTCCAGAAAGTAAAACATGCTGTAGGAAAACTTCTGGAAAAATGAGAATTTCAAAGGGAAAAAACCATTTTGATCAATTTTAGTCCAAGCCAAGTTGCCAGGAGCCGTAAAGATACACGATGCCGAGCATCATAGCCTCTTCTTGGAGGAGATCTCTCATCATTTTTGGCACAGTTGTTGGCTATACAGGCAGAAAGAAGCTCGTAAAAAATTGTCAATGTTCTGTGGCGGCCCAGTGCTGCTGCCTCTTCCACAGCTTCATTTGCCACTCTTCTTCCAGAATTATTAGTGGTCATGTGATCAGATGATTTATCTGCACTTGTGCTCTGAGCACTTTCACTGTACTCTGCTACTTCATTGGATCCTATATCTGTCAGAGCAGTGGCATATTTCTCCAGACATTCTTTTTCATACTCACAGCTTCTTGAATCCTCAGGATAGATGGCGCTGCTTTCTACGTTAAGCACCATTGCATCAACTGTTTTAGCTAAACCGAGCTCCTTATCCATTCTTTCAGGAGAAGTTCCATCTTTGTCCTCTAAAAGCAATTTCAAGAACTGAAATGAAGTGAATATCAAACTTAACAGATAAAACATCAATCTGTTCAGCTCCTCGCAGGGAAACATAAAAAGAATCAATGTTCCTTGAGGACAAAGACAAAAAGGGTTCCTCATAACATACAATCAAACTAGTACAATTATCTGCCCTCTTCTATGAGCCCAAAATTGCATATCCATGAAATAATATTATACAAAAGATAGATGTTAATATCAAAATGACATGAAAGCGGACATCATCATAGGTAGCATGGCTGGGAACATAAGATAATACCGGGGATTTTGAATATTCAATCCTAACAGCATTAAGAGAATCGAGCCCCCAATTTGACAAGATTATGATAAACAATCAGCCAATAGAGTGACAACGAGAAAAATAAACCACTTATGACCCCCAAAACACCAAGGAAAATAGGATACATACTGCGCCCACATGATGCCTGACTTGCGAAGAAGAACCGGCTGTTTCTTTCAACCCCTGCCATGTACGCTCATCCACCCCAAGATGCCTGCTCGATGTGAAGACAGTAGAAATCAAATAAAAAATCGTATCAAATGTTTTGAAAAAATAAAGCATAAATTTCTATTCATAGGCCATCATGAAATGAGAAATCGGTGCCAAGGATGCTAGCCAACAGGACTTGAGGATGACATGAAATCTGTAATGAGAAAATCGGAGAACCTGAGAACAGGCCAAAGGAGAACCGATTTCTCATTGATCCAGAGCTCCGGGCTGTCTGAAACCGAGCCTCCACCACCGAAGCTGGCGCCCTCGCCTACTGGCTCTTCCTCCAGTGACTCTAAAGTATCCGAAGGCCGAGACTGGCGGATCTGTGACTGGTGAAGGGCGAGGGCGAAAAGAGCCGCCGCCGCGTACCTCTCGGTCTTCGTCAGCAAAGAGTCCTCCATAGCTTGAAACCAGAGATCATCCGCAATAAGAAGATGCTAAGATCAACGATCCGGGGGGCTCGGAGGTTGAGCTTCCTCGCAGGGGAAATACGGAGGTGAGGCTGAGGGACTGACCGTTTCAGAAGCGGGGGCGCCGATTCCGCATCAACGGCTAGCTCCGCTCCTGCACGCACGGGAACGACGAAGAGAAGGGAGCTCCACGTGGATGAGATCACGTGATCTCACGTGTCTAATGCTTCACGGATGGGTCTGGACCCAAATATGACAGACCCGACCCGAATCGACCACAGATGTTATATCGGGCCCCGCCCATTAGATGATGGAATCGGGCCGTTTCGGGCGTAATCTGTACGTGCATATTTTACCAACATCCTTCATTACTTGCATGATTACCTCGTCTTATTTTGAAAGTGAGAGGTAGATGTTTTCGGTTCTTTATCAGTGGGTCCATTGTACACTTCTGTTCCTCTCTTCCTTCGATCTCTTCCACTGTGATGTGTTGTTTGTGATAAAAGATTATAAACTGTTATATACTGTATTTATCCAAATTATTATCACTGAACGAACGATTGTATTTTCAATACTTTTAAGCAAAAAAAGAAGAAGTAATTTCAATACTATTACATAATAAAATATAATAAAAAATATAAAAATTTGCCATTATCTTATTAATATTTTAAAATAAACGATCATAACGACTTTCAACTCTATTATGACAATTGAGTGTATGTTTGATCCACACCACACCCATATCCCCACATTTAATTAATTCCGCACGATGAGCCTTCAAAAAACTAATGTCATTCATGAGTGCGGTGTAATGTTAGATAAAATAAGATAATACATAATTTATTATGCTATTATTTAATAAAGTTAACTTTTTAAAATAAACTGCCATGATAATTTTTAATTCTATTAAATACTATTAATATAATTTTTTTAATAACCCTAAATTTCATTAATGTCATTCTACTGCTATGTCCTTGAATCTTAGAGGCAAAGATTTACAGCAGCACTTTAACAAACTTATTAAAGAATCTAAAAATATTTTTTTAAAAAAACCCTAGACATAATAAAAAAATTAAACCTAATAGATTCCTATACCTAAATTCTCGATATCAAAATTTTTATAAAAAAAACCCTTAAGAATGAATAAACCACACAAAGCCCTTTTTTAAAAAAACCAATTATATAAACCTCCCACCCACAGTTCAGATTTTATAGTCATGAATTTTTAGTCTTCCTACCATAATATTTTCTACAATCATGCTCACGATTTAATGCTTTACATTTGGTAGATAAGCATCTGAAAATTTGGATTTGCATATTAAATAATTTGATCATACAATGCGATGAATCATTAGCCGGCATAACATAGGGAAATCATTTTTTTTATTTAGAATGACGCATGTTGACCTGGAAAACTGCCGCAGATTCCCCAACTACCTCGGATCCTAACTAACTTGGACCCAGCAAACAGGTCTTGCTGGTAACAGGAACAAGATTCATCATCCATCAGTCTCAAGATAAGAGGAGAGACAGTCTCAATGCACATCGTACCGTTTTGACAAGTCCAAGTGTAAACGTTAAACTCAGAACTATTATTATTGCATAATAGCTGTCAGGAGAAGAATCTCACTCACCCACCAAGTGCAGAATACACTGGATCACCTACATACAGTATCAGAGACACAGCAAAAATGGAGTTAGCATGATTGCATTCTAGAGGAGAACTCTACACCGAGTCACATGTCGGGGACTGTACACAACATAGGCACCACAAAACTTCTAAACACTAAACGAAACCAAAAATGAGGAGACACCAAAGAGGATTGATTGATTCCACGAGGGCGAATGCCCGCTTTAGCTTTAATCAAGGCTAGATGCATGCTGAGCAAGTAGGTAAGAACCAAGGGAAGTAGCAGGGGATCAATAAAAGAACTTACTTCATGGGATAGGTTAACCAAGTTATGAGCTGCTATTTGACTGCACAGTAAAGCACGTGCACTTATCTTTCGTCGCTTCCGACTCGCTAGCATACTCTCTGAATCTGTACACTTCCTGCTTGAAGGTTGGAGGCACCTTTCCTTCGCAGTAGCACTGGTTGCACAGGCTAAAGTGGGTCTTTGTTTCCTTAAACCGAGACCCCACGATTGGGTACTGGCAAACTGAGCAGATGTGGTGACCGTGGCGAGTCCTGTCTCCTGTTTCGAGCTTCATTAGGGTTGATAAGATGCCAAAGCCCCAATCTCGATCATCAAACAGCACAAGGAATTCAGAGAAGGAAATCATTGAAATGTCCATGTTTCCATGTACCTCGTGGATCTCACTACTACCACTCGTAGGGATATAAATAGCCCTTGACAACTTGATATAATCAAGGGCATCGGCCTTTCTTATCTGGGATGGATCAACCCCATCATACATGCTCCGCCATAAGAGTGCATCATAAGCGACCCGTTTTCTCTTTTCAGGTGGGCCACTGCAAATAGGTGCGAGAACAGCATAGAACATCCCCAAGTCAACTCGACCTGAGCCTGTCAAATCTAAAACAGAGAGGATCCTCTCATTTATTGCTTTTACTGCCTCTTGGAACGTCTCAGGCTTCACGAAGTTAAGGAGCTTGTGGAGAATTTGCTCCAAGTTTGGTTTCCGAATGGATTTCTCTGGAGCACCTGTGGCAGAATATGATATGGGGACATTGTTGCCACTCATTTCCTTCTTCACGAGCTCCACGTCACACCGATTCAACCAGGTGACCCTCTGAAATGCCCTAATTTGAAGGGCACTCGTTAAATCCTGCCTCAGAGTTGTCGTCTCATCTACAGTCTTGAATTTCGACGATTCAATGATGACAAAAGCTCCCTCAACATCCTCATTTTCCTTCACTTTCTTCTTCTGCAAATGCTTAAGATGGGCAATTACATCATCGACTTCGGCTCTATTGGTCATCTTCAATGCCTCCTTGAATGCTTTCTTGGCTTCATCAGTTTCCCAAGCCCCCAACAAGGAAAATGCCTTGTTTAACTGAGCTCTCCAGTGATTTGGCCAAACAGCCAAAACCCTAGCATACATCTCTGAAGCCATCTGAAACCTACCAAGGTTCATATAAAGCCGACCCAAATTGTAAAGTGCATGAACGTGGCCGGGTTTCAAGTCAATGGCCTTCTGAAACACCTCAATTGCCCTTTCATCCTCGCCCATCTCCATTAAAGCGGAGGCCAAGTCACAGTGGGCATCAGCGTAATCAGGTTTCATGAAAATGGCCTCTTCCAAGGCTTTAACGGCCGCCCAATACTCTCCTACACCAAAAAGTGCACCACCCAAAAGTTTCAAGGCCCTAAAATGAGTGGGGCATACTATAGCAGCCTCTCTATAGTACTCGCAAGCACTTAAAACCATGCCTTCCCCTTCGAGAGCTATCCCGAGGTTGACATAAATCTGAGGAAGCAAGTAGTACCACTGATTCCTTCCAGCCTCAGCTGCCTCAAGAGCTAACACAAACTCCCCCTTAGCTTCTCTACACCTGCAAAGAGCATACAAACAGGTCCCTGCCCTAAAATGTGGCCTGACATCTACTGGTTGTAGCTCACAAGCCCTCTTGAAGCTCACCAAGGCCTCCTCAAACAGCTGGTCATCAAACAGAGCCCTGCCAATCGCCATATGCCCATCGAATGCCTCCTCTCTGGACCTGGCCCCATCAGCCCTGTTCCTCAGAACTCTCAATTCTTTCAGGAAAACAGAGTAATAGTGCCCAGACTCCTCCCAGAAGACCCTCCTTTCGCTCATCTCTGATGAGGGGCCAATTTGCTGTGACCAGCCAGCATCTGAATATGAATCAAAATTGTTGGTGTTGTTATTATTGTTGGTGGTGAAGGTGGTGCTGCTGCTGTCCCCAACGCCGCCACCTCTCGATTTTCCGTCTTTCGCCTGCTTTGCCCTCAACCGCTTGATTAGAATCTTCAAATCGCCCACTATCGTCCAAGTGTCGTCGAAAACGATTCCCTTGTTCGGAGACAAGGCCCAAGCAGCAGTCCTCTGCTTTTGCTGGGACTCCACTGCCCCCGCATCCACAATCCCTGAGGACGACACCGTAGGTAAGGCCGTCGTAGGTAAGGCCCTTTTCGCCGTCGACGTACTCATCATACGTCCCGAAGACCTCGACCAGGATCGCATTGATTTGCTCGTCGCTGAACTTCACCCGGGGATTAACGGCGACGACGAGCGCCGCCATCTCCTCCCTGTTGAGGCCGCCGTCGAGGTTAGAGTCGTACCACTGGAATATCCTCTTCACCTTCTGCGATCTGATCCCTCTCGTCGTGGCCATCTCTCTCTCTCTCTCTCCCCGTCTCTGTGTAGGGTTTGCAGACTGCAAATTTGACCCTCTCTCTAACCTTCCGTCACATTACAAAGGGAAAGACGATGAAGAGGGGAAGCAGGGGAAGAGACACGATCATCAAACTAGATTGCTTGAAGTAGACTGGATGGTGCACAGTATAATATAAGGGATGTATGGCGATTATGCCCCCGCCCCCCGCAAGACCCGACCTGGCCCGACTTGCTTTGGGTCAGGTTAGACCCATCCTGACCCATCCGTTTGACCCGCTTTAATATATATTTAATAATAACTTAATTTTAATAAATTTCATGATATTAACTTTATTTTATTATAATTATGTGAATTTTAATTATATTTTCTTTTATTAAATTATATTATTATGAATATGTAAACTTAGATTGTATTTTATACTAAGTTTAGCATTATTTTAATCACTTTTAATAATTTGGATCATAACAAGTCGGCCCGCTAGCCAAGGTGAAGGGTGGGTCTGAGTATGTGATGCATCAAGAGGATCATAAGTGGGAGTTAAAATGGCTCAGTTATATCGATCCTCTCTCTATGCTAGTGAGCGGGCCCCAAACATGGAGCGGCCACGAATCATTTAATAAATGAATTTCAAGGTCAACTAGCTATTCATCATGGCTGAGAGGATCATGGCACTAACTGCCTCCACCTTTATAACTTAGTCTCAAACCAATGCATGGATTCATGGATATTACAATCTTCAAAGTCCTTCTAAAACAACTTAAAATTTGATCATTGATGTCAATTTCTACTCCAAATATGCAAGTATGATGTGCTACGAGCATGGTTTTTAAAACCAGATCGGATAAGAAACTGGTGTAGGTATAGGTTTATAAGTTGAACCGGGAGTTCAATTGGTCAAATTGTATATTTAATAAATAATATTATCAATAAATGTACATAATATCATAATTTAAATATAATTTATAATAAAAAATATTAATATAACTATTATATTAAATAAAAATTTAATATAAATATAAATTTAGTAAAATAAAATAAGTATATTATAATATATCTTTATTTTCGTTTAATTTTAAACCTGTTGATTTTTTTATTGGTTCAATTGGATTTATCGTTCTGATAGGAAATTGGCTAGTTCAACTAAAATTGACCTCATTTAAAGTGCAATTGTGTCTTTTTCGGTTGAACCAGTCAAATCTGCCGGCTCGATCCGATTTTTAAAACTATGTTCCCGAGATAACCTTAACTCTCCATATTCTTCGAAAAGAAAGGCGCCATAGCTTAGCGAATGACGATAACAGTGTAGCCAACTAGTAGTTGCGACTTAGATGTGAGAAAAAGACCAATTAGCGACAGCACAAATGGCGATGATTGAACTCTGCAAAATCCAAATAAGGAGGAAGGGTACCGGCCCTCGGTTGTTCATGAAGTGCGTTCCAGCTCGTGAATGATGCTCTCAGTCGGATGAAGAAGCTCCTGTTGAAGAATCTGCTCCTCCATCTTCGCTGCATCCTGCAAACTTCGGGATGTTCTCAACTCTCTTTACTTCTGCTCAACTGCAGAGGGGAATCGAGATCCTTGTTATGGTCCACCGGTAAGCGTTTCTCTTGCTTGTGGAGGAAGGTTTTTCTTTTCCTCCTGCGGAACTTGCAGCCTCCTCTATAATAAGCAATTCCTCCCTAGTGTAAGTAAAGTCTACCTCAGTAAAGAAAATTTCGTCCCCAAGAGCAGAGGTGAAAGCTCCCAGAGCCAGCCACCCAAAAAAATATGCTTTCAGCTTGTTTCATTTTTCATTTTAAAGCAAAGCCGAACAGCACCAGGCATACGACATTACCTTATCCTAAGGGACATCAGTGAGGAATAGTGTCCTGATCATCCTCGGCGAGTCCCTGTTGCAGTCTCTCTGAGGGTTTGGGTTGGCGAAGGTTGAGCAGGCGGCGGCTGTTGGGAGCTTCGTGAACGAACCCTTAATGGGGCGGCGTTGAGGGCCTGGCCTCGTTGACTCGCCTGACGCTGTCCCCAAGTACCTGATGTAGAAGTCGATGGGGATGGGCAGGTGGCGCTTGGGGGGCACGATGGGGAGGAGCCACGGGCGGGGGAGCCAGTGGCAGTACGTTTTAGAGAGGGGAAGAGGAGTCAACGCCGGGGGTGAATTGGAAGTCGGAAGAGGCGGCTAGCTGCGCCCGAAAAAGTCTTCTGTTTGATGTAACGGAAAATCCGCTGTAGTCTAGATGGTTAGGATGTTCAGCTTTCACCCGAAAGACCCAGGTTCGAATCCCGGCAACGGAATTTTGTTACCTTCTGTAATTTCTAACCTTTCTAAAATTCTTGCTGAGATGATGAGATCCTACACGAAGATCCAACATGGTACATGGGGCAAAGTTGCACCGACTGGCAAAAGCTAACCAATGCTTATAGTGTACTAATCCCTATGAAGAACCATAGCAATCTCAACCTAGCTCAATCCAACAGTGGACTTGATCGAGGTCAAACGGGTCGAAGAAACTGGAACAATTGACAGCCATCAATATGTAACTTGAGGTCATTAACAATACCGGATTTTATTTAATGGATTGCATGTTTATATCAAGAAAGAAAGGAATAGAAGGGCATAAGATACGACCATTCCATAATGTAAATTCTGTACATTCTACCCTCCAAATACCGAATATTACAAGAGACAACAGGAATAGGATTTCCCGCAGGTTCAAAATTAATTCGCCTTTCCACTACGTATGGAAGGAAGAACACAATCTAATTTGGCTGATTCTCAGGAATATTGATACTACCAAGAATAAACAGGATCTTTCATGATAAAAACACAAGCAATGGGTAGAGCGCATCGAAGTTACAGCTGACTCCTCCAGGTTTTACTACGCCGAAGTCAGACCTTCAGGAAGGGACACACTGTCTGGAACAGGAGCCAGGAATCGTCGGCAGGCGTAGATCACAGCGGAGTGAAAAGCAGATGGATTGTTGATGAAGACATAATGCCCAGCCTGCACATCATCATATCTGGGTCAGAAATGTGGACCAAAGAGGCCTACAAAGGATGTTATTCGACCATCAGAGTAGTAGCATGCCCACTACTCTTGATATACAAGAGTAAGTGAATCATCCATTCTTGCTTAGAACCCAAGCATTTTTTCTTCTCAAATTAATCGGATCCATAGTGTAAATAGATTTTTTTAGATTATTATCGGGAAGAGATTAGATATATAAAATCCAAATTGTAATCCACCCAGGAAGAAGACAACATTATATATTTTTTCAAGCTTCAGAAAAGAGAGATGGGGAGACCTGAGGAACTCGAATAATTTCGCATGGAACATTCATATGCTTCCGAGCTTCCTGTGCCGCTTGATAGTTCATCCAATCTTGAAAACCATAAATAAAGGTGGTTGGCACCTTCCACTCCGATGCACTGCAACATAAAAGGGAGGTCAAGAAATGTCAAGTTCCATTTTGCTGCTAAAAATAGATGCTTGTTCTACGATCCCAGCTTTTAGAATTAGTAAGGAAAGCGCTGCTTTGCAGTTCATAATAGGAAGGAGGTACTCTTGAACTCCTCTAAGTCATGAAAGTACCCAACTATTAACCGATCCAATAACAATCCATAAGCACAAATCAGAGCCAATGAAAAACATGGCATAGAACTGAAATCAAATTTCAGATATGAAACAACTGTGGAAGCTTATGATGATCAACAAACAGACCTACGTAGGAGGGGGGACCTAGCAAAAGCTCCAAATGAGAATATATGTTTCAGACAGAGCTCTCCACTAGCTTTAGCTGCCGATGTGTGGTAGAAATAATCTGAACAAGAGAGGCTGCCATCAGTATAACAAACTTCAGTTTAATCATATTCATCAATCCAATTTTGTAGATACCACCTGTCAGCAATCTGGACTCCTCCTCAGTCAAAGTGGCCCCACTTGAGTACGTGCCAAAACTAGCACTTGTATATCTCCGTACTAGATCTGGACCCCAAGGACCCAAGCCTCTGAGAAAAGATGAGCAGAGATATATTAGCACATTATGGGGAAGAGCACTCTTTCAACCCTGATCAGAAAGCAGTTGAGGCAGCTTTCCTAAAGTAGGAATTTCATCGAAGCGACAAACATTATATATCTAAAGTACTTGAGAAAAGCGAGAAGTGAAGATGCAGAAGAACAAGCCAACTTGTTATAAATTAAATGCAGCAGAAGACCTGAATAAATTTATAACAAGACTGTGATCAGAGAGTTGAAGAGCACAGGGGGTTCAAGCATATCACCTGACAATCTTCTGAGGAGTAAAATTAGACTCCCAAAGATGGTTCAACATGGCACCCTTCCATGTTGCCCTAAATCGAATAATCCATTCAGATTTGGCATCTGTTTCAGAAGAAACTCCAGCTGGTCCAACTAATATCAAGTGCTGGACATGCTCAGGATGCTGCAGCAAAAGAAAAGTAGCGTCAGATATTCCTGCTGCTCTCACTCTAGCTCAATGATTCAAATGTTGAGAACAATATTCACTTCTAATCACCTTGAGAGCATACTTAGCTGCAACATATCCCCCAAAAGAATGTCCAAGTAATATAAAGTTGCTGAGGTTTTTGGCTTTTCGCCATTCTTCGAAAGAATCAATGAACCATGCCTCAGTTTCTATAAGGCAAAGATAGGACCTCATTCAGCAACTTATCCATAAGCAGAACATGCATCTCACAACTTGCATCTACATTCTTAAAATAATACCCTCATTGCTTAACAAAAGGATTGAGACTGACCTTCTGTGCTTTTGCATGTGAAATCAGGCCTGCTTGATCCGCCCCAACTACAAAGACATTAAGCCATGGAACCATATTACAAGTATGTTTCATTTAACAAATTAACAGCAGCACTTGGAAAGTGCCAATAATGTTGGAGTTGAAAGTGTTTCAGTTCCTGCACTCAAATCTCAACAGCTACAACGACATGGGCAATCTCTTTTCTGGTAAAAGCACATTAACTTGCATGGAGGGACTTACCCAAGCTGATCGATGGCAATGACCCTAAAACGACTGGCAAGGGCATCAAAATTCCTGAAGAATAAACCTTGCGAAGCACCATATCCATGAACCATTACCAGTGTAGGAGAATCATCTTTGCTGTCAAATGTAACAGTGTTGATGAACCTCGGCTCATTGCTCGAAGAGCGGAACCACCTAATTTTGGATCCTGGAGGGCCTGTGCCGATATTAACCTTTTCCTGAACATAAGGCGTCCTGCATTCAACCAACTGTTCCCAATTATGCCCCATCCAGTAACATACAAGTGAGCAAAAAACTTGAAAAACTTTACTAGAATACGAAAACTCTCTGCAAACCAACAGCAAATTTTAGGACTTAACAAAGCCAGCTATGGGAAAGGAAGAAAAAGTCAACTAACAAACAATCTAAGGGATCCCCCATTGCAGCTGAACAGCAATGATAAAAGACTGAGAAGACTGGGTAAGAACAACTCATTGGCAACAACAACGGAACTCGTCCATTCACAGCAATAATATGGGGCCAAAGATGCATCCTTGCGCCGGAGTCTCATGGATGAGATTCGCTCGAGGTTCCACATACGCTATTTAAACAATTAACATATATTACAATGAAGAATTTCACAACCAACAAAACGTTAAACGAACGTTCAGGAGAATCAAGCAAAATTCCGCGATGTTTGTGTACGCTCAGCTCAATCAGATGGGAGTTCAATGAAGTCCAATCAATTCAACAGAAGTCTCTGTTGCAAGCAACTGTCGGGTCACTTGAGCTCAATCATCCGAGAGAGGAGAAGAAATCACCTGACGATGGAGAGGATCCGCTTCTCGGCGGCAATGATGTGATCGGTGGAAGTAGGGATCCACCGGAGCACAGAAGGCCAGAATGACCGTGTCTTGGACTCCGCAGCGGCAGCAGCTCCTCCCGCCGTCGGAGGGGCGGCGGACGATCCTAGCCCGGATTTTGCGATTTCCTCCGCCATGACTCTCGAAATGGGGCTCGACCACCGGAGTCGGGAAAAGCTCATGCGATGTCGGTTGACGATGCTGGTGGGGGGAGAATTGACAAGAGCCTCAAATTGCCGTCTTCAATGTCGGTCTCTGAAACCTTTAGCAAGGAGGTACCACATGGCGGGAGAGGCGAAATCTGTAATTCAATTTATAATGCGACGCGAGACGAGAAAATTAAATAAATAAGCAGATTTTAATTATTTATTATAATTGATATTAAATTTTAAAAATAAAACTTAATTTTCATTTTTATTGTAATATTGTGAGACGCCATTAATGAAAATAATGTAGAGGAGGCTTAAGCGCAGCCTAATTGGTAATTTAGATTTGTGACTTGTCCAAGAAGCAAGAAGGACAGGTCTTCACCGTTGATTATTCATTATTTTATTTAAAAAATTATAAATTTAATTCTCATCAAAAAAAATTTACACTCCTTTACTCCAATTCTTTTGATCAAATTCTAAATTTAGGGACTTTTATGATAATTGAAAGAAAATTACAGTAATTAACCGGTAAGATTCTTCAACAAAAGAAATTTTAATTAATGCAAAACTAGCATCACGGTGGAACATTGTGATTTAACAAAAATAAATAATAAAATAAAGAAGAAGAAGAAGAAGAAGAAGACCCGTCATATTTGGAGAGGAATCACAGGCCGCCATGGAAAGTGGACCGGACGCGGACCGAGAAGAGAAGGTCCGACAAGGCTCTCTTGACGTCTTGTCTGACGTTAGTAACTGGGTTAACACTTGGCAGTTGGAAGACGATGGTGTTTTTTTTTTGGGATAAATTGGAATTCTCATTTAAAATTCATATATATATATTATTTATATTACCGTAATTTCATTAATTAGATGAAAAAAATATATTATTATTAAAAGTACGGTCCAGGCCGGTTTAAAATGGGCCTGAAACTGTTAGATTCGATTACGGTTCAGCCCGTTTTCTTAACAGGCCGATTCGGTTATGGATCATTGTTCATGCGAATATAAACTACTTCAGAACCGTTTATAAACAGGCCGGTTTGACAGGTGAACCGTCCATATTTTTAAAATTAAAAAAACACATTTACTTTTGGGTGAACAGTATTTTGATTTGTAAATAGTATTTTAATTGATTAATAGTGTCTCAGTTTTAATTGAAGGGATAACCAATATTTTTGATATGATGTGATGAACAGTGCTTTGATTGTATGCCTCGTGCATTTGTGACTGTTAATTTTTCAACAAAGTGTAGTGATTGTGACACTTAATGGGCGGAGGGCTATAGTTCACGGTCCGGGCCGGTTCCGGGTCGATTCAGTAGATTAATAGCTCGGGCCAATTATGGTTCAACAGGCCTATATTGCTGACCTAGCTCGTAACCGCCCATCAACCCAATAAGAGCGGTTATGGGCCGGGTTAGGGACAGTTCATGCCGATTCCGGGTTTGGATGTCCAGTTACGGGCCAGCCTGCCCAATTTAACAACTCTAAACATATATATGTATACAAAATGAGCAAAATAGGCGCAAAAATACAGTAAATGTGGCATGTGAAGGCAAGTTTTTGAATGATGGCATTGAGGCATCTGCCCCCATTGAGCTGGAGGATGTTACAGATCTCGTATGCCTTGCAAACAAGCAACTCAAACCTATGAAGGAAGCAGTCATTGAACTCAATGATTCGGTCTGAGAATCTTGCTTTGTTTCGAAGTTCCCACGGAAAATGTAGCATCAGAGTGGCGTAGGTCTGGAAGTGAGGAACGTTACCGATAGCATTCACAAAATCATGCGGAGGTTCGATTATAGACAGATTCACATCACAATGTTCTTCCTCATGTGCGAACCAGCAGAAACATGAGTTCGCACATCTCCATAAGAAGGTTTTAAAGTGATGTTGTTTACCGTTGATTTAATGAACATCGAGCAGAGCAGATCCATATTCCGTCTTCTCGGTTCTTGTAACATCATCAAGTCAGCCACCTTCCTATCCTGATCAATGTGAGCATTGTCTACAGCAATGGCCAACGAATATGGATTGCCTGCAATCCAGGGATCCATTCAGATCTTGGTGCTCATGCCATCTCCAATCCTTATTGTCATTCCTTTCTTTTTTTATGGGAATTATATCATAATTCTGTCTATCATTTTTGTCAATGAAGGTTGAATCAGAGAGGAACTATCATCAAAGAGTTCTGCAGATACTTGATCAACTACAAGGAGAGGTATGAATTACTCTGACAAGTATTTATGTATCTGTCATTTTAGCTGGGTCAAAATGCAGTATGTCGGCTCATATCTTTTTGATGGCTGCTCTTTTGTTATGGACAGTTAACATCAGAGCACCAGAGAATTGAAGCGTCTCCCAGTCCCAGTGCAGCTGCTGACAGCTCAATGCCTCCACCACCATCATATGATGAGATCAATAACACCCACACTCCCC
The DNA here is from genome assembly GCA_900174645.1 of Sonneratia alba. Lineage (NCBI taxonomy): Eukaryota > Viridiplantae > Streptophyta > Magnoliopsida > Myrtales > Lythraceae > Sonneratia > Sonneratia alba. The sequence continues at coordinate 4,142,416 of FWPY01000024.1, read as the reverse complement.
ATAACTTTGATGATTCTACGGATGATGTTGACTATTTCATAGGGGAGGTGATCATCTTGCTATGTATCTGCAGCTTGTTTAGTATAATAAACTGATGGATCATGTGATTATCTTCATGTCCTTCTGTGGCAGACTCGAGATCATCATCAATGTTGGCAAGGATTGTGATTTGAATGGTGTAGCCCCCAGAAAGGCACTAGTATTTGTCGGTTTTATCCTGGTTACAAAACTCAAAAGAAAGACTACTCCCCATTATCTAGCATTTCTAGCTCTATTGTTCATGCAAGTGAATAGAAGCCTAACCCGATGCAGTAGCTGTTCGTAAGGAACAGTTGTGTTACCGCTGAACTCCTTAAAATTAATCATTCATAGTTCCAAACTATCAAAGTACGCCTACAATACTTCAAATGATCTAAGATTCACATGCGGTGGAAGACTGCTAACAATCGAATAATGATTACATCTCCAAATGCAAACAATAAGTTCGTGTAACGCATCGAGAGCAAATCTCTTCTGCATCCTGCCGGTGTACTTATTATCATGGAGGAGAGCTCTTATCTTGGTGTTTTTCTGTGTCTGTAGTCCTATAAACAGGATGAGGGTTGTCAAGCTCCAGCTGGTTAAGTATGTGTTTCGACATCCAGAGATACGAAGAGTGGCCCTTTATGTATTTCGTGGCATCGACCTACAGGAGCCAGTCATAATCATCATCTGACAGCCTAGAAAATACGAGTCAAGAAAACTCAGCACGGCATAACAACAATTGGGTTACGTTCTCAACTCCGGGAAAGTCGACTTGTTGAATCCCAGCTAACCCCTGAGAAAGCATACTGGAAACAGCAGAACTGGTCAGTGCACTATAAAGTAAAACGATTTTTATGATTCTATGCAATATATAATTGGCTAGGGGTGCTTGGGTTCGGTTTGTTACATCTTTGGTTCAAACAGAAACCAAACCATATATCCAGTCCAGGTTTTTTCTGAAGTTTAGCCTTTGAATAAAAAACTAAACCATATCCAGAAATTTCAAGGAAAAAAAATGATATTATGACCAAATGACACTTTCATATTTACTGATTTTTAGATTGGTTTCACTTTGGTTCTCCCCTTTTTTGGACATTTAAGGCAGCTCCATTATTGGGCAATGTCCTTTTTATTCACTCAGAAAAAGGTCAAGTCGTTCTCTTCTACTTTAAATCAACAGAAATATCAGAGATCGAGTTTTAAAATTGATAGAGAATGTCATCTCAAACAGTAAGACTGGAACTTGGATTTTGAACACTACCTAGCACGACATACAATGCCGAGGGTCCAATCGTTTCTTGAATATGCATTGACAAATCTCCCCGCAACCATCTCCGTGCAACAGCAGAATGCAGTAGATGGAATTAAGATGAGTGGGAAAAGGGAAACAACATGCAGAGATATGGTAGCATCGTTTTGATATACCTTTCTGGCGATCTCCCATCTTTCGTCTTTGACAGAAATTGGTGCTCCAAGAAGGACAACTCTTTCGACTAGACAAGCTTTAAGATAATCGGAAAAATGATTATGATTGGCACTGCAGTATCATTAGATAAAAGAGCAGCAAGTTCTAATGTAGATGTCATTGTCCAGTTTCTACCATTATCTTCACCAGCTTCAGCCAAATGTAACAGACACTTGAAGATTATACGGGACCCCAGTGAAAAACCAACAAGTGTAACCGGCCTAAAAACCAAGGTTGTATACCCAGGACACGAATTAGTCAACAACTCAACCTCCAAAACCATTTGATCTTAGTCGAGGGAAAGAACCCGATGGTTCTCCAAAGTAGGTGATATTCGAGTTGTACCTGTTCCCTTGCAATCCTCTTAATAACACTTCAGCAAGCAGTTGCCCAGCTTTGTCTGATCTGATGAAATAACAAGAATGTTAGTGAAAGTGCCAAGGTAGCAGAAGCATGTAAGTGAAGGAGCTGTAAGAACTTGTATTCAATTATTTTTCTGGATCATTCATAACGAATTGATTGTAACTTCCATCAGAGGGAGATAATATATTGCTAACCTGTCAATTCCGATGGCCCATTTACTGTCTATAAGATCTATTGCGGTGACTAACGCTGCTGGCATGGCCAAAGCACTCATAAGTGTACTCAAGACAGTCATCATTCCACCTTGTTTCATCAGCTGCAGTGCGATTCCTGCACCGGGAGGTAAAATTGAAAAATGTTACCGAACTTACTCTATTAACACAAAGTTAAACAATAGAATCCAAAAGGTTCATGAATTACTTGAAGTAAGCCAGTCCTGCACTGCAGTACTGAGCGCAATCAGATTTTTCGATTCCCATTGCAATGCATACCTGTAATTATTTGCAGTAGATTAATGTATATGAAGCGGTTCTCTCTAATAAACTATTACCATTGCCTATTGATCCTAATGAGAATCCACTGGAGTGGGAAATTGAAGTTGAAAATGAGGAAAAAAATATCAAACTCCTCTGTACCTCTCCAGGTTTCTGCCATGACTTTCCCAGGGCCTTACGAAATCTTCAACCTCAAAAGCTAGTCCAGAGATTAAAATCTCAACTGCAAGCCACTGAGAAAGAATGAGGCTTATCATTGTCCTGTACTGAAACAGATAAGAAGATGCCGCAGAGCTGACAGTAAACTCATTGTTGGCAGTCCAAAAGTCTAACAACAATAATTAATTCCCAATGTTAGCAACAGATCTTTCTTCACTCCTCGCATCGGATGATTCAAAGTGGAGGGGAAAAGGAAAAAAAAAGAGGCCATAGATACAAATTATTCAGGACTCACGCCTTGGCTATGGTTTTCTCCAATCCCTTTGAACTCAAATTCCTCAAGTTCACCAGTTCGTCTAGCCATTTTACTTCCAGAGAGGCCTGCTCCAGCACCTGTTATACAGAAGAGAAACAAAATAGTGGCAAGCCAGAATATTAGAGAACTGAGAAACTTTGTAGTAGGATGTTACACATAAAATAGCCATATAGGAAATGTGATTGCTTGCATAGTTCAGAATAACTATTGCACCGACCCTCTAACTTCATGGCCTCATTGATGCAAAAAAAGATGCACCAAATATCACAACCACCAAAATTGATTTGCCAATATTTTCATCCACTTTAGTTTCACACATGCTACATGGTTTAACTTAAAATATTAAGATATCTATTTCTTAGTCATTCATGCTGATAATGTCATACCTCCAAAGGATGCAGCAACAGCAATAGAACCTGCAGCAGATCCCGTGGCAGTTGCTGCTGCAGCGAACCCCCCTGCTCCAACTGCAGGGAAAAGACCACCCAATGTAGGAGCCAGGGCCCCGAGTCCCTGACCAATAGCTGGAGCAGCTAAGCCTGTCAAAAGCTAAATTTCAGAACTTGCAGAAACAGTTTACAGCATTACAAACTTACATTATTAAAAGTAGAGTTCTTTTCACCACAAATGGGCAATTCTCATACCACCAGTGATGGCCATCAAGGTTCCACCCGTAAGAGCAGCTGCACCGACAATTGTACCACGCTTCCATTTGTCCCAGATGCCTCCCATTGCTCTTTTTTCCTCTTCTTTGGCATTTTTGGCTTCAATTGATGCCATTACAGAGCAAGCAACCATGATCTCCAGGGCTTCCTGAAGAGCATTTTATTATACAATTGATCATTATATAACCTTTTTCACATTCAAATAAAAGGAGTTGAATAAACACAAGAGTTACTTCCAGAAAGTAAAACATGCTGTAGGAAAACTTCTCGAAAAATGACAATTTCAAAGGGAAAAAACCATTTCGATCCATTGAAGTCCAAGCCAAGTTGCCAGGAGCCGTAAAGATACACGATGGCGAGCATCATAGCCTCTTCTTGGAGGAGATCTCTCATCATTTTCAGCACAGTTGTTGGCTATACAGGCAGAAAGAAGCTCATAAAAAATTGTCAGTTTTCTGTGGCAGCTCAGTGCTGCTGCCTCTTCCACAGCTTCATTTGACACTCTTCTTCCAGAATTATTAGTGGTCATGTGATCAGATGAGTTATCTGCACTTGTGCTCTGAGCACTTTCACTGTACTCTGCTACTTCATTGGATCCTATATCTGTCAGAGCAGTGGCATATTTCTCCAGACATTCTTTTTCATACTCACAGCTTCTTGAATCCTCAGGATAGATGGCGCTGCTTTCTACGTTAAGCACCATTGCATCAACTGTTTTAGCTAAACCGAGCTCCTTATCCATTCTTTCAGGAGAAGTTCCATCTTTGTCCTCTAAAAGCAATTTCAAGAACTGAAATGAAGTGAATATCAAACTTAACAGATAAAACATCAATCTGTTCAGCTCCTCGCAGGGAAACATAAAAAGAATCAATGTTCCTTGAGGACAAAGACAAAAAGGGTTCCTCATAACATACAATCAAACTAGTACAATTATCTGCCCTCTTCTATGAGCCCAAAATTGCATATCCATGAAATAATATTATACAAAAGATAGATGTTAATATCAAAATGACATGAAAGCGGACATCATCATAGGTAGCATGGCTGGGAACATAAGATAATACCGGGGATTTTGAATATTCAATCCTAACAGCATTAAGAGAATCGAGCCCCCAATTTGACAAGATTATGATAAACAATCAGCCAATAGAGTGACAACGAGAAAAATAAACCACTTATGACCCCCAAAACACCAAGGAAAATAGGATACATACTGCGCCCACATGATGCCTGACTTGCGAAGAAGAACCGGCTGTTTCTTTCAACCCCTGCCATGTACGCTCATCCACCCCAAGATGCCTGCTCGATGTGAAGACAGTAGAAATCAAATAAAAAATCGTATCAAATGTTTTGAAAAAATAAAGCATAAATTTCTATTCATAGGCCATCATGAAATGAGAAATCGGTGCCAAGGATGTTAGCCAACAGGACTTGAGGATGACATGAAATCTGTAATGAGACAATCGGAGAACCTGAGAACAGGCCAAAGGAGAACCGATTTCTCATTGATCCAGAGCTCCGGGCAGTCTGAAACCGAGCCTCCACCACCGAAGCTGGCGCCTTCGCCTACTGGCTCTTCCTCCAGTGACTCTAAAGTATCCGAATGCCGAGACTGGCGGATCTGTGACTGGTGAAGGGCGAGGGCGAAAAAGAGCCGCCGCCGCGTACCTCTCGGTCTTCGTCAGCAAAGAGTCCTCCATAGCTTGAAACCAGAGATCATCCGCAATAACAAGATGCTAAGATCAACAATCCGGGGGGCTCGGAGGTTGAGCTTCCTCGCAGGGGAAATACGCAGGTGAGGCTGAGGGACTGACCGTTTCAGAAGCGGGGGCGCCGATTCCGCATCAACGGCTAGCTCCGCTCCTGCACGCGCGGGAACGACGAAGAGAAGGGAGCTCCACGTGGATGAGATCACGTGATCTCACGTGTCTAATGCTTCACGGATGGGTCTGGACCCAAATATGACAGACCCGACCCGAATCGACCACAGATGTTATATCGGGCCCCGCCCATTAGATGATGGAATCGGGCCGTTTCGGGCGTAATCTGTACGTGCATATTTTACCAACATCCTTCATTACTTGCATGATTACCTCGTCTTATTTTGAAAGTGAGAGGTAGATGTTTTCGGTTCTTTATCAGTGGGTCCATTGTACACTTCTGTTCCTCTCTTCCTTCGATCTCTTCCACTGTGATGTGTTGTTTGTGATAAAAGATTATAAACTGTTATATACTGCATTTATCCAAGTTATTATAATGAATGAAGGATTGTAATTTCAGTACTTTAAGCAAAAAAAAGTAATTTCAATACTATTAGATAATAAAATATAAAAAAAAAACTTACCCTTACCTTATTAATATTTTAAAATAAACGATCATAATAACTTCTAACTTTATTATAACATCTCATATATCTTCGATTCACAGGGCATCCATATCCCCCACATTTAATTAATGTAGTTCATGCGTATGGTGGAGTGTTACTTAAAATAATATAATACATAATTTATTATACTATTATTTAATAGAGTTAATATTTTAGAATAAACGTCCATCATAATTTTTAACTATATTGAATACTATTAATACAATTTTTTTAATAACCCTAAATTTCATTAAAGACATTCTATTACTATATCCTTGAATCATAGAGGCAAAGATTTACAGCACTTTATTGAACTTATTAAAGAATCTAAAAATATTTTCTTTTAAAAACCCCAGACTTCAAAAAAAAATTTTAACCTAAAAGATCCATATACCCAAATTCTCGATAACATAAATTTAAAAAAAAAACCTGAAGAATAGACCACACAAAGCTTTTTTTTTTTAAATACCAATTATATAGGCCTCCCACCCACAGTCCAGATTTTAGAATGACGCATGTTGACGTGGAAAACTGCCGCAGATTCCCCAACTACCTCGGATCCCAACTGACTTGGACCCAGCAAACAGGTCTTGCTGGTACTAGGAACAGGATTCATCATCCATCAGTTTCAAGATAAGAGAAGAGACAGTCTCAAAACACATCTTACCGTTTTGACGAGTCCAAATGTAAATGTTAAACTCAGAACTATTATTATTGCATAATAGCTGTCAAGAGAAGAACCTCACTCACCCACCAAGTGCAGAATACACTGGATCACCTACATACAGTATCAGAGACACAGCAAAAATGGAGTTAGCATGATTGCATTCTAGAGGAGAACTCTACACCGAGTCACCCGTCGGGGACTGTACACAACATAGGCACCACAAAACTTCTAAACACTAAACGAAACCAAAAATGAGGAGACACCAAAGAGGATTGATTGATTCTTACAAGCGCCATTGCCCGCTTTAGCACTAATCAAGGCTAGATGCATGCTGAGCAAGTAGGTAAGAACCAAGGGAAGTAGCAGGGGATCAATAAAAGAACTTACTTCATGGAATAGGTTAACCAAGTTATGAGCTGCTATTTGACTGCACGGTAAAGCACGTGCACTTATCTTTTGTCGCTTCCGACTCGCTAGCACACTCTCTGAATCTGTACACTTCCTGCTTGAAGGTTGGAGGCACCTTTCCTTCGCAGTAGCACTGGTTGCACAGGCTAAAGTGGGTCTTTGTTTCCTTAAACCGAGACCCCACGATTGGGTACTGGCAAACTGAGCAGATGTGGTGACCGTGGCGAGTCCTGTCTCCTGTTTCGAGCTTCATTAGGGTTGATAAGATGCCAAAGCCCCAATCTCGATCATCAAACAGCACAAGGAATTCAGAGAAGGAAATCATTGAAATGTCCATGTTTCCATGTACCTCGTGGATCTCACTACTACCACTCGTAGGGATATAAATAGCCCTTGACAACTTGATATAATCAAGGGCATCGGCCTTTCTTATCTGGGATGGATCAACCCCATCATACATGCTCCGCCATAAGAGTGCATCATAAGCGACCCGTTTTCTCTTTTCAGGTGGGCCACTGCAAATAGGTGCGAGAACAGCATAGAACATCCCCAAGTCAACTCGACCTGAGCCTGTCAAATCTAAAACAGAGAGGATCCTCTCATTTATTGCTTTTACTGCCTCTTGGAACGTCTCAGGCTTCACGAAGTTAAGGAGCTTGCGGAGAATTTGCTCCAAGTTTGGTTTCCGAATGGATTTCTCTGGAGCACCTGTGGCAGAATATGATATGGGGACACTGTTGACCCTCTGAAGTGCCCTAATTTGAAGGGCACTCGCTAAATCCTGCCTCAGAGTTGTCGTCTCATCTACAGTCTTGAATTTTGACGATTCAATGATGACAAAAGCTCCCTCAACATCCTCATTTTCCTTCACTTTCTTCATCTGCAAATGCTTAAGATGGGCAATTACATCATCGAGTTCGGCTCTATTGGTCATCTTCAATGCCTCCTTGAATGCTTTCTTGGCTTCATCAGTTTCCCAAGCCCCCAACAAGGAAAATGCCTTGTTTAACTGAGCTCTCCAGTGATTTGGCCAAACAGCCAAAACCCTAGCATACATCTCTGAAGCCATCTGAAACCTACCAAGGTTCATATAAAGCCGACCCAAATTGTAAAGTGCATGAACGTGGCCGGGTTTCAAGTCAATGGCCTTCTGAAACACCTCAATTGCCCTTTCATCCTCGCCCATCTCCATTAAAGCGGAGGCCAAGTCACAGTGGGCATCAGCGTAATCAGGTTTCATGAAAATGGCCTCTTCCAAGGCTTTAACGGCCGCCCTATACTCTCCTACACCAAAAAGTGCACCACCCAAAAGTTTCAAGGCCCTAAAATGAGTGGGGCATATTATAGCAGCCACTCTATAGTACTCGCAGGCACTTAAAACCATGCCTTCCCCTTCGAGAGCTATCCCGAGGTTGACATAAATCTGAGGAAGCAAGTAGTACCACTGATTCCCTCCAGCCTCAGCTGCCTCAAGAGCTAACACAAACTCCTCCTTAGCTCCTCTACACCTGCAAAGAGCATACAAACAGGTCCCTGCCCTAAAATGTGGCCTGACATCTACTGGTAGCTCACAAGCCCTCTTGAAGCTCACCAAGGCCTCCTCAAACAGCTGGTCATCAAACAGAACCCTGCCAATCGCCATATGCCCATCGAATGCCTCCTCTCTGGACCTAGCCCCATCAGCCCTGTTCCTCAGAACTCTCAATTCTTTCAGGAAAACAGAGTAATAGTGCCCAGACTCCTCCCAGAAGACCCTCCTTTCGCTCATCTCTGATGAGGGGTCAATTTGCTGAGACCAGCCAGCATCTGAATAAGAATCAAAATTGTTGGTGGTGGTGGTGGTGGTGGTGCTGTCCCCAACGCCGCAACCTCTCGATTTTCCGTCTTTCGCCTGCTTTGCCCTCAACCGCTTGATTAGAATCTTCAAATCGCCAACTATCGTCCAAGTGTCGTCGAAAACGATTCCCTTGTTCGGTGATAGGCCCAAGCAGCAGACCTCTGCTTTTGCTGGGACTCCACTGCCCCCACATCCACAATCCCTGAGGACGACACCTCATCAGAGCGTCTACCGACCCTAATCTCCTTATTCTTAGAGTCCTCGTCGAAGCTCAGCTCGAGGCCCAGCACGTCGAAGTCGCGGTCCACGTCACCGGCGCCGTCGTCGTAGGTCCGGAGCAGGCCGTCGTAGGTAAGGCCCTTTTCGCCGTCGACGTACTCGTCATACGTCCCGAAGACCTCGACCAGGATCGCATTGATTTGCTCGTCGCTGAACTTCACCCGGGGATTAACGGCCGCCATCTCCTCCCTGTTGAGGCCGCCGTCGAGGTTAGAGTCGTACTGCTGGAATATCCTCTTCACCTTCTCCGATCTGTTCCCTCTCGTCGTGGCCATCTCTCTCTCTCTCCCCGTCTCTCTGTAGGGTTTGCAGAGTGCAAATTTGACCCTCTCTCTAACCTTCCGTCACATTACAAAGGGAAAGACGATGAAGAGGGGAAGCAGGGGAAGAGACACGATCATCAAACTAGATTGCTTGAAGTAGACTGGACGGTGCACAGTATAATATAAGGGATGTATGGCAAGATGCCCCCGCCCCCCGCAAGACCCGACCTGGCCCGACTTGCTTTGGGTCAGGTTAGACCCATCCTGACCCATCCGTTTGACCCGCTTTAATATATATTTAATAATAACTTTATTTTAATAAATTTCATGATATTAACTTCATTTTATTATAATTATGTGAATTTTAATTATATTTACTTTTATTAAATTATATCATTATGAATATGTAAATTTAGATTGTATTTTATACTAAGTTTAGCATTATTTTAATCACTTTTAATAATTTGGATCATAACAAGTTGGCCCACCGGCCAAGGTGGAGGGTGGGTCTGAGTATGTGATGCATCAAGAGGATCATAAGTGGGAGTTAAAATGGCTCAGTTATATCGATCCTCTCTCTGTGCTAGTGAGCGAGCCCCAGACATGGAGCCGCCACACATCGTTTAATAAATGAATTTCAAGGTCAACTAGCTATTCTTCATGGCTTAGAGGATCATGGCACTAACTACCTACTATCTTTATAACTTGGTCTTAGACCAAGGCATGGATTGGTGGATATTACAATCTTCAAAAGCCTTCTAAAATAACTCAACATTTGATCATTGATGTCAATTACTACTCCAAATATGCAACTATGATGTGTTACGAGCATAATTTTTAAAACCAAATTAGACCGGGAACCGATATAGACATGGGTTCATAGGTCTAACCGGAGATTAAATGGGTTAAATCACATATTTAATAAATTATATTAATAATATAATACTACCAATAAATATAGATAATATCATAATTTAAATATGATTTATAATAAAAATTATTAATATAACCATTATATTAAATAAAAATTTAACATAAAATATAAATATAATTTTAATAAAATAAAATAAGTATATTATAATGGATATTTATTTTCATTTAATTTTAAGTCCGTCAATTTTTTCATTGATTCAATTAGGTTTATCTGATGGGAAATCGGCCAGTTCAACTTAAGTTGACCTCATTTAAAGTGCGATTGGGTCTTTTCCGGTTGAACCGGTCAAACCTGCCGGTCCGGCCGGTCCGATTTTTAACACTTTGATCACGAGACAACCTTCACTCTCTCTCTCTCTCTCTCCTCTTCTCCCTTGAGATATTGTTCGAAAAGAAAGGCGCCATAGCGTAGCGAATGACGATAACAGTGCAACTAACTAGTAGTTGCGACTTAGATGTAAGAAGAAGACGAATTAGCAACAACACAAATGGCGATGATTGTACCCTGCAAAATCAAAATAAGGAGGAAGGGTACCGGTCCTCGGTTGTTCATGAAGTGTGTTCCAGCTCGTGAATGATGCTCTCAACCGAATGAAGAAGCTCCTGTTGAAGAATCTGCTCCTCCATGTTCGCTGCATCCTGCAAACTTCGGGATGTTCTCAACCCTCTTTACTTCTTCTCAACTGCAGAGGGGAATCGAGATCCTTGTTACGGTCCGCCGTTAATCGTTTCTCTTGCTTGTGGAGGAAGGTTTTTCTTTTCCTCCTGTGGAACTTGCAGCCTCCTCTATAATAAGCAATTCCTCGGCGAGTCCCTATTGCAGTCTCTTTGGGGGTTTGGGTTTGCGAAGGTTGAGCAGGCGGCGGCTGTTGGGAGCTTCGTGAACGAACCCTTAATGGGGCAGCGTTGAGGGCCTGGCCTCGTTGGCTCGCCTAACGCTGTCCCCAAGAAACGGGGCTCGACGCCAAGCACCTGATAGAAGTCAATGGGGATGGGCAGGTGGCGCTTGTGGGGCACGATGGGGAGGAGCCACGGGCGGGGGAGCCAGTGGCAGGACGTTTTAGAGAGGGGAAGCGGAGTCAACGCCGGGGGGTGAATTGGAAGTCGGAAGAGGCGGCTAGCCGCGCCAACAAAAAATCCGTTGTACTCTAGATGCTTAGGATGTTCGGCTTTCACCCGAAAGATCCGGGTTCGAGTCCCGGCAACAGAATTTTGTTACCTTTTGTAATTTCTAACCTTTCTAAAATTCTTGCTGAGATGATGAGACCCTACACGAAGATCCAACAACATGGTACATTGCCCGTCAAATAGTACACAACTTAAATTGATAGATGGGGCAAAGTTGTACCGACTGACTGGAAAAAGCTAACCAATGCATATTCTATGTTCAATTTTTTGAATTTCAAATAAAGATATCACTCTACTAATTCCTATGAAGAACCATAGCAATCTCAACCTGGCTCAATCCAACGATGGACTTGATCGAGGTCTAACTGGGTTGAAGAAACTGGAACAACTGACAGCCATCAATATGTAACTTGACGTCATTAACAACACCGGATTTTATTTAATGGATTGCATGTTTATATCAAGAAAGTAAGGAATAGAAGGGCATAAGATACGACCATTCCATAATGTAAATTCTGTACATTCTACCCTCCAAATACCGAATATTACAAGAGCTAACAGGAATTGGATTTCCTGCAGGTTCAAAATTTATTCGCCTTTCCACTATGTATGGAAGGAAGAACACAATCTAATTTGCCTGATTCTCAGGAATACTGATACAACCGAGAATAAACAGGATCTTTCATGATAAATAACACAAGCAATGGGTAGAGCACATCGAAGTTACAGCTGACTTCTCCAGGTTTTACTACGCCGAAGTCAGACCTTCAGGAAGGGACACGCTGTCTGGAACAGGAGCTAGGAATCGTCGGCAGGCGTAGATCACAGCAGAGTGAAAAGCAGATGGATTGTCGATGAAGACGAAATGCCCAGCCTGCACATCATCATATCTGGGTCAGAAATGTGGACCAAAGAGGCCTACAAAGGATGTGATTCAACCATCAGAGTAGTAGCATGCCCACTACTCTTGATATACAAGAGTAAGTGAACCATCCATTCTTGCTTAGAACCCAAGCATTTTTTCTTTTCAAATTAATCGGATCCATACTGCAAATAGATTTTTTTGGATTATTATCGGGAAGAGATTAGGTATATAAAATCCAAACTGTAATCCACCAAGGAAGAAGACAACATTATATATTTTTTCAAGCTTCAGAAAAGAGAGATGGGGAGACCTGAGGAACTCGAATAATTTCGCACGGAACATTCATATGCTTCCGAGCTTCCTGTGCCGCTTGATAGTTCATCCAATCTTGAAAACCATAAATAAAGGTGGTTGGCACCTTCCACTCCGATGCACTGCAACATAAAAGGGAGGTCAAGAAATGTCAAGTTCCATTTTGCTGCTAAAAATAGATGCTTGTTCTACGATCCCAGCTTTTAGAATTAGTAAGGAAAGCACTGCTTTGCAGTTCATAATAGGAAGGAGATACTTTATCCAAAAGAGGAAGGAGGTACTCTTGAACTCCTCTTACCCAACTATTAACCGATCCAATAACAATCTATAAGCACAAATCAGAGCCAATGAAAAACATGGCATGGAACTGAAATCAAATTTCAGATATGAAACAACTGTGGAAGCTTATGATGATCAACAAACAGACCTACGTAGGAGAGGGGACCTAGCAAAAGCTCCAAATGAGAATATATGTTTCAGACAGAGCTCTCCACTAGCTTTAGCTGCCAATGTGTGGTAGAAATAATCTGAACAAGAGAGGCTGCCATCAGTATAACAAACTTCAGTTTAATCATATTCATCAATCCAATTTTGTAGATACCACCTGTCAGCAATCTGGACTCCTCCTCAGTCAAAGTGGTCCCACTTGAGTACGTGCCAAATCTAGCACTTGTATACCTCCGTACTACATCTGGACCCCAAGGACCCAAGCCTCTGAGAAAAGATGAGCAGAGATATATTAGCACATTATGGGGAAGAGCACTCTTTCACCTCTGATCAGAAAGCAGTTGAGGCAGCTTTCCTAAAGTAGGAATTTCATCAAAGCGACAAACATTATATATCTAAAGTACTGGAGAAAAGCGAGCAGTGAAGATGCAGAAGAACAAGCCAACTTGTTATAAATTAAATGCAGCAGAAGACCTGAATAAATTCATAGCAAGACTGTGATCAGAGAGTTGAAGAGCACAGGAGGTTCAAGCATATCACCTGACAATCTTCTGAGGAGTAAAATTAGACTCCCAAAGATGGTTCAAAATGGCACCCTTCCATGTTGCCCTAAATCGAATAAGCCATTCCGATTTGGTATCTGTTTCAGAAGAAACTCCAGCTGGTCCAACTAATATCAAGTGCTGGACATGCTCAGGATGCTGCAGCAAAAGAAAAGTGGCATCAGATATTCCTGTTGCTCTCACTCTAGCTCAATGATTCAAATGTTGAGAACAATATTCACTTCTAATCACCTTGAGAGCATACTTAGCTGCAACATATCCCCCAAAAGAATGTCCAAGTAATATAAAGTTGCTGAGGTTTTTGGCTTTTCGCCATTCTTCGAAAGAATCAATGAACCATGCCTCAGTTTCTACAAGGCAAAGATAGGACCTCATTCAGCAACTTATCCATAAGCAGAACATGCATCTCACAACTTGCATCTACATTCTTAAAATAATACCCTCGTTGCTTAACAAAAGGATTGAGACTGACCTTCTGTGCTTTTGCATGTGAAATCAGGCCTGCTTGATCCGCCCCAACTACAAAGACATTAAGCCATGAAACCATATTACAAGTGTGTTTCATTTAACAAATTAACAGCAGCACTTGGAAAGGGCCAATAATGTTGGAGTTGAAAGTGTTTCAGTTCTTGCACCCAAATCTGAACAGCTACAATGACATGGGCAATCTCTTTTCTGGTAAAAGCACATTAACTTCCCTGAAGGGACTTACCCAAGCTGATCGATGGCAATGACCCTAAAACGACTGGCAAGGGCATCAAAATTCCTGAAGAATAAACCTTGCGAAGCACCATATCCATGAACCATTACCAGTGTAGGAGAATCATCTTTGCTGTCAAATGTAACAGTGTTGATGAACCTCGGCTCATTGCTCGAAGAGCGGAACCACCTAATTTTGGATCCTGGAGGGCCTGTGCCGATATTAACCTTTTCCTGAACATAAGGCGTCCTGCATTCAACCAACTGTTCCCAATTATGCCCCATCCAGTAACATACATGTGAGCAAGAAACTTGAAAAACTTTACTAGAACACGAAAACTCTCTGCAAACCAACAGAAAATTTTAGGACTTAACAAAGCCGGCTATGGGAAAGGAAGAAAAAGTCAACCAACTCCCCCATTGCAGCTGAATAGCAATGATGAAAGAATGAGAAGACTGGGTAAGAACAACTCATTGGCAACAACAACGGAACTCGTCCATTCACAGCAATAATATGGGGCCAAAGATGCATCCTTGCGCCGGAGTCTCATGGATGAGATTCGCTCGAGGTTCCACATACGCTATTTAAACAATTAACATATATTACAATGAAGAATTTCACAACCAACAAAACGTTAAACGATCGTTCAGGAGAATCAAGCAAAATTCCGCGATGTTTGTGTACGCTCAGCTCAATCTGATGGGAGTTCAATGAGGTCCAATCAATTCAACCTAAGTCTCTGTTGCAAGCAACTTATGGGTCGCGGGAGCTCAATCATCCGAGAGAGAAGAGAAGAAATCACCTGACGATGGAGAGGAGCCGCTTCTCGGCGGCAATGATGTGATCGGTGGAAGTAGGGATCCACCGGAGCACAGAAGGCCAGAATGACCGTGTCTTGGTCTCCGCAGCGGCAGCCGCTCCTCCCGCCGTCGTAGGGGCGGCGGACGATCCTAGCCCGGATTTTGGGATTTCCTCGGCCATGACTCTCGAAATCGGGCTCGACCACCGGAGTCGGGAAAAGCTCATGCGATGTCGGTTGACGCTGCTGGTGGGGGGAGAACTGACAAGAGCCTCAAATTGCCGTCTTCAATGTCGGTCTCTGAAACCTTTAGCAAGGAGGTACCACATGGTGAAAGAGGGGGAATGGGTAATTCAATTTATGATGCGACGCGAGACGAGAAAATTAAATAAATAAGCAGATTTAATTATTTATTATAATTGATATTAAATTTTAAAAATAAAATTTATTTTTCATTTTTATTGTAATATTGTGAGACGCCATTAATGAAAATATTGTAGAGGAGGCTTAAACGCAGCCTAATTGGTAATTTAGATTTGTGACTTGTCCAAGAAGCAAGAAGGACAGGTCTTCAACCTTCATTATTTATTATTTTATTTAAAAAAATCATTAAAAAAAATTTTACACCACTTTACTCCAATTCTTTTGATCAAATTCTAAATTTAGGGACTTTTATGATAATCAAAAGAAAATTACGGTAATTAATAGGTAAGATTCTTCAACAAAAGAAATTTTAATTAATGCAAAACTAGCATCATGGTGGAACATTGTGATTGAAGAAGAAGAGGAAACCCGTCATTTTTGGAGAGGAATCACAGGCGGCCATGGAAAAGAGACCGGACGCGGACCGAGAAGAGGAGGTCCGACAAGACTCTCTTGACGTCTCGTCTGACTTTAGTAGCTGGGTTAACACTTGGCAGTTTGGGGATCCATCCAGATCTTGGTGCTCATGCCATCTCCAATCCTTATTGCCATTCCTTGTTTTGTCGATTCCTTGCAGCTTTGGACACCTCTCCGAACACCGGAAGCGGTGAAACGGATTGTTCTATGCGATTCGAGAAAGTTTCCACATTTCGATAGCGTCATTTTTGAAGCCATGTTATCAGGTCTGGCGGCTAGCGTCCTGGCAGCTTCTGAAAGGAGAGTCTTTATTTATATCTGCTGTCCTTCGAAAGCCTTGCACCTCCTAGTGTTTATTGATCTGTTGGAGTTTAAACCAACTAGTCCTGGGATTTTCCCCCAAAGAATTTTCTAGTGATGCTATCGAGCTCACTTGTCATTTCCCTTGGTAGTTGAAACGATGACATGGTGTAGTTGGGCAAGCTTGACAAGACTGATGAGTTAGTTAACTAGTGCGGCTCTCTCTACCAATTCAAGGCAGGCAATGAGATTTCAACGAAAACTAGTTTGCTCTGCAAGTTATCGACGAGGAATGGATAAGATTCGGATCTCTTCCTAGATATGAAGATGGGGTTACCCAAGTGTTTTGAATCTTGTTCGATCCTTTTCATTCCTTGAATCTCCTTGGCTAAAGTTTTTTTTTTTTTACCACTCCATGAACAAAATTTGTCAAGGACGTTCTTGCAATTTTTGACATTAGATTCAATTAATTGAGTAAAAACCACGAGATCATCCGCAAAATGTAGATGGTATATTGTAGGTGAGCTTCGGGCTAGTCTTATATTCCTTTTATTTCTATTGAATTTTTTGCTGTTATTAGCATCCCATACTAATAAGACAGAGAGGGTAAGGAAGGTTATGCATTCCTTCACCCATCTTATAAATTTCTCATGAAGTCTTAAGTTATCGACCATACTGTCAATTCTCATGTAATTCAAAAGCTAATCCCGGCGATGGACCACGTCCTTTACGGGATAGCTCCCCTAAACATCCAAAGACAACAGATGATTGAATATATATCTAACTGCCTCTGATAGCTTCCTTCTCATTCAGTAAGGGCAAGAGAACCGTTCACTATTATATTTTTGTCAGCAAAAACCGGATGCCAGAGCCAGAAAGCAAAAAAGGCAAGGATTCCAGAATACATAGGTGAAGGGATGGAATCGAATGATGCATGGATGAAGAACATGGTGCTCGAATTTATTGATGTACTTGGTCTACTCATACATATTCTACCATTAAAGATGAAGAGAATCTCACGCCAATCTGAAAAAAAAATCTACCCAACTTCACAGCAAGAATTTTGGAGTAAGAGACCTTCCCAAGCTACAAGCTCCTCCAATGGATCGAAGTAAGGATAATCATCAAAGCATCAAAAGAAGCTCACTTGTTATCACCAGACAGGATCTTGCTTCTTGAAAGCTCCCAGATAAGGAGCTGTGCTTTTAATCGGCTCTCGACTGACCCGCCCGAGAAGATAAGATGATGCCAACGATAAGGCCATAGAGGGCAAGCGCCTCAGCAAAGATGAGAATGAGGATCATACCGACAAAAAGTTTGGGCTGCTGTGCATTGGCCCTGACACAAGCACAAAGCCATGTAATGTTTCTCATTCAAGCAGTAACATCTACAAAAACAACATAACAAGCTACTAGAAGCAAGATAAAGTTCTAGGAAGTTATCAACGATAAGAATACTATTCAGAGAACTCCAGACTACAACTGTAAGCACAAACTTATCTGCCATTTCAATTTAACCACAGCCAAACAAGTTGGTATCAAAAGATATAAGGCAGGCATAACACGACATGGCAGCAGCTGCTGTCACTGATGATTTTCCACTTGTAGAATAAGCAAAGCACCCCAAATTACTTTGGTCCTAAAACTTCTGCAGATCTTCCACGTAAGCAGACAATGACATGTTCAGTAAGTAACAACATTACTCTAGATTTCAATGTTAATTCTTATCAACCAGATTCGGTTTCTGGTAATAAAATCGGGCTTGATGAATTCTCAAAAACAGCTTTAACTTCAAGCCAACTTGACAAATTCCGGAGTAATGATGCCAGAGATCTGGGAACTAATCTTGGAACTGGAAAAATCTTCGTTCTTTTTTATAAGTGAACTCAAGAAATAACAGTTAAATGCTTCAGCATCACATTAAGAAATCATAAGAAAACAGATTTTCTCGTTAAACGTTGCACTTGGCTGGATAAAACCAATACATTAGTGCAATGGCACAAAATGGATTAAAATTCATCTTTCTACAATGATTAACACTCTGGGCCACCAGATAAAGTATAACATCACACGAGAAGTAAAACAATTTCATCTAATAAATGTGACCAAACGCTTCAACAACAGAATTCCTTTGGTCAGTTTGATGAGAGAGGTGCAAATCAATCAACAAGAACAAATCAGTTTGATCGGATTGGCTCCATATTATAACAAATTCCACACCCAGCAAACGGCTATTGCTTGAAGCAAACTGAGAAAAAACGTTAGCGGATCAAAGCAGATATAGGATTTCATTACCTGACACCAGCATCTCCGACTATGCCAATGGCCATGCCAGCAGAGAGACCGGCGAGACCACAAGCGAGCCCAGAAGACAGATGGGCGTATCCGTCGAAGAGGTAGTACGACTTGGCCTTGGGGTTAATCCCCGTGCTGATGATCACGGCGATAATCAGGCCGTAGATCCCCAGCACACCAGCCATAACCACTGGCACGATCGACTTCATCACCAGCTCCGGCCTCATCACACCCATCGACGCCACACCGACGCCACTCTTCGCCGTACCGTACGCAGCCCCCATGCCTGCGAAGCACCGGGATCCGAGCCTCAGATCGATACAAGGACAACCCAGATCCGGAAAACCAACAGAAAAAACTAAGCTAAGAAAGAAGTGAAAGCGACACAATTGGACTCACAAGAGAAGACAAGCGCAGCGGCTGCGCCGAGGAAGCCGAAGAAAGGAGCAGTCTCATCGCCGCTGAATGTGGAAGACATCTTCTCGAGGCTTTCCTTACGACAGATGCCGATTCACTGTGGAAGAATTGGATCTCCGTTAACGTTCTCTATAATCCTCACGGTAGGAGGGAGAGGGAGAGGGAGAGGGAGAGAGATAGAGAGATGCTGGTGATGCTTCTAGAGGAAAGAGACCTGCTGTTTCACCAGGGACGGAGAGAGAGACGAAGGCGGAAGCATCGTCAGAAGATCATGCAATTACGGTTCTGCCCTTTGTATCAAACGGGCTTGAATTTAACTTGGGCCTGTATGAAATGGGCTTTAATGCCCAATTGGTTTGAACTTTCATCCGACCATTGTGCACTGTAGAGATGGATGACAAGGCCAATGAAATCCCGGACAACAATCACGAATTCATTTCTCTCATCAATCGTTTAAGGATGATTGCCAATAATGGAAAAGCCAAGACCATCTTTTCGATATGGTTGGACGTGTAGATTGCAAGTTAAAATCGAAAAAACCCAGAAATCTCGATGACAATTTCAACAACCACATAGCACATTGAATTGATATGCCTGTTCTTTACAGAAGCAAGAAACAACCATCATGGATCAAGCAGGGAGATCCGAATGCAACCTTTCCACGGAAATATGAATAAAACAGAGTCGCCTTTTCCCAAGTATAAATCTAAGTTTCAAGCACGCTCCCCGCGAATCCTCCGCGCGAGCTGGATATCCTTAGGCATGATAGTGACCCTCTTGGCGTGGATGGCGCAGAGGTTCGTGTCCTCGAATAGCCCCACGAGGTACGCCTCCGCCGCCTCCTGGAGGGCAAGCACCGCGTGGCTCTGGAACCTCAGGTCCGTCTTGAAGTCCTGCGCGATCTCGCGTACAAGCCTCTGGAACGGCAGCTTCCTAATCAGCAGCTCCGTGCTCTTCTGGTACTTCCTGATCTCACGGAGGGCCACGGTCCCAGGCCTGTAGCGGTGAGGCTTCTTCACTCCTCCAGTGGTCGGGGCCGACTTCCTCGCAGCCTGGATTCACACGATCGCCAATCGGAAATCAACCCACAACAGAACATCAGAAAACCCGAATCGAACCAAGCCGAGAATTAAAAGGCAGAGTCGATTGAATACCTTGGTGGCGAGCTGCTTCCGAGGAGCCTTGCCTCCCGTGGACTTGCGGGCAGTCTGCTTCGTACGGGCCATCCTAACCGAATATCTTCCTAGGGTTTTTGAAATTCTCTACCTTTTCACGTTGAGAAGTAAACTAGATGAGAGCGATAGGCGTCGGGGGGAAGATGGCAGAGGACTCGCTTTTATATGGTGAGAGAAACGGTGAAGGTGATCCGTGCACTTGCTTCCTATTGGATGATAGCCTCATGTCAGGATCGCCAGCGTGGACGAATCTGTGTTTCTTCTGTGAGGAGGGATTGACTCTTATGCGGTCCACCGTCACGTGCTGGGCGGCCCCGGACGGGGCAATTGTGCTGGGCGGTTCACCACCGCATCGTCGGACTAGCCCCACCCAGACGGAGCCTTCGCCGCCAACTACACGCCATCTAGCTCGGCCTATTCCCATGGTCAGCACAGTTTCACTTACATTTATGGGTAGATACTGACTACATTATTGCTTTATCATCAACTTTTTCTAGGCTCCTTTCGACCATTTGCTGCCTCAACTGATACTACTTGGACTGGGAAATCATCGGCCCGACGAGCTAGAGCAGTGTAGATCTTTCGCCCGGTCGTGATACAGGTCACTGTAATGTGATTGCATTAGAGACCCTCCACTCTGGTACGCATAGCCTCATGCGTGTTTCATTCATGAAGCAATATCATCTGTTCTTCCTTCTATTTATTTCTTGCTCCCGCACCATCTCTTAGGAAAATTCGTGTAATTCAGCTATTGAACAGTCCAATTCAGCTATTCTTAACAAATAATCGGCTAATGATTCGGTTAGTTTAATCCAGTTCTTTTTTTTTTAATTTCATTGTTCACTTCCAATTTTATTTCGTCAAAAATGATATTTGCCCTATTTATTTTGACAAGAACAAAATCCAATTGGGGAAGGGACAAGACAACTTCAGAGGAAGTGTTGTGTCAGATTACATGCTTTCATCACCTGATCTTTATATCAGCCAGGGATAACTGTAAATATAGAATGTCTCATCATCCACAACATCTTCCATGAAATTCAAACTTGATCAAAGAAAAAACCAGAAGAGGTGATTGCAATTATCTGCAGGAATTAGCGGACACAACAGGATGGGGGCGTGCGAGAGAGAGAGAGAGCCTCAGACCGTCCTAGTTCTGAAATTTTCTACATATCTCAAGCTGAGTTCAGCTCTCGTATCAACTTGTCATCACTGGCTCAACGGAGGAGCGAGAAATTTGACGCGCAAATGCCAGTTCAAGCATTGAAAATACAGAGATAAGGGGGAGAACGGATTCTTGTCGATCAAAATTGGGGGGAAATATAGGCGGAGTACAGATCGGTCTAAGCAAAGGAGGAGGCATCAGATCTTCCTATTCAAGTATCGAGAATCATTGTACTCACCATCGCAGTGATGAGTACTCAGCAACCGAGTATAGATTCGTCATCTGCCCTCATTCACGCCAATCCTCGCAGCCGAGTAAAAAAAAGGAACCAGAGGAAAAGGAAAACCGAAAGAACAGAGATTTCTTCAATTTGTAGATGAAGTTGCTGAGATTTATATAAAATAAATAAAGAACGACGATGAAGGAAATAGACCGGCAGATCAGAGCTAGGGTTCTCTGCACGGCGTGACGGTGGCCTCATTTATAGTGTGCGTGCCGTCCGCTAGGGTTCTCTCTTGAGAAGGACATGGTACCGATGGGACGGCTGTAAGCTCAAAGTCATCTGCCACGTGGACGGTGGAGATCGGGCATGAGATGGGCATGAGCGGGCTTCTGATATTCTGGGCCTGCAGCCCAGCCCGTTCATTATCCTCAAAATGCCGACGACAGAAGTCAAGATAATATATGTAATTTCTAATTAAATATTGAGAAAAATATTGTATAAAATATAAATATTTTTTTAAAAATACTGAAATTTTGCATTTCATAAAGCCGGAGCTCGGGCTCGTGGACCCATGGTAGTGGCGGTGATCTCGTGGCGGTAGGAACAGCAGAAGCTCAAGATGCTGAAGTTCTTGTCCAAGGTGCGGATCGAGTTTAACGCTCTCGACCCGCGCATTGCCTCGTGCATGGAGTTCCTGGCGCAGTGCAACGCCCGCAAGGCCAAGGAGTCAAACCCCGCCTGCCAGGTTGTCGTCAAGCGTCGCACGGATGACCACCCGCCGCAGATCACCGTCACCTTCGTCAACGGAGTCGAGGAAGTCTTCGACGCCACCTCCACCCCCGCTCAGAACATTCGGACCATGATCCTCGAGAAGGGCCGGTACCTCGAGACGGAGCAGATGTTCCGCGAGGCAGGGGAGGCGTGGCCTGTTATCATCCCCGGGGAAGAGCTCCACCAGTTCGCGCCCGGCACTAAGGTCAGTTTATTCGTTTGTTTATTTATGTGTTAGAGTTTGCTGATCGATTTCTTCTTGTGTGGGTTTAAGGTTTTGCCTTTGTGACATTTGGTCGAACAGATTGTGTGGGTCAGAGTCTGATTGTGTAGGTTTTAGGTTTTTACCTTTTCTAGAGAATGATGACTCCTTGATGGCCCTTTTGTGATTGATAGTTTGATCGGGTTGGTTACCGGCCCAAACTGTATGCTTGAAGGACCCCAAGCTCTAGCTTCTTGGCTATTACACAATCCCTATTAATGCGATTCGATTACTGTTAGATATCTGCAAGAAACTAGATTACTTGTTAGTGGATTAGCAAGTGATTGATGACTTTATGATTGATTGATGTGAGGACTTAAATGAAATTCTTTCCTTTTACTTGATTTTGAGTCTTTGTTGGCTTGTTCGGTCTACCTCGGTGATTTCGCATTGTGGGTTGCTTTAAAAGAGAGATTGGTGAATCAAGAAGGCTTTAGCAGTGCATCGCCAATTTGAGGTTGTTTTTGTGAATCAAGAGATGCTGGAATCCTATGGAAGATATGTTCTGCGGTTGAGTAGAAGTTTGATTAGAAAGAAAAGTTACTATAAAAAAATTGGTGAAGTTCGTGTGTTGCTAGAAGAAGTACTAGTAACAGGAGTATCTGGTGGTGGGATTACTCTACTGGAAGACTGTTGCGGAGCTAGATGATCATAGAAAAGGAATGCATAAAAAAAGTAAAAGTTGCAAAATAAAACTGCCAATGGTTTTGTATCGGGTAAACAAATCTTTGTCCAATCAACACTGAAGTTGATATAGCAATCTCGGGACTGAAAAGCTATGAAAATACTGCTGATGCATGCAAATTCAAAAGTAAGCTGTATGTAAATAGTCATCTTGATAATGACCTTGATTGTTTGTAAGGGGAAATGCTGGTAGATGTGGCTTGTTGATAGTTTGAAGAATAAGACTGGATAAGAATCGGGGATGACTGATGCATGCATGAAAATGAGGGGAAATGGAATGTCAAAAGTGAACAAGACTTGCTCACCTTAAGACCTCCGAGTAGTGAGGAAGTTGCTTTTTGTAGCAAGTAGCAACTCTAGGATTTCCTAACAAAGGTTCTCTTGAGAATTCTTATGGGCTATTCTTATGAACTGTGCCAGATCTTGATGTTCATGAACCAAGTGATCATTCTCTTCTCTTTGTTCATGACAGCCTAGGAAAGCAGAGGACAAGCAGCAGTAGGAGCACCTCCTTGGTTACTTGTGTTCGTATGGACAATTATAAATGGCCTTCTGATTCAATAACTGTAGCAAGAGGTGAATTTCCTGTGTCGCCAAGGTTGTGCGGTATCTGATGCAAGTCTTCACTTCTTCTCTGAAAGATCTGTCATATAGTTCAAGTTTATGGCACTGTAGAGGTGCTTTCCTTGACAGAGGGGGTTGATTTGGCTGAATTCTGTTTTCCGCGTAACATCATTATTTTTCAAAATGGAGATATCGAAACAAGAACATGTCTGGTCACTTTGTTTCTTAATGACAGGTTTTGCTTTTCCAAAAATGTCTGGTCAATTATTTGTCCAGCATTCCTGGTTGCGCTCTGGTTGTTCGCGTTGGTACTGTGCTCCTCCCACCCGCTTAGTCATAAACCATCGTTTCTGCAAAGGGTAAGCACTTCACTTAACTTTGGATGTACAAAATCCTGATGAAACATATCGTGAACATTTCGTATTAGTGACATGAAACAAGGTCAGCCCAATCCTCCTCTCATTGGCCTGAACTAAACTTCCTCCCTGGAATTTACACTCAGCTGATACAGAGCTGTCCGGAATTCTCCATATCCTTCACCGGTCTTCCCTCCGAACCCGGTTAGGATCAGAAACCATGTCCATCATCATCTTCTCCGGGGAGTCCTCCCAGCTCGTAAAAGTCTTCAGATCAACCTGCATCTCAGATACAGTATCATAAACATACCAAGTATCATCAAACGAACAGAACGCTACGCCGCCAAAATTGAATGAAACTACCTTGCGCCTTTGCTCCGTAAAGAGTTCTTCCCTTTTCTTGTAAGATGCCTGAACATTCTTGGCCTTTGTTCCACCCAATCCCCACACTTCGACATCTAATATCGAAGCATCTACCGGAAGGAACCCCTGCGATAATTTACCGTAAAAAAAAAAAAAAGGCTAAGAAGGCATCCCCATCATCAGCATCGATAGACTTGGTCCGTAGGAAAGATATGTTGGGCAAAGGGATGGATTACTCGTACTTGATTCGGGAAGAGGGGGCCTGGTCTATAGGTCTTATCGACAGCATGATGACGAATGATAACTCTTGCGAAATCCTCGTCCACAAAAATTCTCTCATTTCCAATAGTTCCTCCAAACGCGATCCCGACAGGCTTAGGACGAGGCTCGTAGACCCTACCAGAAGGATGCAAGTGGCTATACACAAAATTACTCTCCTTCCCTGTTCATGTTGCACAGTAGAGCAGTTAGCCAGAAGAACTTGTACTATCAGGCCTAGAAGAATCACAGACTGTACGCAACTTTGTGCTTTCTGTACCAGTAGATAAATAGACATGGAAGATGGGATCTATTGAGTAGAGGGTCCCAAAGTTTCCGTAGAACTGATCCTTATTGTCGAATCCCTGATGTAAAATCACACCGATGGTCCATTTCTTGCCCCTAATATCACCATGGAGTGAATCTTCACAAGAAGCAGAAATTAGAATGAGGAGCGGACCATGGTATCCTTCAATATTAGCCCAGAACCTATTCAAGCCCTTCCCATTGATCGATGAACTACAATGAAAAAAAGAGATATATCAACATTCATTTAGTAGAAAGATATCCTACATAAAGCTGACTAACAGGGAACATTTCTCTGACAATAAAAAAACATGATAAGTTAGTAGATGGAAAAACAGCAACAGCAGGTAATAGTAAGATGAGATCGGACAGGAGATGACAGACCGGTACAGAAGGTTCTCATTCATGTCATCGCCATTAAAAGAAAGGCAACTTCTTAGAATTTCTTCACTTGCAGGTCCTCTGAATGTGAGGGATATTGCCCATGCCTTTCCACAATTCAGAAGGTGAGCACTGGGAGCCCTCTCAGAATTGCTATCTTTTGAGCATGAACTTGATGATCCCAAATTATCCAGGGTCTGTACAATGAGCCCTTATACAGATATGAAATGTGCCATATTGAATTTGTGAGAGAGATCAACCGATTTCATATGAACAAGGTCAAACAATAAGAAATGATGAGAAGGACGAAACCCTGACATATGTATATATGTAATTAAAGTATGCAAGAGCTAAACTGCTGTTGTTCCATTGAAACATGTCATAGTCCTTCAAAAGCCACAGAGAGCAGAATATCAAATGTTTTCCCATACTTAGAGAAACGAATATTTCAGTTCAGTCGGCATAAGCAAGCAGGATACGTGAAACAGAACTACAAATTTCACGATAAACAAACTTACTGTTTCCAGTGCCACTGAGCGCTGAAGACTCCCCGAGACAAATTGCGAGAAGCAATCGGGAAGTCTTGGAATCGTACCCAGTACCCAAGTCATAAATTTCCCAGCAGGAACCTTAGCTTGTAAATCGAAAATATCACAGTTCCAAAAATCCAAACTTCCACCGCCTTCAGCACATGATTCAATAGCCGAAAACAGGAGATTCTCAACATCAGGCACACAAAAGACAGGATCCTCCTCAGACTTCGAAACCATGATCGTTGTCGTGCTCCATGACATGCTCCAGCACAGAATCAGAAGTGCATAAACATCGGATGGCATCAGATGTCCTGTCACCTTACTGTCAGATCCATCAGACTCAAAGCCCAGCTCGGCTGCAAGGCCGACTCTTTTGGCTGCAACCTCGAAAACTCTGAGCAAGTTCGTGAGGCAGACTGATGCAGTCATCCTCCCGCAGCAGTTGACATATCCTCTCACGAACTCGACCCAACTCAATCCACCATCATCAGGGATGAAGTACAGGTCGACTATGGTCGAGCCCAGATTACTAAGCAATCGCAGAACTGGATCGGGCATCAAAGCCCCAGGCTGCTCGAGCAGTGGACTCTTGTTGCTGATGGAAAAGCATTTCTGACGCCATTAAAGACCTTGTATGAGTATTAACACTAGACCCACAATTGCAACAGTCACGTTGTTGATGAACAATCGATAGAAAATTGAAGCAAATAGTGGGGGGATTTGGGGCTGAATTCGATCGAAAGAATAACCTGCAGAGATTGAACGGGGATTGAGTTCTCCTGGGGATCGGCGAGGTTCGCGAATGCCTTTTGAAGCATCGGCAGAGCTCCAGTAGAAGCTGCTAGAGCTTCCACCTCTCTCTGCTCGGGTGACATCTCCTTCTGCTCCGTCGACGCCGACGTTCCCATCGTGATCCAACTACCAGCCGTCAATCCTCCGGCAAAGCCTGCAACAGAAAAACAACCGAGGAGAGAAAATCACGGTGAGCTTTGCCCTTTTTAAGAACTTTCGAGCATCAACGATCCATCAATCCAACCGACACACTGAAAAAATAAAACCGACAAAGACAAATGGACAGATACAATGAGACGGTGTCGTTTTTTCCCGCTAACGCACATTTTCCTCATATAAATAAATTATTCTATATTTTCTTTTTCAAACATTTTCTGACCTAGCACAATAAGTAAACTTATATTTTCTGCTAAAAATTAAATTAAGCTAAAATATCAACAATTTCATATGTGCCATGCTCATGAAATTAACTTCAAGGGACACACAGAATCATGCCGCTGTCACAGACACTGGAAATTTGAGATTCTGGTGGCCTTTCTTGCCCCCCGTTGCTTTGCCACCTCTCCCGGGACGACTGAAATCTCCCGTTCGACTTTCGGTGTGCGGCGTCATCTGAAGGGTAAGAATTTGCATGCATATCTTCAAATTATATGATGCCTAATGTAAATCTCAGTGACATTCTGCAGTTTCTCCCATGTTTGCTGGGGGCGAATGCACCCCCCTACATCCATCCCCGACACTCGCACCCACTGCACTATATCCTAAGACGCCTTACCTTTAGGGTTGCGGCGTCTGGTCGCGTCTCAATCCCGAGTAGAATACTGCAAGTCAAGGGCCAGGGGACCGGAATTGGCATCCTGAGGATCCATCCTCTTCATTTTCTCCTCAATCCCTCGCACAAAATTTGTAATAAAAATCCTTGCAGAAGCTTTCCGGTCGTGCAAACGAGAAGGGTCTCGACGTGAAAGACGGACCCAGGAAGGGGAAGGCGCCGTATGCTCCCTTCCTATCTATGTCCATCCACTCGCTAATAACTGTATTCTTGTGTCGGTTCCAGACCAGTGAAGCCTGCTGCAGCGGCAAAACATAGCTGCAAGTAGAGTTGTTAAACGGAGCGGGCCAGTCCGGAACTGGACCGTTCAAGCCCAGAACCGGTCCAGACCGCCCTTAACCAGGCTCATAACCGCTCTTATTGGGTTGAGAAACAGTTACCAGCCAGGTTAGCAATATAGGCCCGTTGAAGTGTAATTGGCCTAGACCGTTAACCTACTGAACAGGCCTAAAACCATTATGAAATCAGTCCGCACCGGCCCAGACCATGAACTATAACCCTCAGCCTTTCTAGTGTTGCAATCCGTTGAAAATGGATGATGCGTCAATCAAATCACTGTTCATTCTGTATTTTTTTTTAAAAAAATTAAAATATGGACGGATAAGACGGGCCCATTTATAAATAGTTTCGAGTTAGTTCATATTCGCATGAATCACGATCCGTAACTGGACCGACTCATTAAGCAAATGGACTAAACCGTAACTGGATCTAACGGTTCCAAGCCCATTTTGAACCGGCCCGAACCACCCTTTTAACAACACTAGCGGCAAGCTACGGTCACACCTCGCTTCGATTTCGGTGCAAAGTTGGGATTTTTACCGATATAATAGTTTTTGGCAGGAAATTACATTGTAATGCGATATTATATGAGTTTAAAAAATTAGTAAAAGATTATTACATTACAATTATTCTAATTATTTTCCACAATACATCAATGAATATACGGTATATGAAAAAGCCCACCCTAGTACTTGGCCCAAGATGGCCGGGAGGGACAACATTGACTGGGGCCGCCGGTTGGGCTGGAGACGAGGTATCTCGCACGCGGACATCTTCTCGGTATTTTCTTACCACGACATCGAACATGGGACACACGATTTTCCGGTGTCAGATCACACCGTATTACAGCTTGTCCGGCTACGTTGATCTCGATTCCCAAATCCCATCACCGTGAATGTGACGGTTACGGTGTACGTATCACTATAACTTAACATCGAGGCAGAGTTCACACTTATTTATCTTTGAAAGTAACACATGGTACAACTAATATTAGTAGTGATGTGAATTTGAGTGAATTAGTTAATGTACATCCAATTTTTAGATATCAGGTTGTGTGAATAGTGCCAATGAACTTCTCGTCCGTCGCACCACAGAACCTCGATAGGTTCGACATGCAGTCGTTCGGTCCTCCCAGAGCCATGCAGGGAGCCGATGAAGCTGCTCCAACAAGAGAGCTGGGTCGTATTGCTTCCTCGACTGAAACTCTAGAATTGGGTTTGAAAACAAACCTAGACTACGGTATGATTTAGTTGAAATATGATATGATCGCACTCTATTATTATATACCACTAATAATAATTGTAATGTAATATTTCAAAATTCACTTACATACAATTTGATGAATTCGAGTTCATAAATTCAAATCTTATATTATATTTACTTGAAACGTTTGTTAGTTGTAATTCTTTAAGTTAGATGTTAGAGGATATCGACTTCTTAAATTATACTAAACTATAGGTGGTATTATAATGGATCACAGAAAGTAAAGTATTGTATAGCGAGAACAACAACATCATCACTACCACAGCTTTCTCCTTCTTTTTTATTTATTAGTCAAAACTCTACTATTATAGATATAAATAGAATTTCTTAGTAGTATAAAAAAATATGTATGTATATAGGTTGGTTGTAATTAATGTTTCTTAATGAGGGCAATATTTGCATTAAAGAGCCATCACCATCACGTCCAATTTATCTCTTTATGCACAAGTTGTCCCCACTCCACTGCACTCCACGTATATAAATAGTCGATTTGAACGCACTTTCTAAATGTGGCCTTCAAATTTTCTCTTGAGATAATACAAAATCAAGTAGGATTACCAGGTCAATACTTAGTATCCAGCTGTCAACAAGTATATATGTATATATATATTTATAAAAGAGATCATATTATTCCATTTAACTTTGGCAGAAAAAATATCTTAAATTTAATTTTTATTAATAAAATTTCATATATTCATTTATTTTATCTCTTTATAAAAAAATCCCTTATATTTTTTTGTAAGTTTTAAAAATTGGACTGGGCCGGCTAGTTCAATCGGTCAATTAAAAACCGGCCACTCACCCAGTCTAGTTCCCATAAAAAAAACCCAATTGCACTTTTAATGAGGGCAACTCTAATTGAAACGACCGATTCCTGATCCGACCGGTAAACCTAATTGAACGATGAAAAAACGAGTCGACTTAAAATAAAAATAAAAAATATATATTAAAAAATATATTTTTTTACTAGACTTATAATTATATTT
Organism: Sonneratia alba; assembly: GCA_900174645.1. NCBI lineage: Eukaryota > Viridiplantae > Streptophyta > Magnoliopsida > Myrtales > Lythraceae > Sonneratia > Sonneratia alba. The sequence continues at coordinate 4,112,320 of FWPY01000024.1, read as the reverse complement.
TATATTAAATTTTTATTTAATATAATAGTTATATTAATTATTTTTTTATAAATTATATTTAAATTATAATATTATATAAATTTATTAGTAATATTATATTATTAATAATATTTATTAAATATACTGTTCGACCCGTTAAATTTTCAATTTGACTCATAAACCCATAATCTCATACCTACACTTAATTTTCGATTCGATCCAATTTTAAAAATTATACCATTTCCTACTTTCCACAATACATCCATTTTTTCTCTTACATAACAGTAATGGGTATGCACATTGAACAAATAAGGATTTTTAATTCTGATAATTATACTATTTAACAATTGAGCCATGCTAGAATAGATTCTTGTCATATATATATATATATGTATGAATAAGATTAATAATTGCACTAAATCTTGATCTCATTTCGAACTGTGCTGAGTGGACGGGTCGCTCTCGATGACGATAGCGGTGTTGACTAAAGTAGAAGACGAGGTCCAGGGGGGAGAATGACTTGCCACCAATCCACAGCACCTTTTTCTTCATTGGTTTCTCCAGAGATCTCGATTAGCTAATAATAATAAATATACATAATGATTTTGTAAAAACCAAAAAGGTCAAAAAAAATCAATTTTATTTTATTTTCCCAAATGTTTTTTTGTCACTCACTCACTGTCTCTCTCTCTCTCTCTCTCCCGCGACACTGTCGGTTTTGGTAATCCGGAGGGCACTGGCCAACTCCAAGGATAGCGAAACGTGTTCGCTGTCTCTCGTCGCACGTGTTATTGTGGGTCCCGCTTGATTTTTCCCACCGAAACCAAAAACTTACTGGATGCGGTGTGTCAGTATAAATCCAGAGAGCCGAAATTTTGCAGAAGTGTGAATTTTGTTGTGGCCGTGTGTGAAATCCGGTTTCGATCCATGAAAACCGACCCGAAAAAGTCGAGCCCCGACTCGAAAAATCAGCCAATCTAAACCCACAACGATTCTATAGTATTTTATTTTTATCTTTTAATCGTGACATCATGTATATTATGTACTTTCATTTCTTAAATCCCTACCCTCCTCAAGCTCCCAAAAAAAAAAAAGATGAAATGCAGGTGGTCGAGTGGGGGAGGATTATGGATGTTAAATGGACAGTTCAGGTGGGTTCAAAATGAGATTAGAAGTATTTGATTTGATTACGATTTGACCAATTAAGTATAATGTATTGGTACGATTACATGTCATAGTTTAGAAAGAAATATATGAATTGGCTTGAAATGTTTCTAAACAGGCTGGTTTACGGTTCGAACATGTTTGAACTGTGAACCCATTCATCGGTTATATATATATTTCAAAATATTTAAAATGAATATTTTTTAATTTTTAAATTGAATTGCACAAAATTTGATTATTGATTTGCACTTTTTTGTGGTTCGAGTCGGTTCAACAAGAAAGCATGTCTGGCTAGCTCCGGTTCAATAAGCTTGTTTTTTGGATTTGGCCCGTGCCCACCCCTTAACTCAATAAGAGCAATAGTTCAATGGGCCGGTTTTGTCCTAGAATCGGACTAGAACCAGTCTATCAAAACCTATAACCGGCTCATAACCACTATTATTGGATTGAAGGACGGTTATAGGTCAAATCTATGAAACAAGAACTAGAACTAGCCTAAGACTGTTGCAAAAACCGGCATGGATCACCAAAAACCCTACAAATCACCGGTCAAATTTTGTCACTTTAATTTAAAATTTTAAAAATAAAAAAAAATATTTATTTGAAATAATTTGAAGAAAAAAGAACAATTCGCGGATCAAACCAATCCGAACCCGGGACCAGCTTGCTTATGAATGGTTCTGGGCTAGTTCACATATTCTTTAATCATGTTCTATAACTGAACCAATAGATTATATTTAACGGGTTGAGCCATAATTAGGTCGAATACTTACGCCCGTTTAACATCAATTGGGAGGACCGTGGTGACCATCTGCGGTTTACCGTTTTGCAGTTTGTCAGAGAAGAAAGCCGTTCCCCTCCCGTTTAGTATTGCTGCCCCAACAACTTGCCTAGATCAAATATATAGGGAGCTTTTTAATTAAAAAAAAAAGGAGTTCGATCCCAGTCCAGCTCGCTCAGTCGATCCCTTAAATCAGTGGTTCATACATTGTCACGTTATTTTGGTCGCGAGTGTCTGACAAGTGATCAGGATTCAATTTGCGGTTAACATCATGGACAACTTTAAGGTGGCCGGTTGTTTAAGCTTACAACTTGAGCAACAAAGAAAGTGGATTTTGTTCAATGTATGGTTCGGATGGCAATTTCATGAGCTCAACAAAAGGCTTGTAAGCAGCTCATGTGAGAATGAAATTTGGGACAACATTGATCAAATCGTGTCCCCGGTTGCCGGTGGACCTCAAGGTACATGCATGATTTCATATTATAACATTTATTCTGATTAAAGAAAGTAGAAAAATCTTACGAGTAGTGGAATTCTCTTATTGGTTAAGTTTCTGATTATGTACAGTAATCGAAATGATGCATTTTATTAAAATTAAACAAAATTAAACGCATTTTATATGTTACTTCATATGTCTTCTCAAATTCAAAGGCCTACATGAGATCGCAGCGAGTTTTACACCATAAGTCGGAGGATCTGACCGTAAAGTTGATTTTCTGTCGTGGTAAAATGACTGCAAAGTGCAAACCTTTCTGCAAAAATACAAAACAGCCCTCAAAAATGTCAAATTGTCAGGCATTTCTTTCTTTCTTTCTTTTTCTTTTTTTCAATTTTGATTTTTATTAGATTCCCTCAATCTAGTGCAAGATCTACTATCCAAGACGGTGACGGCACGAGAGTTGACGGCGAGACCAGCCTTTCGCCCAGAAAAAACGAATCGTGCGGGATACCTCTCCAGGGGCAACTTTGTCATTGCATCCTTGCTTTGACGGCTTAACTCGCCCCCATATTTTTATCTCCTTGCCTCTCGGTAAAATAAAAGAAAAGAAAAAATATTTTTCTTTTCACTATGCAGTTTACATACGTAATTTCAAATTAAAACACGGTTTTGAACCAGAAATAGTAAAATACAGTTGGAAATCCTGAATTTACTCGTAAAAATTTCTGATTACACAAATATTTGGAGTTTTCATTTTAAAAAACAATTATAAATTATAATTTGAAGGCGATGGATCGGACAGGAATATTTACTTTCCCCCCTCCCCCCCCTTTTTTTTTTTAAGTGACAGTGCAGTCCCGAGCATCTCCCTCACTTCATCCACCCACCACCACCACCACCACCAGTTCTTCCAACTCCTACGCCACCACCACCACAGCGCCATCTCTCCGACGGCGCACCGATGCCTCCTCTCTGATTTCAACGTCAGCTAATGATCGAGCTCAGAAAGTACGACGCGGTGAATGCCGAGCGATTGGATTCCAGGTCTCCATCTTCCCATGTCCAGTCGTCTGCTCCTCTGCACTGCAGCTACATTTTTGCGCTGGTGAGCTGGATTCCTCCGAGGTTCCTACATTCCCCTGTGGTTTTTTTTTTTTGTAGTTTTCTATTGATCATCAGGTCCTTCTAGCGGATGCATTAAGACACGGAGTGACGACCGGAAATGGAAGCTATTTATTGTTAATGCATTTTTCTTTCTCTACTTTTTTCCCTTCCTTTTTGGTTTTGGCCCGGGGAGGGGCGGAGGAGGGGGTGGGGGTGGGGGGCGTGGGTGGTGGTGTTGTGGGCGCGGTGTTGGTCTCAGACAGTTGTCTGCTTGTTCTTTCCGGTAGGTCCTTTGATTGATTGGAAGTCTAAAGTCTTTGTTGTTTCTTTGTTCCGTATGTGTCGGTGACGAGTTTACGCTTTAGAATTCTCGTTTTAACTTCTCCCCGTTGAAGGGAAACATTCTGCTGGGATTCTCTACGATTCTTCATTGACGGAGAATCACGGCTGTCTATGCCTAATGATAATACACTTTCTACTCTAGATTTTGGTTTCCAAATCAGCTGCTCCGCTACGAGTTGGTAAACATATATCTGCTAATAGGGCGAGTTTACGATAAAGCATTTCTCTGGACAGTATCGCTGAATGGCCTTCCCAATTTTTCACTCGGGCATGAATGTTTTTGGTGCTCATTGGTTTCATCTTCTTTATTACACTTTCCTCATCATTAGAGTTCTTTAATTTTCTTATTTATCTTGTTTTATGTTACCTCACTTCTTGTCATAAGCTCCGTTGCTTTATTTTTTCTGGAAGAAGTAATTGAAGCTCTTTAATGAGAAAATTTCTGTTTCATGTAATCTCCAGTCAAAAAATCTTCTGTGAAGGTTGTTTCACTTTCAAGATTTGAAGCTTTGCTCGGCCTTCTCTGGATTTGATTTTCTGATTCCCGAGTGAATATCCTGATTAGCTTTCTTCTCCCATCGTCTGAACTGCAATATAAAAGAAGAAGAATCGTCCTGTAAGTTTTTTGGTTTATGTAATTTCTAGATCAAAAAGAGGAAGTCAATAATGGTATTATTCAGAGTTCTCTCAAGTTCCTTTCACTTTGGTAAATTTAAAACAAAATATAGAATTGTTTCTCTGATGGCCTATAACATTTTCACTACATCCTCTTTGTGGTGTAGAGTAATAGATTTCATGTTTCTTATTATAGTCTGATGCATTTAACTTGTTAGCATATGTAGATTGTAAATTTGTAATACTTGTTCATGTTAATTTATCCAAAAAAAAAAAAACTTGTTCATGTTTAGCAGATACAGTTAGGCTTTTGTTTGATGGAAGATACAATCATTAACTTTGTACTGTTGTGAAATGTCTGCTTTGTTTCCTATTCTTTCCAAAACTCTTCTTTTGAGCTGTTATCAACGTTTTTAAATGCTTTATAGAAAGTATCTCTTATCTATTACTCCTTTTAAGTTCCATGGAGGATGCACATATCTATGGAGTTGAAGTCAGAAAAAAAAGGAAAAAAGATGTGGTGCCTCGTCTGGCAGCATGAGTTATACATCCTAAATGACGTTTTTGTTTCAGGGCCAAGTGCTAACTAATTGTAAAAGATGAGTTGGCCGTGGAAGAAAAAATCATCAGACAAGGCTGCAATTGAGAAAGTGGCTGCAATACTGGACTCTGCTGGGACTACCCTTGCATCAACCAGATCTCAGGCTGATCAGGTTTTTTCCACCTTCATTTAATAGTTGTCTGGGCAGGGCATTTGATCTTTAAGAATCTATCCAAGTAGTTGGCCAATATCTGCTATTGAAAAAATCTTAGCTGTTAAATATTCACAAGTGTTTTAGTATTTGAAATATTTCTTGCTCTAGTTTAGTTGAATACTGTGTTAAAAAATTGGGGAACATCCAACATTGTTTATACCGAATAGTGCATTGTCAACAGTTACCTCTTTATTTTCATTTTTTTTATTACATATGCAGCTCATTGATTCCCTATGGCAAATTAGTTAATGAATTACCTAATTTATTTAATATGCTTATCATGATTTTGTGTCCTTTTCATCGATAGGAGAAGTATAAAAAACCAAATTACGTTCAGATCTCTTTGGAGACCTATTCCCATCTAATTGGTTTGGAAGATCAAGTTAAGACATGTGAGGAACAAGTTCGGACATTAGAGAATCAGATCAAAGAGTTAAATGAGAAACTATCTGCTGCTGAATCAGAGGTGAGCACTAAGGACAATTTGGTGAAACAGCACTCTAAAGTTGCTGAAGAAGCTGTGTCAGGTATGTTGCAAACTCTTATTAGACAAGAAAAACTGATTTTGTCTGAGCGTGGAAATGGTTGAATAATTTGCAAAAAGGCTAAGCTAATACCATTTCCTATCACAGGTTGGGAAAAGGCTGAGACAGAAGCACTGACATTGAAAAACCATTTGGAGACTTTAACTCTCGATAAACTCACAGCTGAAGACCAAGCATTGCATCTTGATGGTGCTCTTAAGGAGTGCATGAGGCAGATTCGGAATCTGAAAGAAGAGCATGAAAAGAATTTGCAGGAAGTTGTTCTCACCAAAACCAAGCAATGGGAAAAAATTAAGCATGAGTTTGAAGCCAAAATAGGTGACCTCGACCAAGAGCTCCTAAAGTCTGCTGCTGAAAATGCTGCCCTATCAAGGTCTCTGCAAGAGCATTCCAACATGCTAATAAAAATAACTGAAGAAAAATCACATGCCGATGTTGAAATTGAGCTCCTGAAGAGCAACATTGAAGCATGTGAAAGGGAAATTAATTCCCTAAAATACGAGCTCCATGTGGTCACCAAAGAACTTGAGATTCGCAATGAAGAGAAGAACATGAGCATGAGGTCTGCAGAGGTAGCCAGCAAGCTGCATATGGAGGGCACGAAGAAAATAGCCAAGCTAGAGGCCGAGTGCCAGAGGCTAAGAGGTTTAGTCCGGAAGAAATTACCAGGGCCTGCAGCACTTGCCCAGATGAAGTTGGAGGTGGAGAATTCGGATCATCGTGGCTCTAATCTAAAGCTAAAGCGGTCCCCTATTAAGCCTCCAAGTCCTGGGACAACCTCCTTGCCAGATTATTCGTTTGAAAATTATCAGAAGTTTCATAAGGAGAATGAGTTTCTCACTGAAAGATTGCTGGCCATGGAAGAAGAGACGAAGATGCTGAAAGAAGCTTTGGCGAAGCGGAACGGTGAGTTGCAGGCTTCAAGGAATATGTGTGCAAAGACTGCCACCAAACTTCAAGTTCTAGAAGCCCAGCTCCAAAGCAACAGTCAAAACTCACCAAAATATTCTGTTCCCGCTGAATCCTCCTTAAGCCACAATGCCAGCAACCCGCCGAGCTTGACCTCTGTGTCTGAAGATGGAAATGATGACGAGAGGAGCTGTGCTGTGTTGTGGCCCTCAGCATCTATCTCTGAGCTTTTCCAATTTAACAAGAAAAAGAACTCAGAGACACTGAAGAAGGCCAACAGTGCAAATCATCTGAACCTTATGGATGACTTCCTTGAAATGGAGAAGTTGGCTTGCTCATCTAACGATTTGAATGGATCCATGTACTCCCCTGAGAGTTCAGTCATTGAGAGACCTGATAGATTGAAAGACAATGCTTCAGCCGGAAAACAACTGGACTCCTTGGAGGCTCTAACAGCTTCCACGAGGAGAATGCCACTGGCTGATCTGGAATCAAGAATATTGGCAATATTCAGGTCTATATCCATGGAAGATGACACCATTAAAACATTGGACAACGTCAAAAAGTCTATTCTTGATGTATGCAATAATTCTCAGGAACATGGCGTAGGAATTTTTGTCTCAAAGGTAGAGAGAGAACACGGTTGTCCTGATGAAGCATCTTCTGTGGAGAAGCATTTGAAGTTATCAGAAGATGCTAAGCAAGCTGCAGAAGCTAATAAGATGATATGCCCTGATCTGGAAGCTGCCATCATTCGGATTCATGACTTTGTTCTCTTTCTAGGCAAAGAGATCATAGGAGTCCATGGCATGTCTACTGATGGTGATGAGTTGGACCAGCAGATCAGATTGTTTTCAGTGACACTAAAAAATGTTATATGCGGTGATGCAAGCCTGTCCAATTTCATTCTTGAATTTTCTCACATATTGTCAGAGGCCAGTGATATTAAGTTCAACATCATGGGTTACAGGGGTGCAGAATCATTAGTCGACAGCCCTGACTATATTGATAAGGTTGCTTTACCTGATAATGATAAGACTGGCCAACAGGATCCTGCTAGAGAGTCATACCAGAATGGCAATACGAGCTCTTCCTATCTTCTCCCTTCCCAGCCTGAAGTTTCTGCTGATGGGACCTTGGAATCTGATGAAGTAAATGTCCATACAGTCCTTTTGGAGGATTATGAGAAATTGAGATCTGAGAATGATATAATGGCAACTCAGTTAGCAAGATCTGCTGAAGATTTGGAAGCGATGAAGTCCCAGCTGGAGGAAATGGAACAGATGCAAGCAGAAGTTAATTCCCAGTTGGCTCTGGCTCAAAAGTCATTTAGCTTGGCAGAAACACAACTCAAATGTATGGTGGAGTTGTACAGAACACTTGAGATGCGGGCACAGGAATTAGAAACTGAAGTGAACCTTCTACGAGCAAAAATGGAGAGCTTGGACACTGAACTCCAAGAGGAGAAAAGGGCTCATCAAAATGCTTTGGATAGAAGCAGGGATCTTCAAGAGCAGTTGGAAAGGTTAGTAATTCATGCTTCTGCATTATAGTCGTCTTAGTTGCCTTATCTGGGCCGAGCAATAGTACCAATGCTGCAGAGACAACCTTAATGCCTGGAGATCTTAAAATTTGATGCCATCCTGAGACAGCTCCTGTAATTAGCATGATCTGTTTTTGTACCGGATTTCCTCTATTTCTCTATTTACAAGTCTAATTCCAATACTTGCTTTGCTTCATCTTTTGAATTGGCAGCCTTGCTCAGGAATCTGATGCTAATATCAAGAGCAAGCAGGTGAGACTGAACTGTCACACGAAGTTTATTTGTTCAGTCTTTTGATTCTAGAAATTGATTGGTCCTGGCTTTATCCGTTCCAAGGTCCAAAAGGGCTTATTTTCCATTTTAAGAGGGGGCTCAGGTTCCTACCTATTTGTGCCTAGGTTCATGCGGTTAAAATTCTTTTCAATATTGACAATATGAATTAGTTTGAGAACAGAAATGTCCATGTAACATATCTAATTATTACAGACTTGTCTGTCCTTGTATGCAACCTTTAGCATAGTTGAGTCAGCTTCTGTTTCCTATCTTATTGCAGGAGATTGAGTTAGCTGCAGCAGCGGAGAAGCTAGCAGATTGTCAACAAACGATCTTTCTTCTTGGCAAGCAACTCAACGCTCTGCGACCTCCTAATACCAAGAAGATCCAAAATGCTGAGGCGCCCTTTGAATACCAAACCACAAGAAGTGGGATGAGCTCTCTCGAGCAATCTGCCTCAGCTGATTACTCGGGTCGAACAGGTGCGGAGTCCCCAGTGGACCTGTATAGCAAAAATCCAGGCAGCCCATCAGAGACAGAGCTGGGCCTCCTGAGATCTCCACTCGACACCAAGCACTCAGGACACCGGCCCACTCTCTCTGGCTCCTCAACTCCCTGTTCAACGCCTGAGAAGCAGTCCCGAGGCCTCAACAGATGCCTTTCCTCTCAAGGCAAAAACTCTGCTTGATAGCTTCTGACAACTTCACAAAAAGAAAAATGAGGCATATTTGTGTTGATATGGAACTTATTTTCTCCAGATGAAAGTTCACGGCTCGATGAGATCGACTTCGGACTCGAGGGGGTAATTGAATTTTTCAGCTAGCTTGCTTGCTTGCACTCTAGGCCTCGAGCTCCTCCTTGTTAATTCGCTTTGTCTTCCTTCTTCCAGCTTGCTTCCTTGTGCAAAAGACATGATGTTCCTATATATATATATATATGTGCATTGCAGAATGAAATTTCTGTACATATAGAAGTATGACTATGAGATTGTTGTTTCTTGCTAAACAATTGTTGGCTAGCCAAGAATATTGGGCTTCAGGTGCTGTCTTCTGCAGAAAACTGGGCTCTAGCCCCTGCTATTTATGAAGTTATACATGATTCTTCATCTAACATTACGTAGAAATTGCACTATTTCAATAAAAAATTTGACAGTATAAATTTGAAAAAAAATAAAATCATGATTGTCGATTCGTGTCCTCCCATGATTCTTATCCCTTGTCCCTGCAGGATGGGAAAAAAACTATAGGATGTTTCCAGGGGAATAGGATTCTTGTCTCTGCATTTAGATTTTTCTACTCATCATTTTAATTATCGAAATCAATACTATTACACTAAATCTTCTTTATCTTTATCGGATAAGAGGATTCAAAATTTACCAAATTACTCTCGCTTAGTTTTGATATTGTTTCTTTAAAAAAAAATAGAGATGAATGGTAATGTGCAGCGTTGGCATTTTTGCATAGAAAAAATGAGACGGAGTGCCAGACATGGTACATATAAAAAAGTTAATATATTTTCAGGTCGGGGAAAGAATTATATTCGTGTAAAAAATTAAACAATCGACATATTTTCGGCGTCTTTTGTTTGCATGCTTATCCAAATAAGGCATATAATAAGATCACGTTTCAATTAGTCTACTCCAATTCAAGCTTGACACAAGAAAATTATATGCATACAGATATGTCGGACATGTGAGACAAAGTCAACAAACATGACATCGGAGCTACCTATGATCTGATACAATGACATGAATGGGCCCTGCACCTACGAGTTGTCGATGATGCTCTCACCCTTCAGTCAATCGGCATCTTTCAGTTGATAGATCGCGATGTCACTTTGTGACCGAGAAATTTAAGGGTGAATTTTTCAAGTCTATGTACTTCAGATTTGATCTACCCTCAAACGCGGTTCACGAGTCACAGGTCATGTGGTTCTTATTTCTTCGATCACTGTTGTTCATTAACTTTCCAAGTCAATTCGATACCCCCAACTCGAATCTTCACACCGTTTCTCTCAAGCAAAATATGCATACGTATGAACGAGGGCTCTCACTGCTATCCCTTAGATTTCGATATTCGATTCTCATCAACGAAACTTTCTTTTCACATGGCTTCTCACTTTCGATCTATCTCTATTAAATTTATGATGACTTTGTACCCGGAAAGCTTCTATGATCATTCCAGCTAACAGTCCACGGACGACAAGGATAAGACCGTCCCTACTGAGTGAGACTCGAGCACAGTCATTCTACTAATAACGGGGTAAGTCTCTCCCGGTGTGTCGACGACTTCCCTCGTCACAAGATTCAAACTTGAGATATTGTTCGAGAGAAAGAGGCGGTCTGTTTCTGTTCCCGACCGATGCCTATTGAGCAATTCGAGATAAGAATATTACGTTTTCACTGCGCTATGGAATCCTAACAAGGGAGACATTGACATGATGCAGGTGGCTATCGCACTTGTATAGAATATTTGAGCGTATTCCCGGTTCCAAAAAAAGACAAGAATTTTCAACACTGTGTTTATTGATGTTGGATTATTTAGTATTTACCATATGACGAAGGGATTCCTCTCATCCGCAGTCCCTGTCCTCTAGAAGCTATTTTTTTTTATTACGTAGTATTCCGGGTTAGTTAAAATGTACCTCAAGACTAGTCTGTATTCGGACCGGGATCTATGAAAAAAATTTCCGTCGACCCTCCCAACATAAAAATTAGTTATTGGATCACTCATTTAGAAAATTAATAAAGAATCACTAATCAATCCAAAGTTGATCTCTAGAAGCTAATTTTCATTCTTCGCATTTGACTACTCCAACCTTTTTTGAACGGCATTATATCATTAAACCACATCGGTGTCCTAATTATGAATTCTCTCTTGACCGTTAAATCTACCTGTATTATTTAATTAAGGAGGAATGGCAATTATTCTCATTTTGAGACTTTCAAAAATACCCTTAACCAGTACAGATTTATTTAACTAACAAAAAAGAGAGAGTAATAAATAGGAATTAGATGGTAAAATAATATTTAAAAATTATAACTACTTAAATATATCTATAAGTAATCATAACACTATGAGAAATAAATTCCTCTCACTTATTTTTCACATATTCTCATTTATTTTAACTCAAAGAAGGCATTCATATATATATAATATATATATATACAACAGAGCAATATAATTGGATCGATTATCATCAAATACTTCAGCTTATTTATTTTGATAATTTTCTGTGTAAAATGCGAATTCGGCATCTATTAATATTTTTATATTGGTATTTTGGCGTATGCTCGATTAATACCAGAATTTCCCCAAGTTTGTAATAAATACTTGTCACATCAAACATGGAAAAGACTAGGGCAACGACTGACGATAAAGTCGAAGAAATCAAATCAAAATCCCATCTGGAGACTCTTCGATGGCTCGCCCCCAACGATTTTCCAATCTGGAAGCTCCTCAGATTGGCCAAAATATGGGAAACAATCACAAATCGAGAATTAATAGTCGGAAAAAAATTGATACAATTGTTTAATGAAAAATAATTATGTCAACATTTTTGTTTATACAATCTAATTAGTGACTTCTCATATCATATAATGAAATGAAATTCCAAGAACTTCTCCTCCGTATTGATATAGACCGGGTATAAACCAACGACTGTGTTTATGACTCTTATCTTTTCAAACCATGCTCTCTCCATTGGTCACGTATCGACAGTTATCAATCTCGTGAATCGGACAGAAGTATTAATAAAAGAAATTCTGCATTTTGAAATAAGAAACCAAATATCACGTCCATATGTCTAAGGTAGGAGATGAGTTTTCCATGTAAATTCCATGGCATAGGGTTTTAATTTGACAATGATGTCTCTCTAGCTGTTGGGCATGTGACCCTCTGTCTCCATTTCAGCCGACTGTGGTGCCCTCACCCACGCCTTTGCGCCCTTGAATTGGCGAATTTCATCCTGAACTTTCTCTCTGCTCGATCGGGGTCGAAGATCATGCCCACAGATTGCGGCTTTGATTTCTTAATTAGTTTGGCGGAGAAATATGGGGTTTTATGACCGTATGGGTAAGCCCAACATTTCGTATTATATTGTGTCTAAATGTACTTGTGTTATAACCTCTTTGACCCATATATGACTAATTTATTAAATGAGTAAAAAATATATAACTCATACGCAATCCGCTTAATTATAGGTTGATTCGACATGTCTCATTAACTCGAATAATTTAAATATATCTAAATATTTCATTTACGGATATATAATTAATATAATAAACATAATATATATATATACACACTTAATTATATTAAATGAATTAATAAATTTAATACATATTTAATTAAATGAGTTTAATAATATCATATCGAGTTATATATGTTTAACCTATATTAATACATTTATCTAAATAAATTATATAAATTTAATATGTTTAGATATAAAATACGTTGTCGTCTAATTTCATGTCATATTAAAATTTCTCCGGACCCTTTGGGCGGATGATGATCCACCCTGACCAAAAGGGTACAGACACTTAGTTTGCGATGGATGAGTACTGCCCAGCAATATCGAGTTCACATAGACATGCGTTTATATATACTCTCATATCCTTGATAGAATAGCACGTGCATTTGAACCTTGACTAGTTTGAGCCTGATCGCATTTTCAGATGATGGTCATTTATGCAAATTCGATAAAAAAAGTATCAAGTGAGAAAAGAAATTTTCTTGTTGAGATTGAAAAATACATCTGTGTAAGCATATGCTTATAATAATATTTTTATAGAAATTCTTTCGGGTGGGGCTTTGGTGGGTTTTGGTTTTGCCAGGATAGCACATGATCCTACGAGAACCGCCAATGTCAATCTTGCACATGGCAGGCCACACCTAGCTGGCTGCTGATGATTATATCATACACCTTAGCAAAGAGGTCAACTTGGACACAATGAACCCCACACTCCACAGTGAGGGAAAAAAGATTCCAAGAGAGAAGCGACGAAGCGGCTTCTTCATCTTCAGATGGCTAGGTCATCAAGGATGGTTTTCCACAGCGTTAATCGTTGGCAAAATGTCATTGATATGAGCAGATATGTTAGAAGATGCTTGGGTTATGTAGAAGATCCCAGTCCGGTTGACCACCAATTATATATGTCCATGGTTCCAATGGTAACATTTCCGGTCTGTGATCAGGTCGTTTCACCTGAGGGCCGACGTGAGGGACTCAAAAACTACTTCCTCGCAGGGGATGGTGAGGCCATTGTCGTGGTCGAACCCGAACTCCTCCTCAGCCGCCTGGAGGAGGCTCTGGAACTCAGCTCTGGCCAGGAAGGAGATGGGGATGATGTATCGGGTCCGATTGGCCCCCACATAGACAACGAAGTGGCCCCTGGGGACGTCTAGAGGGAGCCCATCCTGGCCGTGGTAGCCATTGCTGCTGTTGCTGCTCTTCTTCCCCAAGCTCGAGCACCTCCTCAGGATCTGCTTGATCACGGCCGTCTGTGGCAGCTTCGAGGGCTTCCTGTTGGCCATCTTGGGTGGATGAGCCGGTGGGGAAGAAGAGCAACTTAATGTGGATATGTGAGTGTAGGAGAGGGTGAAAAGGGGGGGGCTTCAGGGGCTACTTATATATAGTGAGACCTATATGGCACTGTGAATTTTAAGACTTGGAGACTTGTTCTCTCATGTCATAATGGGCTACATGTAACGTGTTCCGGCTGGATCTTGCAAATGGCACGGAGACTTTCAACATTACGGTATTGGCACTCTTTACATGCGTTGCACGTTGAAGCGCACCATATCGTACACAATGAAAGCAAGTCCACATAATTTGAAGAAATTTTGCGGTGGATCTTGCTACGTTCTTTCTAGTCGTCCGTGACATCATGTGTACGACAATATAATATTAATCTAGACGCAGGAACTAATGGGCTTCTCTAAATGGGGCATCCTCGGACTGTGTTTCAGGATTGAGTAGGATCATCATGCCTGTATCATGGATGGCGTAGATGGTATCAATGCCGGCATGGATCATGTTGGAATTAGTCTATCGAATGGAACAAAGACCTCGAGCGAAAACATCCAGTTAAATGGGCGAGGAACCTGCCTGTCATATGACCCCCAGACCGTCCGCCTGTGCTGCACATGGTTATGTGGGCACAGATCATGGCGTCACATCTGATTGAAAATATCATCGACTGTATCACACAGCGTGCGCAAGCGGATCGTGTCACAGAGTTGGAGGCGAAAAAGTGAGGGAGGAACAGAGTCATGTGGGGATTTTTGTATTATGAGAGGCCCAAGTGATTGGAGAGGACAGTGAGATTGGAACCGACCAATATTGCCCTTCACAGGGAGCCCTGGTCCCTCTCCTTCTCCTAGTCGTACACATGCTTTCAGACCCTTACACGATAGTTTAGTTTTGTCTCTACTTCTCTCTATCTATATATATATATGCCCCTTATATGACCGAAATTTATCTATGAAAACTCGGCACAATCTTGCTCCGACCATCAGTCCAAGTCATCCCATGTCGACAGCGAGAGAGAAAGCAATGCCTTGACCAGCTTTCCGAAGATGGATTTTGCTATATTTTTCCTTCGAATGTCTAAGCTGGAACTGTGCTGGCTCACACCGAAGCGGGACACGTTCTTCACCCCACCCCACGGCCCCCCTCCAAAGAGTGGACAAGGATTACGGGTTGAAGTGTGCTGCTAGCTAGCTCACACTTAAAACACTATATATCTAAATACGATTAATTCTCAATTTTGAATCCAATCTCTCTCATCTCAGTCTAAATTTTATAGACCCTGATTGGTTCGAATGAGATCAGACCGAGGGATATGCAACACTTGCAATATTGTTCCGGCCAATCCATTAATTGCCATGGCGGATCTAGAGAATCGATTTGATTCCCCCTAGCTGGCTAGGCTGGAGGGGAACACATGGGATGGATGTACAGAAGATATAAAAGCATTGCATCACATCACGTCACACCACCTGTGTCCCTTCATGTTGTTATTCTCTTGGATGTATCCCCTTGCGGGAGAGCCAATCCAATGGAAAACAAATAGGGAAGAAGCCTGCTGAAGATGATTGTCCTCTCCTCATTAGCCAGGATATTCAACGTGATTTTGTCAAATTGTCCCATGAAATCCCTTGGATGTGCCCTCCTTTTAATTTACCCAATTGTCTCCTTTTTCTTTTCCTCCATTTCAATGGAGTTGCATCGAGATTAGAATGAGGTAAAATAAGCATACATATAAGAATTGGATTTCGGACATTTAATTAATTTTAGGTTGATTACGGTGCTAATAGCATTAAACCCTTTTCTTTAGGGGGGGCACTCGGCACAAGTACTGTCAATTTACAACCAATGTTGAAATTATGGTATGGGCCACGGTAAAATCCTTTGGATTATGTTATTTGGAAAAAAAGATTGCTAATTATCAAGTTTGGAATGTATAGGTGGGATAGTTATAAAGATATTGTAAAATTAATGTGATATAAGAATGTCTTATGTTTTAGACTATTTAATTACCAATTATACTGTAAAATTTTGACTATCATAAATATACTATATTACGGTAATTTTACAAATACATTTTATAATAATTTATATAAAATTTATTGTAATATTACATATATTAGTTCACTTTACATAAAACCAAACATTACCCCTCCTTTTCCTGAACCAAACACCACCTGATTGCAAAAACATTTATGTCCTAATGCAGTGATACAAAGTCCACCACTGACTGAAATAATTGCTCATCCCTAAATTCAAATCCACCGACAGCATATAGTAATAATTGCTCGAATAATTGCTAAGCTGGTAACTCATCTGATATAGCGGAATTCGACTGTTATTCTATAACTAAAGTTATAAGAGAATAAGGAGATATAAAAGATTTTATAATAATAGTAATAGTATCATAATATTTTAGTTTTTAAGTTGACGATGATATTATTGTATTAAAATTTCTTTTTTAGTTAAGTGTTTTCTTCGCGCAAATGTAATTTCATTCTCATGGTTCAATCATATATGCAAGAAATGGCTTCACAAAAATGATCTCCCAAGGCTTTGTTTAGCTCGAACATGCTCGATCTTAATCTTGGGGGATTGTGATTTGCTCAAATCTAACTAGACTGACTATCTTGTCCTTGATCACAAAATCTATCGTTCTCTGGGATTGAAAATTTCTCATATTCCTCTCGTGCCAAATGCCATGGACGTAACATCTAAACATCACTTCGTACATCGCTGCATCGAGGTTATATTCACTCTCCACTGCCGAGGGGCTTCATTCAGTTCATGATTCCGGCTACTTACTTGCAGCCCGATTTAGTCGCCGGAGCACACGCGTCCCACAGTTCCCCGGTGATTGGGCATCCAAAGAAGAGGTTATCCCGAGTCTCAGTGAGAACACATATATATATAGTTCAAGACTTGCGAGGATATTCATGTGAGGCAATGCTTGAAGCCAGCGATGTGACTGAATTATTGGCATGAATGGCGCCGAGGGACGACCAGATCTCTAATATGGATGTCAAACCTTCGGATAGCCCTTCCAGATCAGCTAATTGCTACTTTTGAAACATAAAAATCATCTAACAGCACCTTGGAAATTCAATCAGTGGCTAGCCACTGCTTAAATTGTACACATTTTTTTAAAATAAAATTTGCTTCCTCCCCAATCATTACCAGTTATTATAGAGTTAAAATGTGAATGATAGAAACGGACGACACAACGAATGGAGAAAGCATCATGTGTCACGCGGTGGCACCGACCAATGAAATTCAGCAACTGTTAAGCGGTGTTTCTTCATTCTGATTCTATAATTTTTCGTCTGCATTTGACAGTAATTTTTAAGGGTCTTTAGGATTTTTTTTTTTGAAAATCTCTCCTTACTTAATAATTAAAAGAACTTGATATTTACTTAGAATTTCACTTGTTGGTTTCACTACATTTAGCGACACGATTTGTACTCGATAAATGAGGGGCAGGTGGAGAACTGAAAACAGTCTTTAGGGTTGAAAAAGGACAGTGCCATTTGCCCTACACATTTACTATCATGTTGGGTGTTATAGGGCTTCGAATTTAGCGGTGGTGGCGGGGAGGGGGCGGGGGTTTGGTGGGGTGTGGTTACTGATCGAAAAAGAAGTTACTGGCGGCGGATATGCGGTGGCCCTCCTGTGATTACTGCGCTGGAAGACTGTGCATGCGGGCTAATTAAATTAATTGATCAGAGGGACACCATCGTGTTATACACGTTGAAACAGGGTGAAGAGCCACATGGGTTGTCGTACTTATACAGTACCACACAATTAACCAGGTCGCTGGAGCTGTCTGTGTTCGAGGAATCGGCTTCAACTCGTGCTTCAGCGGGTGAATCCGCTGTCGATACTAATTCACCTCGGTCTCGGACCTCGTTGCAGATTAAACGCACTTCAGAAACACGTTACCTCTCGGTCCGTGAAGCACAATTGCGACTCCGTACGAGATACAACCAGCAGGCGTTTGTCTCAGTAGTTCCGTTCGATGTCATGGAAGTTATTATTGGAATGGTTCACTTCCGACGACCTTAACGTGCTTCGATATGTTGGAATGGAAACCTCTGATGCTGTGGCTGTCCAGAATGGACGGTGTATTGTGCCTTAACCCTTCCAAGTCTCCTGGTACAGATGAAATCCACGAGAAGGACTATTCTTCGGCGGCCAAAGGATCTGGTCCTGTTCCTGTTCACTCGGCGACAGAAACCGTCCATGAACAACAGCTAACATATATGCATGTTTACATCTGCCTGAAAGAATGTAACTTCCATCTTCATAGGATGCACCAACACGGATTGGTTGAGACGGTTTTGCATTTTCTTCTTACTTAAAGGTCTCAGGCTCATGAAGAAAGAAAATTTTCAGATCGGTGGAGCTTTTACTATTTAATGAGTAGATGTGTTGCAGAAGAAACTTGAAATGGGACCCAACTTACAGCTCTCACGGGGGAATCCGGAGAACAAGGAACTTACGGATGTACCAGTAAGAGCACATGCCGTTTAGCCCTCCGCACTGCATTTCTGGACAGCAGCAGCAGTCGATCCTAATGAAAAATCAAACGTCACATTCAATTTTTTGTCATCACCATGAATGTATACGTCTCTGAGCGAGTTCGGTTTATGGACCGATTGGTGTCCCAGACCAGTTGAGATTTTAAGGCAGTCAGATTAACTAGAGCAGAGTGAAGTGCAGCAATGGAGATATCACGCGGTGCATGATCATGGAGGCCCCGACAAAGTATGAATCTTATATACATCATAACCTGCTATCTAATCCTAACCGAGCTCGAGATACGTCATGAGGATATATTCATGGGACTCTGATGCTGAAGATGTAATTTACAGTCGAACATGAGTTCAAGCGGAGCTGGCATGAGACTCGCCCTGGCTTGTTCAGATCTGGGTGAGCCTGGGCAACAACCCAGGTCCATTAGAACTGGCCTTACCTGGCCCATGATCATTTTGCTGCCCACTCGTTTTCTTGCTACCAATTTCGTAAGAATCCAAATGTTTATGCACACTGACAACGACAATCTTATCTTATGGATTATAATCTAGGAAATCTTTACAATATACGAAATTTTCATAGTAATATTAATATTCTATGTCGTACAACATTCCTCAAACCAAACAACATTAGAGATTGTTAAAGTAAATTATAATATACTAAGTATTCACTGTGTATCTACATTTATAATATGGCACATCTATATTTTAGGATTCAGTGGCCCCCTGGCCATGACTGGGAGCTGGTCCTCGTTGGGGTCTTCCAGTCAGATGGTCTTGACGTGATCATTGTCGTTGACGCATAATGGGGCAGAGTTCGTAACCTTTTATATGTCGTTCGTTTGAGATGAGCCATAGTGGATCTCTATCATATTGCTTCGAAAGAGGTTGACCGGTTCGGCGGTAAGATTTCATTTACAAGAAAATTTATAATTGAGAGATTGTATATTTTATGACCCTTCAAGCCTATATTATATAAATGGGTTGTTAGCGTGCTTCTGGGAAAAATTATGGCCCTTTAAATATGGGTGAGCCTGGCAAAATTCAACACGGCCCAAGGCCACCTTCCTGGCACGACCCAGACCCGTTAGTTCTTCCGTTGCAGGCATGGAGGACAGAATGATATAAGCAAGTCTTGTGACCCGTGAGATTTCGAGAAGAGGTGGGGTTTGCTGAAGTTACATCTCCCCTTGGCTTGGGACCAAGAGTCAGATTCACGTCCATACAGGAGAATCCTGAGCTGATGAGCAGTTGGGTTCGCCCAGTGTTACATAATCAGGTGTGTGCGTTCTGGCACACATGTTAAAACTTATTGCCGGCCTGTCAATGATCCATTTCCATCAAGAGGTGTAGATGGATATGGTACCGATTATTTTGCACGCCTAAAATTTTCTCGGTACTTTTCAGGTACGAAAATTAGCCTATTCTTAGTGTATCTGTGCGTCGAAATTCTACTGAGCAGACGATTTTCTTGCTACCCCATCGGAGCCATAGACTGGTGCTTCGACGGTGACCGGAACCGATCAGTTCAGTCCTCGGTCCTCTTCCGGTGGCTTCTCGCAACTTGTGCAAAAATAGAAGACCCGCCTGCCCTCCTGTCCCTTTCATCTATCAAAAGTTTGGTAAGAGTTGCATTCCCGCAGACTTGAAATTCCAGCTATTGGCCACATCACGAGCCGTCGTTCTCGCCTTCAATCTTCCAATGACAAACAAACTTGTTCAAAATCAAAATCCAGACCCGAGCGTGTGGCTTGTTGAAGCTGCGCTCCTAACTGACGGTCACTCGGGTCGAAACCCCTCCCTCTTGTCTCGGTTAATTTATAAGCCCGGTACGATCCGGGTAACGGTGTATAATTTGTTCTGGTTGGGGTAAGAGAAGAACGTGGTTGTTCGAACGGAGTCGGTGAATGTGGGCTCGGCCGCACGTGTGCTGTGCATTATTCTGGTCGGGGATGGTGATAGTTCAATGACTTTCCTCACCGTCTCTTTCTTCCTTTTTCCATTTTGGTTTCTTTCTTTCTCGATGCGCACTACTCGTAAAGGGTCCGATCCAACTAATACAGGCTTGACTTAACTTGACCCATTTGTTATATCCCCCTAATTATAATTTTTTTATTCTAATATGTGAATTTGGAACCTTATTTTTTTTTAATAAAAAAAGTATTAAACTGACTTAACCAACTACCTTACTATTGCCACTTCACGGGCCTTTCATCCACCTTATTTGTAATTATTTTTTCTATGTACTTGCAAGCTTACAACATTCAATGACCGGTCCAAATTCAAACTAAATTGATGCATTAACAGATAAAATTCTGACAGTATAAATTTTCTCAGTTTATAAGTTTTAAGATAGTGATATTCTGTTGTTGATGACAAAGGATGTTAAGATATTTCAATTACTTCTATCCATTTTTCCACTTTACTATCCTGGAAAGTAGTTAGGGGAAAGACCAAAAGGAAAATGATCAGAGAGTGGTTGAAATACCTAAGAAATCCGCTTGCCCCATCCTCCTCGACATGGGACTCTTGCTCATCTGGTCGAGGAGGGTCCAGAACCTTAATTTTTCCGAGTAACAGTGAGCACCGGTCATACATTTCGCACGTGTGGGTTTGTTTGGTTTAGGTGGAGAGCATCCAGGTCCATGCATTTGCGTCTTCTGCCCACATGGGGTAGAATCACTAATTCAAAAATGCTGAATAAATCAATTTTTTTCGTGTATATATTGCATGATATTCAAAGATTTTTCTGATAACCAATTAGGGCATGTCTAACTGCGATTCGGGGTACGAATGCCGGGTATAAAGAAGATTCAAAAGGATGTGTGAAGGTCAGCCTTTAAGATAATAACAGGTTAGTGCACTAAAAACACTTGTATGGAGTACTTGAACTGCTTTAATTCAGAAAATTCCTTATATTTGTGCAATGAGGCATATGTATCACACCCTTTTTTCTAATAATCTTTCAAGTGACAATGATTTTATAATGAAATGGTTCATTATTTCTCCTATTTAAATAAGATTTTGAATTCAAATTTTATAAATATAAATAATTTATATTATTAGGGTTTTATCTTTGGATAGTTTCATTGATTTGAATATAAATTAGTCAAAAGTTAATATATTTTTAGATATTTGATGGTTTATTATATATAATCTTATCTAGGCATGGATATATATATACACACACATGCACCAGATGTTGTCTTGTACTTCACAGAGGAGTGTAAATTATAACACTAATTTTTAGAAAAGTCCTACACATATAATTTAATACAAATTTTAAATGGTTTCATAAATTTTGGGCTTCAACAAATTATACTAAAATATATAAATAGGAAATGAATAAAGACAGAGAGTGGGGAATAAACTATAAGCTTTTTTAAGTGTTAATTGTAGTTTTAAGAGTGGTTACATATATATTTAGTCCTTAATCCTATTTTTTATCGACTGAATTATTTTATATATAGAGAGAGCTTTATATATATATATATATATAATAAAACTAGAGTGACTAAGTTCCTTTCATATATTAATAATTTAGAGAGAGAGAGATATATATATATATATATATATATTCTACAAATCAGCCTACCATTATTACACTGGTCGCTTTCAGACACGAAAGTGATCCACCAACGAACACTCGACGCTGAGCCAACAAATAAATAGATCAATATTAGTAAAGATAAATATTGAAATACCAAATTACCATAAACAAATTTCTCTATGAATTTAATTTATTATTATTTAGCACAACAAAGAGTGCCAGTTAAGTTTTCTCAAGCTATCAATCTGTGAAGAAGAGTAGTTTAAGATCTTTTGAGTCAGTGAAGCTGTCGTTTAACAAGGAGACAATCTTAATTAATGTTCAATGACAATCATGTCCGGCCAGAAAATTAAGGAGATCCCATGCACATCAATCAAAGCGTAATCCCACTAATCATGGCGAATCATATGCATGGATGAATATTTAATCTCAATAATAATAATAAATATTTTTGGTCTTCTTATTACTACATTAAGAACACCAATTAATTACTCGAATATTATATTGTATTCATCAAAATCGTTTTCTTGATTCTTTCTAGTGGTATTATTATGGGGTATGATAATATATATATATATATATATTTCAAATCAAAGAGAGGAGAGGTTTTTTTTTTTGGCATTGCGAGTATATAGCATTAATTCCAAATTTTATAATTAATTAAGCAAGTTGAAAGTGGTTGATCCCTTTGTCATACGTACAATCTCGCACGGGTATCATCAATAATTTTGATAATGATTAGATCTGATCTGATCTGATCTGATCTGACTTGCCAACCACGACCAAGAGACCCCCAAAGAGGAAAGATCCATTTGACACTCAATTTAGTGACCCCTCTCTCTTTGGTTGAATATCGAGCCAATTAGACAGTCATCTTCGTCACTCTCTAAGTCCCCGGGGGCCCGATTAGACGCCATAAATCTCAGTCGTCAAGAATGTTAATTTCCCGACGTCATGCACGGAGCCTCCACCTAAGTAAACTCATCTTGAATCGAACCATATTGGTCCCTCTGAACCAAGTGCATCCAAAAGGGATCCCCCCATAATGAAATGTCTATATCTCTAATTTCTCGGGTTTAATATCAAATGATAATGAATTTTTAATGAGGGTCCACTTCGTCGATTCAGCGGTGAGAAGGAAGTATCAGACAGCTAGTAGAATTTTTAGAGCTGAATATTACTTAAAATCTCGAGTTCAAATATTATAAATAGAGTAAATTTATCATTTACGTGAGTTTCATCTCGTGGTTCGAGTGCATTTGAATTTAATGGGTAAAGGTTATCATTCCTCAATTTATTTTTTCTCCCTTAACAAAATTCGATATCGAGAACTTATTTATAGGAGGAGGGGCAAGTTGAAATATTTCGACCGGACCGTCTGATATTAAAGCTCGTTTACCAATCAAAATCTCGAGTCCGTGCTTTATATTTTTAAAATAAAATCGAGGATACTAATGCCTCATGAATATTTCTTTAGAAATTTTGCTGAACATATTAGTTAGGATGAGCAATAACTAATTGTAGAATCGAGCAAACCGAGTAATTTCTAGTGAATAATTTGTTTTTTGGAAGTAGCATCTGTCTGTCTAAAAGCATGCTTCAACAAATTTCCAATGGAGTTTTGCCAGAAAATTCGACAAAGACAATATTTTGGAAGTTTATCAACAATCTTCAACAAAGTCTGATGATTTACATTTTTTTTTCCACATGGGCAGATCTCAAGATGGAAAACTTCACCGTTAATTCACTGAGAATTTTCCGATAAAATACGATAATTGGAAGCCGTACGATTTATCGCAGTGAAATGTGATGGATAATGCCGAAAACGGCAGTCATTTAACTTGACGTGACGAGTGTCTTAAAGAGCCTAAACCGCTTGCCGTATGGCTTCAACGATTTAGTAGGATAAATTGTATCATTTTCGATGTGAAAATGTCACCATAGTATTGAAAAGTAAGGTGGGTGTCCTTTCAAGATGCCACTTGTGATGTACAACACCTCATGTTGCTCAACGACAACCTATCCATCCATCCACACATCAATCGTCTCTGAAATAAATGCATCTCAGCAGTGGGAATCGAGTTTAGAATCCCTTGGTCATTGATCGAGAATGTTGCACATGTAATATCTTCCCCCTTTTCGGTGGATGAATTTTGTTCATTAGTAGGATTGAATGTGTGTGGCCAACGATGAAATCAGCTCAAGTTTCCTGTATCTTGACAAGGAAATGGAAGCAACCCACAAGACAAAATGAAATGAACCCTCATTTAGCTGTCAGATGAAGGATAAAATGGCGGGGGAAAAAGAGATAAAATGATGAGGAGAAGAGCTAGACAAGATCCAATGATGTAGATGAGTTCCTTCGTTTCTGTCGGTAAAAAAAAAATAAAATGAAAAAGGAAAATAAAGGGAAATTTTGTTTTGTGATAATTGGAAAATAACTGCTACAAACTATATATATATAAGTAAATACAGTCATACCTAAATCATTCTACTAGCAGAATACTCTCGACTTGAATAAACATACCAGAGTAAGAATATTAATTAAGGGAAATGAAATATAATATTTAAAAAGCTAAATTCACCTGGCATATTATAGTATATTGTGAAATTTTTTATAATATCATGAATTTAAAAATAATAAAAGTTGTCATGAATTTTTAAAAAAATTTCCCAAAATGCTACGGGTTTTATTCCATCAATTTTTTCCAGTTAAACGATGAAATGACATACAGATATGTCATTTTCATGCCATGTGAATGCCAATATGATTGCTTATATTAACATGGTATAGTAATATGATCTATGTCAACGAGTTATCATATTATTTAATGAAAAAAAATAAGATTATAAAGCAGGTGTTGTGATATTTTTACGAAAATTTTGAAGTGATTGTGATAATTTTTACCTTTTTTTTGCTTGTGATATTATGAGGAATTAATTTTGCAATTAGTGATGATATGATCTCCCTATTTAAAAAGAAAAAAGAAAGAAAGATAAAACATATGAATTTTGTATAGTTTTTATCGAGTCCACAAGACACAGCTGCCTCCAGTCCCGTCCCTGTCATCGTCAGTTGTCTCAGAATTTTCTGGTGCTTTACGTACTATATAAGTTTTTTATAATACAAACCTCTTGAGCAATTTAGCTTTGATCCATCAATAATTCAATCATTTGCAACTATTAGAAATGGTAAAAGTATATTATATAAATAAATATAAATTAATTGAGATAATTTAATATTTTTTATTTAAAATAAAATATCAAAATTTGACATTATAAATTGAAAAAAAAAATATTAAGATAAACTGAGCTGACTTAGACCTACTTTATTTCTAGTACAGGGAAGGGACGTGTCAATCGATAATTCTACACTATTTCTCTCTCTCTCTCTTCGTTTGGATTAGTGCCATGCCACCTCCCAGCAGCCATTTCACAAGTCAATTTAGGGCTCATAAAAAAAATTAAGCACCTTTTCATATTAAAACAGATAAACTTAATATATATATATATATAGACAGATACAAAGAACATACATACACACATACACCCTGCATTGCTATTATAAAAGGGGACCAGTGGTGCATTTTCATTCCAATGTGTCACTCATTGATCTCAGCCTCTCCTTGCTCCTCCTCTCATCATCAGTTTCAATTCTCACAATCTCAATCTGCTATTGATCAGGAGATGGTTCAGCTGACACGGCCAATTTAGGGCACCATTCAGTTCTAAGTCAGAGATCCTTTCTTTTTTTGGGGGGTACTACGAGCCTCGTTTGCTCCCGAACAAGCCTGTGAATCGGTCCTGTTTTCAGCAACGATGAAATCCTCGTCAAGATTCCGGCGGGTGTGCGTGTTCTGCGGGAGCAGCCCCGGCAACAAGCCTAGCTACCGGCTCGCTGCGATTCAGCTAGCCAAACAACTCGTAAGTAGTTAATCGACTCTTCCGCTCTCTCTCTCCATATGATTTCGACGCTGTGGGGCCTCATGGATTCAGTGGCAATTATTATGGATCAACTCTTGGCTGTAGTCTAGCTTCCTGGGATGAAGTGAGTCGTGCAAAGAAGAAGATACGATATATTCTACTTATCCGCCCATATACCCTAAGCTTTTGTGTACTAATTCAATTTCTTCGGTTACATAGAAAACCTGTGGACTAGGAAGGGAAGAAAATAGGGGGGCACTGCTAAAGGTCCTGGTAGGAACCCTTAATCCCAAGTAAAATAATAAATTTAATTTCTCTTTACTTATTCATTTCACTCGACCTACCATACACAGGGGAGGAAATAGAAGGGTTGTGAGGTTGCACTAAGATGAGAATTTAGCCTGTAACCTCCCAATAACGAGTCGACTGAATTCACTGTTATCGTACTTGAACCCTTAAAGATCATGAGGCGATCCAAACCTACGACTAACACTAATATTTCTCAATTCATATCACTTTGTTTTACTATCAAGAAGTATTTAACCTGCGCAGTTGATACCTATGCACTTTCATGTATCGCTAGGATCTTTTAGATGGATTGTATAATGGAAAGCAACCCAGAATAATTTGAAGAGGTGGCAGGCTGATGAATTAGGGAACACTGGGTCTTGCCGTGCGCATGCTCATTCCTCTTTCATTGGAGGCCCTTTTTAGTGTCTTATTTTAGACCTGTGATTCAGACAACTTATAATTGGTTGCATGAGATGATACATGTCAATTATTGAAAATGATGAGCACAATTATGCCGTTCCGAATCCATGTGTTGCCGAATTACGGACTTGAAGATGGACACGTAGCACCAATTGCATATAGAAACAAATAAGTGATGATTTCTTTATGGCTAACGGATTGATTAAGAGGGATCGATGATACTTGTACTATGTAAGTCCTTAAATTTAATTCTTTAGAATGGAGAAAATTCATGTGAGGACAAGTCTCACCACTTTTGTTGCTGGAGAATTAATCAGAATCATTGGATTTCTCGATATTATATGCATACATAAAAAAAATTATATATATATATTTTTGGGTCAGGTTGAATGGAATATTGACCTGGTGTACGGTGGAGGGAGCATTGGACTGATGGGCCTCGTCTCCCAAGCTGTTTTCGATGGCGGTCGTCACGTGCTAGGGTAACCATCACATCTCCTGCCACAATATATCATCCTATTCATTGTGGAACCGAGTCGATTCTTATAATCACATCGATGAAATTAACTAGGGATGTTGTAGATCTCTTTTGGGTTAATATGTGCCACTCGGTGTTAATACTTGCTTGCTTATCTTGCAGCGTGATCCCGAGGACTCTCATGCCCAGAGAGGTAATAATTGAGTCGAGTTACCCTCCCCGTTATCATTCTTTGGTGGTTATTAGTGTAATCTTACTTCTGATATTGATTATATGGTAGATTACGGGAGAAACTGTAGGAGAAGTTAGACCCGTCTCGAGCATGCACCAGAGGAAGGCCGAGATGGCTCGACAATCTGACGCTTTCGTTGCCTTACCCGGTACAACCCAAGTGTATATTCTCACTGTACTAGTAAGCAAGCTAGCTACATGGCATGGACTTTCTTATGGAGATTTTGACCGTGAATATGTGCATCAGGTGGATATGGAACCTTGGAGGAGCTCTTGGAAGTCATCACTTGGGCTCAACTGGGAATCCATAATAAACCGGTAAAAATATCTTTTCCCTTTTTAAATATTATTTTTGAATAATCTGCGAAATGAAATTGTTATCTTAAATATTCTTACCTTTTATATATATATATATATAGGTGGGTTTATTGAATGTCGACGGATATTACAACTCGTTGTTATCATTCATAGACACGGCAGTTGATGAGGGCTTCATCGCTCCGTCAGCCCGTCACATTATCGTCTCTGCACCCACCGCCGACGAACTCATGTGCAAGCTAGAGGTTGTACATTATTCTATGCAACATGACTCATCTTGTTTTATGTGGGATAAGGTCATCGGACCAACTAATTGCATCTATGTTCAATTTCTTATGGCACAGGAATATGTGCCCGAGCATTATGGTGAGGCCTCCAAGCTAAGCTGGGAGATGGAACAGTGACTCGGCTGTACCGTGAAGCCGGATGTCACCCATTTGACGACCGATTGTGCCTTATAATTCAGGAACCAGTATGCAGACATCATGAATTGCTCGGGCCAATTCTTTCATTGTCGATCTTATGTCAGTTTTATATGATTTGTTGGTATTAATGTGTACACTAGCAATCATTATCAGCTACAGTAAAAATCGATACTTCCTGCGCATGTTCTTGCTCTCCACTACACCCAATAATTGCATATATCCGAAAAACCCTATTACTCAGACCCAGTAATGCCTCTGCTGATTCATCTGTACCTTTCTATTAAAAATGATTTCAGCTTTGATGAGTATAAGAGCGATGATTCGGAAGGGCTGCACTCGTGTAGATAAATCCGACTCGAACCCTGATTAGATGAGATTGGTTGGACTTTAGGACACGGGTAAAATAAAAAAAAAATAAGAATCTATAAGAGGGGGAATGGTTTCAATGAGATGATGGCCAAGAATTGGGGGAGGTGTGGGCAATCTGCAATGCACATATACTTTTTTTTTTTTTGAGTGGTGAGCAAGAGGAGGGGAAGGGATGCAATGGGAAAGCAACAAACGCAGTGGAGAAGGAGGTGGCAAAAAAGGAAGATGACAGATAAATAGTATTAGTGACCCTTATGGAATTGAATTATTGTGGGGGTGGTGTGGGGCGGGACACAGCAGCTGTCATCGACCGTATCTCTCGGTCTCTGAGTCAAAGACACGGAAACAGACGGACGGACGGACAGACCACAAAATAAAACCACATAATTGTGACCTCACCATGTGTGCCGGTGCTGCGCACTGTACAAGCAGAGATAGGGACATTCCCATTTTGTTGGGTAAAGTGAAGATATTATTATCGTCGAGATGACCATAGGGTTGATGTGTGACTGGTAGGAAAATTTTCATAATTCGATCGTTGGACAATTCAGTAAATATGAATCGTCGGACCTTTTTCTTAAATATGCATGATTGATTATCGGATCTTTTTCTTAAATATGCATGATTGATTATCGGTTATTTGATTAAATTGCTTGAATAATCTAACAATCGAATATTATATATATATATATACTTCGATAACTTATATATTCCATACTTTTTTTTTTCTAAGAGCTGGATGGATAGTGCTAGATATCGAAGAGTGGAAATAAAAAGAATCTTATCTCTGGGAATTAAGAAGACAAAAGGTAAGAGAGAAAATATGAACTATAAGGGTATGCAATATCACCACCGTGTGAGATTTTAAGCATTATATCGTACTAAATCGTTCGGCAAATTCATATCTTGTTGTATTCGGGCGTGGAACTTGCAGTCATGAACCCGAGTGCGTCTAGAAGAGGATTTATTCTGTCTTGTGGTCAGTTGTCCTTCCCGTCAGAACATAAAAGAAAATATCTAGCTTGTAGTCGACTATTGAGTGAAACGTCTTGGAGGGTACGCAGTAAGTATAGGGTATTAAAAAGAAAAAGCATCTCATGTGGGAAAAATATTCAAATGTACACAAAATCATTAGATATAAGCAATTGGTCAATACACACTAACCGTTTAAGCTTTTGATTTAATTATGACTCATTCTACTAGGTCGTCTAATCTTTTCGAGAAATACCATCGTGAGATATCACTTTTTTTTTAATAAGAATTTTTTTTCTCTTTTGGACTGAAGAGCAGTGTGATCCTTATCCTCAAGGTCGGTGCCGCGTATCATCAGCCGTCCATCCAAAAATTCTCTCCGGGGAGAAGTGGGAGCGGTAGCGCAGAAGTGGAAGTGGGAGTGGACTCCCAGTTTCAATTTACGTTACGGGTTCTCTTGGTGATCTCTTGCCCTCTGGGTGAAGCTGTTACCATGTTTGGATAAAGCGTCATCCATGGAATCCCGAACTCCGTTCCCATTTTTCATGTGGGATTCTCGTGTTTTGTCCGATAAAGTTGATCAGTTCCTTTCACCACCCACCAGCTTCATCCGTTCTGCCAGTGGCACGTAACAGTCTCTGAGTAAGAATATCGTTGTACGTGCTGCAGATGGAGTAATAATCACGACAGGACGACCGACTCCTATGATGTTGACGACACGGTAGCATAACATATGAATGTAAACATCTCCACGCATATTGAGTTCCACACGCAAGTGTAAATTAAGATGAGTATGCGCATACAGATCCTTTCTATCGAATTGATAAGCATGTCGTGAGACACGTGTGATGGTCGACGTAGGATATCTTAGGCAATGAAGGGTTCTAGTCGTTACTGGTTACAGGGAATGTTATGCCCAGTTTTCGGATTAGAGCAACGATGATCATCGACAGACACAAAGGAAAGTTTTACGTCACGAGTATAGGAACAAGATCCTCTCTAGGAGAAGATCCTTAGTGAAAGAAAGACGTTGTCGACAATAGACCTCGATGAAACAACAGCACTGACAGTGGGCATCCTTCAGGCTTCAGCAACTTGATAATAGTATTACAGCTGCTTATTTCTGCTATGACATGGCTCAGATGTACGAGGGATAAGACGCGAACAGGCAAACGGGAAAGCGAAAACTTCCTAAAAAGGATTGCTATAATTTGGCTCAAAAACTGCCCATCTATATCAGGCCGAGAAACGAAGACTAACTTTTGTCACAGTGAAATAATCCGTTTAGAAGAAGCTTATCACGAATAAAGGGATAGCGCAAACATCTACAATACATACAAGCACAGACGGAGTCGTTTGGTAAGAGGAATATATGTGCTGAGTTTGCATTTCAGGTAAAGGATTGAACCACAGAAGATGTAGTGACTAGGCCCGAGAGGAGGCCCACGAGGAGTGCGCTGTTGTATGTGGTCGGCTCGCCCTGCATAGAGTTGTTCCTCGAGTCGACAAAGGATTCATTCAAGAAGGGCCCCCCAACTAGTCCCCCAATAGCTACATTGGGGTTTGGATCGGTCGATTCAAGCCACTTGAAGCCATCGGTGCAACCTGTGTCAGCATCGGCGGGTATTGAAGCCCCTCTATGGTGCACAAATTGCGGGTATTTGTCACCGTAGCCAACGAGGTAGCTCATTTTCATGGGGTTATCGCCCAAAACATAATCAGCCTGAAGAATATTAATACGAATATGTTAGCCAGTAGGAAAATAGTGAAAGTATTGCAAGAATTCCAGTGGGTATTTGGAATTATTCACAAAAAACATTCTCAGACTCGTTTATAAAATTTAAAATCTGTCTCTTCATTGATTTTTTTTCCAGTGAATTCTTTTCCAGCAATGCAATTTTAAGTGGTTTCCAATAAGTAGCATAGGCAGTCCAAATCAGAAGCCAATAGATAGTGAGTGGACGTAGCAGCAAGTAGATGATAACTATGGTAAAAACCAGATTTTGTAAACAGTTTCTAAAACAAACTAATAGGACAGCATACTACTTTTAAATTCATTTGCAAACCTCTTTTTAGTAGACGACATTTTGCCAGGGAGATCCATACCTGAGATTTGGCAAATTTCCGAAGATCTGATGGCTTATAGGTTTCTCCATTGCAAGATATTTTTGCTGTTCTTGAAGTGAGCATGTAATCACTGAAAACAGTGGCCAAAAATGCAGAGGCCACAGGGTGCTGCAGAGAATTCCATTGGCTGACCCATATAAGACCATCTGCAAAATTAAGGGTTCAATATCAAAATGAGAGAGGTACGTAATAGTGATGGATCATAAAAGGAAAAATGGTTTATGTCTGTCATATTTTTCCAAAAAGATAGTCGTTCCCTGCTTCTAAAGCTCCTGGCTTTCTTGAAAGAAGGTAATGAATTCAGGGAGCAAATTTCAGCTTCGATCAAGCATTTCTGAGCTCATTAGTCATTACTAATAAAAAAATATTCTTATGTAAATTGATCAATCAAAAGAAGCGCTCAGAAGACAAAACACAGATAAATAGCAGCCAACGAGCATATTTGCAGGATATTACTGTCTGTTCTGCTGGATGTGGCAGTAGGAGAACTTGGGAGGAGTCCACACATAACAGCCTCGGCAGTCTTTTGGTACATTTGAAGGCTATTCTTTACTGAATCTGACGCATCCTTGGCACTGAAGAAGCTCACCCTGGAAAGTAGTACCTGTAGCAGGCAAAACAATTTGAGAACAAAATTAGCAGCTAATAAAATTCTACAATGAACATCATGCTAAAATTTTAATATAATAAGGGTTCTAGAAACCAAGAGAAGAGTTTGAGTATTAACTTTTTCAAAAACGAGAAGAAAAGGGTAGAATCATTCCTTAGGAAGGGCACTAGAGCATAAACATTAAATCATAACAGATGATAGAATCCACTCCATATCTGTTGAATTCTACCATTTTTTTATGCTCCATGTCAAAACAAGAATCAACTGAAAAAGCAATTTTCCGGTTGGAATGAAATTGAGCTAAATCAATATCATTTGACTCAAGCTCTCTTCTATGAAGAGCACATCCAAAGTATTCATTTTCTTTTCAAATTCTTGTTTTCTTGAGAATAGTCTTTAATCCAATGATTAAAGAAGAGATAATGGATCAGTTATTTCAAGGAATTCCAAATAGTCTTATTCAATATAGATCAAATTAATTAATAAACATTGTGAAAATATTCAATTGAAGCAAAACTAAATGAAGTGAACCCAAAGAAATCATCTTCAGCAAAATGATTCAAAATGGGGTGAGGTGAAAGGGCAATTTGACACTTTTTCTTTATTAGGCAACAATGAAAATGACAAACCCTCACTGCTTACAGCAGAAAATAGGAGTTACCTGGGCACCAGCAAGCTTATTATCCCAACAGAACCAGCTTGGGCTTCCAAAATTAGCGAATGATTTACCATTCTGTGAGGCATACTGAAGGTACGATTTGTCCCCTGTTGCGTGGTAGAGCCAGCTTGCAGCCCACAGGAGTTCATCACCATAGCCTGTCGAGTTGTAGTAAGTCTGAACACTGGGGACACTTAGACTGTAGGAAGCCCTGTGCTTATCAGCAAAAGTGAAGAGCTGCTTGGCATGCTTTAGCAACGTGCTTGAATATGCAGTGTCTTCTGATTTGAAAACGAGAGAAGCTGAGGCCAGAGCAGCTGACGTTTCTGCAGCAACCTCTGTCCCAGGAGTTGATGTATTCACCATAGTAAGAGGTCGTTTCTCCGTCATGGTCTCTGGCCTGTCCCAACACTTATGGTCCTCTTCCGGATCACCCACCTGTCACCAAACTACAAATAAGGACTTCTAAATGCACAGAATCCCCTCCAATTTTCAGGAGCATCTTTTTAGCATGGTTAGTTTGTGGGTAGCAAATGTGGATTTGTGGGAAAAAATTCTAAACTTGATCTATAGGCTTGCATTGCATTCATGGGCCCAAGAATGTCCCCTATTCTATATGGAGTCAACTTCTCCAAGCATGGGTTTTGTGGGGGAAGAGATATTATTGCGGATAACCCTGCTTCTAATTATGAACTTTCAGATAATATAACACTTCTCTGTGCACTAGTATGACACTTCTCTTCAGATTTGTATCTTTCATATTTGATGTGGGGAACCTGGATAAGTCGTCTAATCTTCATGTTTTGTTTTTCTCAGCTTTTCAAAATGAGGAAAAAGATAAATGAGAAACTTATCCCACTTTCCAGGAATCGGATTAGCCAAAATCTAATACGAATGTCTGAACATGGACAAAATACATCCATAGTGAAGCATCTCAACATTCAATAAATTCTGAAACAGTCCTCCATCCTAATACAAAAGCTACTAGTAAATTTTTTTTCATGTCAAATGAAACTTCTCATCCTCCATTCCACTATTTTGGTTTCAATTACTTATAATGTAGAGCAAACGGTCCCAAGGCTGGCCTAAAATAGAATAGCAAAACAAATTTCAAGGCATTGCTTCTCTATTAAAAGCAAGTTTCTGATCACTGACCTGAATGTAGAGCACATTGTCCGAAGGGTGAGCTGCCACAAGGTAGTCAGTTATCCACTTGAGGGAGTCGCGAGCGGGTTCCAACTGATTCACAACATTCATCTGATCTCCATACTCGAGGATGGCCCATGACAGGACAGTAGCAGTGAAGGCCATCGGGAATCCGAACTTCATGTGGTCCCCAGCATCATACATTCCTTTTGAGAGATCCAACTTTGCCTCGCTCCCATCCTTGAGAGCCGAGTTTCCTCTCCAAGATATCTTGTTGTTCTCCAACCTACCGGCTGTATCAAGAAAACTAGCATTTCCATGTCAACATCCACAGCAAAGATCAACTACAAGCTACTCGGGCACCCTTTTAAGGTTCCTTTATAAGACATAAGTCTAAAGGTCATCAACAATTTGCATCTTTCCGTCGGCTTGTTTCACAGGAAAGTGGTTTCCTAATTTTTCACGCGGAAAATTTAATTTTCGCGAGGGAAAAACAAGCTTTTTTATGAACATGATGATACGAGATAACATATTTCTCGGGTCTAAAAATCCTTTTTCCTTGCGAAAAAGCAAAATTGGAAGCATACATAGATTCGCTATATCAACTGCGCGTTGGACTAAAAGGAAAAAACAAAACTTATTACATGACTAGAAAACTATACTTCAATTGGCGGAAGATTGATTCCAAATAAAAAATTCACGGGCACGAAGAAGGTTTTGCAGATAGATTCTTATTAATGATAACAGAAAACAAAGGGAAAGCGTACATTTCTGCACGTCTAAGAACTGCATTGCGATCTTGAGGGAGTCAGAGTACTTCTGGTCGACGGCGCCGGGAGGCCCGGGGGCAGGCTCCGCCTCGTCGCTGCCGTGGCTGGATCTCTTCTTGACGACGAGGACAATGGCTCCGACAACCATGGCCAGAACCACCGCAACAATGAACCACCCGCAGAACCCCCGGGACCGCTTCTGAGCTCCCATATCCTTAGCAATGCGCAAGCTAGAACGCCGCGTTCGACCTATCGGAGCAGGGGGAGGGCGGTCTCAGTCCTCCGTTAACGGAACGCTGCTGCTCACTAAGAGGGAGAGAGATGACAGAGATTTGAAGGGGCGGAGACGGAGAGTGACGAATTAAAGGATGCGGAGAGACTGACGGGGAGGTCAGATCTGGGGCGAGTCGAGTCGGGTCGGGTTGGAACTGTCGGACCCGGCTGCGCTGGAGGCTTCAGGAGCTCTTATGGGCACCGACAACAGCATACGCCGGACTATACAAACACTAAAAACTAAAAAGTAAATTTGTTTTAAAAAAAAAACAAATCTTAATTTGGGTTCTTACTGTTATAGTTGCAAGTGGAATGACGAGAATGCCCCTGCCGGCTGTTAGTGGATGGCGGGGAAGGTCGTTGGTTTGGCGGATCTTGTGGCAGGAGGTTGTCGCGCTGGTGGGGTTTAACGGCGCGATTGACGGCGTCACGGGGTGGGTGATGGAGGCTCGCACTGCCGTTGGATTGGGCGGTCCCTGTGATTGTTGACCATTGAGATGCCCACCGACGAGTCGAGCGTGAGGGACGGGGACATCTGACCTTAATTGAGACCCACTGAATTTATGTTTCCATTGCACCAAATAATCACCTTTCCTTTCTCTGGGTCCAGACTCCAGAGAGTGAGGTTCAAGTTTGGTATCTAAAGCGACAGGGAGACTGAAACTCTGACACAGTGTGAATAATTAAATGCAATAATGTCAGATTATCGATTCCAGAAGAGGGATCGATCACTCAGAACGAGATTATAGAGATTGATCAAATACCAATCTTACACAGAGAGGTTAATGTAATTGACATCATATTCAACTTGAACAACTATTTACCAGATGGAGTGTCCATATTTGTGTAGGGTATTATTGCACATGAAACTCGATGCTCGAAACCCGAAAGCACCAATAATGTAGATCGAATTCTTCAAGGACAGTTTAGCATTACACCAATTCTATATCGTTCAGCCCAAGCTCGGATGATCCAAATCATCAATCTTACATTACCTTCCACATTGAGCATCAACACCGTTCACATCGACAGTAGCCCATCTAGTGCATGTCACGAGAATGTAAACTGAAAGATCGAAATGACTTAGTTACAAACAACCAAAACAAAGGCTTGGAAACCTCGAACTCCAAGGGGCACTGCTCTCAAGCATGAAGCTGATGCTTGATGAAGCATTGAATTCGGAGACCCCAAGCCGGAAATGTAAGCTGCAGCCTTAGTCGGATCTTTGATGGATCCAACAAGTGGAATTGAGGAAAACTTGATGGAGCTTATCCTCAACCCATCCTCTGATGAACATTCATCTAGTAAAAGAATATTTAAGCAGTTCCGTTTTCTCTTTTGTCTGATCCTTCTTTAAGCCGGTAAAAGTCCAGCATTTCCTGCTCCAATGGATGCGTCTCACCAGCAATGACTAGGCAATGCAAGGGTGCTCCAAAGTCAACAGTCAGCAGCAGCTTCATGGATCCTGCAACTATCATCTGGTCCTCACTTCCCAGCCTCGCTATCCCGACACACACTGTATCTTCCCCATAAACTAGAGCAAAAAACAAGTTTCATGATTACAATATGGTAAGCTATCACAGCGGAATATAATGACACACCCTGATTATCAGATGAACATTCTCACATAAGCCCCTGCTTCGGCCAAGACAATTATGCCTGACTGACGTCCATTTGATCAAAGACAACGATTTCTGACTTGAATCATTCAAGGTTTGTCAGAGGTTCAAATGTCAATTGAAATTCAGGTTGCTGTCCCATCCACCTGTTCTGCTTTAAAACAAAGTCATTAGAAGGAATAAGTTGACCTACCACTGTCTCCACACTTGTCTTCAACCTCCAATAGTTGTTCTATCGCAGTGTTTATTGTCATGAACCTTGGTGGTTCGTATTGCTTTTTCCCTCTGAAAGAGAATCAGAAAGCAGAAATATGTGATAACAAACAAAGCGTTCACTTCAAAAAATTTAAACATATTAACTGCGAATGTAAATAAGGAGCTAGGCTGAATTTGCATTACTATGTACTGCTTTTTCCCTCTGGAAAGAAATTAGAAACAAGAAACATGAAGTGGAAATAAAATAGCATCCACTTCATAAAAATTTGAACACATCAACTGTGATTAGATGAGGATGTGGGCTAAATATCTGATCCTAGATACCTGCATAGAGACTCCAAGGAAGGTTCCTTTACGCGTATATCTGTTAAAAGGAGCAACCATAAATTACAAATTTGAGTTGAATGAAAAGAAGACGTGTTCATGTGTTCACATTTCCATGTCCATTTCCTTACGGGGAAAGAGTGTCTTAACACTGCTTAATCCTCTCATAGATTTATTCAAGACAAGATGATTCAGCATCTTAAGTATCTCCACTTTGCTATTGACTCATCATATTTATGTATGCATTCTACTTGTTTAGTATTGGACATGAACACAACCATGCAAATCCTACTTGTTTAGGTATCTAAATTTCCCAGGACTATATAATGCCACACTAGATTCTATGATGAGTAGTCCACCGGAAGCTAGCATATATTAAAAGTCGGAAAATAAATGGCACAAAAAGGAGTTAAACCCAAGAAAAAATATAAAACTTACCTAGTAAGCAGAGTGTGTGCAAACCGAGATTGCGATTCTTTTTTATCTTCTCATAAAAGCTATGAGGTCTCCATGTTTCAGTAAAGAATGGTATTGAAATTGTTTCACCATAGCGATAAAGTTGCAGCCCACAGGCTCCAACAGCATTCATCACTGAAGCATTGTGGACCACCTGGACATCGATTCCAATTTTCTTTGCCCTAACTACAA
The DNA here is from genome assembly GCA_900174645.1 of Sonneratia alba. NCBI lineage: Eukaryota > Viridiplantae > Streptophyta > Magnoliopsida > Myrtales > Lythraceae > Sonneratia > Sonneratia alba. Next base: position 4,074,441 of record FWPY01000024.1, on the reverse strand, counting down.
GGTCTGTGTGTGTTGTAGCTCTGTGTCACATGAGATACGAGTACATTAAACAAAAAACTGCTGCTGCACAAGAATGAATTTATCTGTTGAACAGGAGAACATTGAACCTTTCAGCAGTAGAAACAATGTGATATCAAAGCAATGCTTTCACCAAAATTGTTTCAAAGGCATTTTGGTCAATTTGAAACACATAACACTGATAAATATAAAGTCCTACATATCTAGTGTGATGTATCCATGTATTAAAACGGTGGAGCATTGGAGTTTTTCTATTGATCAATCCTGTCATATAGGCCCAAGTCGGACATTCACATGGAACTATTAGAAGTTATCAACTAAAAATCGAATCCCATAATTAAGAATAAAAAATCCAATATCTTTATGATATGATTCAACTGACTACCCAAAAGGGTCCCCAACGACTAGAAAAGCCACGTCAGATTCACGAGCTTCAGACAGGAATACATCAGCCTTCTCTTCCACCATCTCTCTGTCTGCAACTATGATCTGCTTTCCATACAGCTTCTCCTGCAACACCAGTACCCGATTCATTTCCATAGGAAATTCAAGAATGGACTATTGCAAAGCCAGATGGGAGTATCAAATGTAAAGCAGTTTGGTAATTACAAGAATGGAGAGACCGTCTGAGGAGAGGCCGAAAGAGAGGAGAGAAGTGTAAGCCTCCATGTAGACCTTCTCGCATGTTCGGACTGCTTCGAGTCCTTTCAGCGTAATGTCTTTTTCGTCCCCCAAACCCAGCCCCACAATGTACAGCATCTCTTCTGACTCTGGTCACTTATTTCCTACGATGTAATCCCAAGTGTAACCCATATATGTGACATTTGAAGAGTTAGAAATGCCCGCATAGCAGAGGAAGCAGGAAGCAATCGGCAGCAGCCCTTACCTGGAGGTGGCCGCGGCAACCAGTAGCTGATCGTGAGCGTTCGCTTGCAGACGCCAGAGAACACTCGTCACGCCGCAGAAGAATCTCTAAGTGGTGCCCTGATTGGGATTCAGCATCAGCTCAGCAATCAGAGGTAGCAGCAAATTGAAGAGCTTCGAGTCGGTGATCGAGACGCATAGCCACGGTGCCGTGAAAAGAATTATGGGAAGAAATAAACCCTCCTAAGTTAGCAAATTAGAAATTGTGGACCGCAGAAAGTGCCCTAATTTTGGCCGGAGCAACGGAGCCGGCTGGACCAATTAATTGGGCCGGATTCAATGGTTCAACGAGTTAACGACTCAACCAGTCGAATCCAGACTAGAGTCAGCCGAATCGACTCAAAATCCCAATTTTGATCCAATCTTTTTGTGGTTCACTTCTTGACCTAGTTTAAATATGAATTAATCAAACCTAGGTCGGTGCCGGAAAGGAAAAGAAAAGCAAAAGGTTTCCTCCTATTCCTTATTTTTAAGTGGATATATATATATATATATATATATATCTCTATATCTCCTAAGGCTTTTGGATTGAATGTTTCTTAGGACAAAAGGTTGGCCGGTTAGTGTCATTGGGGCTTTTGGGATACAAAGTACCGTGACACAATCATTGTGTTTTCTTTTTTTTTACCAAAAATCATAATTGGTCCTCTAATGACATCCACTTAAATTAAATTCCCTTATAATCCCATATCTCATTTATGTCATCATTCCTCCCACAAAGAGAATTTAGTCTCAATCATCATGCCTACATCTTAGGGCATTTTAATAGAAATCGATATAGCAATGTACTCTCCAATTAATAACCATAGAAAATCTAGTGGTGAGTAGTAGGTGGGGTCAAATTTCAAGATGATATTCAAATTTGTGTTCACATCACATCAACAATCTGACAAGGTTACTCATCAAAGTAATCGTGAATTTGGAACCCCCACCCCCCCGCCCCACTTTTTGGTCGGAATTATCCACCAATTGATCTAATTTCTTGTCGTCGGAGGTTGATTCTGGCTGTATGGTTGATGACAAGTGATGTGAACCCGAATAAGAAAGATAAAACAAAATTTAGAAAGATTTTATGTGTAATATTCTATAATTAAGATTCAACTGAATATATTCGAGTATTACTTCATGAATGAAATAAAAATTATTAAAAATTTGAGACGTAGAGATGTGACTTTAAAATTATATCAGATATTAAAAATCAAGTTTCCTCACATAACTAAATATAATAGGATCAAGATGAGAGTTACAATATAAATCCTGGATGGTTATTTTTTTTGACATATAAATATAAAATGTTTAAAAATATCTCTTTCATTTTTATGTATTTAGGTTGCAATACATTTAATAACTAATTTTAATAATTTGTTAACGTGTAACTTTAATGCCGCAACATGTAACATGACAATTATTTATTTGTATAACAACTTTTACGTTGGCATGCCACCATTTCATTACGCCGTGGCTGTCTCTTTGTCTACATCAGCATACCATAGTAGTCATTTTTTTGTCATACCAAAATGACAAATCATTGAATAATAATCCTGTTAATAAACTATTAAAATAAAAATTCAAATATATTATATGAAATTGAAAATTATTTTAGAATATATAAAATATAAAATTTTTATTATAATTATTCCAACAAAAAAATCTTAGAAATATGAGTAAATTATACATATCATTTTATCATGATGTATTTCTTAGTTTAGATATTTGTTCGAACTCTTATATAGAATTAGTGTAATAGCATCCTTTCGAATCAAGATTAAGGGACCTAATTTTCTATTCTCACAATCCATTTATTTATTTATTGTTTTTCTATTCTCAAATCCTTCTATAAAATGGAGAAAAGTCTGCCTATAGATGACCCTCAGATCAACTTTCAAGGCCTCGGTGGTGAAAGAAAGGATGGTTTTATGGGGAGAGGGGGTAGGGTTTCTCATCATTCAATGCAAATCTCCGGTCTACGTTTTTAAAATTCGAGAGATTCCGTCGAGGACTAGCTTGCCCTTAAAAGGGGGTTCACATTTGATAAAAGCATTCAAGGCCCTCCTTATTCATCTTTCAGCGAGTTGCCTATGCAAGCAAAAAAAAAAAAAAAAAAAAAAAAGAACTGAATAATTGAATTTGAACAGTGAACCGAAACGAACGGAATCTAAAAAAATAAGTTCAGAACGGACCGATTATCATAAGGATTCTCGTAAGGTGTGATTCTTTTATTGTGAAATAATATAATTAATTATTAAGTTTAAACGGTTGGAATTAACAAACTATATATATATTTATTTATTTAAAAAATATTTTTAAAAAATTAAAAATAGTTAGATATTTATTTATTTATTTATTTACCTACCTTTATATAGCATTTTTTATTAATTTACACTAAATTTCATCCTAAATGGATTCACTAGTCTTAATATTACATGTTTAATTCAACTTTGATTAAAATTTTTATAATTGTATTATTTTCATGTATGTTTCATTTCCTTAATTTTTATGCGATTTTTGTTTGATTTTGACTTTGCTTATATATTTTGTTAATTTTTATTTTGAACTAACTAACTGAACCATATAATTATTTTGAAACAATTCAGTTCAATAATTATACAATTATTATGATTTAGAATGCCTGAATTGAATTGAACCATTTTAACTATTATGGAAAGCAACTGTGTGGCTGTGAAGGATTAATTTACTTACATTCCCTAAACTAAAAGGAAGAATATTTCTATAAATTACGTAGAAGCCCTCACGATCTTTTTCCCGTCAAAAAGAGGTACAGAAATCCCAAAGGCAATAAGATGGGATGGATGTGATTATGTATCCTTATATTAACTTTTTGACATAAGATAAATATGTTATTTATTTATTTATTTACTAATAGGACTCATTTAAACTTTTGTACCATATTTTTAGTATTCCATTTTAAATGCATAATCTCATTGGTTATTGAAAAAAAAAGGAAAATAATAGTGTTAATGAATATGAAAATTTCCAATAATAAAAATTAAAATACTTTTTATTTCAAATTAAAAGTTTCCATTCTGTAAAAATGCTGATATTTAATAACTTAGAGATGTCTCCCATTGGAAACAGGGGGAAGTCCTATACATACAATCATTGCTGGCAGAGAAATGTTTCGGCCAATTCAGATCATTTCACCATTTCAATTAACTCAAAAATTTTATTTATGATATGAATTAAATAAAAAAATTTAAAAATAATTAAAACAATTATTTAAATATAATTAATTATTTTTCAAAATTTCTCTAATGGCTCAATATTTCGGACAGTTAGAAAATTTCATACTATGCATAGTTTTTTTCGTGATATGGTCAGACCATTCTTTGGGACAGGCAGTTTTTGACATGTCCACTGATGATGGGTTTGAAACTTTTCCCAACAGTAAAGAACGTCAGCTCTGATAAAATTAATTTAAGGAATTATTTCTATGTTATGTCTGAGGCGATAAAAATTTCTTTGGTTTTTTTTCCTTTGTCATCTGGGGAAAAAGAATTGGTTCCTTTTTCTTTTATCTTTTGGATTGGATGTCGACACCCTAAAGCTGCTGAGCTGATACTGACCCTCATTCAAATGCCAATTCGACATAGCCACCACAGGCACTTCCAGTTGAATTTCAAAACCTTGATTCTAGGTGCTGCCCACGTCGGCACAGCCCGTTAACTGCACTGCTCCATTCTTCTTTTCACTTTCTTCATCTTATTTGAATGGCAGCTCTTAATGCACACTGGCACCATCCTCATCTCTCTACTAGGTTTTAGTAATAACTGAACTTGGAAAAGATATAAGATACTCATAATCTGAGCTATTGAGTCTTTCCAAAGAGTGTTCATTTATTTCTCTATTGGGGTTTGGACAGCAGAAGCCCCATGCAAATGATTCGGGCACATGGTCTCTATGCCAACTTTCCCCACTTTGTTCTAACTTCTAAATATGCTCTCCCCTCTTTGAGTCTCCCCAGCAAATAGAATATATAGACTCTCAACACAGTCAACAGACAGAACATATCTTCTCCCAAACCACACACATCATAGCATTTGCTCTTCCCATAGAAGAGAGAGAGAGAGAGAGAGAGAGGTCGCCCAATTAAGCAAAGGAGGAGCAACCCCTCAAAGATAATGCAATACCCTCCTCCTCATCATCGTCATCATCGGAGGAGTGAGAGCTTTGTCATACAGGTCATTACGAGATCAGGAGGAGGAGGAGACGATCAAGACTACTCACCGAAGACTCCCCGGAGAGCCCACCCACATCCCCCAAACTTCTCGGTGATGAAGATCTTCAACCGGTTCCGGAAGATCATCACGAGACTCGTCTTCTCGCTGCCTTCAAGCCGATGTTCATCCCAAGGAGGCGGCATGTCATCCGAACACAAGCCCGACCCACCAAAGACTTCCTGCAGCTCGTACTATTCATCCCACTCGCACTACAATGAGGCGATTGCAGACTGCATAGAGTTCTTCAACAAGTCCTCTCAGGAAGGTTGGTCCCTGGATGGGAGAAAATCCGATGTCAATATTGTTTGAGTGTTATTTTATGTATCCTCAGTTTTTATATTGTCTGAGTAACATTTTCTCCATGTCTCATTCACTAAGCTCTCCCCTATCTGTTATCCTTCCTTCAATAAAGCGACCGCAATTCAAAAAGTTATCGTACAAGTCACGGTCGTCACTCAGAAAAGAGAAGACTATGTGAACGCCATGAGATGTTAAGAAAGAATATGTGTTACATATCATCGGACGTCCAGATGAGATGCTCGTAACCTGGGCTTTTCGTGTGGTTAACCAGAGAAAATACAAGCTGATACAGCATGTTGAAGTGTTCTTGTTCTGACTTATAGCTACTGATGAAACATGAAAGACGAGCAGGATAAAGAGATCGCGCATCTGCTGCTGCCACCATAGTAGCGTTCGGAGATTCAAGGAATCAGATGCAGAAATCTGATTGAATAACCACGAGAATATACAGAAACATCAACGGTTCTTAGGTCTTAATAATGTCGGAACCAATTTAATGAATAATCACAGAGACGAGAGAGAATCGGAGGAAGTCTGCTAAGAAGCCGTTAGTGCGATCACCCCAGCTCTCGGAATGTAGGGTCAAATGATCCTCTACTGCAGCTGGCGGCCCCATGAGGCTGTAGAAGAGATCCTGTTCAAGTAAGGTCGTATCAAATATCCTGCGCTGCCGTAGCTCTTATGAACTGAGTCGACTGACCGTCCCTCGTTGGCGGCTTCAGCATGCAATTTGTCAAGCTGATCAGTTTTGATCCACACAATGCCCCTGCCGCCGGGATCTGGTCGTCTGGCCGGCTGACATCTCGGGGCCTGATGCTCGAGTCTGGGTATGAGAGAGGAGGACGAGTCACGAAACTGAACCGTAAAATAGAGACACGTTGATTTAATTGGACAATTGTGGTATAATAGTATATAATTGATTAGGTATCTACGCAAGTTTAAATAATAAGATTTTAACTGATAACTCGTAAATTAAGTGTAAAGCTTAGTACGCAACTAGTAGGTAATTTTTAATTTTTACAATGGAAAAATTGAAATTTCACCAATTTATAATTGTGCTATTCGTGTATAATGACACCTCTTATTTAGAGGGGAGGTAGATGATAGCAAAATAGGACGAAAACTACACGAACGTACGAGCACCTATATGGTCATGTGTCAAAGTTAGGAGATTGGACTAACCCACCCATTTTACAAGTTTGATGAAAATTTAACACGGTGCAGTATATTTAGGTGTAGAATTCGGTATTAGCAATTCGAGTATACCTGCTGGGTTTTTGGGGCGCAAGACCCTAGATGGGGTGGCTCGAACGGGTCTCTGGGTGATCAGGCACTCTAGAGATCTTCTTGGCAAACCCGCAAGGAAGCCAAGTCTGTGCCCTAGCACCCGAAAGACCTGTCGAAGTCCATTCATCTACCACACATCTCATACCGCACAAACCCAGTAGGTTTACCCAAATGACCAATCAGTAAGCTTTTACAATTCGTGATCAGTTATGGCAAATGGGTACTTGATTCTACTCTTTGTAAGTTCAATAAAATTATACATGAATGATAGTATGTCGGGTTCCCTTAGAAGGGAAATGTCTCTATATTTGGAACAAAAGATTTTTGAATTTGTTACTTAAGTTGTCGCATTGCAGGTCCACGCTTCTCCGTTCTCGGTGGTCAAGTGCCCGGTTCGTCGGTCAAAGAGTCCGGTCTCCGTCATTTTCAACTGCTAAGCCAAACCGAGCCGCCGAACGACCGCCTCTAGTCGGTACCCGATCTGTATTCTCCCTGTTCTCGTCCGGAATCTCAACGTTGACCCCCTCAATTCCTCCGTCCAAGCAGCTCCGGCGATGGTAAGCTCTTCGTGTTTTCAGGGAAACGATGATCGATCGTTATCTCTGCGCGTGATTCAACGAGTTTCTGCGGCCTTCTGATTTGGTTTTCTTTGATCTGTCAGATCCGCTTCATACTTCTGCAGAACAGGCAAGGCAAGACTCGCCTGGCCAAGTACTACGTCCCTCTCGAGGAGTCCGAGAAGCACAAAGTCGAGTACGAGGTTCGATCCTCCCCCGGCTCTGTGATCTAGAGGTCGGTCTATTGCCTCTGTGTTTGTTCTGTGAATGTAACCAGCTCGGATCCTGCAGGTTCATCGGTTGGTGGTGAATAGGGATCCTAAATTCACGAACTTCGTTGAGGTTAGAACTGCGTCGACATGATTTCATCTCCTTCTAGTTCTTTTATCAGGAACAGATTGGCTCAGCTTAGTTCACTGCGGCAAGGAGCTTGGCTTGTTATGTATCTGCTTCAACTTTCCGTGAATTCATTTGGCCTGCTGGATTCGTATAGCTTTTGCATTTGTAGTCTTAGATGGCATCAAACTATCAAGATGACTGGGAGCTGTTCTAATGGCAGTTCCGCGCACACAAGGTTATCTACAGAAGATATGCAGGACTGTTCTTCTCTCTTTGCGTGGATATTACGGACAATGAATTGGCCTACTTGGAGTGCATCCATTTATTTGTGGAGATATTAGACCATTTCTTCAGCAATGTGTGCGAGCTTGATCTGGTGTTCAATTTCCACAAGGTTCGTCCTGTGAAGTTCTCTCTAGTCTCCACTTATATTTGCTCTATTGCCGTGTTTTCTGGTGCAGTATTCTATAGTTTCAACTTTCAACTCTAAAAACTCTTACAGCTCGTGATTCATCTTTCCATGCTTTTGTCATACATGTTCAGTTCCCATTGTTCAGACTTTTCTAAAGATGATGCCAGATAAAATGCTTGAAGGTGATAGTCAACCCAAAATGGCTCATATGTTGTTACGGTGAAAAGATACTAGCACATTTATAATGTTTTTTCCTCCCCTACTTTTAAGTTGGGTTTTGTTCCGTACTAAGTGCACTAATCTAATCCATCATTCCTTTGAGATCCTTAGTGAGTATGATGCAGCTAATTATCTTAGATTTCCATTATCCATTTTACATATGCTGAAGGGATCAGTGGCACCGTAGCAGATGGGAATCAAATTAGCTTGTTGAAGGTGTGATGAGAAACTGCAGGTGGTTGACACTTCCCTAGCAGTCTGCGGGCAACAAACATTTCAGTTGACCTCTGATCACCACTAGCACAATTATTGATTTGATGTATTGAGTGCTGATATGTAAATAAAAAATAAAAAAATAAAAAAAATCAGTTTAGCCCACTAGGAAATAATGGCTTTTAGTTCTTATTGAGAACCCGGAGAGGTGAAGTGAAATATCAACTTTCTTAATTGTGCACATATGACCTTTATGTACCGTGGGCTTTGAACGATAGGTATTAGGGTCCTTTTAACCCTTGATTTGACACAAATCTGGATGAACTGTATAAAGAATTTTCTCCCACTTTCAATGACTCTCTCCATGCTTGGAATTTTAGGATTTTGCTCCAGTTACTTCAATTTGCCAAGTTTGTTGACTTTCTTACATTGCTTTGCACATTCTATGGCATGCTGATCATCCATTAATTTTATCAGGGAACATTTTTATCATTTTTGGTGCTTGGACACCTGTTTATCTTTAGTTTCTAGTATATTCAGCAGCTAAGCAAATTTCCTTTCGCCATTGAAGGTTTATCTGATACTCGACGAATTCATACTTGCTGGGGAAATTCAAGAAACAAGCAAGAGGGTAAGCAGTTTACTCTGAGATCTCTTAATTTCCTTGACATCAGCCCTCTGGTTTTCTGCCCACCTGCTCGATTCTTGCCTTTAGAGACAGTGTCACTAATGTATTTGCATAAGATGACCCTCGCATGCTAGCATTTACTATCGTCTTTGGTTGTACATGACATATACTTAAAACTGTATATTTAACACGAGCATCTAAGCTGTATGAAAGGAAATATTTACTCATGCTGACGGTTCTGTGGATTTCAATGCTTGCAGGCAATTATTGAGAGACTGGGGGAACTGGAAAAGCTTGAATGATAGGTATTGCTTGCCACAGGGAGAGAGCTTCATGATGTATTGATTACTGTCGACTGGCTGCAGTTTTGAAGTCTTCGTAATCCTGTGTTGTCTGTTCGTCTTTATCAGTTTCCCCCTAATTTTGACCTTGGGTGTCATGTAAACTCGAATTCTGTTGAGAGAATGGGCAAAATTTTGGTTATAAATTCACATGTGACTACTTTGTGCATTGAAATCCAAAGAGACTGCAATAGCTAGTGCACAGGCTGGGCTCCATCAACCTAGCCCTGGCTGGGATCTGCCACTGGTAATCGGGTGAGTCCATTTCATAAAGCGCAGGTTCTTTTCTAAGGCTGAGGGGTGGATAGTCCCCACTTAAATCAATTTTGATTGATTCAATTCAGTCGGGGACATAATGACATGCTGAAGACAATACATAGAACAACAGAAAAATGACATGACCAGCTAGTCAAAGTGACCAAATGACACCTTGAACACCTGATAGCCGGTAAAGAACCTCTCCTTTGCTTCTTCGGTGTTCAGACCACACCAGAGGGAAGCCGGAGAACGAGTTGCCCACTAATGATGCTGCATTCAACGAAATAGAGAGACCACTTATAAATCAAAAGCTGCATCGTGAAGGGGATCACTGAGAATTTGGCATCCCAAATGAGAACTGCATCGCGCTTACCTCTTGACGTAGTAGTAGCAGAAATCTGCAAGGACTGAAGTCTGGACTATCTGGGAGAGGAGAACCATCAAGGCCCAAAGGCCATACCCCAGAGCGCCCGCTCGTGTGAAGTAACTGTACATGTACACGAATTCGCAAACCAAGTTCCATAATTGCTTGCAGATGTTGCATCTTGAGATGATTTCAGCATAAGTTTGGATTCTCGAACCTGAAGAACCCAGTGGGCGCAGCTCAAGAACCTCGCGATCCCTAGGGTGAACACATAATGTGCTGTGAACGGTTCCACGATCTGAGGCATATGATGGCTTAACAAAGAGATTGTAGTTCTTAAGTTGTATGGATTTAGGGGGATCTCTCAATCGTTACCGTCGTGTTCTGCATGACGTGCAGCTGGGGAAGTACCGAGACGGCTTCGAGATACATGCAGAAGGCCCAGCTGATTCGGTTGATGGTCTGATGATGGGTTGAAGGATGGATCGCCAGAGATAGCAGAGCACAAGGATAAGTTCTAAACATCAGGGTGCTGGAACCAGACTACCGTTAAACCGGTTGCATAGAATCTCCAACTTGAGCAACTTGGGAAGAAGAGGCAAAGCAGATCGGCTAAGGTTTCGTATTTCGGCAGGTAACGTAGTAATTTGCCCTCCAAACTTCGATAGCACTTCAAGAGTTTGCTTTGTTCAGATTTATTGAGACTGACCAAGAACTTCGACTGACCACAAAGCTGATTGGGAAGTTGTCCTTGTCCTGCATGTAACTCGGCTTCAACCGAAACTGGATCATGTATACGACCCAGAGCGTTGTGGCGAGGGCAGCCGAGTCGAGCACAGTGTGAATGTCGTACTCCATCATGACGCTGCAGTAGAGCCTCACAGCCAGGAACAGGGCGGTCAGTTCTTGTAATCTGAGGGAGAGTCCTGGATTTCAGTTCAATGTCCCTTCGATTAGTAAGAAGAAACCATGACAAAGCAGCGCAGATGGAGTTCTCTAGCGAAGTGTTCGATTGTATCAAAGAAGGTTTGTCCGGGAAAAATTCTTGAACATTTCGATTCATCAATGTAGATATCAGCTAATGTTCAAAATGAGATCAATCTGGGTAAAGGCCCGTACAGAACAAAGAAAAGATACTAATCAGAACTCTCAATAACCCGTGTCTGCAACTCGGGGACAAGCAAACTAATCCACAGACACAGAAGAGATCTCGAATCCCCACAAGAATCTTCGGTTGATGGAGTGATCGGGACAGTTTCTTCCCGGAAAATCTCCTGCCGGATGCCGAGACTTACCAGGTCACAGAAGACGAAGGACACAATCTTGTCGGTCTCCTAATCAAGCAAGCAAGGAAAAATGTGACACCGACTTGCCTTATCCAGTCGAAAACTTGACAAGGAGTCATTCGTGATCTTAAAATTGCTTAAAGAGTTGATGCCATTAAACATTCCACAGGCATCGAATCTGATCAGCAGAACCGTTGCAATCCCGTGCAGGAGTTCAAACTTCAAAGTTAGAATCTTTGATCCACTGAACTTTGTTGGTGAGGGTTAAATTGTTTGCCTCCCTTTCAGGTAAAAAAAGATTCAGAATCTGCAAGCTGTGAGTAGAGTGGAGAATCTGATTACTACCGGCGCAGTTCTTCTCCTTGGTGAGCTTGTAGATTAGGACGCAGATTCCGACGGCGTGGACGGCCTCAGCAGCAACGAAGAGGTTGTCATGGTCGTGCACCACCACCTGCAGAAATACGACTGCCGCAACCCCGAGAACCACGGCCAGGAGAGCCTTCATCTTTGTGGGCTACCGCCAGACCCACGTCCCCATTGCCCGTAGCGGCCTCTTCTTGAGCGTCTTCATTCCCATGATCCTCTCTGCAAGCGCAAGTTCCCTTTTCCCGGCTCGGCTCTCTTCCACGTGCAATGGTGCTTTCAAGGAGGAGGAGATGAAAGGCGTTCATGTTGTCTGCTCGTGGTATTGGTGGCAATGGAGGTAGAAAGTGGCTGGAGGTTGGACAGGTGTGTTGGTGGTGGCGTTCATGCGGCGGTAGGCTTGGCCAACCACCGCCGGTGGACGTTGGCGCCTCCGCAACTAAACGGGAGTATGGAAACTTCATTAGGTTGACTTTGCAATCTCAATTGGGATTGGTCCGCCTGACATGTTATACACACTTCTTAGTCAACGAGATTAACTGTCTGGGTAAATTGGGTTAGAATATTATTTTATCTCAATAACAAAATAAACCTAGGCGACACTTTGGAAAATAGATTAAAAAAAGAAAGAAAAGTCATAATACAATCATGGAAAATTAATACAAATAAAAAAAAATTGAAGTCAATGTTTATGATAGTTATAATATTTTTAAAATAAATTTAACATCTCTAAGCTATGCTGAGATAATGTGGTCCATTGTTTCCCATGATACAACGATGAGGCGAGCTTAGGACAACACCGGACCTTAAGCTAAGAGGTGAACCAATGTATAGAAGAATTCCGACAGTAAAACTATATTAGAGAAACAACGAGGAGAATGAAGAAAAAACCGTGTTTTTTATTGAGCAATCTGCTCAAAGATTTATATATATCGAATCGTGGTGATAACAACCTCAACTCAACTTTCACACGCACCATTGATTATGGCACTTACTGCTCTCCATGATACAAAAATCGGCTCAATTGGGGGTATTTTGAGACACTTGACACCAACCGCCAAGGCCTATCACCCTCATTTCAGTCAATTTATCCAATGATCATAAGTGAGAAAGGGCATGAGAATTTCTCTTCTACGATCCAATTGCGGGATTAATTATTCATCACCTGAGTCAACAGTTTTATAGGATCGTCTGTCTTATTGCCATATTCCCCTTGCATGAAGCTGAATCGGTCAAACTTGGGAACGTGTCTCGTCGTCAAACAACCTTGTCGATCAAACGAGGAAAGGAATTGATGTTTCATGGAAAAAAAAAAAACAAGCAGGAAAAAATATTAGGTAACCTAAAAAAACAGGAGAAAAAATCGAATCGAGTCTTCGATATGTACCATCGTCATCGTCAATCCCAGCTGGTCAGACGGGTCGACGCCCAGGAGCTCTATAGAGGATAACATGCCGCGGGCTCGGTCATATTCCGACGGGCTCTCAAAATGTATATCTACATATTCGTAGTATGTGAATACTGCAACATGATCCACCGTGGGCGTGGTAGAGTGGTTCGGCACTCATCATCCCAATGGGAGGACTCGAGTTCAAGTTTCACCTGCGGCGGGGAGCTTTTAACCCCTTAAATGGGCCGACCCGAGGCGATCCGGATTAGTCAGCTGGACAAAGTCCAACTGGATACCGGCAGTTTATATCAGAAAAAAGAATACTGCAACATGACATCCACACACACATATACACGTACGCAACATTAGTTTGATTCTCGATTGAGAATGAGTGCTAATTGGATTTGATGAGATTGACTCACCAGATTCGGGTCGTGATTCCTCATCATGTACTATCTCGGTCGAGTTCGGGTTGCTTCGAGGCTGTGGAAGTTTTCAAGAATATGCAAAAAAGACGAATCCGAGCATGGTGGAGTGGATCGACTCTCCGATACTTAAGTTGATACATTCAACCCGTATAGGAGATGAGGGGAGAGGAGGAGGATGGCAGAGGGAGAGAGACCCTCCCAGAGAAGCCCCCTTTGGATCCTCTTACCTTTGGCTTGATAAGATCTTGGGTCGGGCAACCCGGTTAGGCGAGTCGGGTCGGGTCGGAAGATTTGTCAGTGCCATCCATATCAGGATTAGATCCTCTTTCTATTATATTTCATGTTTATTGACTTGTTTGCTCTTTTTTTTTTTTTTTACACAACGCATCCCGAGCAAGCCGAAACGCACCTCGAAGCTAATTCTTGGTTGGGCCGAAATTACTAGGAAAATTCCCGTCGGGTCTTTCAACCCAGAATTCAATTATTAAATCACCCATTTAAAAATTTAATGAGAAAACCGCTAGTTCAATCCCGTTGGAGACTTGTTTGCTTTTATGGGTTAAATTCTCTTACTACTATATCATGCTCCGTCCAATGTGATAGACATTACATGATATATACCTAATGAATATACGGCTTATGGTATACCGGCCTAGTCTTTCAACAAAAATTGAATACAATAATACTTTTTTTTTATTTAGAGTGATATTTAAGGGAGCATCGACAGCGATCGATCCCTCAAACTCATAGAAACCAATAGAATGTTACATAAAATTTACTTAAATTTGGTTATATTTTACTATATTATCTCAATACCCCACTCCTGAAGTAAGATTTTGAATCAGTCCAATAAATCTGACGTTCTTTGTTAATCTTATAGTGCTAATGCACTAAATCCAATTTTCTACTATAGATTCATTTGTACTATATACCATGCTGTGGACATGTGTTTAACATGCGGTTCGTTAATCGATAAATCTGAATAAAAAATAAAATCGATATATTTTCGTATTCGCTTCTAATATATATATATATATATATCTTTATAAATGATGATGATGAGCATAATGCTAATCATCCTCATTTAAGAACCATACATTTAATGCATTCCAATCAATCGTGAAATTGCTCATAGAGAAACCGTTTTCCGTTCGCATGCTCCAGCTCCGCCTATACGTACATATATATATACATATATACACACGCGCACATGAAAATCTCAAAAACATAACACAGGAAGGCCGAAAACACGCTCCCAGCCTAGTCCAGAAGCTGAGGAAAACGATAATAGGAAGGCGCCACCGCCACGGCCATGACGAAGAGCTTCGGGTCCCTGACGATCCTCCTCGTCGTCAGCATCGCGCTCACTTTCGACCCGACTTCGGCGGAGATCGACTGGAGGGTCTGCGGGAGGGGAATGAGCGCGAAATGCGGACAGATCATAAGCAGCAAAGTGAACCTGAACGAGGGGCCGCTCCCGGACGGCGAATGCTGCAGGCAGCTCGTGAGGATCGGGAAGCCCTGCCACGATGCATTCACTCAGGTAAAGACCGAAAACGAAGGTTCACAGTCGAGCTCCTCGTTTTCCATTGAAAACATGGAATAATAACTGACACTCGAATACCAAATGCCTGATTGTGACTTTAAAAAAAAAAAAAAAAACGACTGCGTTTGAAGGCACATATTCTAGCTAAGGACTTCGAGGGACCCGTAGCGACACTGATCAAGAGGAGCAACGAAGTCTGGGAGGAGTGCGTTGGCATAGCGGATCTCGTGTCTGATCACCCTGCAACCGGGGCTTACGCACCTGACAATGCCGCTCCGGCCAGGGCTCCTGCCTACCAGGCTCCGGCCGGGGCTCCGGCAGGCCGCCTAGACGCTCCCGAAGATGTTTAAGGTGCTGAAAACAGTCGAGATTGTTACAAAATCTATATTATCCCCTATGAAGGGAACATACAATAATATATGGTGAACTATATATACACATATACATTCGTCTGATCGGGTTGCGATTGTTCTTTTGCTTGCGATTAACCGTACGTATTTCAACGCCGGATCAACGAACTCGCTTGAACCTCCAATTGTTACACGAGAAATTTTACGCAGCAATAGACCCTCAAGTTCCTCGTCCGATGAAAGCAACTTGTACTCGACTTGATCATTAAAAAGGTGGTACTAGTAAATGACGCCCCAAGATGCTAAAATACAATTCCATATCATCATCGGATTTCTCATGGATACAGTTTATTCGGTTGGCCCTGTTGGCTCGGCTTCAACAGGAGCTGATGAGTCTATTCGAATCGGTGGAGGCGGACGAGCCAACAGGAGCCCGACCCTGTCGAGAAACGGAATCATAGTGTGAAAAATACGACACAATCACAGCTGAGAATGCAGGCAGCAAATAGGAAGATGGCAATGGATCTTTAACAGAAGCGCGGCTCACTCAGATGGAGAGGCAGTTACCGAATCTCTCAGGCATCGATGTCCTCCTCGGGCTCGTCGTCGTCGTCGTCGTCGTACTCCTCATCATCGTCGGCGGTGGCATCCTGGTACTGCTGATACTCTGCCACGAGGTCGTTCATGTTGCTCTCAGCCTCGGTGAACTCCATCTCATCCATCCCTTCCCCGGTGTACCAGTGCAAGAAGGCCTTCCTCCTGAACATGGCCGTGAACTGCTCGCTCACCCGCCGAAACATCTCCTGAATCGAGGTAGAGTTGCCGACGAAAGTCGATGCCATCTTGAGGCCCCTTGGTGCGATATCGCACACACTCGACTTCACATTGTTGGGGATCCACTCCACGAAGTAGGAGGAGTTCTTGTTCTGGACATTGATCATCTGCTCGTCCACTTCCTTGGTGCTCATCTTCCCACGGAACATGGCTGATGCCGTGAGATAGCGGCCGTGGCGAGGATCAGCAGCACACATCATGTTCTTGCCATCCCACATCTGCTGGGTCAGCTCCGGCACGTTGAGGGAGATATACTTCTGGGAGCCACGGGAGGTCAGCGGGGCAAAGCCCACCATAAAGAAGTGGAGACGAGGGAATGGTATCAGGTTGACGGCAAGTTTCCGGAGGTCTGAGTTCAGCTGCCCCGGGAACCTCAGGCAGCAGGTCACACCGCTCATGGTGGCTGAAATCAAGTGATTCAGGTCCCCAACTGCAGAACAGAAACACAAAAGACACGCATGTAAGTACTATTATATTATAAGATCAGGAGCGTTCTTCCAGTTAGTCGATCCACCTTGATGAAAGTAGGACGACCAAGATGCAGTTAGTTTTCATCTTATATATTCTTTTCCTGAGTTCGAATTAGACTTAATGGAGAACTAGTTTTGCTTACAGCTTGGGGTATTGAGCTTTAATGTTCTGAAGCAGATGTCGTAGAGGGCTTCATTATCAAGGACCATGCACTCATCAGCATTCTCGACGAGCTGATGCACCGAGAGAGTGGCATTGTAAGGCTCCACGACAGTGTCAGAGACCTTCGGGGAAGGGAAGACACTGAAAGTGAGCATCATCCTGTCGGGGTACTCCTCCCTAATCTTTGAGATCAAGAGAGTTCCCATTCCCGAACCGGTGCCTCCACCCAGCGAGTGGCACACTTGGAAGCCTGTTAACGAAGATCATCAAACATTACAATAATAGAAAGTGGTAGAACGTATTTTTTGATCAATAGCACCAAAGTCTTGCTGACCTGACCTCCGGATCAGACATTCATACCGAAAGAATTAATGTTAGATAAAATTTTGAGTTGAATTTTGAATCTCACAGTCATATAAATTGCACTATATCTATCAATGATTACGAAATGAGTTTTGTAGTATCCTCTTAATGATCTCCTGAACTATTAACAGTGATATGTGTTACAAGTTTCCAACATTTAAGGATAATGTATTAAATGTGAGTATTGTGGGCATTAGTAAACATGTTTTTCTAAAGAAGAGCTTGGAACGTTACGAAATTGCTCAAAGAAAACATGAGCAACGTCATAATGTCTATTGCTTTATAATTAATCATAGTTAAGCACTGTATCAGCCAAGTATTCCCCACCAAATTCAACTGCTGAGACATAAATGCAGTTGGGCGATCACAATCATGACAGCTTGGAGACGGATCTCAGTGGACCCTATCGTGTAAAATCAAATTAAATTATGCATCCCGAAAAGGTGGAACAAGACCCTCATGCCTAGCTGCATATCCACAAACAGGCAAAGGTGGGACCTACCCACAAGCCAATCCCCCTGAAGACGATAAGTCAAGAAATAATTTTTTATAAGACATTATTGGAAGGGCAGCTGTTCTGGAACCAAAAAGGTGACAGAGCAATTTTTGTCTCATCTTAGCATAATCACCTTTAATTCCAACTCATTATAATCAAAAGGATTTTTTTTTAATTTTTATAACTTAATATAGTTAGAGTCAGATTTAAATTAAAATAATTCACTGAAAATTAGGCTCTTCGAACGATGGATTTCTCTACTAATAAACAATATTAGGTGGAGCTTCTTTATGGAATATATTCAACTGAAAATCGACGGATACCTGTACTACATACTTGAAGTGAGTTATTTCCCCCCTGGTGCTACTTAGCAAGAAAGGAGCAATGTCGGCGCAGACGCTTATGCCACAGAGAGATAACAAAATCACGAGCACAGCTATAGCATGAACAGAATTGACAGTGCCCTCACACTAGCAACACACGGACACGGTACCCATATAGGGGAGAGCTCAATGAGCGCTCGTAAATTTGTTCTCTGAAGAAACGTATGATCAGATAGAGAGATCTGAGGGCTGACACAGAACAAATGGCAGGAATGGAGCGTACAATGACGATGAGATGACAATGAAATCGGGATCTATGGAAAGCAAGGAGAAATGAACGTGCGGTCGCTAAGATAAATCGACACAGAGAAGCCAGAGAAGTACATGGAGGGCAAGGGTAGCATTCAACGATATCAATTACCACAGAAATGCAAATAGATCCAATGAAGTACGAGAATCTCAATTTCAAATTTCAAATGAAATCCGATCAGGAGGGAAATGAGGGTTTAGCGTTAGTTATACTATACCTTGGAGGCAGTCGCAGTTCTCGGTCTCCTTGCGGACGACGTCGAGGACAGCATCTATGAGCTCGGCCCCCTCGGTGTAGTGTCCCTTGGCCCAGTTGTTCCCGGCGCCGGACTGGCCGAATACGAAGTTGTCGGGGCGGAAGATCTGGCCGTACGGGCCGGATCGGATGCTGTCCATGGTGCCAGGCTCGAGGTCCATGAGGACGGCCCGGGGGACGTAGCGGCCACCGGAGGCCTCGTTGTAGTAGACATTGATGCGCTCGAGCTGGATGTCGCCGTCGCCCTTGTAGCGGCCGGTCGGGTCGATGCCGTGCTCGTCGCAGATCACCTCCCAGAACTTGGAGCCGATCTGGTTGCCGCATTGTCCGCCCTGGATGTGAAGGATCTCCCTCATTGTCGGTGGGCGGGATCGAAGTCGAGACGGCGGGATTGAGAATCAGACAGAGGGAGAGGCTGAGGAGACTCTGACCAGGAGGATGATATCTTAACTGGAGAGGAAGGAGGTGAATGGGAGGGAGAAGATACTTATGAAGGGGAGAGACGCTGGCAATTTGTTGTCTACAGAGAGAGAGAAGGGAGATGGAGGCGAAGTGCACGTGACAACTCATATGTGTCTCCACAGCCCGACGGTCCCAATCAGTCTGGCGCCAGCTATGAAATTCTGTCGGTTATAAGTTTTGTGTCTTCAGATAATTTAAAAAGGGCCTTCAGATCAGTCTAACACTAGCCATTGTCCATCCAAACACCTGTATTTCTTGTTTATGATTTTGTCACCCACCTAAGATTCCGGCATCGGAATATCAGCTCGGTATCACTGCTGAAGACCTCTTCCCAGAAGCTGTCTAAGGTATGATGGCTTAGGCATCGCAAGCAATGCGTATACTCAAGTCGATGCAAGAGGGACCAGTGCAGCTCGATGAACCAGAGATGATTTGGTAAGATTTTCAGGATCGAAATCCTCTCCAATTGTAGGATGACCACGGGAAGGACATCGCCAGTCAGGGCCGAACCGACAAAATGCTGTTTGCTCTCCAGCAGGCCAAGGGCAGTTCCTGGAACATGCGCAAAGGGAACAGGCTTCATGTGCATCAAGACAGTGACACAATACCGGTGGTGTTGGGGCTTACACTATGGTTAGGGGGCATCCTGTGTTTACCAAAGTGTTCCTTCTGGATTGACGCAATGCCATGTGACATCTCCACGAACAGAACAAAACAGTAGCTTAAACAATTCCTCGTCGTTCTAGCAAAGGATCTAATCATAAAATATGTGCCATCTCATTTCTAGACATCATCAGACATTATTTCCTTTCCTACCAAGGTCCAAAGGTTCACAAAAGATGGTCAATTGCAAAAGCACAAAACAAAATTATAGCCCTTTTCAAATGTAGCACAACAAAAAATGAAAAACGAAAATCCTTCCCAACAATCACAGAACAAAAAACAGACCTACAACATATCATGGATACGATTCAGCTAAGGGAAGGACAGCATGATTTACAGAAGTAAGATATAGGTCCAGAATGTGTGCTAGCTACATCAACACAAATTCAGATGAACGAGAGAATATTAAATGGGCGAACCCGGGAGACTTTAACTGGATCAAGCTTGGAATTGCATCTCATTGCAGTACCTCTTGAAGTTTGCACCCTCATCCACCAAGAAGTCACTGCCAAAAAGGGCTGCCTGATAAGACTATTATGAAGAGAAAATGCAAGTAGAACTAGCAGTATCTTGAAGACCTTACAATATTCTCTCGGCCATCTGTGAGGGTTCCCATCTCGGACTCCATGGATAACCAGCATGCAAAGCTGACTTGATTGGCACATTTTGGGAGTTGAAGTGCTGAATACATGAATTCAATTCAGTTACTAATTTTTCCACAAATTAAGCACCACTCCTTTCAATTGTTTTTCCAATTCAAACTGCAGAGGATACACAATTTCACAAGGACAGCCTATTATGAGCTAAGTTAGGGGAAATTCCCATTTCAAATAGTCCTATTCAGAAAACAGATACAGAGTGACAGATGGAATTTCAATATAATCTAATATTGAGGCAAATCTTACGTACAAGAAGACCTAGGTTACTGGTAAATGTATGCAACTTGGCAGTTGGAATTTCTCTATGATGTACATGTTCGCTCTTCAGCTATTTGAAAAAGAATAAGTTAAGAGCCTTTTGGAATAACCACAATTGCATTCAAATAACTAAGACGTATTTTCTTTTAGTCAATATGCAACTTTTCACAAGGTTGGGGGTTAAGGAACGAAGGAACCTGAGAACTCATCAGCATTAGCCCTGCTTGTTGCTTTGGGAACTGAGTTGGAATGAAGAAGTGAACCTACAGATATACCTCTGTTAAAAATTGATGGACTTTACAGGGATAACCTATAAAAAATCCAGTTGCAATCTCTTATTTAGATGAGACTTGCCAAGGATAATGACAGGAAACTTCAACATACCATGAATGAAAACACACCAGAGGCCACAAGAAAGGTTGCCCTTCTACAGAAAATCTGGCAACAAAAAGGCCATAGAAACGGTCAGCTGATTTGTTTGCCTGAGAGAGAGATATATAAAATACATACAGGTTCAGCTTCCAGTGGCCTTCCAAGAAGAAGCGCTAATGCCTCAATAAAGTGTCTTCTTATATCAATTGATGCAACTGCTTCCATAACCTGCAGAGTATTGATGGTTGAAAGTCACAAAGAATCTAACAGTAAACACTTTCCCAAAAATGCATCTAACCTGTCCCTGTAGAAACTCTTCAAGATGAGGAAGATATTCAGCCATGCACCTTCACAAAAATCAATAAATAAGTACACATACAAGAGGATGAACAGGGGAAAAAAAACATATGAGATTATAAAAATGAATTCGTACATGCCATTGACCCATGAAGGGAGTTTCACATCTTCAACACAAAATAGGGCTTTCAACTCTGGAGTAGATACTAGTTTCAAACGAGGTGCTGAAGGAGCAGACATATATTTCTTCACCACAGGATACACAATCTGCAATGATCAAAGATCCAGAAATGATTCACTAAGGGCAAAAGAAAGTAATGATAAAGAAAAAAGGAGCGAGGGGGGGGGGTGGTTGAGGAGGGGGAAGAAGAGGAAGGCAACCTGCAAGTGTATTTTCTGGATATGTCTCCAAGGACACCCATGCACCATCTTGTTGATGTCCATGCCCAACAGAGGCACAGCAAATTTTACCTCCTCTGGCTACGCTAAAATTCAAAGGCATAACAAACCAGAAATATAATCACATGCCATGTAAAGTGTGCAAAACCATCACAATTACTGACTTATTTTGAATATGAACTCCAAGGAATACCTTTTCAGGACCTGAGGTCATGTGGATCTCAATTCCCTGTAAAGAAAGAATAAAGTAAACACGGCACTGTTATAGCCAGATCAGACAGTTTAATTGTTTTGAGGATTGATGAGTTCAGGCTACACGGCTAGTGAATCACAAAAATAAGTTGCAACTACCAGGCAAGGTAAAAAAGGGAAGGCAAACAGATAACAGCTTGAACTACCACTTATACATAGCCTGACAAAAAAGGGTCAAGGGTATTTGGGATACCCGATGTCAAGCAACTGCAATGCTCAAAATTCAGCCTAGCACATAATCCTAAACTCTAAATTGGGATTTGCAACATCCACAGATTAAAACAAGATCAAACTTTCAATTTTATTCTCTTCTAGTATGTAGTCATACTAGCTCTTAGCCTCTGTCCCCTCAATCATTAAGGAGCAAGCCCTTGCAATTTTAATCTTTCCTCATAGTTATATCAATTTCCGCACATGTGAAACCAGTAGCCACAGTGTCCTTTAATCTCTATAGAGATTACAAGCTAGCTCGAATTGCTGCTAAGCAGCAGCTACAACTCATTGGCAACAAGCCCTCAGGGATTAGGAAATTACCTCCCTAGACAAGATGGTGCTGATCTCAAACTTGAGCCTATCATCATCGACAGCCCCAGCTTTGTTCTGCTGATACAGGATGTACTCATTCCTAGCAACCATATGCAGGATTAGTCAAGCACACTCACTACCAACATAACTGCACAAATCTAACAGCCAGGTGTATTTCGAAAACCCTTACCTCAGATCTTGAATGAGAGCAAATAGCCGCGTGGGATCTTTATAGCTCCAGTTAGACAAAATGCTCTTCAACGACTTCGCCTCTTCTCTTCCTTGACCGCTGGTCAATCGAAACGGATGAAAATGCTCGTCTTCTGGCCCGAATACGACGTCAGGAGCGGAGAGTGGGAACTCGGCATTGTAGATGACGTCCCCTGAACACCACAAACGATCGATGAACGAACCACGAAAACCGAAGAATATCAGCACATATCCTGAACTTCGCTAACATTTTATGTAATCGAGGCAGTAAGGTATGCATAGAGTGAACCGATCGAGCACTCCGGGATAGTTCCTGCTCCCGCACCACGCCTGTTCAACCTGCAAAAACCAGCACAAACTTGAGATCAAATCGTCCCCGCAGAAATCATCCGCAGCTTCTGTTACTTGCGCTGTAAATCTGAGATATCGACGTGTGTGGCAGCAGTTACAGTACCTTGATGGCGTGGGCGGAGCCGCTCAAGAGGTAATCTAGTTGAGCGGCGATGAAAGGAGGGAAGTGATCGGAGGCCATGATCACCACGGGTACAGCCTCCGACGGCCGGAAATTATCGATCTTCGATTTGTCACCGGCAGTCTCAACTCTCTCTCTCTCTCTCTCTCTCTCTCTCAGGGGAGAAGCCGACGATCCGAAGGAAAGGACTCTATACGACAGACCTAACCTTTGCAGACGGCGTCGTTTTTAGTCGTCACCCTCCTTGACCAGCGATATGCTTCGCTTTCCCGGCTTACGAGACCTGAACCGACCCGCTCAGGGTCAAAATCGTCAATAGATCCGTAAACCCTAGACGGTCGCAGTCCACCACCATCTTCGTACATCTTTCTAATAGCCGGCGCCTTGCTGCAGAGCTTCCATGTAGCTGAAACAGTTCCTCCGAGTGTCCCTCCCTCCCTCCTTCCCAGATGTTTCTGAATTCTCTGTGAATGTTACTCATCGTGGAGGGATCAGGTGATGAGTTTTGGATAACATTTCTCACGACGGTCGTCTGAGAACCATCTGATGCAAAAAGTATCCATCTCTTCTGATGATTCACGTTAATCGGATGATTCCGTTTCGCTGCATCGACTCGTTCTCTCCGCAGAATCGATCAATGTCTTCTCTCTGTTTCTCTCCCCGAAAACTTTTAGATGTTCGTCCATTTGCAGTCAATGACAGGCTGATCTCTAAAATTTGTGTAAAGATTGGATTTTTAAAACTTGTGTTTCTACGGGCACAGTGAAGAACGCACAAAATGCTCTATGAGAGCCGACGCTCCATGAGACCAGAGATTTCAATTCAAGTCCTTTTCATTCTGAGTGCCCTAAACGAGCGATTGAGCAGGTCCTGTACATTTTTCTTATCACCAAGGATTCAGCTTCGAGTTTTTTGAACGTGAAAAATTCATCATCCAGCTTGAGCCTGAGCTAGTAACGAACATTTACTTGAAAAAAGTGTGAAAATCACTCTGCTTATGGAAGTGGTATACAATGCTTGAAGTTTTATGAATCAATCTAGATAATTGGAAGTTGGGATACTCACCTACAACAATAGGAAAGCTTAAACGTTGTCTAGGGATTGCCGAGGCTATAGTGTGTTGACTTGGCAAATTTGAAAGAGACCAGACAAGCTGGAGTATCGTAAGACTGCAGCTGACTGAGCCCTGATTTATTGAGATCCAGTAGATTCCTATGAGTGTAATGACTTGAATTGTTATGCCATCTTGGTTGGGATTCCATCAGATCCTGGTGGCATGCTTGCTTTCTGTGGTCTGAAATGTCTAATCCAAAGCCCAAGCCTGCCAGTAGTAATGTTTGAGGGACAGTTGCCAATAAGCATGTAGGATTTTCTTCAGATAAAACTCAGGAAAGATATTGTGCGAGCAAGTAGCTTTCTTATGCCTTATTTCCATTCATACTGTATAGAGTACCTGTAGTCTACCACCCGAGGAACCGGCAAAGAGCATGCCTCCATCAGTTTCAGAAACCAAGGATGTGACCTTGTGATGCCCTCCAAATGCCATCTTAATTGAAGCTATTCTGGTGACTCTGTACCTCAGCCACACCTCAACAATCCCACACCTTGTTGCGGTGAATATGAAGTCATTGCTCATGGACATCTGCTGGATGTCGAATCCCGTAGCTAATGCCCCTGTGACCACCTTGCTTGCAACAGAGAAGACCTTTGCAGATTTGAATGAAGAAAAGGTAAATGAACTCAACTTTCAATTGACAAATCCTGGAATTTTGAAAGGATAGGTTGTGTGAATTTTTGTCTGTACCTTCCCTCCAGTTCCATCCACCGAAGATCCACTGGTGAAGAGAAAGTTGTCGTGGACATGTAATGTGTGGAATGTTGGCTTTCCCAACAGCTTTCTCATTCCAGAGTAAAACGGAGATGATGTCAGTTTGCCCAAGTCCACCTCCTGCCAACATAGGCAGTGTGATTTACTGATCTAGATTCCAAAGCCGATTGTCCCCATCTCGTGGACTAGATGAATTTTCTTTAACAATCTGAGCAAAGATCTTCAGCCCCGCCAGTCTTTTGGAATAAAAATGACCTGCAATGTCTTACCTGTATACTGTAGCCAGAGCAGCCACAGTAGATCTTGTCCTGTAACATGGCAAGGCACTTTACGGTTTTGTTAAGCTTAACATGCTTGGGACTTCCGGACCAATTGTAGACCTGTGACAGCATTCATACATGTACTAGTTTAGTGATAAACATTATTCTCGTACAAGTTGGTATCTGATATCAGTGAATGGTGGCTGCAGACTTGCCTTGATCCCAGTTCCTTGAGAAATAAAGCATGCAATGTTACTGTTCGCTGTTAATTCATGCACCGGTTCCTTCACATTGTGGACTTGAATGCAGTGTATCTCTTCTGGTTTGATCAACCACACCTGCAGCAGATAGAATGGACAAGATCTCTGTTATTGTTGAAGGCATGTTTAATGGTGTCACAGGTCAAGGAAATGAAAAACAAGGGGCATTCATTAGGTGAAAGAATGAAAGGAGATGTCTTGGTTCTCCGCTCTTTACAATATAGGATATAATAAGAAGACTTGGGACACATAATTTAACATGAAAACTGGAAATATGTCCAATTTCTGGAAAGCAAGTCATAACTTCATGGATATGATGCCACTATAAAATCTGTTGCCTGAAGATGGTAGGCAGAGGCATGTGACCGCCTTGGCATGTTCGCAAACTTCTTGGATCAACCTCAAGCTTCGCTTTGAGGTGTCCCACACCTATGAGAATACAAAATTCCAAAAGCTGGTCTAGACCAGTAATTTAGCTCAAAGTGAAGCTTGTTATGACTCTTACCTTGACGGTTCCAACGGAATGGCCACTAAAGAGCCAACTCTTAAAATCTATTAAGGAGAGGACTTCTCCATTGCCGCTTGATTCCACCTCGACAACTTCGTTGTAACTCCATAGCTCTGCCTGAATTCAATTTGATAGAGGTATGGTTAAGCATTCAACTCTTGACTGTACAACTTTAGGTTAATAGGATTAATGAATACTTACTGCATTTACAGAAGTTGAGTTCATCAAGGCCTTGAGTATTTCGGTGATAAATATGGAGTGTCTCTTTAGCTTCCTCCGGTTCTTGTATATGCACTTCGGATGCACTCCAAGTTCTTTGAGTGCCACAGAAAAAGGATTTGGGAGAATTTGTGCCTGGAAGGTCCTTTCCATCCGTAAAAGATGCACAAGAGCTGGTTAAGTGGTCTTACCTGGGTCATTTATGAAAGTTTTCAGGACCAGTGAAGTCAAAAATTTCTCCTCAAGATTCTTAGAAGACTGGAGGATGTTTATGAAGTCATCCAACAGAGACTTATGAGTGACATCTCTCACGCCAATATCAGGAAGTCGAGAAACCATGTAAGTAGGCCATGTTGCAATGACAAGTGATGACTTTGCTATTTCTATTGAGTTACTCTTGAGACATTGCTCAAGAGCCTTAAAAATGGAGCTTTTCTCATGCCTGCAGAGTACAAATGCAGCCCTTCTCTCCCAAGTATTGGCAGCCTTCCCCTCCTCTTCCTGCATTAGAAACTCATCTCTCTAAAGTGTCCTGCCAAAATATGAAGAAAAACCTCACAAATAAGAAATTGATGCAAACCACTGTTTCTGCCCATTGGTTCTCAGTTTTGCAGGGCTTCTCGGCTTGTATTATTGAGCTGTAAGGTTGCTCGAATCCTGCTGTCTTGAGTAACCACGCCTCAGTGCAATATTTTCCTGAGGCATTTAATTGACCAGGAAGATATAATAATGCGTTCAGGGCCATGATGTGGACATTAGGGAAATCCTTCTTCTGCAGTGCTTCAGTTAGGGCCTCCATCACTTCTTCACGGTAAATGCTCATCTTCCTTGGCTCCACCTGGAAAGGAGAAGGCAATCAATATATCTCTATAAACTTGTTTTCAACATATATCTGTAAACTTGTTTTTCCTTCCCTTTTAGGGTGCAGGTTAAGACAGACCATTAAATCAAGGTGGAGAAGAAGAGCTGCAATTATCGGTTGCTGCTCCATTGGGGCCATCTGAAGGTATACAGGGATGGTGTGCATGGTGCTGAATGGTCCCTCATCTTTAATCATCTGTAGAATTTTGTTGCACAGAGTTCTCCTAAGGAAGGACAAGATTATTAAGTATTTCTTGAGGCAAGAAACTGAAGCCAAAATTTAGTTATTCAACGTCGGTGAATATGATTCAAGTTGCCTGAACAGAATTTACCTGCCCAAATGAACTATCTCCGAGAGAAACTCAATGCAGATGGTCCTTGCACTATCATCTCCCTCATGAAACAATTCAACAACCAAAGATAGCTCAATTCTACTTGCTATCAAGTTCCTGCAACTACTATCTGTCAGAATACAGCACAGAAGTATCGAGATAACCGACTGCCTCCATTCTACCTTATCCATGCACTTGATCAAACTGGGAATAGCATTAGCAGATATAACACTCAATGTATTTATGGTCCTGTCATCTGCATCACCTCCCATAAGTATCTGCTTGAGCATTGCCATGGCTGCATCCTTCGGTTCCATTAACAACTCTAAATCACTGGAGCATTCACTCTTGCTATGTACTCTGAATGAGGGATGGAATACAATCGTTAGCAGAAAGCAGAGAAAACAAGAGCCTCAGCAGATATATGAGAACAACAGCATCGGAGAGGCCATTCTTCAACAAAGCAGTCAGGCAGTCGAAATCAGAGTCTCTCTGATGTTGTCATCAATGGAGATTAGCTCAGTTAGAAGGTAGTTTGACGCTCTGAGGACCTCTCAGTCAAGAGAAGCTGATAGGATCTCTGCTAATCCATTGACAACTGTGTCTCTGCAAAGGTGGAAATGAAGAGCTGGGTCCCCTTTCATATCTTTCCATGCCCTTGTGATCTCCAAGACAGCTTCCTCGCACTCTTCCAGGTTGTCTGAAGTGCAGAGACAGGAAATATATGGTTTTAAACCATTGATGATTGCTTCCATTGCTGCTTGAGAGATGATGCTTGTTGGGGAATTAGATGCAGCTCCGGCAGAGAATCTCAAGCTCCTACGACCAGGGAGTTTCAATTTTCTTTTCAGAGTCGAGGACCTCGAGGTTGTAGTGTTTTCTTTCGATGATGGGCTGAAGGAGTTTCTTGGTGTCTCACAGTATGAGAATTCTTGGGCAAGATCAGGATGCTGCTCTTTCCAAGATGCAATGAGTGTCTTAAGAACATAATTTGTCTTTGGCAATGTGCTAGCAGATAGAGATTGGCGAGTAATGGGGCAGCTCGTATTTCCTCTCTCCAGCCATTCTTGAATTGCCCTTCTTTCATAAGTTTGACCTATTTCAAGTATCACCGGGTTGCTGAAGATCTGTCTCATGATTGGGCAAACAAAGTCCTTTGGAGGTTTTGAGCCAGAAGTGAGCTTATCGGATTTGGCAAATGAGAAGCAGCTATTATCTTCTTCATCATTTTCATTGAAGGAACTGTGTATCATCGAGCCAAGTTTTTGCCAAGGAAAATGAACAAAATTGATGAGCTAACTACGCAAGGAAACAGAAAACACTGAAACTGTGCAATACTGGTCAGTATAATAAACCTGTGAATTACCTGTTTTCAGATACACAGCAATTCATGCTTTCATAACTCATTCTCCGAGACAGGCTATTATTGTTGGCACTATGTATGCTCCTCAAATTCTGAAATAAAAAATTATTTTAGGTTAAAAGCAGCACGTCTATTCATTCATGAGCTACTACCCGGGCTCATATTATGAGAAATCAAGTTCTTTTGTTTGAAGACATACTATGGCTTCACCATCTGATTCTGCAGAGTTGCTAATATGGTCTCTAACTGGATGCGATGACATGGGCAAGGAGTTGGACATGGGCGAGTCATGGGCCGGCCATGACATTAACCTGATGATGGACATAGGTTCTCTTTTACCCAGTTTTGGAGAAGAAACCTTTGGAGTTCTAGGGGAAGCTGATGATGCGAGAGCTTTAGGAGTCTCAGCTCTAACTTTTTCTGTGGCAGGTTGAACTTCTGCTCTATATCATTTTTCTTCATACTCAGAATCGCTTTCCTTCTCCACACCTGATCCATCCTGTTGCCATAAGTAAGAATGGAGAGTCAGTTGCCAATGATCTCTTATTCCTTAGCTGGGACTGTTTAATGGAAAACTGAAACAACTGCAAACTTACATGAGTTTCCCTTGCAACAGGTTCCTCCAAGCTCTGGGAGGTACTGGATGCCACTCTTGTTAATCTGCTTCAACATAGCACTGCAATTGAATTAGCACTCAGCACTTACAAATCAAATGAGCAACCTCAACAGAATGTAAAAGCCATAGTAACCTGCTAACTTGTCTGGCACCATTATTGGATTCAGGGACTGCAGAGAACCCTGCATTCTTGGGCAGTATGGGGCCAAACTTCACGTAATCAGGAATCGAATGGCTCACCTCGTGCAATGGTGTCTCTGCAATTGGCAACATTGGAACCACCTTCTTGCAGGCACTGGTCGAATCATACTTCATAGAATCCCTATAGAATTTAGCAAAGAGCCGAGTATTCTCATCCAGGGACTGCCTATAAATGCCCTCCAGCTTCTGCATCTTCTCCATCTGGTCCGGCCTCATGGAGAAGACCACCAACTCGTTGAACAGCTGATCTATGTCAACATTAAAGGATAGGTCAGACGAGATGGGAATAGTCTCCATCACAAGCCTGTGCCTTGCCCTGGAGTACCACCCGCTAATGGAGCTCATGTGGGGAAGAAACAGATCCCTCCAAAGCTCAGGAGCAAAGTCAATCCTCGAGAAGAATGGGTCCACGATGAACATCTCAAGAACATGGAAGACCGAGTTCTCAACATCATCATGGAGCTTCCAGAGGTATGCAAGGTTCAGGTGTGCCCAAGCAGACAGATAAAAGTTGGGCACCCCTGCAGTTTTCCTCTCAGAGTTCAGCATAGCACAGACTTTGAGCATTTTCTCCGAGTAATCCGACCGGACAAGCTTAGTCTCAGTCTTCGCA
The DNA here is from genome assembly GCA_900174645.1 of Sonneratia alba. Classification (NCBI taxonomy): domain Eukaryota; kingdom Viridiplantae; phylum Streptophyta; class Magnoliopsida; order Myrtales; family Lythraceae; genus Sonneratia; species Sonneratia alba. The sequence goes on along the minus strand of FWPY01000024.1, from coordinate 4,044,136 downwards.
GTGTTGTGGCTTCTTCGAGGTCATCGATGTCCCAGTCCAGGATTGCTAGTACTGCCTGATCAGAGTACCGGCATCCGTGTCGCCATCGCCGTTCCCGCCTTCTGCTGCCAATCTCTCGGCACACTGCTCTTTATGCTGGTCCCTGAGGCCTCTATTGATCGGCCTCTCTTGGACAAAAGAATCAATCATCATGATCAGTACTCGAACTATATCCTTTTGCTCCATGTAAAATCTGTAGTCTCCAGCCACTGACGACGTAGTCGATGCTACAGCTGGCTCATGTGGCTTCAAACTTCCGTGAACCATATTGAGGAAATACTCGAGAACTGTTTTGATTCATTCAGAAGTCTCGTCAATGGAACTACGTAGGAAATCAGAAAGAGCAGAAAGAGACACAGCCGGCAATAGAGGAGGAGCAGCAGCTCTGCCGGCCTTGGGCAGTTGCTGTGTGATGATCAAAGCGGACACTTGACCAGTTCCTTCTTCATGTTAAATCAACTCTTTTAAATTTAATGAACAACCAGCAATGTAGTTTCTGATGATTTTGAATAAACAAACCCCACCGTAATTTAATGCGCACCCTTCGAGGACTCTGAAAACTTTTTTGCGTCCATTCAACATTTCAGCAATTTTTTTCACTTAAGGTCTCGGGTCCGAGTGGCAAGTATAGGGGTGACAACCAGAGCCGTAGAGGGTCCAACCTTGGGTGATCTACTGACCAAAACCGGGGTGCATCTCGATTGGGCAAACGGTTGTCAGCAGCAGCAAGGGCTAAACCATCCACAACATCAGGGTCCGAATCAGCCCTTGTCAGAAAGGCCGGATCTGCCATTTTATAATGGTTTCACTCGGCCTTTAGGTGCAAGCCAGGGCACAAATATGGGGACTTGTCCCGACTAACCCCAGGCTCGCGGGCATAAAAGTAGAACACGTTCGAATTGAAAGCTGATCTCTTGCAAGAAGAAAGTTCTTTTATAAGAAGCCGACCGTCACCACTATATGCTCTAGAGAAATTGAGCTCGATTGGCATGCACCTCCAAATTGACTTTGGGCCTCCAAGCTCTCTTTCTTGCGGTCAGGGCGGAGAGGTGTCAATTCTATAGTGCATGTCATGATCCAGTTTGGTGTGAAACTGTCAATTTGATATGGTAAAATCAGGCTGTAACTGAAAGATCATGGTTTGAGCACGTATGACAGAGAGAGAGAGAGAGAGAGAGAGAGAGAGAGAGAGAGAGAGAGAGAGAGAGAGAGAGAGAGACTACAATCAGTTCCCAGAGCCATGTCGACAGCATGAACTGCTAGTCCTAATCCGATTGACTAGCAGGTAAGTCACATTCTATTCCAAGCATGCAGCTTCGTCAAAGACATGAGAACGACAGCAGCGTCAGCAACTCAAATTTCGTTGAGAATCCAGTACCTTGGAAATCTGAGAATTCCTCGGCCATGTCCGTTCCACAGGAATGGGTCGGAGCCCAAAGCTATCACAGCTATTTAAGAATTGCCAACGGCAGCCTTCTATTGAACCATCAGGTTAAAATAAACAAGGAGAAGAAAGCTGTAAAAAGCATAAACAAGACATACAAATTGAACCTGCACTTCCCCAACCAACCTATGAAAATAATTCAGGAATCACCACATCACACCCGATTTCCCCAGCTTATTAAGTTCCTAACCTTCTCACTGGAAAGAAATCAGCTCACTGTTATGCCCAGCAAGCATAGAAGACAATACACCAACCTATTTGATTAGAATTTATGTGACAATTCTAGGAAGCTCATCGAAATAAAACCTGTCATTTCCATGGAGATTGATGCTGCCCATAGCCAACTGGGTATGGTTCCCACCCGCCCTCGGGCTCCTTCCTCTTGGCCCCAATGATTGGACCTGACAGAGGTTGGAGGAAAGTGCCAGGATGTTCACTAGTGGACTTGACCTGAGAAGGTGGGAGGAGCTGCATGAGGAAACCTGGGTTCTGCCGTGCCCCATCCACTGTGAATCCTGAGTTCAAGTCCAATTGGGGCCGTGATGGTCCTGCATTCAAGCTCATCGTGAATGGAACTGGGTAAGGAGAGTAGAAAGCTGAAATAGGCCCAGGGGCAGCCCCAGGTATCATTGGGACAACCCGTGGGTCAACCACGCAATCAGTCTGGTCTTTGGGCCCATGTGGGGCCAATGAGAATGATACCGTATTCCCAATGGGCAAGGTGCTGCACCGATTCAGTGAAGGGCAAAAGGAAGAAGCCACAGGACCTAACCCAAGGGCACCACCAGGAGAAGCATCAAGAGGAGCCTTGCCATCATGCCAACAAGAAGATCTTTGAGAGATGGGATCGTCTCTGTTGATCTCTACTTTAGTGCCCATTATGGAGATAAAGGGATCCAATGTGGGCTTCCCCAAACTTAATGTGCCATGAGAAGGAGATTTGTGATAAAGAGCTCGGCCCGAAAAATGATCACTAAGAGAAGAATAGGGTTGGTCATTCAAGTCAAAGTTTTTCTCATGAGGCAGCGTCTGCGATGAAGTGGAGGGAGATGGATAGATACGGCCATTGAAGTGGTGGCCATCAGACATCACCACATCATCATCATCACCAGTTGAATTCAAATCAAGATTGAGCCTGTCTGATCTTGCTTGATTGGCTTCCACTGAAGAGCCCTTCGATGCCACATGCAAAGAGACTGGAATATGGTTTTCTGTTGCGTGAAAATTGGCTGCTTCGTCTCCCTCTTCAGCCATATTCAAATCAATCTCCAGGTGGTTCAGTCTCTGAATAGAGCTATCATGAAACTCCTCATTGAGGAGAGTTTTATCACCACCATCATCTGAACAGACTTCCTCATTCAAATCAAACTCACAGAAATTCTTCTCAGTTTTGTCTTTCACTTCAGTCATGTGAGAGGATTCTACCACACCTGCCATGGGGCCTTTAGTACCAGAATCTCCATTATCACACCTTGCAGAGCTTTGTCCATCATCCTCAGCAGATTGGCTCTGTCCTGTTGATGCTTCACCTGATGAAGTGCCAGTGGAAGAGTGAGGGCTGTCATTAATTGATTCTGGGCTCCTGGGCTGTCCAATTCCACCTCCTGAGCTTCTGTCTGAAGAAGTGCCATTCTTTACCTCTCTCTCCACCTCTTTAGCTACTTGGCGAGCAATATCTAAGGCATCAAGAATGCCATACTCAAGTTCGATATTGGACTTCTTCCTATGAGTCTTTTTGGAGCGCTTGTTACCTTTCCGCCCTCCATATAAAGCACTAAGATTTGATACCTCCTTGAATCTATCTGTCAGAGTTTCCTTGCATTTAACAGCAGGACCAACTTCATTCAACAAAATGGAACCATCCTTGTTATCAAGCTCATCAGAGACCACCTTCTTATCTTGAGGACTCTCTGAAACATCAGAACCGCAATCATTATCTTCCACAGCCTTAGGCTCCTTCGCATTCTCAATCTGAGGCTCAGCAGCAGAGCCTTGAATACTGGAAACAGCACCACCTTCAGTACGGGGATTACTCTCATCAACACCTACCTTTATTCCAACAGAAGATACAGCTGCAGTGTCTTCTGATTTAAGAGCTTCAGCATCCGAAGTATTGGCCATCTCAAATGCAGCTGTAGCACTTAAACTGCTCAAATTTCCCTGACCACTATTAATCTTATCAACTGGCTTCTTGTCTTCAGGGAATGAATTCACTGGTACCGTATCTGCCTTGCTGAAGGTGATGGCATGAGGAGCAGAGCCACAATTCACAAGCCTAGCAGTTTCCTCAACAGAAGACAGTTGGCCATCCTTTATATGATCAGAGGTCCCATCCTGATCATGGCCTGACATATCAACAGAGGATAACAAAGGATCAAAAGATCCATCACATGTCTCCGGAACCATTTTAGATATGAGTTGACTTTGGTCATGCATTGTCTGTAAATCTTCAACTCTTTCTTGAGTAGTGACATCTGAACTATGTAATGGCAAGTTATCGACCCACGTAGCTTCTGAATCAAAACTTTCCACATTATCTTTCTCTCCATGAGAAGGGCTACTTGTAGGATGGCATTCTACTTCCACAATCTCTCTTCCAACTTCCCCACTGACTGAAGGCCCATTGTTAACAGGCATACAGTTCTCCATCTGCTGGAATACAGTGTCACCATCCTCACTACACCAATTATCAAACACTGCTCTAGCACTATCCTGCACCTTCTCATTATGGTGGTCAAGAAGGTGCTTGACAGTGACCCGAACACCTGAAGAAAATGATCTCTCCTTGTCTATACATAACTTCTCCACAGCAAGTAATAGGGCAACTAATGCCTCTTCTACAAACTTATCACCATTATTGCAGCCAAATTCCTCAGCATCCCTAAGCCACCTATCTATGAAGCAAACTCCACCTAGCTGAACAAAAAGATCAAGACAATCTCTATTGTCAGTCGCAGAAATGATGCTAGCAACAGCAGTCCATTGCCTAATTGCATCTCCAGGATTCACAACACTGTCCTTCTCTTTCTCCATGACTGCAACCAGCTCCTCAACACGAGATGTAGCAGTGAGCCCATCTTTCATCTCAGTTAGTGTAAAGAAATCCTCTAGCGTCATTGTTCTCCACAATCATAAAACTGCAATTTGATACATGTCCTCATACAACCCAATATCATCAGGGCCAGAACAAAAATCCAAAGACGCCTGAATAATATGACAAGAGGAAAACCATAAGCTATGATTAAAATCAAATATTGCAAATTTGTCATTTAACTCAACCTAAATAGAGATGGCTAAAGGTCAGGCTCAACGAAAACATCGAATTGTCTGGGATTTCAAAAAAATGAATTATCTAAAGCCTTTTAAAATCAATAAACCTTCAGATCAATACAAGCATATAACTCCCGAACATGCTACTGCATCAATCCGCCAGCTTTTGAGAATAAAGTTGGACAACCGCAGATTGCAGTCCTCAATCTATCACTACCAAGTTTCTTCCCTCCAAATTTTTAAAAATGTAAAACATTTAGACAACATGAGTACAACACCGAACCCTAGAATCCCAAAATAAAAACAAATTTAAATCTCCTTGAAAACCCACGCGTCGAGGACTATACCAGAAACGAATCACACGGTGCCTTTAATCCAAAACAAGGACGATTACGCAGAAACAATTAAAAATACTCAACAGCCGATTATGAAATCCGCATACCGTCTGTTACCTTCACGAATAAACCGAAACCCTAGCTGAAACACAGCTACCGCAGGAAAAGCCTCACAATGGGTTCGTAAACGATGGCCTCCGACCGGAGAAGATTGTATCGTGTTCGTGTTCTCGGTGTCTCTCTCTCTCTCTCTCTCTCTCTCTTCGCGAAAGCTCAGCTCAGACTCGAAGCGTCTTCTCTCTCTCTCTCTCTCTCTCTCTCCCCCTCCCTCCCCGCTTAGCTTCTGGGTGGTCGGATCGTGATGGGTTTGATTTAGGTTTTTGGCTTAAACCGGAATTAATATGAGAATGATGTTCCTTAAATAACGTGTCGGAAACATATTTGCTGAAAACTAATAATTGAATCTAAGATCAGGATCGTCCAAATTAAACAGACAAATTACACACAAAAAAACTAAAAATTAAAAAAAATAGAAATGCTGAAATTAAACTGTTTGACTTGACTTAGAAATTCGGAGATTTGGGCTCGAGTTTGAAAAACTTTTCAAATGTCGTCCATTTATATTGTAATGTTTTTTAATAGATTTTTTGTAATAATATTTTAATTAAATACAAACTTTGATTTTTTTAAATTTAACCTATATTATGATTATGTACTAACTATACGTCATTTATTAAATTTATCGCAGTTCATTTGACAAACTGTACCACATCAAATACCGTTACTCATGTCAATAAAATTAACATACTGCGTGTCATGATTTAATAAAAATGAATGTTATACTAAAATTAATAAATAAAATAAAATTTATAAGTGATTGGTATCTCAAAATAAATTTGGCCAACATGTGTGTTTAATTGGGGTATTAGCACTTTTTTTCATGATTAAAACTCTTGACTTTTAGACATGCAAATGAATGAGAAATTGTTAGTGGACAGACATTACTTCATAGACTAATTTTGCTCATCCTTTGAAGATTAAAAAGGCATGTGTGACAACACCGGCGTAGATCCAAGCTCCGACTGGTGGCAAACAGACAGGCATATCAGACGGTACACAATCTCACTCGGTCTTGTCGAATGTTGATAGATAAACGAAAGAGCATATCACCGTTGAGTTAAAATGATAATCTTGGGAATCTCTCACAAGGCCACTCATGACATTTTGAAATCCAAATGGATTATTGAATTGGTTATAAAGTCATAAAAATTAAACTTATTTTCATTTAAAAATTTAAATTGATAGGTATCGGTATTCAATTTTTTTATAAGTTTATAAGTTTATATTTATTTGATCGATATAGAATAATATATCTCAACACCCCTACGTGACAATACGATCCACTTTGCCACATACAATTAAATATTCGCCCTCAACAACTGTCTATAAGCCAGTATTCTTCTCCTGATCTCAGACGAGAGGGATAACTAACCACGAGCTGGGCAATTTTCTTTCGCATTCAAGCTTAATATCAACTAACCAAGAGCCAGACTTCCGAACTTGGATCGGACAAGGTACAAGTTCACTGACTTTGATATTATATTGAATTTGTTATGAGTACATAAAAAATCAGATCCGTTTTTATTTAAGAATTTAAACTAATAAGTGACAATACTAAATTTATTTATAAATTTATAATTTTTTCTTTATTTAATTAGTCTATAAGATTGTATATCTCAACCAAGATATTTTCACGGCAGAACAGAGGGCTGCACTTTCCAAGCCCACCGTGGAGCTCACCCTTCACTCCAAAAGCTGAAGCCTCTTCCTCCTCCCGGGGTTCTTTTGTCTCGGTCTCTGCCTCAGCTTCTTCGGCGGCCCCGTCTTCCTCCTCAGCACTTGACGGTGGCATTGGAGCCTGATGTCGTGTCTCGACTTGATGGAGTCGTAGATAGATAGGTACAGGATGCAAAGTCAGGTCGTTCAGCAGGAAGCCACCTTCCATGAGTGCTGTTCGGTACACAACCTGTGTGGTCTGCTTATCACTCTCATCCTCAGGATCCTTCCCGACTCTCCCGCCGGTGCTTAGGGTTGATCTCGGGAAACCTCTTCCCGTGTATATACACTTGCTGCTTCGCGTCTGATAGAGTTTGTGATAGCATGATCCTCTCCATATATACGCTCCAGCCATACTTACCACGCAGAGTGTGGTTGTCCAAGCGGTTGGCCACCTTCACATCGTCCTTGACGAGAACACATTTCCACCACTTTGGATTCATTTCCACAGGTCCTTGCCCTTTGGTTCATTCCCGAGTTTAAGACCCTCTTCGGAGACATTCTGGAACTTCTTGTCCTCAAAATCCATCAGATATTGCATTAGGTACTCATGCACAGGATCAGTAAACAAGATCACCTGAAATAGTCAATAAAATAAGGGCGCCGAAGACAAAAGATTAATCCAAGGTCCCAGAATCGAGGACAACTTCCACCGAAAGCTCCGGGAGAACTAGCTGCCAACAACATACTCCGTAGTTCATCTTCTTGAGCCTCTCCAAGAATGGAGAGATCTCCCCAGATGTTCCTTGCTGGTTCTAGTAATGCAGAAAATGTCCTGGCCCTGCTTCATTCGTGAAACGTACTGGTCCAGTGAAGTCAATTCCAGAACTTTGTATATTGATTTTTCTTCTCGACATCTGCATCCCCACCCAGAAATAAAAAGATCAGCATTACAAGGGAAAGCAGGAGAAAAGTGCAATGATAAGAGCTTTAGCTGTTAACATGACACAGTAACATTCAAATATGCACCAGTGTAATATCATGGTAATTTCCCGAAGGAACAGCTAAAAGGTCATGAATACCTTTCTTGTCCTTGTCAGTGGATTCGTCTGGGTCATCCTCGATCTGCAATCTTGTGGATCATATCAAGGGCCTTCCTGATAAGCTTCTTCCTATTTTTTTTTTCAGCTGCTGTGTTGTTGAAGCATCTTACGTGAGACATTGAGTGGTAAAGTATCAGAATCAACAGGACCCTGCAACCAATAATCAAAAAGTTTCAGACCCATCCACCCAAGTGATATGAATTAACTAGATGACATCACACAGGGTAAAAACCCTCAACAAGTTCAGATACTTAGGCAAGAGCTCATCAAATTCATCAGAAATGAACACACATCTAACACATGACTTCAAGTTGGATATCTTGTGGAGATCGTGAGGTGACTTAGGAGGCACAAACGAGACCGCCTTGAAACTCCACATCACCTTCAATAGTAAAATGACTCCATGCCATCGGCTTTCCTTCACTGAAATCATGTTAATTATCAAAGAGTCAATGCAGATAATGAGTCGGCACAAAACAGAGGCCACATAAGAGGATACAAAGGAAAGGTACGAGGTTTATAAGCCAAGGGGATGTACGAGATGTCATTTGTTACCTTCACCAGAGAGCGATAGAATTTTGTGTACTCTTCATCCGTGACTTCTTTTGGGTTGCATTGACCATGTAGCTTTAACATCGTTAGGGAGCTCTGGTCTCCTTCACCGTCTGTGTCTTACATTTTTTTTTCTCAGCATATTCTTCCCAATCCATTGAGATGCCACTTTCAGCTATTAATCACATTCAAAATCATGAGAATTCATGCAGGCAATCTCCTATGGCACAATAACTGGTAAAACTTTTTGATCAAGTAGTTGAAACGGCATACTTGATTCATCCTCATCACTTGATTCGTCATCATCTACGGGAACCTCCACATCAACCTCCTTGCTTGCCCAGAGATAAGTAGGGGAAGTCAGTAGATTCGGAGTATCTCTTCACAAAACCCTTGAGTAGAAGAAAATAAAACTGCAAGATGTCTAGGTCACAGAGAAACAGATATTACTGTGCCTTTAGAATGAGAAAATCAAGAGAGACATTATATTATGGCTTCTTTCAGGGGGGGAGGGGGAAGGAACGACTAGAAACAAGGCCTCTGGCAAGTGATATGCAGAAACAGTGAGGACCAAAACAACGGCAGCTGTGTCTTCTAAGAATGAAAATTGTATTTGATAAAGAAGGGGGAAGGGGTAGGGCCAGGACACCATGAACAACCAACTTGTTTACTTTTCCTTCATCCGATCATGAGATTTTACAAAGGAAAAATAGGGACTGCACTACAAGATGCTGGTACTTGCCGTACAAAAATATCACAAAACTTCACAAATTAGGAATAGAAATAAAAGGAAATTCAATCCTAACCATGGACTAGGCAAGGCTAGAACCTTAAGCTAGCTTGCAACATCAAAACAACATATTGTCAAAATAAAAGTAAATCACAGATGCGGATAAAAGAACAAAAAGACACACTCAGAGAGCGAGAGAAGCAGTGAAGTGGAGATTCAGAGGGGAATAACTTCTGCTTCAGGCACGTTATACTTCAAAATACAACAGCAAACAGATATGGATAGCAATTCAATTGTAAGATGATAATATCTTATGAATAACTGTACATTTCCAGACCTTGGTCAGAGTGGAAAAACGAGTGCAATGACTAGGCTAATAATCTAGGGAGGATATCGTTGCAGAGTGTAGCATCCCCAAGGAACCGTATGTCGCTGAAGAATTGTGAGAGATTCTGGCAGAAAATCATCATCAAGCCGCTCCGGAATCAGTGGAGCTAAGGTTGGTGGTCCAGGAGGACCAAGAAGGGGGCAATGTACTTGGGACTTAGGAGATAATTTGGGATGAGCTCAAGAGCTGAGTGTGAGCTGCCTACAACGAAGGAGTTTCAGATATACCCAGCCTCTTATTTGCACTCACCGTTCATTCCTTCTCTAGTCAGCACACTTTTTGGTTCGCTCCCGAGTTTTGCATAGTTGCTCCTGGCATTCCTGAATCATTATCTCACCTTGAAACCTCCTGGTGCCAATCCTCCCTAGAAAAAAAACAAAACGAACCCGTTAATGAAGATCATCAGCTCACATTATCAGGTCAAAACATTTGCATGTTTGGTTCAATAGTTATCTACTCTTCTTGAGTCAGTCTTCCCGCTGCTGCAGTTGATCTACTGGTGATGTTACTATGGAATAGTTGCGGTTTGGCCCATAAGAGATTGGTAAAGGCAATAAGGGAGCCCACAGTAGTCCACAGCCCATAGGTCACGTTTGGTCAAAGGAATGGAACGAATTTTACTGTATAAAATGTAAGAACCATAGAAAATTTTGGTAGCATTTGAATTTTTTTTCATAGATATGAAGGAATGAAATTATAAGAAATGTTGTAATGAGTGTTCCTCAATCTTTTTAAAGAAATTATCATTCCACTACTATAAGAAAAAAATCTAACTTAATAGGATGCACATATCAACTATTGAAAGTGTAATCAGATTTAAAAAGATTATAATTTCCATTCCCTTTGATTCCATCGTACTAAATGTAACAATACATGATGGTAATCCGGGAGACTCGAATTTCTCATATCTGGGTAGGTGATGGATGCTTCCTTTCATTTGTATGAAGCCTTAAAAGATGGTCGGTTTTGGGAGGGATAATGCTACTCTAGACGGAGACGGCTGTGACCATCGACATGGTGCACAGTACCCAGAGAGAGATCCATGCCACTGTCGAGGTAAGAAACTCTAGGCTCATTGGCTTCTTGTGTGGTATAATTTAGTCCTAGTTGTTTGAAAGGAAAACTTTATGGCAAAATTTAGAAACTATGTGATATGAATCCATCTAAGAGTTCAAGGCGTCTAGCTCACATTGTTATAGGATTGATGACAAGACTTCGGTTGACAAGATTGAAATGCATGGATTGGTGAAATTGCTGCATATCGAAGTGACAAAAATGAAAGGAGAAGCTGAAAGAGAACAAAGAAACACAAATGCACACAAGATATGGGCAGTTGCAATAGATAAATATTGTCGAATATATTATGGGTCTTATCAAGAGAAAAGTATTTTAAAGAAGGAAGTTATTAGAAGTTTCAGAGAGAAAGTGGAGCACCAGACTTGGATGGGCTGATGTCAATATATTCCAATACCTATTTTCCTATTTAGAATATATTTTAGGATCTTATATATGATATAGCATATATTTTCTTTATTTTAGTCTACCTGTGAGGATAATTTAGAAATGATATAGCATATATATGATAATTTAAAATATTGGAAATCAAGGCTGCCAGAAAGTTCTTGGATGAATTTAAAATTTATATCAAAACATCATTAAATTGTGATATTTTATTCTCTTTGGTTTTTTTTAAAGAAATTTTCGAATTTATTGGAGCTATCCAAGGTGTTCATCCCTTCATGGTTGGTCATGACTCTTTACTATATGTACCAAAACTCTTAACTCCATATAACTAACGAGTTGTGTACATGATATTTAATAATATTATTACATACATGTCTTGTTATGAGTTGATAAAATTCTTATCATTATTCTTGTGATTACTCACGGTTAGTGATAAGTGATACTAATCAAATCTTGCCAAGATGTGAGGATGCCCATTGACATGGCAAGATCGGTTAGATTCATTGAAATGCCTATTAATTTGCCAATTGATTAGATTTTGGATTCGTCGACCTATCCTTCAAATGGATTAATCTTACACCATCAATGGGACTTATAAAAATCGACATAGACCACTACCCGGTAGACTCCCATATGAATATGACGTCAGAAATCGATCGAAAATTTTCAATGGAAAACCATTAGAACTATATCAATTAAGCGATTGTCGATAGACTGGCATAAGGACTTCTAACAAAAATTCTCGTAAGATTTTCGACAGAAGGTAGCGGGCTCGATTCCCGCGGGCTACCTTATCTATGACAAGAAATGTGCACGGACACTGGTGTGAAAGTGCATAAGTTATTAGTAGATTTGAATAAAACTCGAGTGGGTGACATTTGTACATGGAACCACCGGAATCGGACGCCAGAAAATGTTTGTCGTAATTAATTTTTGATAAACTTATTTATTTTTTTGGCATTTTTATTTTAGATTCTTAATTTGATAGATTTTTATTTGGTATAATGATTATGTATATTCATTTATCACATCAAAAACATTCAATTGCTTAGAAGAATTTAATGAAAAGCCTGGAGCATACCAAAAAAATTTACTTAAAAGTTTACTGAACATATAAATTGCTAAATTTTATGGTGCGTCCATGATTAATTACACGAAGAAAAAACGAACGTGTTACAAAAGGTATCGGAACTTGTGGCATGCATGATGTAGGTTCTAGATCATGTCCGGTTCCTTCACTTAACATGGTTAAGGCACCGATCATCAAGTGTGGATTTGGTCATATTTAGGGTAAAATCCATTTTCATAGAAAATGTATAGTATACGGACCCGATGATTCCCAGTGGAGCATGGTTTTTACCTTGAGACTGTTGGCCGGCGGAGTTCCGACAGAGACTGGCCGATCCGCCTGGTTTCAGGGGGAATTCTGTCCGATGCTTGCGACGGGAAATCACAGTTTTCCTCTTAGGGAGATCTAAGTCCGAGTAACAAGGCCAGCCATCCCAATACTAGAATGGCGCCTTACACGTCGACCACAGTATCATTCTCTTGAATGCCAATGAATTCACGTGGCGGAACTCAGGAGACCTCGCTTAAAACGTGATGAAATTTGACCCACCTAACCGATCTGGACAAGCCGGCCTCTTACACATCAGAGAAGAGGATTAGAGTCACTGAGAGCCATAAAGACAGAAACAGCGCACCAATGTCTCTGCTCTGCCTCCAGTTCAGCTCGACTTAAGAGTCCTTTCCCTTTGCCCGTCTCTCCCAAGCCTATCCTGTTCTCGAAACTACCACGTGTCAATGGATTCTCAGTTTCTTGATGTGGGTAGATTCAGATAAGGCTGCAGTTGTACAATCTGATCGTTTCAAAGGAAGTTTACTTCGATTTTCTATTTTCGTTTTCCTGCTCAATTACCGCTCGTGTGATGTGGCCCGAGGGGCAGACTACTGATAAGCTTTAATGGAGCCTCTATGTGACTTCTGTAAGGCCGCCAGGGCGGTGGTTTACTGCGAGTCTGACTCGGCTCAGCTGTGCCCCCAGTGTGATGGTTACATCCACTCGGCCAACTCCTTGGCTCATCGCCACTCCCGTTCATTGCTGTGTGAAAAGTGCGGCTCTCAGCCCGCATTCGTCCAGTGCTCAAATGAGAAGTTGGCTCTCTGTCAGGGCTGTGATTGGAGCGATCCCCGGGGTTCCGGTGCAAGCCACTCCGGGCAGGGTGTGAATTGCTATTCGGGCTGCCCTTCCACAGCCGAGTCATCGAGCATCTGGGCCTCGAATCTCAACCAACCTCCTTCTGCAGGCGAGTTTGATAGCGGTTGGTGTTCATACGATGGCTTGAGTTGCATCTTGGAGGGTAACGAGCGTGAGGTTTCCTATGGACCCGTTGGCCCCAACAGGCTGACTGAGATTGAGTCGTGGCTGGGCCTCCCAATGAGCCACACAACGGCACCGCACCTGAGTTGTATGCAGTTCGCTCGAGATCAATTAGCGCAGTCTGCATCTCCGGACCTTATTCCACCTCAGGTAGGCTCCATAATAAATTAACTTCCAACTGGTCCGACTTTCCGTTTCAAGTGCAAACTTTCAAAATCTTCTCCTGTTTAGGTGCCGTCCATTTGTTTGAGTTTCAAGAACCTCGAAGCTCAAGAGGATGGGGACGATCTCTGTCGGAATCTCAACATGGACGGCCTAACGGATCTGGGAAATGGTAATGACATGTTAGATTGCGAGACTGATCAAGCTTGGTACCAGTTCGAGGATGGAGATGTGGAGTGTCTATTAATGGGGAAGAACCTGTCAGCCTCCGAGACCAGTGGACCAATTGAGAATGCCATAGAGGTTAGCCTCGACTCGACTGATGACCTGGGTAATGTTTTCCTTGGCATCGTTTGTTCGATACAGCACACTCATTCTGTGATCTTGCTTTAACATCATTCATCCATTCGTTCTTGCCCTCCTTAGGCATTGCCTTCGGTGCAGCCCGGTTGTGTGGCTTTTCCACCCTCTCAGCACGCGAATTCAATTCTTCAGATGCAGTATGCAAACGGAGGAGGTGACTGTGGTAATAGCAGTAGTATGCTTTTGAATCCTCCTAACAGCCACCGGAACATGAGTTTGGGATATCCCTCCTCGAGCATGTCCTTGTCACGGTCAAATATGACCGGTGAATGCAGCACTTCAGATTACCAGGACTGCGGATTGTCTCCGATGCTCTTATCTGTCGAGTCGCCATGGGACCCGAATCTCGACAGCAGCTCTCCACAGGCGAGATACAAAGCCAAGATGCGATACAACGAGAAGAAGAAAACTCGAATGTACACGTCTCAACTTCTTCATTCTGAAATTACTCATAGAATCTGCAGGAACTTTATGTACACTATCAGATCTGCAGACTAATTTTCAATTTCTGGGTGTGTGCAGGTTTGGGAAGCAGATAAGGTACGCATCACGGAAAGCCAGGGCTGACACGAGGAAGCGGGTGAAGGGAAGGTTTGTGAAGGCGGGCGAAGCATACGACTACGATCCTCTCAGAGCGACAACAATGAGTTTCGAAACCGAGAAAGTTAGTGTCCCTTGTAAGACAAGTTCATGCTAAAATAAGGTATCAGAGTCCTCGTAACCTGCCAAAGAGACAGCGGCATTGTTCATGGCAGAGGTGGCTGAAAAGGGGGAGGGGGAAAAAAACGAAAAAAAAAAAAAACAAGAGTGAAAAACAAGTTCACATTCTTAAACAGTGAATAAATTCTTGCAATAGGATGCTTTCCACCACTGATCACGAGTCAGTAGAATGGACTGGGAAGACAGTTCTCAGAGTGTCGGAACGACATCCGGGTCGATGGTCTCTTTTGCAAAGCACTTCATTTTCATGGCACCTGGCTGTATTGTCGACCAAGTAAGTATTGTAGGCAGCGGTGCAATTCTTGGACGGCAACGCGCTGCGCGCATAACAGAAGAATTTACTCTCAACATGGATTGATTCACTTCAAGCCCCTATGCAGTCTCTTTCTTTACCTTTCGTGTCAATTTATTTTTGATATCGAAGCGGGCAAGAATGATGAAGAGTATGACAAGTGATAACATGATCTCCTATGTGAGAGTCAGACATCCCGATCACTATTAGACCGCATTCTGTGTAATAATGAGGCTGGGGGTGCTAAATATGAGCAAAATCGGGATTTAAGACTTGACTGCTGTAAGCAATCGAATCACATCTCTTACGTACATTGACAATTAACAAATGGGGGATTCTAGAGCACCTGCAATCCTCCGCACGATGCATACCAGTTCCCATGTGACTTCCAAGATAGATACTCAAAGGGAATTCCACTTGCCTTCTCCATTGAGACCCGTGGATCTAGGAGAGAGGAAGAGAATTTAGAAGGGGATCCGACACAGAGAGAGAGAGAGAGAGAGAGAGAGACAAAAGGCGCAACATATGTTAAGAACCAATCAAATATTCCATGATCTTAATAGGTGGCAGCCCTTCTTATAATGAATTTGTTGATGGGTACACAATGTTAAATCTCATTTATATCTAAAAATTTAATATGTTAAGTGATAGTGTTTAATTTTTCTATAAACTCATAATATTTTTTTTTTATATTTTCAATAATAGATCGCATTTCGATGCTAACTAATGCATATTTAAGAGAAATGGATTTGATGCAATGACGTTATTCTCAGTCTAACAACCAGGAGGTTGTGAATTTGATTCTTATCGTAGGACTCTCCATGCCCATTTATTTTCTTCTTATTTCTACTATAATATTTTAGATCAATGAATCTCTTATATAATCAAAAAAAATACATATTTAAAGTGTATCAGCTAAATGTTCTTGTGACCTTTCTGGAGGATGAAAACTCGGTGGAAATCTCTGTCAATGGAAAGAATTCTCCTCCAGCTGGGTCATGAGCCTTGCATGAGGGAGCAATTTGTGGACGAGGGCCTGCCTCGGTGACGTGGAAACTCCGACGCGGAAGTCATATCTGGGTGTCGGACACGTGGCAACACGCCATTTCAGGTTCAGGTTGCCAAACTAGTTTGTGGCCAATCATGGGACGGGAAGGTTGAGGAGTGGAAGCAAAGAACTAACGATAATGTCAGCTCTTCGATTTATTTTTTATTTTTTATCTTTTATTTTTTGGTTTCCCTTATTTGCCCAACTAATTCATGGCCGAGAAGCAATCATTATTCAAATCCACGGCATTTTGCGATGCCTTGCCGGTGTATAGCATAGTTGCATCGATATATTGTACACATACATGTGCTCGAAAGCCGTTCTGAATCTTGGGTGGACTTAGAAAATATATTCAAGGGAATCGAATAATAGAAATAAAGAACAACGACGGATTGAGGCAAGTATGGTTTAATATAAGATAGATCAAACAGTTTCTCTCCGATCTAGCAAGACCTACACTACTTTTGCACTTTCTTAACCCATATATGGTGCTGTTCTCTATGTTTGGTGACTATATATATATATATATAAAGAAAACTGTAATGAGTGTCACAATTATATTTGTACGGTCCTATGATCTCAATCGCACTTAAGAGTATCTCTTCTGATTGATGGGTCCGTGGAGTTATGAAATGTCAAAACCAACACCACTCCGCAACCACGGGCGGAGATTGCAGGCAGTTTGAGGCGACTACACACTAAGTCGGGATCGGTAGGAAATGGTTCGGGATCCGACCCAAGAGCCATGTGTGGGCGTCGGACTAATTGGGAAAATTAATCAATCCAAGGATAATCTCCCGTATTATTGGGATTAGTATCCCAAGAGAGAGGAGGGGAAGGAGGTGGGGGGGGGGGGGGAGAGCAACACCACGCGTGTGAGGGTCGTGGAGGGCAGGCATGTCTTGCGGAAAAAGACATCGTAACCTAATTTCGAGGCGGTGCTGCGTGCTCATATAGACATGTACGTGTATATATATATATATATATAAGCACCTCCCGCAACATGGGTTCCTTGGCTTAAATTCCCTCCCCTTTGGCAACTCCCTCTCGTTTTCTCCTCCCTTTCAAGACAACAATCTCCCGCGTGGCTTAATCTCCACAGCATCCAATCATCGATCTCCGGGTTGCTTTCCCG
Source organism: Sonneratia alba (assembly GCA_900174645.1). Lineage (NCBI taxonomy): Eukaryota > Viridiplantae > Streptophyta > Magnoliopsida > Myrtales > Lythraceae > Sonneratia > Sonneratia alba. Next base: position 4,026,935 of record FWPY01000024.1, on the reverse strand, counting down.
GTTGTCGACATCGGACCTACCAGATTGCTCGCCGATCGGTGGTGCTGCCGGATCATCGTTATCATCGACGATGAAGTTCGGGCGACTCCGGTCGAGGTCTCCATTGCCCGTGGATCCCGGTGAGTCTCTCCGGACCACCTCGCCAATCCCCGTTTATACTTCCGTTTGTTCCGTTGAAGGATGCGGATGATGGGTTTAGCTCAAACCCTCCTAGATCGAATTAAGTATCCTACCGTTCATGAATCAAGCCGGTCACCCCAAGATGACAATTTTGTTTAGTCCGAATTACTTTGTCACTACCAAGATGAGCTGGTCGAGATAATTTAACAACTCTTTCTTTGAGCGATATATCATGTTTAGATCTTGTGAATTATAAAAATTAGGGTTTTATATTTTTGTGAGATTATTTGAATTTGTATTAGCGGAATTTTCAATGAAATTCGATTAAAATGTGGTAGATTAATGGGCACTTATTAGACCTTTTTATTAATTAATTTCACACTAATTTGTGTTTTTCAATTTCTTAGGGCGGGGATCCTCTCCAAAAGAACATGGGATAGCCCTTACAAAGCCATCAAGCGTTAGCCAAGAATACAAGGCAGCCCTAAGAACGGAATCGTACGCAGAGCTTTGGAGCAGAGTCCAATCCCAGTTATCCACGAGATGGCCAAGCGTCGGCCTCCTCTCATCGCGGTCCTCAAGAGATCTCTTCATAGCCCACCTCTCCGAGACCCTGCTCGAGCCCAACCGGATAACCCTAGCAGCCATGGCCGAGAGCCTGCATATCCACCGCCTCCTCGTGGACTACTTCAAGGTGAGCTCCGATGCATGCGACGTGTGCGAGCTCCTCCTCATCAGCGTCCACCAGACTCGAGTAAACTACAGGCGGATCAGGAGGGTCACCCGGCTGGGCGGGAGGAGGGCCTATGATGACTGCTCAAGCAGTTACACGGACAAGCAATGCAAGATGATCTCCCGAGAGCTGGGAGAATTCTCCTTGCTCAGGAATCCCTTATCAGTCATCAGCCCGGCAAAGTTCCACGACATGAATGAGAGCCACATAATCCTCCTCCGTGGGCTCATCCGGAAGTGCAAGAGGATTAGAATGAAAGCAAGACTTTCTAGACTCGGTGAACGAGCTGGAGCGTGTTGCTTGGTGCTCTCATGTGGGGTTATGGGGATCGCATCTGTTGTGCTCGCGGTCCATGGGGCCATCGGAATCGTGGCTGCCCCAGGATTAATGTCCTCTTGCTTTGGCTTAGGTTTGTTCTCTAGAAAGAAGGAGAAACTCACCAATTCCAGGCAATCGTGGTCGTCTTCTTGCCCTAGCCATAAGAGATCATCAGATAACAGCAAGAGCCACCAGAACGGGAGGCTGAGCTTACAGCTCGATGTGGCAGCGAAAGGGCTCTACATACTGATCAATGACATGGGCACGATGGGCAGCCTCGTGGGGAGGCTCCAGGACGAGGTGGAGCACACCCGAGAGTGGGCTGATTTGGGGGCTAAGAGCTCGAAGGGCGACATGATGATTCTCAAGGAAGTCGTGAGGGAGCTCGACCTGAACAGCCTGTGCTTCATGGAGCAGTTGGAGGAGCTAGAAGAACACATCTACTTGTGCCTGCTCGCCATTGACAAGTCCAGAAGGAGTCTCCTCCGAGAGATCTCAGTGCAAGAAGATGGCTGCAAGGATGATGACATCAATGGCCGTGGCTGCAGTGATTCAGGCAACTGATTATGATCCGTAACCATCTGACATCATATTATTCCCCGGTAACTGGTGCAATTGGAATCGGAAGTAATGGTGCCAGTGTCAGCTTCTACTGCAATCGGGCAAACCTACATAGTTAGTCGTAACACCGATCAGTTCTTAAACAAGGAGAACTTGAACGGGATAGATAATCTTTTCATGTCGTAGATGGCGTGGCCTACTGGAGAAGCTATATCAGGATGGTATGTTAGGTTCATTTAGTCATTATTTCCGTGCAAAAAATGTGTCGGTGTCTCAGATGCATCTCAGTCAGGCTAATTACTAATGCGATTTGAGACGTTTTATATCTGCCTCAGTTAAGATTTGGCAGTATGGCTCCGGTGAGTATGAAGGCCCGATTGAGAGGTCGGGATTCACATCCATGGCCCAACATGCCCAACTTCTTAAAGGCTCTAATTACAAGCAACTCATTTTCGGCATGCAGCACCGCGTATTTGGAAGTTCATTATTCCCCGAATTAGTGCAAATTCTGATTAAATTGGTCTCTAGAGAAGAAAACTCTCTCTCAGTCATAGATTTTCTCCTTGCGCAACTCACCTTTGATAAACTAGCCCGGTTTGTTTGTCAAATGTGAGTGAGCCGCTCAAGAATCGGCACTGTACGTAGTCGCAGCCTTGTAGTTGGTCCAGAACTTCGTTTATGGCGACCAGGTGCTATCGCTCGTGCTTAGACCTGGAACTGGAAGCAAGCGAGAAAACGAAAAGTGCGCTAATTATGAATGGTGAACAACAGATCACTGTAACATCATCTTGCTGTAGGAATCCTCACAACCTTCACAAAGATCAAACGGTATTTGTAGTTTTGCTCGATTTCTTGGAGCCTGGAGTCCCTGGAGCTTTAAGCTCCAAGAAGATTCGATTACACCTGACCCGACCAGACAAGGGAAGGGGACAAAAAATGAAGAACGAAAGACAATTAGTATCCTCCGGACCTCGAAAAAGTTCGGAGTCAGCGCCAGCGGGCTGCTCTAACTAAAACAACAGGCACGCCTCGGCCATTTTGAGCTTTTACTTGATAACTCACATCATCGATGAGACCCATATAATCGTCGGGTCGGGTCGACCTTTTCGGGAGGCTCCTGAGTTCTGACATGACCTTAGAATTGGACAGAGCTGGTGAAGGACTGCCCGAACCGCCAGTTTGACGGCACGACGTCCTGGAAGATCTTAGTCACTCCATCAGTTGTGGTGACCCGGAAGGACAGTGACTGCCCGTTGAGGTAGAGGTTCGACTGCCAGTTGGCCCCCAGTTCCTCGACATGGCTGCCCACCCAGACATCTTTGAGCCCTTTACGGCCATCGACTTGATGGACCCGGCGTTGGCTACGTTGCTGACCAGCACGAGCTCAAAGTAGTCCCTCCCGTTAACGGTGAACCTCACCCCGTGCCTCTTCTTGCACGGTACCCTGCAAGAGCCAAACAACCGGTTAGATCTCACCTGATTAGACCACGATCGTGGTCCTCGGTTCGGTCTATTGGTCATCAAACAAGTCCCAGTAAATGCAGGACCCTTCACAGCAAGTCAAACCAGTGCTCCGATGCTACGATGGAGTTGGAAGTCAATATAACCGTTTGTTTTAAAAGTTAGTTTTGTTTGATAATGGTATAATTCATTATTTATTTTATGATATGATCTATCAGAAAAGGGTCAAACCTTTGATAAAGGACCGGGACAATCCCTCCGGCATAGATGGCAATCTTCTCCCAAGCGGGCTGCGCCATATCAAAGTGCTGAAGGGGAGGATTGCACCACCCTCCATTGTCATTCGGTAGCGCATGGTTTGGGGGACAGAAGTTGGTCGCGGTGATGGTCACAGAGACTCCCTTCTTGCACCACTTGGTATCAGATTTGTAGTCGCAGACGATCTTGTAGCATTGGCCGCAGGAGTTCCCATCATTGAACAGAGCAGTGCTCAGTGCCGCCGTCCTTGTCCCGTAGCCCGTCTGGTACAGGTTCCCGTAGCCACAAGCTCCCCCTGCAACGAACCATTGAGAATGTCAAAGTTCGATTCAAAATGTCCAGGAAAATTATGAGTGTACAGCCCATGCTCGGGGAGTATATCCAGGGAAGGGATTTTTGGTGAAGTACCCATTGTCCCGGAAGCGTCGCTGCCTCCGTAGAAGGTGGCGTGGGCTGGAGACCACCCCGAGGCGGTGAAGCCATTGATGGTCTTGAAGTTGAAGTAGAAGTTCCCAAGCAGCAGCACCAGCGCAGCGATGGAGGCTGCCATGCTTTTCTCCGGAAGAACCCAACAGGGAAGAGAAAAGAGGAGAGAGAAAGTCTTATGGATCTCTGTGGGCTGGCTTGGCTTAGACAAGCACTCAGAGCTGCCACTATATATAACAAGCATAATCCAACTAATTGATTTAATTTTTTTTATTATATATCTTCAGTTGCATTGAATTTCATAGTTGCAGATTTATTTATTTATTTATTATAATAAATTCAGTTGAATTAAATTCAATAATTGCATTTCGAACCATTCCCACGTTCTACAAAACTCTATTCTCCTCCATTGCTCTCCCATATGGTCACATGCAATTCCCAAATTAAGAGCCGAGAATATTTCATCACCCACTTCCCCACCAATCATTTCATTCGATTTTTTTTAAATTTTCTTATCTGCATTATCTTAACTAATCAAACTTGAACGATATGAATTCAACTAGAAGTAAACATATCTCAAATTATATATATTTTTTATCTATAAGATTCAGTATTCAAATATAAGAATTTACTAATTTTATTCTGCTTAATTTGTTTGAATATATTTTATCTATAGCGTTCCTTAGCAGCTTTTGATGGGTTGTGGAGTAAGCAGTTCTCATAGTCAAATATGGCCGGCCAACAAAAGTAGCGAAATTCTCTCTATTCTCTCTATTAAGAAGATTCAAGACTAAAATCTTTGTTTTAGAGGAAGTGTTCCAAGCCACCCATTTCGGAATCATATTAGAATTATTAGGTCAGATGAAAACATGTTTGCTTAGGAGCACTTCACATGGTGTCCCTTTTTGACCATACAATATACAATATACAATTCGGGCTCCCCCCATGATTTCTGTTTCAATGCACATGACCCATTTTGACATTTCGGTGAGACAATTGATTACTGGACTGTGATTAGATCTGAGAACCTGCCGACCGAAATCTGTGGCGCTTCCGCAATGAGCAAGTCCACAGATAAGTTATCCATCAGACTTACTTGATCACATTCACAATGGCTCATGTACTTAGGACAAATCATCACACGACCCATCTGGCGGAGAATATATGATGTGAAGTTCCTAGCATTAATATACCACCAACGAGCAAACTGAATCCCGCAACTCTTCCGAGTCACACAAGTCTCTCCTCCTGTAGTGGGACTTTCCGGTGGGTCATTCAACTTTCCAATGGATCATTCCACTTGGGTATTTAAAATTGTTACTCACTCACTGTGCTTCAGTTTTCATCTTAAAGAAATGGACTCTCGCACTGTATCATCACATTCCTGCACATGATGGACGGACCCGGGAGCAGAGCCCCGTAGAAACATTAGCCGATTGCAGAATAATGCAAACAAATCGATGACGCATTTGAAGGAGGAAGCAGGAACAGGTACCTGCTCCAGCTGAGCAAATGTGAATCGTGCTGGCTGGTTTTGCAATACAGCCGTGCGCGTACTCGATGCACCTGGGTCGCGACGGGCTGTGAACCGGATCCATTCGTCTCGTAATTGGAGACCAAGTTGAAGAAATGATTCCCCAACCATGACTTCTGTGTAACCTGATAACATGCGAATAAAGGAAGAAAGAACAACACTCACCAGTCACCAGGGTCGGAAGGCCCTGTTGGTCTCGGTTCTTCTCACAGTGCCCCCATCCCTGCTGCTGCTGCCGCTGCCGCTGCCGCTGCCGCTGCCGGAGTTTGGATCCGCCGAATGGGGAGGGAGAAACGGCAGAGTGTAAATACCGGCTGCCAGAAGGGTGAAATTGGAATTCACACCGCGTCCAGCTGCAGAACAATCGAAACACTCGTCCTGACCACTACAATTTCCCAGCAAGATATGCGATTCACATTTGATGATGAAAAAATTGTAAGCTTATAAGAAAGTTTAGTAGTAATACCTATTAACTTAATTTTTTAAGTGAAAATGGACCACATCTGAATTTAACATAGTATTAGAACCAGTGAGCTCGCACCTTACTCGACCCGAGTCCAGAAGCCTAACTTGTGGTCAGTTGATATAAACCCGAGTATAAAAAAAAAATTGTCCGACTTGTGATCAGTTGCCCCCCTCGTCCGAGACCGGAAAAAGAATGTCTGGCTCGTAGATAGTTTGGTGAGAGCAGGTGTTTAATGGCACGTGAGGGTGAGTGTCAATATATACGATCCCACATCGATTAAATAAAGAAAAAGTTGTGAGTTTATAAGAAAATTGAGTACCGCCGTCTATTACCTTAAACTTTTAAATAAAAATAAGTTTAATCTCTTATAGTTCGAAACATTGATTACAACCAGACTTAAGAGCCATTTCCTATAAAAAAAAATCCAACTTTCACGTACCAAATTCTCATTTCTCAGACCCAACATTCTTAAAATTTCGAGGTGGTGACATGAAAAGAATTTACCGTACCAGAAATTTTCGGTCTAATCTAAACATTCATCCGAGGGGAACAGCACATGATATACGTCACCTGCATGCGTTGCATGGAAGCTGGCATTGATGTGGGCATTCAATGGTACATTACTTTCAGAATGTTACGATAATTTATGTGCTACACCCTGTCTAAGGTATTAACAATCCAATGCGCACTCAGTTCAAAGCAAATGCTAGCTTCGTCCTCCCCTAAAGTGAAAACAAAAGCCCATTCTCAACGTTAACCTATCGTCCCCTCACATAATACTCAGGCTTTTCTGATCAAACACAAATACATCGTATTAATCGAATAACCAGTACTCACCACTCATCCGTTGAGGCAACACCCCAGTATAGCTCAAAACACAAGCGTCCTTCGAATCGACACCTAAAAAGCAGGCAACTAGCAAATAAATGAAAGTGAACTTTGGACCACTAGTCCACCACATAAATTACGTTCTTCAGACAATATCTTATGGTTAAAAAAGCTTTATTATTTTCTCACGGACGGCATTACAAGATTTCATCTCATGTAATCTTAGAACAAGCTTTGCGACCAAATATCATAATTAACGATGTAAAGTTCGAATTTTCCATATTACAACGAAACAGACAACCAGGGCTGAATTTCCAAGCAAGAATAATTTAAATGGATAAATAGGGCAAATTCTAACAGCCAGAGAACTGAACAGTTGAGACAATTGTGCTCTTGACTTTTCTCATCAACCTACCGCGCTACAAACATGGGGGGAAATGAAAAAGAATAGCTCAAGGAATTCAATAACAAACTACCCTCTCGTCATCATACAATTCTAGAAGGAAGAAAGATAGATCGACCCATCAGTTACATGATAATGCCCTATAAGTTAAAATAAACGAAACATCAGCAGCAACAGGAAACCCACCAATAGATTCAAGGAGGATGATAAGCAACAAAGGGCAGAGTGATCCTACAGCAAGCAACTCGTCATTCAGCCAATTACATTGGGCCGTCTGATCTGTACCCACCACGTCCTCTCCCCCTTGGTCCTCCCCTCCCACGACCACGACCTGAAAAAATAATGCATACCACCAGTTAAGAGTCGTCCAGGAGAGATTGCACATAAAATGGATAAACAATAATTAGAGTTTGCTTCCCTCCAACGGACCCTCAGAGGCTGTTAAAAACTTTCATAAGATAATTTGCTATGACTTCCATCTTATTAATCATTTTAAGACAAATAGCACCCCTAATTTTCTGCAGTAAAATATTATTCTCAATTTTTTTTCCTAAGATCTTCCTTCTTTTGAAACACTTAATAGTGACTCCACTAGTTTGGCCGGGATCAGATGGACAACAATCATGTTTCAGAGACCCCAAAACTGGAAAATCTTTTCAGAGTAATGATACAAACATCCTACAGAACTTCTACATTCCCCACGTTATTATCAAGATCAAGTGTATCGAGTAATAACCGATCTGAATGGAATAACATTGCCACCAACTAATGACCCTTCATGTAAAGACCCTTCATGAGCTAATTGTTAATTGAGTTTGAGTTCAGCTACCAATTAAATAAAGTTTCAATGTTAACAGAAGGAACATAGGATAATACCACGGCCCTGTGGAGGCGGTTCATAATTGTATCCTCTGTCCTGATGAGCATCAGTCTGAGGCCCATTGTATCCTCCCCTTCCACGGCCACGGAAACCACGGCCCCTACCTCTAGCATAACCTCTGTTGCGATCATAGCCTCCATCATCATAATCAGCATTCCCATAACCAGTATTCATATATCCACTCCCTAAAATATTGAAATTAATCCATTAAACAAGGCCACATTTTTCACCCAGAGCACTGGAAACTTCAGATATAAACAGTCAGGAACACTTCATGATGGGGAATACCTCTATGCCTGGACCATCCTCTTCCACCACGACCCCTGCCTCGGCCATTTGGTGAGCCTTCTAGGGCGTAATGTTGTAAAAGGAGAAAAATGTAAGGACAGCTGAACATATACTCCATACGGAAGAAGAATGCATCACAGCATGTAGAACTATATACCTCCCTCATATTCAAGCTCCGGATAGGCTTTCACCTGATCTGCAGGTAATGGAGGCTGATACCTGAAGTAAAAGAAGCTCTCATGATTGCATCTCTTGACAAGAGAAAACCAATTGACAATCATTTTTCATTACGATATCCAAAAAGGAACTCATATCAGCGAATGAACGAAAAAACAGGAACTCAAGGGGCATATAGATTCTAGTTTAGATTTGATTCTCTGTAATTTAACATTATGACTGATGACAACACATCAAGATGCAATTGACGGACTATTTGAGATGCTAAATTAAAGGAGAAAAACTTATTAGTAATGAGGTAGGCACCTACCCAGCAGCAGCCTTGTCGAGTTCCTTCTTCGAGAGGGTTATTGTAATCATTGACACTTGTCTTGTGGTCTCCAGACTGTGAGAAAAAGAAAATCAAGATAACACAATCCAATGAGAAAAAGCAAACAGATGTTCCTAAACACAACTGAATCAGATAAGCAGTCATGAGATCAGGATTGCCATTACGTGACAAGACCCTCCTCCAGGGGCTCCCATGTATCAGTTATGTCTATGGACCTGATGGAAGTTATCTGGTGAAGACCCACAATTCTTCTCTGAATCATTATGCAACCAACAAATATCAGCTCAGGCAATGAGGAAAAGAGACAAAGAAAGAGGTAAAAATGGAGACTGGAGAAATAATATGACATGCAAGAGGATTTCTAAGAACCTTAATAAGTTCCACGATAGTGACAGTCTTGTTGATAGCTCTTCCCATGGCCTTGAACACAATCTCGCTCGATGCTTTTTCCTATGTGACACGAGGGCAAAAACAAATCGATACAAGGGATTAAGTACAATCAAATACCTGTTTGACAAGCCACCTTCATATAAAAGTAAAAGCAACACATGGAGGTTCTCTGATACTGCTTAGCACTCTACGAAAACATTATTTTTGAAGTGTATCTAATTTCAAAATGAACAATCTCTTCACAACATCAAAGCTTTTAGAATAGCAGTCTGCTAAAAAATATTCATTTCTAGCATATTTCATTAAACAGCAACAGAGGCCTCTTCCTTTTCCTTAGCATCCGAATATCCCTTTATTGAAAGGACATCGAGATTTCTCCGTAAGTTATTCCCCTCTGTAATCGCATGCTGAGTTTTAGCTACCACAAGGGAAAGTTTACAGAATAAAATAACAGCCAGATACAGAGTCTCAATATCGGAAAGGAAAAATAAGCAAAGAGAACACATCATAATAAAGAATGATAGCAGCAGAACAAACCTGAAGCAGGCTCATGGCATAAGTGATGTAGCTGCGCATCCTTCCCTGACTCGTAATCCTTATCTCATTCTCGTCTATGGGAGTCTCCTCTCTCGGCTTCTCAACCCTCTGGTACCGATCCATCTTCTCCCTGACGCACAAAATAATCACATAACAGTCACAAAACCGCACTCCGGAAAGCGATTCCCGAGCACGAAGCAGTTCGGGCAACGACAAATCGGCGTGCGAAGCCAGGTTTGGGTATTGAAGAGATCGACACCGTCCTACCTTTGTCTGGGGACAATGAACCTTGCTCCACGGAACACAGACCGACCGAGCCCTCTCCAACGGCTTCGTACCTTCTTTTACGCCCAACTTCTCAGTTAGGGTTACCTTGACCCTTATATATCACGTCCGTTGCCCTGGCGAGAAAACTGCCCTAACCGACTTCTCCATGCGGTCCGACCGGATCCCTCACCAATCAAGTGGTTCGGACCGGATTGACCAAGCTTTTGCCGTAGCGAGGATAAGACCGATGGCAGGCAGTAGTTGTCGTCTCTTGGCATCCTCTTCGCTCAAATGGCAATTGTATATTAGCAGTAAACTAAAAGCATACAAAAGTGGAATAGCTAAAAGTAAGGTCTATTCCATCTTCTCGTCTCTCATGAAGACCGTGGAAGGCTAGGAGACATGGATAGACCCGGCAAAATGAGATTTTATCACCCATCTAATCAAACTGTGGGCAAGAAAGTTTTTACCTCGACGTATAAGTACTATGTTTTAGGGATGAAAAGAATCTCGATGGAGGTGAATAATGTCCGAACTCGTAGGTGAATCTCAGTGGAGAATCTCCTCCGTTATATCCTGTGCATCTCCCGATTGGAAATAGATATTCGGCATTTAAGGCCACAGCACATTGAATGGCTGCCAAGGCTGCTCATGCTTCTGCTTTCAGCTAATGAGGTATCCACAGCTTTGAAGGTCCACGCTTTGACTATCAATCCCCTATTACAGACACACGCAGTGGCGAGCCAGGCGTCCGGAGGTGTGATTGCAGCATCGAAATAGAACTCCAGGTCTTGCGAGCTTAGCATGCCACTGATGCTGGTAAGTCCACTTCCACATGCAAATTCCTCCTGGGATAAGGAGTTGATACTGTTATTTGCAGCAACGGAGAAGGATTCAAGTTTGCGGGGCATCAAGAGCTAGAGCCTGCTCAGAGTGTGCTGCCCTTTGTTGAAGTCCAAGCTGCGACATGTGTTGCCTTTCTTCCGTTAGTTTCCTTCACTGCCTGTGATGGGTTCGATCTCACAGCACTTGCCTATTCGAGCTCCTAAGTTACCGGACATGATCAAGGAAAATAATTGCTTGTAGAATGCATAAAGTATGGTCTACTTCCAGGAAAATTTCAACCCCCATTTCAGGACAATGATATGCTCCATTATATCTCATCTGAGAGGCCAATTCAAATGGAACCAAACAATCCTGAAGAACGGACTATGCAGCAGTATATATTCTAAGATCTCACTCGCCCATTGACAAAGAACACAGTAGGGAGAACCAAATGTGAATCAATGCCCAAAGACCTCCTTTGTTTGCATGGTGAAAACCAACAATTGCCCGGGGCTTGTTTCCTTAGATCCAATGAGTAACCATCCTTGGAAGAGAATTTGCCATCCATGAACCCAGCATGTTAATCGTCTTGTGAACATGTAAATTTAGATTATTGAATCAATCATATAAGTGTACTGGTTTACAAATTTGAATGCATATATCATATAGATTAATCGTGTTGTGTTCATATCAACTCGCTATTAAAAGGGTCATATTATATCCAAGCAAGGAATTAGTCCTGAATCAAGAGTAATACTTGTAAGAACTTCAAAGGCAGTCTCGGCCTCTCGAATGCAAACTGCACCAACCAACAAAGACCCTTATTCCTGAGCAAAATATGGTTGCATAGTCATGTCACAAGACACAGCTAAACTCACTAGAAAAACTGAACTGATGATGTCTCCTTTTTCCAGCCTCTGGGTCATGCAACAGTCAGGTCGATGAAGTTTCTCCAACTGTGGTAGTCTATGTGTGAGCCATTGTCAGGCACAAGGAAGCCGTTGAGGAAGAAAGTCGGAGTACCATAGACTCCTCTCGAAGCACTATACTGCTCAAACAGAGGAGGTAGAATCCTTGAGTCAATGGTTAATAGATCGATCGCCAAAAGTACGAGTGGAGTAAGATAATTTTCTGATGGCCATTACATTCGCAGGCTAGATACCTTAAAGGACACCCTTGTCTTAAGATCTGTCTGCCTGCTGTTGAACCCTGCTTTGATGTCCAAATAGTCAGCTACCCAGGATGCAAATCTGCGAATATCCTTCAAGATGGAGACTCTTGACTTGTTGAATGTTTGGGCACCATAGTATCTCTCCTGTTGGATGATATCCGAAACATTTAGGATGCAGAAGGAAAAGAACTTTGAACAGAAAAAAAGGGCTTGAAGTTCTTGACCTTCACAGAAGTCGGTGCAAACCTGATGTTCGAAGAACAGCTCCAGTAAGGGGAATGTAGCAAACCTATTCAGCTTGTTTACAATGTGCAAAGCACGAGATGCCGAATATGCATTGTCATGATAGCTGCAGGATCATCGTTCAAGATAGTTTATCGACTTACGCTAAACAGAAAGAATCGCAAGGAAAATTCGAACAATGCCAGTGATCGGAATAGAGACTTGTGCAATACAACTGAGTTTACTACACCACACTGACCAGCAACAATATATTGACAAAACAAAGGAAAGGAAAAAAAAGAAACATTACAATGGCAAATCGAATAATCTTAAATGGCAATGTACAACCTCCGAATTTTCCTCTGCATGGGCAAAATTTGATATGACCCAGTAGTGTGATGCATCCTGAAGTCTCACAGTTAGCAGACTATATTCGTGAAGTAACTTTCGGCATCAAACCACCACAACCCTTTCTCTTTTTTGGTAAATAAAGCGCCGCATCTGACTGAATCAATAAATGCACCCAATTAGATGGCTCCGACATTCATCAAACACCAAGACAGCAAAAAACCGCATAGCAGTTTGTCAGAGAATCAATCACTGAGTTGCCGTATTACTTACGGCAGAGGGAGGAGGTGAACAATGAGCCAAACCCGGGGGCCGTAGTGGGCCACGGCTTTCTTGAGCGGCGGCCAGGAGTCCCTGCTGTAGGGGCAGAGGGGGTCCAGAAATGCCTCGATCCTAACCCGGTCCCGGACGACCCGTCGTACTTCGCCGGCGGCAAGGACTGCGAGTGGACGGCGGCGACGATGAAGCGAAGAGAGATAGCGGTTCGGAGCAATGCCATCGTGCTTGTTGTGTCTCGCTCTCCTCTGGTTCCTGGAGCCTTTTATGTGCAAGAGAGGAAGAATAACTTGTCCGCGAGCCCACGAACGTAGGGAATGAGGAAGAAGAGACCACACCAGATATGGCAAGCATGATCGACAGTGGACATGGAAACGATTCTGTCCAGGTTCTTTCCGGTCTAAATCAAGCAGAATTTCTAACCTAAGAAGCTAGACATAGTATTCCCTTCTCCGTTATGTACATCTAAGTTCATCTATTTCTACTGTAATGGAAACAAACAGTTTACTGGTTTGGAATGCTGAAGGACATCAATCATTTCCACATTCGTTGAATTACATTAATAATAATTGGTTCTTCCTCATCATGCATCCATGAAATTACATCATTTCGGATGGCAATGGATCGGGAATTGAGCAATTATCTAAAGGATTTGTGTCCGCTGATCCATCAGCCCATCTGGCCCGTATCCCGCCATGGGGCAATTCAAGCCGACCCGTGACTCGGCCTGTGCTCTTTTAGCAAGTCCTAGCCTTTTACTCTCCCCTTATTTTCTGCTCTGTTAGGTAGACCAAGCTTTTCAGCACAGACCTTGACCTAACTTGGGAGGGCTTAGTTTACACTTTTCGTCGTTAAGGGTCCTTGAATCCTCTCGAGCTGAACCAGGCTGAGGGAATTTGATGCTGAAACTTAAACAGTTCGAGCCTCAGCTTGGTACGATTGAATTGCATTACTAGATAACGTCCGTACCGATTGATCGATGGCACTCTACTCAAATAGCACAGGAACTGGATCGGACTCCCCCCTTCCATTCGTGGGGACCTTGAGTAGAAAAGCTAGTTTAAGGGGGAAGAAACAGAGAGAAAAAGATAGCTATCAGGCATCCATTATCCAAATCCTTTTGGTCTCTTATTGAATTGCTTCATCAGTCTTAAATTCCATAAGCTTCGATTAGCACAGAGTCACATGACGGCCACGAACCAAGCAGAAGCCCTTTCGTCCGGACCCAGTTAACGAACAAAGATATTCGATTAGTTATTGTCACAGTCAGATGTTCGGATCACCAGCGCTCAAGCTTCACCAATCCAATCCTGTCCACGGCCCTTATGGACTTGAGGCACTAGTAAGCCCATCCCAGCCCCTGCTCCTCGCATCCCAACCTGTTCGACACCAGGCTGAGCTCGTGCCCGTGCACGGCAGGGAACTCCAGCCTCAGGAGATCCGTCACCTCATCTATCTTCTTCCGCAACTACTGCAACTTGGCATCAGTGAACGGATACACATTCTCCCGGTACAGGTTTTCCAGGCTCCTCCCGTGCCGGGTGGCGGTCTTGCTGTTAGTGCCAAGAATCACCGGCATCGGGATGCGCTGCATCAGGGCTCTAATGTTCAGGTCCCTGAAGAGCAAAGCAAGCCAGGGCATGAGGCCATAGTAGGACTCGAAAGAGGGCTCCTCACGTTGTGAACGATGATTCTAATAATGTTTCTGAATGGGAAAAATTTTAATTCAGGAGGAGAAACGGTAAGACAGTATATTTCAAATGATAACTGTATTATGTAGTGATAAATTAATACTGAGTAATTACATTGAAAAATCATCTTATGTGACAGCATAGTACCATCGAAAAACAAAGTACTAAAACGCAGCAATACGATTAGTAAGGAAAAGTTTGAAATAGTAGGAAGGTTTGGAAAGTTAAGGGACTAAATGATGAAGAAATAAAACTAGAGGGACTCAATGTGGCATGTCGCATTTCTTTTGCCTTTGCCTTCAAAATTCCTTTTCCTTTACTAATTAATTAACGAAAAAAGGAAAAAAGAAGAAAGAAAGAAATATAGATTTTGGTTTTTCTCTTCCATCCCCCTGCTCGGTCTAGTGCGCGCCCCGGACAGGGGAAGTGTGGAACTGTGCGCTTCAATGGCGACTGCGCCGATCACTGGCCTGGACGAAGAGATGGTCCGCAGCATGGCAATTGGAGCTATCTTCTCCGACTTCGTAAGCTTTTGGTTCTCTTCCCTCATTGCTTGCCCTTCTGAGTCAAACTGGAGCTCGTTTGGATCAACTACGATGTGACAGTTCACCATAAATTCGTACAGGAGAGCATTTCTATAAAGAATCATATGACTGATATAGGTATAGGTTGACAAGTAGCGGTATACACCCCTGGTGTTTCGTCCTCTCCAATGGATGAAGAGAGTGGAAAGTTGTTTTAATGGACGACTGAATTTGTAAATCTATTAACTGAGTTAGCTGTGTACATTTTCCGAAATTTGCATTCTTTTAATGAACTAGTTGACAGTGAGCTTGTTTGAGGGCTGTATCGTTATGGCTAATTTAATTGTGAAATAGACGTAATTCTTAATCTGCTTTGTTTGCATATTGCTTGCAGGGTGGGAAGATTAATTCCCTCGATTTTCATCGGAAAGATGATCTTTTGGTGACTGCAAGTGAAGATGATTCCGTGAGATTGTATGATATAGTGAATGCCAAGTGAGTTCTCTCTATATCGGAGGAATTATATATATGCTTTTTTTCTTTTTCTGTGACATATTTGCAGGAAGTGTATTTCTTCAGATTCCTGAACAGGAATCTTAATGTGTTCACAGCTATTGCGTGGACTTCCTTTTATCAGCAATTACTATGATGGGTAGTTTGGTTAAAACGTTTGTCTCAAGCCATTTTGAATTGTTACTGTACTTGATCTTAGCCACCTTGAGTTGTCGAATGCCTGAAAGACAAAAACTGGAGGAATTGATTGATTGGTCTTATGTTATGTTCCTAGTTCACAGATTTGTCTATGTGTAAACCTATCATAATATAAGGCTTTTATTTCTTTGTTAGCAAATGGAGTAGCAGTTTGTCCATGCTTCTGTAAAACCTTATTACTCCGATCATCCAAATTTCAGTGGCCCTAGTCTGATTGATCTTAAAAAATGGTGTCTGATTGATCTAGATATCACTTTCTTTGTCCGTGGTTGAAGTATATTAAATTATGCACATCTATTTCTATTATTTAAATGTGGTAGAAATTGCATTCTTTGTATAGTATGTTTAATTTTGTTATGATTGAAAAAAATAAAATAAAACTCTTTGGAAATTAGAACACTGATAAGTATGTGATTCTCCATTCGTGGAGTTATCTCTTCCTAGTTAACAAGTACAATTTTCTTTGTTTAAGGTTGCTAAAAACCACCTATCACAAGAAATGTGGCGCTGATCATGTATGCTTTACTCACCATCCAAGCTCCATCATATGCTCTTCGAGACATGATCTGGATTCCGGAGGTTAGTTTTGTTAAAATTTTGATGTGTCAGATTACATAATTTATTGGACCATTTTGGGGGTATTTTGACAGAATCGATACGGTACCTATCCATGTATGATAATCGATGCCTTCGCTACTTCAAGGGCCACAAGGAGAGGTTTGAAAACTTTATCTTCTCTTAGCTTTAACTTATTAAGTGACCTGTGGGATCGGATCTTGTATTGTAACTAGTGTTACCATGCATATACAACTGAAGGGAATGGTTCACATGTGTGGTGAACTATTCCTTTCAGATTTGAAGATCCTGCTGATGAATATACCGTTTCTTTCTGTCCTGCAGAGTAGTATCCCTTTGCATGTCACCAATTAATGATAGCTTCATGTCTGGTTCACTTGACCACAGTGTCAGAGTATGGGATCTTCGTGTAAATGCTTGTCAGGTAGTTTTCTGGTTTTTAGTAAACTCAGTGGAATTAGATTCATCTTATACGGTTATTACTAGGTTGTAGATATAGTTGTTTTTCTTTTTCAACCCTGTATAAAAGATTTAGTACAATGTTATGAGGATGCTTACTTACATGGCTATCAGGGAATTTTGCATCTTCGTGGTAGGCCAACTGTTGCGTACGACCAACAAGGACTTGTTTTTGCTGTAGCAATGGAAGGTGGTGCTATCAAACTTTTTGATTCTCGCTCCTATGACAAGGTTCTATTATGTTAACTGTTTTACACATTGAACAGAACACTATCTGCATCACAATATTTTTTTCTGGTTCTATCTTGAGCAATAATATTCCTTTTTTACCCAATGTCAGGGCCCTTTTGATACCTTTCTGGTTGGCGGAGACACAGCTGAGGTGTGTGACATCAAGTTCAGCAACGATGGAAAGTCAATGCTTTTGTCAACGACAAATAACAATATTTATGTACTAGATGCATATGCGGGAGATAAGGTTGTAACCCCTGTTCTTCTGTTGAGTTTTTTGCCAGTTGAATGTTTAGACTAATTTTCTCTTATCGCCTGGCCATTTCTTGGCAGCAGATGTTTCAATAAAGCCTCCAAATTTCTGGCAATCATTTCAACCTTGTTTCTCTCCTGATATTAAGCTGACTCTACACATGTTCATGGTTTATGCAGCGCTGTGGATTCAATTTGGAGCCATCTCCCGGTACAACGATAGAGGCAACATTTACTCCAGATGGCCAATATGTTGTGTCAGGTACATATTCTCTTGCAAAAGCTCTTTGTTTCAATGATTACATCTGAACAAACTTGAAGTAGCATTTTCTTGGCCTAAAAAATTATGTATTCTTCAATGACCTGCAATTGCATCACTCTGAGGTTGATCTTTTATACTTCTCTAAGGCTCGGGAGATGGAAATATACATGCATGGAATGTTGACATGGGAACTGAGGTACATATTTTTTTGCTACCTTCTACTTTGCGATGGCGGATTCATGATATACTCAGACCAATCACATTTCAAAATTAGGTCGCAGAATTCTCATGGTAATCAAAACATAATAAACAGCATGTTCATATCAATTAGCTCTGGTTTTGATTAGTTTGTACGAACAACAACACATTGCAAATCAGCTTTCGGATTGGTTGCTGAACATCTCAAAGGCTTTATCAGTGAATGATTTTCTCGGCCTATTGAATCAGGTTGCGTCATGGAATAGTTACATCGGAGTGTCTTCATGCCTGAAGTGGGCCCCACGTCGGGCAATGTTTGTAGCAGCATCCTCTGTCCTCACATTCTGGATACCTGGCTTGGACTCTCAGGGTTCCTTAAGGAATGAAGCTGCTTCCTAACTGGATAATCACATGAACCAGTAAGACTCAAACCCTTTGTTACTGATAGACAATGATTATTTCTTTTCCCACCCTTCTAAGAGCAAAATCTTGTCCTGATCTCTGGAGTTTGCGGGGCTGATAGTGTGCTGGTCCGAATTTATTCTGCCCTTTCTCCTCTTCCCTCCCTCGAGAGAACAGGGTTTTAGCCTTTGCAAGAGTGTTCTTTTCTCCTTTTTCCCCATTTAATTTCCGCCTCCGGGCCATAAACTCCGAAGTTCGACTCAGAGCACTGAGATTGGGACCACAATTGATTCCCGAGTGAGCCACAGGAGCCGGTGCACGGAAGTGGGGGTGGTCGCCTGAAAGGGCCCCGTCAAGGCCATCACTTGCAAGAGGAGATCGAGCTGATCTACAATGTCGGTATAAGTAGGGAAATGGAATGGTTGATGATGATGGAGTTTCGGTGGATTCTCATCGAACCCCATCGGTAGTGCAGGAACCGAAAACCCACCGGAAGCAGTCCGTGTCCGTGACCAGGATGCATCCCGGATCCCAGGAGAAATTTTCCGACCTCCCGTTTTCTGGTCACAGAATCTCTCTCTCTCTCTCTCTCTCTCTCAGGTTTTCAGTGAGGCTCATGCGTGGATTGTGTATGACACGAACCACTTGACATGAACCTTGTGAGTCTAACCCATGAATAGCATCAAGATGACCATCGTCCATCCACCAGTACGATCTGCTTCTTAACAGAATGTTCAAAATGCTTAGTCACATAATCGAACCCTCCAGTGTGACAAAGAATCACGAAATTTGCACGAATTTAGCATTGGAAGGTCTAGCGGATGGTACACGGATTTATACGGTGCTCATGTCATGGCGTCAGAGATTGGCTTCATGATGGTTCTTCCGAGGACGCTTGAAACTCTTCTGTTGGTGGACCGGAACAGAGAGGAATGGAATGGAATGGAACTTCATCGGAGAGGTATGGGCCACATGGGGTGGGGTGGATATCGGTCATCAGCGTGAGTCGTGCGTGCGCTGGGCTGACATGACAATCCATGTGATGTGGCGGTTCACGGTGACCCAACCCCGACAGCTGGCAACATCGAAATGGACATAAAGTTAAATAGACCTCGGACTTCTCCTCATTTTCCTATTCCAACTTATTTTCACCATCTCATGGTCGGTATTCAGTGGTCAATCATGGATTCTACAATGTCTAACGGCACATGACGACCATGAAATACAGTACAATACCATCAACACTGAGTCTCTGTTTTCATCCATCCCCATCTCCTGTCTTTAGTTTCGGGAATAGTTAATCAAGTTCTTTTTGTGATTTGTAAATGGTTCTTAGAACATTTAAGCGTGGTCGTGGTGCGTACGCATTATGTATGTCGAGATGTGATTCTCCACCACGTGGCAGACATTTCCGTAAATTAGCAAGAAAAAAAAATGAGCTCTCTCTGTTGGGGGTACCCACGATCTCTATGGGACTTGTTCACTCACGTGTTACTAAAAATGGGTCCATATCTCTTATTATCCAATATAAATTTAAAATCTGAATCGATCAATTTAACCAAATATTAAATATTAAATAACATTATATAAACAATTTTTTTTAAAAAAAAGAACTCTTTCTGGTCTGTGCTCACACCATTGGAGGGCACTTGCGACAGACCTTAAAAAGGAAAGGGGGCAACATTTTCAGGAAGAAAAAAGTATTGCCTTTACTTGGGAAAAATGTTTTGGTCCGACATATTGTCGTCGATTCAAGATCAAGAAACTGGTCCGATTCCTGTTAGCAAGACTTTTCATATTGATGTCAACAATGTTCTAGAGGATGGATGTCTCCCTGTAATCTTAAAGGTTGTTCTCAATATCGGCGATATGTGTCCTGTTTAAGAACGTCGTATCCATATAAAAAAAGTCAACGTCCATAAGATACATGTTTGACCGTATAAACTAAATGTGTCTTGCCATGTTAATTATACACGTACACAATCATTACATCTAATACTATGTTAATAAAAATTCAATTAAAATAACTATCATATCATTATGATAATAAGATAATCACAATAAATTACAATAGATAAACTTCAACGCACTTTATATAACAAATTAAATTAATAATACATGTAATTAAATAAATAAAATATATTAACATATTCTTTACATATTTAAATATATTTAATTAGATAAAATTAATATCTTCTTAATTACATAAATTTATCACTTAACCACCTTGTTGTTCTCCTTTTTATTTATTTGGGCGGTGGGTAAAGCGTTTATATATATATATATATATATATTGGTGTCGGCAATGCAAACAGTGATCTCTCGGCTGAATTATTTAATTCCTTCTGTTTTTTCTTTTTATTTATATCGGTGTTACTCAAAACCGTAATAATCGACTAATCGATTAGATGATATATTATTCAACATAAAATCCATCAATTAAATTCCAAATACTAACTTTCAAAATTTTCAAATCTTAAATCTATCTTATTATATATTATTAGGTTAATTATTTAATTGCTTCAAGTGAGAAACAATACTGCAGCTTTTTGACAGAAAAATCATTAATGTTGACGCAAAACACACACTCACTACTGTATTACTATGAACTGCTAGCCAGGGACAGGATGGATGGCTGCGGGAGTGATCTAAGCCTTTTTAAATTGAACTTTGGGAAATTAGTAAATTTGCATATGAATTTTATTAATTTTTTTTTATATAGTTATCAAGTTTTATCTTATTTTTATAATCTTGAAATCAACCATCTATTATTATTATTATTCCCTTTTTAAAACTTCTTGTAATGCTCACCCTCTGAATGTATTTTCCAATTTCGTCCTCAATTAAATCCATATTTGGAGGGGGTGGGGGGAAGAATTAATGCCATTTACCCTCGAATGAAACCCTATGAATTAAAGGGTTCAATCCTTTCTTCTTTTACTATTTTAAGTTATTTTTCCTGCAATCTTAATCTTAATATATCCATAGACCCAACCCCGCCACCTGCCTTACAATTATTATATGTAATAAAAAGGGCATCATCTGTGAGTAGCTAAAATCAACAATCATTGTCATGTATCCCATAGACTAAAAATATGTAATCAGGGCATGCAGCTAGCTAACTTCTTACCAAGGGAATATCTCATGCTCAGTGAACAAAATCAATTTTGAGTCCAGGCGTTTGTATTCATCTTCCACTAGTGACCAAGAGAACCCGCATTTAATTTTTGTTGGCGCAATTTTCAGTCGTGCGGTAGTGTGCACATAGACCCCTCCCTTACGAGGAACAGCGTGTCGCAACATGAACTAAGATACAGAAACATGATGCATGTGCGCCGAGGAATGTTTTTCCTGACTAAAAGAGTCTGTCAAATTCATAGAATCTTCATATACATACATATATACATATAAACAGCAAATTAGTGAACCAGGTTAGGTGAAAGACATTCCCTTGCTCCCCACAAGAAGCCAGTGCCCACTTGAACAACACAAATCAGTGATCTTTTCACTTGCCCAGAAGAGCACGGGCACTTCATCTGAGAGTGAGAGAGAACCGATAGAGATTTGGTACAATTAAGTTCAGTTCAACAATACAGTAAGAAGAGTACTACGCATTCATATATAGTAGCATTAAGCACATGAAGTTTAGTGGTCCATATAAATTCGCTGAGAAGACGGGAGAAACCCTAAAAGGATTTCTATCTTCTTGTTCGTGTGGATTCCTTCACAAAACAGTAATCCAGAATGAATTTTACACGGTACCTTCTCCTCCTTCCCCTTGATGCCCATCTCCAAACCCTCCATCGTTATTACTCCATTGATGATGGTAGCCGGGGTAGCAGATGAACCCTTGGCCCTGGTCAAAGCCTTGTCCCCCGCCCCGGTGACCAGAACTATTAGAGGTCGACCTTCTCCTTGTCGTGTACCGGACGAGATCGGCATTGGTCGCATCTAGCTCCCTCTGGAGCCGGATGACCTGTCTCTGGAGGACCGAGATTGATCCCACGCAGCCGTAAACAGGGTCCCTCAGCCTTGCCTCGGCCTCGTAGGCCAGGGAGTTGACGGCGTCCTCCCTCTGGTGGGGCAGCACCTCGTGGAGGAGCTTGCTCACGTTGCTCGCCCCAAATATCTTATGGACGCTGGCGAATTTCTGAGGCTCCTCGGGCGGGAAGTAGGGTGCGAAGATGCAATCAGGCTGGCATTTTCTCCTCAGGAACTTGCAAGCGGCGCAAGGCGAAGTAGAGTAATAACTCGAAGAAGAAGAAGAAGAGGCCATTAACCAATCGTCGCTAGAACGAAGCAAAACAGAAACTGAGAATTAAAATTGCATACACTCAAGATGTGCTATATTTTGGTAAAAATTAAACCTATCAGAATTTGTCATGTCATCATGAACTTCCAGATACTAATATTTGATACTTCTCGGCCTCATACATATACATTTCACAGTCGTAATGAATTCTTGAATAAATATACCGAAGAAATAACTCCTACAAGACTTTTAGGTTCATGATGACAAGCTAATTATTTTCCTAGTCTTAGTTTCTTAGTCCTCCTTGGAGATTTTTCGCGAAATCTCAACAAGAAAATCCCCATCCTCTCATTTTCTGGAGGGAATTGCCTCCGCAGGCTGCAGTTGTGTATACACATGCTCATTAATTAGATCAACCTCAGTCAATTCTGGAGAAATACTCGTTGTCGAATTCGTCGAAGCGTCATATAGACGGATACACCTTGAGTCTTTAGGGTTAATCAAAATCCACATGATTCTGGAAAAAAATTGGCATATTACTAACCCCCTCCTCCGAGCTCCAGCTTCACTTTTTATGACTCAATCAGAATATAAGCTATTGACTTGAAAATTCATCTAAACGATTAGAAACAGCCCAGTTCTCTGTTCAATCTGGATTGAGCTAAGACTCGGACTTATGCATCTAACTTAATACACAGGAGATAGCTTCGATTTATCTATTCTCAACTATTGATAGGGACTGATCCTCTGGAGAGAGAATGCGAACATGGCTCACCGTATGAAATACATATTTCAATTTTCAAATATGAAACGGTTTACACGCTAAAAATTCAAATCAATGTGAGATCCTCTCTCTTTTCTTATCTCCCAGCAATGGGGACATGTCAAGGCTGGATGCTATCATGATCAAAACCCACGATCATAATCAGTAATACCCAGGTAGTATACAAGTTCTCCACGAATAACGGCAAATATGTAAGATATAGTACAATACAAATATATATATATATGTATTGGAAAATAGAATGGAAAAGTTGTACTCACCCCTTTCACGGACACTCGAAAATCTTTTTCTCTATACTTGGAGATACTAAAAAATTAGTGCATGTACTTATTTATGTGTGTATATAAGTAGAAGATTGATGTATACCTTTGAGCAAAGCTGAGATCAGAAGAGACAGAGAGAGACAGAGAGAGCTCTTTCGAGATCTGTTACGCGTTTGATGGTTCCGAGGAAGAGAGAGAGAATTGGGGGATGAACCGATGATCACCAGACGGCCATTGGAACATAGAAATTCCTTGGATCCTCTGTAACTTTTGATGTGAGAGTTCAAGGGTGGGGGGGTGGAGATCTCACGGGAGGAGGAGAATTCAAAGAAACCCTAAGTCATTGCTGTTGTTGTTTTGCTGTTTGTTGGAAGCTAATTGGGGACAGGAACCTGCAGAAGCACAGTGAACAAAAGGTGAAGAGGAGGAGAGAGTGAATGCCGAAGGGGGAGGAATGAATTTATTCAATACGCATAAATGAATTGAAGGGCAGACAGAACGGCATTTTGCACAGTGAGTATTGGGAGAGGGATTGGAATTGGAGCCGGCGATTTAAGAAAACAAAAGAAAAGGAGGGTAAAAGACAACGAAGCATTGAATGCAGGGCTACAAAAGAAAGGGGATGACTATGACACTTGACTTTATCATTAGAGGAGATTATTTTCCAATTATACTATTTGGCACTGTAATATCTTTGTTGATCAGTGTCAAATTTTTCTCTAGTTATATTTTACTCAGTCAAATTTCATGTGTTTCTTTCCTTCTTTTTTTTTTCACTTCTACAACTGGAAAAGCATTTTAACATTCAAAATTCTCCCATCTTGGGCCATTGTTCTTCCCTCCTTGCTCCTGCAATTGAGACCACGGAGTCCACAGGGGATAAAAAGGGAATGGAGTTGGAGATAAAAGAGAAATAAGTATAAAGGTACGAGAATTTTCCAAGTAAAAATTAGATTGGGGTTGAGGTATATACACTTGGATCTCTTCCCAAAGAGACTAGCATGGTTTATTTACATGAATGTCCCATTTTTCACAACTAACTGATCGTAATACCATAGTTGGGCATCTATAGTTCAGTGCAGTCAATCAGGCCTTCACAGTAGTCAAAAGAACCAAACTTCCATACTCCAATCGTGTAAGTCATTCCAGATAGCCGAGACTGCTGCCGGCTTTAAAGCAAAATTGGACTCCAAGGTCGAGAGGATAGCTCAAGATAATACTTAATTTATATTGCCTAACATGTCCAAAGCCAAAAGCAGATGCTCTCACACTAATCTCTCACTTTGCTGTTGCAAAACGGCCTAAAGTCCTATAAACAACAAACCAAGAAATCCAGAGGCAGGTCAGGCAATGACACAGAAGTTTCGCACAAGCATGCGATACTTCAAAAGTGATA
The DNA here is from genome assembly GCA_900174645.1 of Sonneratia alba. Classification (NCBI taxonomy): domain Eukaryota; kingdom Viridiplantae; phylum Streptophyta; class Magnoliopsida; order Myrtales; family Lythraceae; genus Sonneratia; species Sonneratia alba. The sequence goes on along the minus strand of FWPY01000024.1, from coordinate 4,002,114 downwards.
GCGGCATGTGTCACATGCCATTATAGGACCAATCATACATTAGCCACACTCATACAGGATTGCTAACGAGTACAAGAGAAGATATGAGATGAAGAAGAATTAACATGCATAATAAGCCTCATAGATGCAGATTAAATTCGAGACTTCTTAATTCAGATCGAATGCAATATAATTAATATCGGACTCTTTGGTATTCTGACCTTCAGTGTTTTTAATTTTTACTTGGGGGTTGAAGTTGGTGTCTCCTATGTGTGGTCAAATGATTGAAGGGTGGGGTGAGGAGAGGAGCACAATCTAAGAGGTAGAATCCGAGAGGTGTACTGTTAGCATTTCCATTATTGAGAGGACTGCTCCCCTCCCTCATCAGCAAAAGTCAACAGTATATCTCTGAGCAGAGATCCCCCCATTGTAGCTCAGTACGGCCACCACCAGAATGGCATATTCAGCCCCTCAACACAGTTCACGACAATGACCGAATTTAATGTGGTCTCTGCTCTATTTGCTTCCTCCTCTTCCATCCCCATCCCCTTGTTGGTGATCCGTCACATGCATGCAAAAACCATACACTTCCCTTTCGTTTTCACTGTGCTCTCCATCCTTTAACATGCCGTGGATCCCCCCATAACTATTACCTTACACTATAATTTTCTTTAAATTATAAATGATGTTCATAGGTTGAAAAAAGAGACAGTATAAAAAGAATGATGATAAAAAAGGCTTTATACAATTTAACCGATGAGAACGGAATCCGATAACTCATAGATAAAAGTTCAAGTTAGATATCTACGCACCCAAGTCTCCTTCCTCATTACAGTGCATTTACGTGATCTAGAACATGACGCATGCCACGTTGTGCCCAACACTATGCTTGACAACGAATGGATTGTTCGCGAACATGGCCAATTTTATCGATAATGTGTGACGTACATGTACAGTAAGTGTCATCTTAATAGGACCCATTGAATTGGATCATCCAAACCGGTTCTAAGTCACGGGAGTTAATTCTATTCAACATTCAAGCCAGCCATTAGGCTTTTTCCCCCCATCCCCAAAACATTACCTTTCAAGATGCCCTATATTTTGGCTATTGTAGTATTACTATCAGATGTGTGTGCCTTAATGCATTCCTTCCAACGCCCTGCCTTTTGATCCTATGAAGGTACAAATCAAAGGGGCCGTGGTGTGTGTCAATCAAGAGTCGAAATGCTCCACATTTGATCCTCAGACTCGTACCCACCGGAATGCCTCGTCCATAACGCAGGCTACTTAAACTTGACCTAAACATGTCATTTTTGTACCTTGTGTGTCTCACGCACTAACTTGTCGTGACCCTTAAAATTCCTCAACTAGAAGAACCGCATGTAAGTAATCTTTAGTATCTATGGAAATATACACCTTCCAATATGTGTGCATGTATGAATTAGTATACATTTTTATGGAGGGAATCATTGCAATGATTATTACTTCTTTTTTTTTATTATGAACCCCACAAGTCTATCATTTTTTTTTAATACAAATTCTTCTTACTAATGAAATTTAAATATCAAATTATTCTAATTAATTTATACAAGTAAACTAAATCATTAGTTTACTTGCTTGTTTTATTCTGCACTAGATCAATCACTCTTTTGAGATTTGAAATATCTCATAAATCTTAGGGAAAAATAGTAGAAATTAATCAAATATGGGCTTAGTTTATTGGAGAACACATGCGGAATACCTGAGTTACGATCGATAATGTTTAGTTCTTCCGACACATACATCTTGCGAACACAGTGGTGTGAATGACAAGTTGCACGGCCGTTCTCAATAATTGTGCGACCAGGGAAAGAGAAGCTAAAGACCAAAGTATCTGATCACTCGAAGACAGGCCAGGCCATCATTCATTCATGTACAAAATCTCTCTCTCTCTCTCTCTCTCTCTCTCTCTCTTTTCCCACCTTTTTCGAAGATATATATATATATATACATAATTCATATATATATATATCTGTATGGTACAAAATGTGATCGATATTTTGCTCGGCTCCTCACTTTTACGAACGTTTCAAGAAGGCACATCGATCGTCTGAAAATTTCCAAGTTATTCCTGGGTTCTTCTTCCACTAATCTGTAATTCAACTTAATATTTCGAAATTAATTAAATTCTTAGTAATTAATATCCTTCTTACATTAATCCACTGATAAAAAAACTCTAAGCATTATAAACTTTCTGATTTCTTAAAGATTAAATTCGCAATCAGTCAGAGTCAAAATAGCTCGATGGCAATGATGCTTTTGGGAATCGTGATTGTGAACCAACAGTGCTGAAATGCAGGCGCAAAACACATATAGGGCCAACACTACATTAATTTCGCGGTCATTCTTTTTTAAAAATAAATTATAAATGCGGTGAAGGGCTGTACCATTGAAAAAAGACATGAATTTTTTATTAAAATTTAAATTAAATTTTTATTATTTTTAAACTGATACAACATCTGTAATTAGTATTATTAAAAGTGTGGTCCGGACTAACCCTTATTTGAACAAGAGTGGATAGGTATTGTGCTATTCTCTATCTAATGGGTATGCCCGCTTACCCGCCCCGTTATATAACATGTCATGTTATAAATATTGTATAACATACAATACACAATATTACGTACTTTATAATAATATAATATAATATATGTTAAGTAACCTTTAATATAAATATATTTTATATTTGTTTTATAAACGGGGCAGGGCGGGGCAGGTCCAGGCCCTCAAATATCCGCCCGACAACAATCACACTTGCTCCTATATTGAATTATCTTAATGAGTTTATATCAGTAAAATTATATGAATTAATTAGATAAAAAATTTAATTTAATGATATATCTTTGATACGAAATTGATATATTATAAATTTAATTTTAATAATAAAATTTTGTAATATTATGATACGATGCTGGCCATATTTTATATGGAGAGAGAAAGGAAACAATTTATTTAGATTGATTGGCACACAGAGTCGGCTGTTGGTGCACCACAAAATTTGAAAATGGTGAAGTGATATTAATGTGAAGCCCTTGGTTTAATAGGAAGAGGAGGAGGAGGAGGATCATTAGGGATCTCAGTTGCACTGAGCCCTACTCTCTCTCTCTCTCTCTCTCTCTCTCTCTCTCTCTCTCTCGCCGTATGAAGCGGAGACGGGTGTCTCATCCAAAGCTCATTTTTCGCAAGTGCCCTAAATCCATAGGGGTACAAAAGGAGGCCGTACACGGGTTCGCCCCTAATCATAGTTTTCCGATTATTTTATTTTTTTCCCCCGCCCCAAAAGTGAAGGAGAATTTCACCAATACCACCGAATCTTTCCTTATTTTTCTATGCTGATCCCGACCTCTCTTTGTGGGAATTACTTTAATCCCTAACGTGGCAGTACGGATCCTAATTAATAGAAATTCGGTCTCCAGAACTTATTTATGGAAAGAGATATTAAATTATATCAACTAATAATAAATATTGGTTATTGTTTCTCTTTTTTGATTTTTTTAGTTATTTATCGATCGCGTGATTATTTAGAAATTTAGATCAATCAAGATTAGTTTAGGTTTAAACTTGATTAATCCTCTAAGGATTTAATCTTCCAATCATGAACTTTCTTTACTTAATCCGAAATTATTTTTGAAATACATAGGTGATTATTTTTCTTTTTTCTTTTTTTTTTGAGTGGAGAAGAGACGTGATAGGCATTTTACTTTTACAGTGCAGGTGAGTTGTTAGCAAAGTTGGATGCCAAAATTGAAAGGTAGGGATAGATTGAAACTACATTGATGAACTAACTATTCCAAAAACCAGAGATATAGCATCTGTTAGTTAGTCTAAACGTAGAGGTTAGAGATAGCGTAACTCTTCAAGCGATCAGCATCACAATGGGTTGATTTTAAGCTCCCTCGACCTTATGTTACATTCATAAACATCGATATCTGTCGTCCTTATAATATTAGAGATAGCATGAGTTCAGAGTAACCTATCTATAAATAAAAAGGATATGATGGGGTTGGACAAATCATACCTACAAAACTTCCAAAAAAATTGATTTGATTTAATATTTGACTTATTTAAGAGGTAAATATATTTTCCCTCTCAATGATGAGAGCATTTCTTGGAAGGACAAGGGCGGCTGACTAGATAATCCAATCAAGTGACATTATTAAGCAATGTGCCTGTTGGTGTATCATTGATGAGGATGCCTCGATAATGGAGATTATCAGGGCCGGCCATTACATTTGTTATACCCAAATGTTGAAGTTTGCTTCTAATGGAATAAAAATGAACTACCCATTATGGGTGTGATAAAATGGTTCGGTACTTATTATTTTAATGAGAAAATTCAAGTTCGAGTCTCACCTGCAGCGGAGAACTCTTAATCTCTTAAATGGGCTGACCCCGAACAATTTAGATTAATCAGCTAAATAAAATCTAACTAGATACCGGCGGTTACATCAAAATGAAATATAAAGGAACCCCTTTTATGCATGAATTTCAAAAAGGAATCATAACTTCTTCTTCTTCTTTTTCCTGGTTAGCCTGATTGATATTTAAAAATATAGTCAACTATAATCCGCGTCGATTGTTGATTTTCTCAATACATAATATTCGAATATAAAATCCTACTTAATGATAAGATATATGAAACTACCCAAATCAAATCGACACATGAGGAATCATGTTTTGATAACTACATTGATGTTTAGCTGACTCAGATCTCAAGTGTCTTGGATCAAGAATATCCATTTAGAATGATAGGTAAATATGGAGTGTACATGAAAATGAGAATATATATATCTAGAGAGAGAGGGGGAGGGGGGGAGGGGACTAATGATTATAATGGCAATAATTGGGTGATGATAGGTTGATCAAAGTTCTTTTGTGCATCACGCTCGAATGATTGTGGGTTAGAACTTAGTGTCACTTCCACGTCTATTCTATAAGATATTAATGTCTATTCTATGTGATATCAATAGAGAACCTGGGCCAAAGAAAGATCGGCCGGGGTGGGACTACTGGAGCATGATGAGCTCCATCTTTCGGCACCCGAGTGATATACATTAGCCTCTCGCTTTTTCATCGACTAGTAGAATTGGACCAGTGTCAGCGTCACGCCTGGATTTTACATGCTGTCACAAGCAATCACACTCATCTTTTTGAGCTTAATTAGATGCAATCCTCTACCGGCCAATAAGTGACACTTTTGGTAAGGTACCCCTTTGCGACGATACTTGGTTCGAAACTGTGGCGCATTTGGTCCCTAAACTTCATTATCTATTTTTCTCCTCATTGCATGGTGCTTTCTATCTATAGAGATAAAATTCTTAATAATAGGCCACAAAATAATTAAGAATATTGTGATTCGGAAAAAAAAAAGAAGTTGATTTGGATATGAAGTCTCGATTTGACTTATATGTACTCATAGAGCAGATCGTGGCTTTTGTGATATCCCGTGTCATTCCCGTGCAAAGAGGACCCCACTAAGGTTGTCTTAGAATTTCAGCGTTGCCATTTTTTTCCAGCTATGTACGCGTCCCACGTTGAAATTCACTCGGTCAAGAAAATTAGTCAAGCGCGATGACTTGACGGGCAGGTCATGACCCCAAGAAATCCTAGGGTCTATTACCAGAGTGGCCCTCTCTCAAAATTCTCTAATTAATGAAAGAATAAATAAAAATAGGCCAACTACGTCCACCATGGTAAGGTAAGTAATTCTGGAAGAGGGCAATTTTGGTAAAATGAGGGTCCATTTTTCTGATGGATTCAAGACATGACATGACGTTGCCAGGTAGAATGTTTGACCATAACACTAACATTCTCGTGTCTGTGTAGCCTGAGTCCTTTCTTTGTTTGGACTTTGGTGGCGCTTAGTACAACAATTACTGTAAAATTATGTACAATTTACCCAATTTTTTTCGAATGCAAGTAAGGTGATAATTTTGCTGCATTTTTTTTCATAAGCATATCGATCGACTGCATTACATCAGGTTAAGCTTTCCCAGGTAAATGCCAGGTCCCTTACCGTGACATAAGAAACTTGCACGTTCCCAAAGTTAGAAAAAGTGTGTACTGCAAATACTTAACTTGTCTAATATTACGTTTTAACAAAATTTGCGACTGATTATTGGAGTAAAGATTCGAAATTTACGAGGAAAATTCGAACTTTACGATGAACGAAGAAACCGAGTTGGAGGAGCTCTGCGAAGTCGGTGATGAGCGAGGACAACCGTTCTATACTTCCAATCGCAATCCGGGGCTGGGCCAATGGGCCTTATATGGAAGCTCAACATCCGATATGAAGTCGGTCCCCGTTGACGGGATAAATTTCTAATCTCATCACATGGCTTGAACGTCTCCAACGGAATAGATATTGCCAACCTGAGTACGATCGTCTGGCAGTGGTTGCATACCTTAAAGTGCAGCATCCAGCTCTTCTCCATCCGACTGACGTAGGAATCCGTGATTTTGTGTACGAAACTCGACACTTGTAAGAGAAACATTGCTTTTAGCGAGCAGTTGCTTATTCAATTCATCAGATCATGTGATCAACTAGATGATTGTGTCAGAAGAAGGAATTGTGAGGTCGCGCTTTTCTCATCCCAAGACCAAGCTCAATGATTTTTTTACGGCGTTAAAATTTTAGATATATATATATATATATACTACTTAATACATAAAAATATAATATATCTCAACTAGTTTAATTGATTTTATCTTACCTATCTATTAAGAAATAAAATTTTCAAAATAGCATATTGCATTCATTCGAAATATTTGAGCTTAGAATTTTGCTAAAGTAAAAAAAAGTGTGAAATTATTTTGATTAGTCATGATAGTATTTCTCGTAGTTCAAGAACACAGTAATGCACAGTAGTGACCGACCTTATATGCAGACATTTGTACATATGTTTATTGAATGATATTCACCTCATAAATTCTGTCAAAATCAGCCTTCTCATCCTCATTTATTTAATTATTTTAGGATAGATTTCACTTATTAGTTCACATATTTATTTCACGTCTGGTAGGCACAAGATACACATTAAATTAGTCCATTGGAATGAAAGAGGATTTGGTATAGTAGCAGTATTCTCGATTTAATAATTAAGAGGTTATAAGTTTGATTCTCATCGTGAGATTCTCGTGCTCATTTATTCTCTCCCCATTTCTATTATCCCATTTTGAGCACATGAATCTCATACGTAATCAGGAAAAAAAGTGAATTAAAAACAAGACATTTGAAAATTAATATTCTTAAAGCATTATTAGATTCCCAAATGTAAGTGTGCCATAGGATGGGTCTCCACCGTCCCTGACTCGTTGGGCAACCGATGTTTCTGGGGACCTCGAAGCAACACCATCCCAATGCAACCCATCCGTTGCGGGAACTGTGAAACCGACTCCAGAGGCCCCACCCGTTGCCCAGCACCGGGAACGAGAGCGCGCACAGCGGGCCTCGGACCCAAGAGCCCGTAGAAGGTCTAGGAACATTTGCATGTGTGCGTGATTCTGTACTAGGGTTCCCTTTCCCTGTCCACGTATTCGAGCATGCAGAGATGTCATATCAGCTTTCCATTTGACATAAGTAAAATGAAGATGGATACTAACAAACATTTCTTTGCCAGTGAGCCTCGTGGTCGAAATTAAGTGAGTAAATCAAATGTAACTCAAAAATACACTGTCGTATCAAGATTTACTATGAGATCATCGGAAGAAGTTACCAGTAGCAGTTTCTTGCATCTGACCGTGACATGCGAAAGATAAATTGATGAAGGCTAGTTAGACATGTGTGGAATTAGAAATTTGGTTCCTACATGATGCGTACAAGCATATTATAAGGGTCCGTGATCGACAAGTAGCATACGATGCCATGCACACCCATCTGTGGGAAAATGGACCAATTTGTCAATCGCTGCACGCATTGGCAAAGTAATTCTGCTCGCAGCTAAAGCGCCAGCGTTGGTCATGGTTGGGTTCAGAAAATGATTTTCGAACTAAAAAAAGAGCCAAACATTCGGTCTGTCTATTTACCTTTTAGCGCCCTGGCAGCCTCGTCTCTTAGGATTGCATATGGAGAAATGGAGAACCGGATTGAACCGTGAACCGAATTGAATCTAACATAAAAAAATCAGTTTTGGATGAATTGGTTCTTGTATAATGTGATTTTTTGAGGTGAAATGGTGCAATTAACTGATTTAAACCACCTAATCATATTCTTAAAAAAATTACAATATTGTAAATATAATAAAAATAAAATATAAATACATTAGAAATATTTTTAAAAATTAAAAAATAATTAGATATTAATTATTTTATTATTATATAACATATTTTCTATAACTTTATAGTAAATTTCATTCCAAGTAGATCAGCTAAACTTAATTTTATATATTTAATTTATCATTAATTAAAAAATTTATAATTTTAATAATTTAATAATTTTTTATTTTCTTATATTCCCTAGAGACTTTTATTTCATTTTGGTTTAATTTAATATTCAATTCATTAATTATGTAATTGTTATGGTTCAAAATATAATATTCAAACTGAATTCGGCATTCCTATAATCTCCTGAGAGGGATCGCCGGGGCACCCGACAAGGCGCGGTTTCGCCGCACACAGCTCGAGGCTCAAGCTCAATCAGGGAAACAATAAAAAAAAATTAAATAAATATCCCAGGGGCAAAATGGTAAAATCATAGATAACCGTAGCGGGAAAAAGAGCCGTTAGCAGCGAAATCACAAACAATTGGCGCCGAAAAACCCTGCCTCCCACTCTTACGCTGCCCGTAAGTTCTCGGGCAGCCGACTCTGCCCATTTCTGAGAATTAATATATAACTCTCTTCTCTCTCACTCCGTCTCTCTCCCTCTCCCTCTCTCAAGAGTCTCAACTCTTAGTCTTCGTTCTGTTCAGCCTCTCATATCTTAAAGGGAGAAGCTTTTTCTCTGTTTCTTTCTGGTTGTGCAGCTAAAAATCCCCATCTTTCCTCAGTCGCCTCTGCATCCTCCTCTGAATTTGTGGATGGGGTGCTCGAAGAAGTCCCAGGCGGAAGCCGGCGTAGATGCCGAAGCCAAGAAGTGGGTGGTCACCGGAATCTCGATTCGGGCTGCTCTGAAGCCGATATCCACAAAGCCGAGGCCGAGAGTGTGGGAGACAGGGGATGAAGCCAGCAACGAGGAGGAGGGACTGCCGAGGCCCACCACGCCGACGGGGCGGGAAGCGAGGATACCCGACCGGCTGCCCTGCCCGCCTGCCCCGAGGAAGCGTCGCCCACGGCCCTCGAGATGCCATGTCGGCGACACCCGGGAGTTCTTCACGCCGCCGGACTTGGAATCGGTGTTCAAGCTAGGCCGGTGCTGAGAGAGGGAAGAAATTAGGTGACAGAGATGGGCTCCATAGAAGCAGCAGCAGCAGCAGTTATGACTTAGGTTTAGGATGTAGGAAATCAATGTAAGATTGATTAACATAAAACTAAGTTTAACTAGATTAGATGTTTAATATTTGCTTCTGTTTTCCTGTAATTTTTCAGTTATAAAAGTAGATATATTGAGTTAAAATGAGATCCAAGGAAGAGAGGAATAAGAACAGCAGAAACCGCACCCAATGAGTGATATCCTTTTTCCTTTTTTGGGTTGCTCTCTTCCTTGCAAGAGTGTTATTTGTAGAGGGGTGAAGAGTAGGAGAAGATGAAGGTGTACAAAACCCAATTCTTGGTATTCCTAAATATGGGATTTCTAGTTCATTATTTGCTCTCCTTCTGCACTTCTCCCATCCCAAAATGTGAAATTTCTATGGAGTTTTTTTTTTGAAAATTCTCACACTATTACTGTAATATATTTGAAAATTTCCTCATAACCATTAGATTAATATCTTGGGAGCTCCATAATGTCTTTAAAAAATTATTTTTGGGCAGATGTTTACCATAATATGAAATGTGAACCCTTAAGTACAATTCAAAAATGCCCCAACAAAATGGCTTGTAAAGTCTCTTTCATGGCTCTTATGAATTGGACAAATACCAGTTTCCTTACAACTCTCTTGAAATCGAGGGAATTTTTGTAAGTTAGTGTACATTTTGATTGACCCATTACATCAATGAAATACTTTACTTAATAGGGAGAAAAAAAATTCATTTTCATGGCTGAGGTGAAGCGTCGCGCTTGGTTGCACCACAGTCATCCGGGAGTGACATGTGTTTCTCAAAGCCTATGTCTGTCCCTGATAGTCCTCTTCCGTCCTCTTTGTGCCTATCTACAGGGAAACAACATTCGACAATGGATGAACTATTATTATATACACAGTTAATCCGAGACGAAGGCATTTGGTTAAAACGTTCATTGGCAATGCGCGTGATCATATAGTGAGTGGGAGATTCTTCCTCATTTTTTATCATATTTTTCATAATTGAGTTCAAATTATCATGTGATCACGAACATTAGAGTTTGAAGTTGTATACTGATTTTTGATTCGATTGATTATTTATATTTTTACATAATTTTTTATTCGATATGGTATCTAGTCCGGCGACTTCCCTGTCAGTATATATGTTTGGCAATTTTGAACCCTAAGACATTTCTTGGCTTTAGAGGACACCACGTTACATGCTATATGTTCCCACCACAATGGTCGAATTTGAGTCCCGTACATCCTTAAAAAAGGACATGAACCTTTTCGTACCCAGTTTTCTTCGGCTAGATTTCAATTGATGATATCCGCAAAGGAGATCGATCACCCACTTGCTTACAGTCTTATTATCAACCACCATCAATGAAAAATTAACGAAAAAACCTCGAGAAATATGACCACCCTGTTCGAATATTTAAGATAAATATAATTTCATCATTTAGAAATTTAATGAGAAATTTAATATGATATCAGAGCGAGAATTATCACGAAAAGAGCTTGTAATTTGTGGGAATGGAATATGCTACTCGTGGCACGTGTAGAAAATTTTTTTTTAAAGAGAAACAGTTGCACGATGAGAAAACCAGTCATATTGCCAAATTGTATTTGAGAAATTAAAAAAAGAAAGGGGTATAACTTGGGCTAGCAGTGTAATCCTTGTCCCGGGCACCCGCAAAAAAAAAAAAAAAACATAGGCCTAAAATTGGGTGACCTGAAATCTAGGGCAAAAGTCCAAGTTATCTTCTCTGACCCTTCCGAATCTAAAAAGACAACGACACCAGGCAAGACACGATGTCATAGAATCCTATGTGGGGTTGGTGGCAAGTTAATTTCGAGTTACATACGCCACGGAGAGAAGGCAGTCAAGTTCCCTCAAAAGCTTAACAATTACGATGATCTGTTCGACTATTTCCCATATCGATATGCTTGGTCTTCCACTCTTTACGTCTGACATGATTACCACCGGTGATCGACATGCTTGGTTGTCGATGGCACGTAATTGGGCTCTGGGGTCAGTATTGAAGACATTGACACGGACGGAAGAAGCGTCTGCTACACCCAAGTTACACGTTCATCTAATTTCCCTCTCACTGTCTTGGGTTATTTGGCTGTGCTATGAAGTCATCAATCTTGCTAATGTGAAACTAAATACTTCTTGATCCGGCTTTTATCAACGGAGCTATTCATAATCTTTTATGCTTCTAATCTCTTAATTCCCTCTAAGTTGATCAAATTTCATTTGTAATCCAAAATTATATATATCCCTCTTCTTCTTCTTTTTTTCCAATTGGGGTGACCCTTCTCTTACTCGTTCGATGTGCTTGGGGTGAGGGTGGAATCGAGGCGTTTCCCTAAGCGATTTGACTTGTTTGTAGCTGCAATAAAATGGGTTTGAAATTTATGACCCACCTGACCAAACTCAATGCAAGAGTTGTCTCTATTACACCAAGTCAAAAAGAGGTTGTATTTTATTGTCATCATCCTAATTTTTCTGCTACCCCTTTATTTTCGTGATAGTAACAAGTTTTTATCATATATATTAATTCATGTTAAAATTTTATTATCAGAAAAATAGCCCATTAAATTTTTAAGTATAATTTATTAAATTCCTAAATATAAATCTCTGTAAATGGGTAAAAGCTTATCTCTTTTCTATGGCCAACCAAAAGCTTATCTTTGTTCATTAAGTAAAGCTTATCTTTTGCCTGTTGCACAAAATCAGACCCTAGGGATTGGAAACCTTTAACAAAGTATACATCGATGAACAATCAGTGCTAAGGTTATAATGAATTAATTAATGGGTCACGTACCTTTGTCCGGTTCTGATGGCCAATAAGAGAAGATATGTCGATCGGTCCTCTTGTATTATTTCGAAGTGTTTGTCGAGTGAGGATCATATGCATATATGTACAATATACACCAACAGCTAAAGAGTCCTGCCAAGAAATTTATGGGGCCAAAAAGCAAGTATCTCTGTACTGAAACCTTTCCGATGCACATAAATTAGATGTGCGACACTAATTAGGGTTTTTCCTGCGTGTTAAAATCATGCTCTTGCCATAGCTTGCGGGATCATGCAACTCCGAAAATGAGTTGGGATGCCGATAGAGTTAGAGAATTTATATCATGATATTGAAACGTATGTTCGAGTACACTAACTCTCTCCTGCAAGCTTTTCAAATGGAGTAATTCTTTTAAAAGCTCGCATTGAATGCTCGGTATCCATTTCAAAAGTTATATGGCATTGTCAATTTTCTTATAAGCAATCGTGTCATTGTCTTATTCTCCTGATTTGAATTTTTTACTGTAGCTTGTTGAATGTATCTCACGGTTCATGTTGGCACTATTCTCTTAAATTAATTTAGACTCAGTGTCTTTTACTCATGTAGGTAAGAGTTTATAGCCGGGTTACACAGTTACAAGCCTAAAAACAATCGATTGCCAGACAGGAGGAGATAATTGAGGGGAAATCTGACTTTGAAAGAACAGCGGCTAATTTACCCAAACTTCGTCCTATAATTGTCCCTTAAAGTGAGTGTCTATGTACTAAACCATTTTTTTAAACACAGTAATTAGATGTGTGGCACTAATTAGGGTTTTTTTTTTCCCGTGTGATAAAATCATGCTCTTGCCATAACTTGTGGGTTAGAGGATCATACAGCTCCGAAAATGAGTTGGGATCGTTGCCGATGGAATTTGAGAATAGTATACGTGGTGATGAAACTTATGCTCGAGTACACAAATTCTCCCGCAAGCTTTGAAATGGAGCAATACTCTTAAAAACTCATAATATTGGATGCTTAATGTGCATTTCAAAAGTTATGTGCCGTGTTAATGTTCTTGAACAATAGTGTCATCGTCTTTTTCGCCTGAGTTTGAGGATTCCACTGTCGCTTATTGCACGTATAAGAATTTTCTAATATTTTAAAATAAAATTCATAGTTAAAAAAATATTATATTTATTAAATGGGATTGTAAATTTATAAAAAAATCTTAAATTTAAGTCAATTTATCTTAAAAAATGGGTCTTTTCATTATATAAGAAAATTGAAATTGATACATAACTAATCAGCAGTGTCACATTTGACTTTGGAATAAATGCTTTACAAGTTTTTTCTTTTAATATTGTTAGGTTTGGCAAGGATAGATTTTTGACATGGCTAGATACCCCCTCAGAACACTGTGTAGAAAAAGGGCTGCGTGTCACGAATTTCTCACACACTTCATGGCTCGTCTAGCAGGGGCTAATGTAGTCTCAGTATAGTTTATCAAGTTATATAAACCAAACAATTTATATTTAAATATTACCTCAATTTATATAAAAAAAACTTATCAAGATTTTATCTAAAAAAGAAATATCTAATGATCACAAGATCCATCTGAACACTATCCGGTATCCTTTGACTGATGTAGGTAAGAATTTATAGCCTGCGGGTTACGGAGTTACAAGCCTGAAAACAATCAATCGCCAGACAGGGAGGAGACAATTATTGAGGAGAAATCTGACTTTGAAAGAACAATAGGTAATCTACCCAAGCTTGGTACCATAATTCCTCCTTGAACTGCGTTCATGCTGTCCGCTGTACACAAGTGATGCAATTAGGGGAGATAATTGATTCATGTTGTCTGACTACTGATACAGCTGTTTGACCGGAAGAAAAGTAAATTGTTGCTTTCAAATTTAATATAGAAATATCACTATTAATTATCTAATATTAATATATTTAAGTCTGACACTTTTTAATTTTTTACTTTTCTTATAAACTTAGTGTAAAAATCTTTAAATTATACAATTTTTCATATTATAAAGTCTCATAATCATAATTCTAATGACGCAATGGAGGCTCTCACCAACCTGAATTATTTTATTTTTTTGGGTATATTTAGAAACCCAGTAATTTTTTTACCGAAATAGGTTCGAGTGAATGGGCGTATTGAAGGGTAAAACACCCTCAACATAGGTTTCCATCATTCACAGAAGCTTAATTCAGTATCTTACCTTATGGAGTAATAATGCTCTTGGACTAATTGGTATTGAATTATTTTAAACTATTGAATTAAATGGTGCCCAAGACTTTAAACGGTTTCCAGTCAACCATGCCATTCCAGGCCTCACTGCTTTCATGATTTTACATTTACTTTTCAAGTGGGTATCAAATAATATTTTAAAGTTATGTTAGAACACATTTCGATAAATTCATTAAAAAAAATAGCTTATGAGTAAATTGGTTGCATGTAGGCACGAGAAACCCAATGTCTGTGGGATTCATGGAAAAGCAATTGAGTCGAACAATTATCAAAGAAATATTCCCTCAAGGAAATATAAATTTGACAAGCAAAATACGGGGGACGTACTTCAGACTTGGTAATTGGTGAAATACTCACATGCCATATACTTGACCTACAGAGAGAGAGAGAGAGAGATATATATATATATGTATGTATGCATACACATATATAGATACATTTACGTAGAAGTCAGAACACACAACCCTCACCAACGAGGGTTTGTGTACAAGGGAGAGGGTCTTATTGGCGTACAGTCATTATCACGGTAGTATATCAGCTTTCTCGAGACGAGAGAACTCTGAAATACATATGAGATTTGATTTATTGATAATCTGAACATATGGTTCAGTAATCGGAGTGCTTGGAATAGTTTGGCCGTATTTTACACTCCGTTTATGTCACGTGTACGTACGTATTACGTGACAGAGGGAACAAAATTAGGGTTTAGTGGATTTTGGGGTCCGTGTAAAGGGAAGATAATTAGGGCTGCGGCGGGGAAGCAAGAAACAAGAGGCTGAGGAATCCAATGCACGGACGAAATTAAAGAGCTTTAATTAAATCAATGGGCCAAGCCACGGGAAGGGGGAATCCTATGACCAACACTCCCCCACCCAAAAGAAAGAAAATCCTTCAAAATTCCCTAACTCATATATATAATATATAGGAGAAATATACTAAAAAATTTTAAAATCATGTGAATTTTTAAATTTAAATCTTTAAAATTTTTGAATATTTTTTTCAATTTTAAAATTTTACTTTTGTAATATATTTAAACTATCATCATAATAGATTATTAAATCATGCTAACGTGAATATTATGATATTAGGAAAATGTTGACGTGATAGTAATAATTAAATATTATATCATTATTTTAATATAAAAAAACTTAATATATTACTGTTATATCAATATTTTACTGATGTGATGTTCATGTCAGCACAATTTAATAATTCATTACGATGATAATTTAAATAAGTTACAACAGTAAAATTTTACAAATGAAAAAGTTAGTTTAAAAATTTTAGGATTTAAATTCAAAAAACGCATAATTTCAAGATTTGTAAGTATACTTCTCCACCTCTTCTAATATAGGTCAAATGAGATGATTCAATGTCAATTACCTTTAGATACTATTACAGTTGCAAATATTATAATTAGTTAAATTTAAAAAAATATATATATTTAATTTCGAGTAGACTCATATCACTAAAATTAATTAGTGCCCATTAAATTTCTATATACTATGATACATCTCCATGAGAATTTCGCACCTGAACGCAATAAAAGTTTCCACCTTTCTGTTGCCACAGTTCTTGATTTCTTTCCCCCTTTTCTTGTTTTGGGCCCCTTCACGCGGTTTTTTCCCTTTTTTTTTTCGGCCTTCATCTTTAAAGAGGAGAACACGCACCAGCCCGGGCTGCCCGGGATTTTTTTTGGCGGGAAAATTGAAAACCCTAGCTTGTGGAATATCTTCGAGATATTATGATTTCCGATGACGCCCACTGCCGTCCGAGAGACAGAGCAGGACATCTCATGTAAGTTTTCGAGTAAATACTTAACGTCAAAAGTTTATTGAGCATGTATTGTTGGTCATTGAGCATTAGGGGCGAGAGGAAAATATCGGAAAAATTGAAAACCGAAAAAGGAGAACCAAAATCGAACCCAACAAAAAAAAACCGATTTTTCATAACCTTACGTAAAATTCGAGTTATTTTTTTTGGTGAAAAAAATCGCCTGACAAAGTTGGGCCCCACCTGAGAAGATGGCGGGGCCTAGACGAACCAGAATTCCATAATTATTTTTATTATTTATTTGATTAATTAATCGTACATTTAATGTCACTTTTATTACCCATCTCCATAATTGTGTATTTAATATTAATATTGATCGATCTTGATTTGTACAATTTAAAGGAATTTATTCTCAATCATTCTGTTATTTTTCCGATTAATGTCATTCCTATTTAATAACACTCTTATTATATTTTCATATTAAAGATTAAAGTCCAAAATATACCCCAAAATATTAGTAACATTTTTTTCATTCAAAAAAACCAAATCCTAAATTCGACAACAATTGGGGTAGGGAAAATGAGTGCGTTGAACCATTGCATAGTTTTTAAAATTAGACCACATCAATCGGTTTGGTTGATTTAACACGAACTGGTCACTTATTCGGTTCAATTCCTAAAAAGATCCAATACACATTCAAAGAGGTCAATTCTAATTAAACCGGTCGGTTCTCGATTAGACCGATAAATCCAATTGAATCGATAAAAAACCGACCGACTTAAAATTAAAAAAATAAAAATCAATTATAATATCCATATTTTATTTTACTAGACTTATATTTATATTTCATATTAAAATTTTATTTAATATAATAGTTATATTAATAATTTTTATTATAAATTATATTTAAATTATGATACTATGTAAATTTATTATTAGTATTATTTATTAAATATGTTATTCAATCCATTGAATTTCTGGTCTAACTTATGAATTCATAAACTTATACCTACATTAATTTTTGATTCAATCTAATTTTAAAAATTATGAACCACGGTCACCCCGTTATAGGCTAGGGTTTCAATGTGGCTTTATATCTATAGTTGAGAGGACGTCAGCATTTTCCTTTCAAGTTGCAGCTTACCACTTCTTTTTATAACTATCATTTATTACATTTATCATCAATTCACTAGTAAATTAATAAACATATAATAAATTAGATATATAATTTAAAATTCTTACAAACTGATATTTAAAAATTAATAATATATCAATTACTTTTGCCTATTTAGTAATCGGTCAAATCTTCACTAACCCAAAATCAAATTACTTTAGGCCATTAAATCACAAAAACTTTATTAATTGTGGATATATTGCATCCGAATGACTCAAATGTGAGATTTTTCCCTAGAGAGTTAAAAGTCGAACTATATTAACTAGTTTACAAATATTAAAGTCTTATAGAGTATTTCATCTTAAAAAAAGAAAAAAAAGTATTGGTAGGAAATAATTTCTCGGATAACATGTAATGTACGTGTCTTGCTAATTCACGCATATTTTCCCGCTATCTAACCTCGACTATGTCCCACTTTTAAATCCATGATCTGCTAGTATTGATCAGTGGCTCCTGTTCCTAACACCATGGGGACGATCGATCGAAATTCAAACGGCAGTCTCACTCTGGGATACTGTACTTTGTGACGTGTAATTTGCGATTATTCGCATGGAATCTTGGATTGTACGGGCTCGAGCACTTAAATTTTGGGTACACAGACAGAAGATTTAGATGCCAATATTTAAGCTTGTAAATACATATGTCTAGTCGGTCTTTTACAAATTCATTAATTATATCAGTTATATTATAAGTTCACTAATACGTAAATTCTTATAAGCAAGTGTTAAATAATGCTAGTTTGACCATTTTTTGTGTAGAAACCAGAATAACAAATAATTCAACGTTGTATTAAAGCTGTGGTATGCCCTCCCATCGGTCAAAGCTAGGAACAGTAATGAGTCAACGAGAGTGAGTTTTCGAAAATCTGGACCAGCCCTGCACAAATTGCCCGCCACGAATCTGCCTCTAATGGACCCATTTCATGGCACGTGCTTTGCCCGCCCCATTTTAACTCAAACCAGAAAAGGAATTATTTGAAATATATCGTATAGTAGTATTGTGTGTTATGTCATGTAGCACTACAAGGCAAGGCGGGTAGAGTCAGATCGGAAGCCAGACTCGGACCCGCCTAGGCCTGTGCAGGGATCAGGTCTGACCTGTCCCAAAGTAGGGTCAAACAAGCCATACCGACTGGGACATGCCAGTATTGTCATCCCTAGTCAGAGATTGGATGTAAAAACTTACATCATTAGTATGCACTTTAAAATAATAGAGAAATGAACTCGTCGGCTGATGTGAGAGAGACCAGTCTCTATTCGTACATGGGCCGGAATCGGGAAATCAAGAAAACGCCCGCCGGGGGAGGAATTTCTGGACCTTTTCTAAAGTAAATGGACGGCCCAATACCCTGAGTCCAGAAAAGGAAATGGAAATGCCTTTTTCGGTGAAAATTGAGAAGTCCTTCCCATTTCAAGTGTTTCCGTCGACTGAGTTGTTCTCTAGTTTTCCAGTTTATGTAGGAAAGCGTTTTTCCAGTTTTGATCTACGCAAAGAGTACACTTTTACATGTTTTGTTCAGTGTGGTGCTTTGGTTAGTTCAAACACTTGTGGTCAACCGATTCGGACCGGTTATCTAATTCATTATTAAATAAAATGAAAAGTAAATAATAAAACGAATGTTTCATTTTAATCTAATTAGAAAGAAAGTGAGCGCGATGGGAGCAGCTTCCATGGAGACAGAGGTGGCAGTTATGGCGGTGGCGGAAGCGGCCGCTCCAGTTGAAGGTGAAGAAGAGTGAGTGCCCCCTGAGATGCTCTGTCTGCAGATGATTTCGGCTTGATGAAATTGCTGATGAAATCATTATGCCTCCTGCCCTGCAGGATTTACGCCGAAAAACCTGTATCTAGCAAAGAACATGAATAAGCGTGTCGGAAACCTTGTAGCCGACAATTCAAGAGGAACAAGTATATGTCTTTGATGTTTCCTTTTCTGATAATAAGGGCATATGCATTAATTAACCGAACAAACAAGTGTCCAGAGCACAACAGTAGCAGGCGAACATAAGATCAGCCCCGCCAAACCCGGGTACTCAAAATAACAGATCTGGGGGGCGTGCTCTTGTTAGTCAGAATGGCCTGGAGGTGGTTCATTAAGGTCAGTCATCATCAAGCTCTCCCTCTGCCTTAGCCCTCGCTAGCTTTGCCAGGAAATCTGCCGCTGAATTGGCTTCCTTGAGGATATGCCATGCTAGAGCCTCCTGGAAGTCGAGACAAATTCTCCTGCAATCGACAATTATTGGTTTTAGTTTGAGATTAAAGTAGGCATTACCCAGATTAGATCAAACAAAATCTTTGAATTCACTTCTATCGGGAGAAATTGAATCCCCACTTTCTAGGCCAGCATTAGCCCATCCCTTAAGGCCCATGCTTCGGTGGTTGGAATGTCTGTGTAGCCTAGACATCTAACGAAGCCTCTAATCCATTTCCATTCGCAGTTTCTGATGAAGCCTCCACCCCCTGCTACGCCTTCACGAAGTGAGCCATCAGTGTTCAGTTTGTGCCATCCTGGCAGGGGAGGGGGCCATCTGATGAATTTCTCAGAGTAGGTTCGATCTGGGTGTGTGGCTTCCACAACTTTGTACTTCTTGCCATGGACACACAGAATTTAAAAAAGAATTCCTCAAAGTAGGTGAGTTTTTGAAGATGAAATTGTTTCTCTTTTTCCGTAATTGCCAAGGAGAGATTTGAAAAAGGGGTAGTCCTGGACGTTCCTGACTGAATTTGCTTCAATCCACTCCTTTGTTGGGATTTTGAATTTTTGACCTTGGGATTCCTAGATCATCCCAGAAGCGACGAGCAATATTGCAGTTTCTGAGGATATGGTCAATGTCCTCTTCATCCTCAAGGTAGATAGAGCAACCTACCTCAACATTAGTATCCCTTCCTTGAAGTAATACAGTAGATTGGATACTCCCATGTAGACACATCCATATGAAATGCTTGAGTCGTGGAGTCGTAGCTGTCTTTGATGTTTTGAGGAAAGTGAGATAATGTGAATTTATAAGGTATAAAATCATTATGTTTTGCTTTAGAGACAAAGTGCTGCGTGAACACTCAAAGCTGATTATGGGACTCTACGTCCGAATGCCATGGGCATGTGCCCTCCAGGCTTGTTTGAATCCGTGTTGATTTCTGTTTGAAGTGCCGCCCTACCGTCACTTTTTCTGTAGGTGATAAAAGAGAGGGAGGCATGGGTAAGGAGATGTCACATGTAACTCTCCTCGGTGGGAAGTGGATAGAAAGGGATTAATTGTTGGCAACGTCCTACTAAACTTACTGACTGTGAAGTAGAAGAGTATTGAATTTATTTTTATTTTTGCCATTATTATCCGATGTTGAATATGGCAATACAATTAAAAGCATACATCACTATCAAAGATAACTTTAGTAATAAACCATTAAAAGCCCTTCAACATGCTAAAGGCCAACGGCTTCCATAGTTCCATTGGCAGCCATCCACAAACAAGAGACATCCATTAGTCTCTCAAGCAGCATAAACAGCCAAGAACCTAAGATGAACGAACCCTCTTGCGGTGGATTCTGCCAGTAGTTTTATCTGCTAGAAATCAACTCACATTGCAGAAGTTGACCAAGTTGCATGCTCATTACATGTTCTAAGGGCGGTCTTGATCCTGAGGGTGAGAGTACTTTGAAATTCTCAAGGAATCTAGTATCCTTGCTCGTGAAACTTTCTTATGTCTGATTTTCGTGAATAGATCCTGTATTAAGT
The DNA here is from genome assembly GCA_900174645.1 of Sonneratia alba. Taxonomy (NCBI): domain Eukaryota; kingdom Viridiplantae; phylum Streptophyta; class Magnoliopsida; order Myrtales; family Lythraceae; genus Sonneratia; species Sonneratia alba. The sequence goes on along the minus strand of FWPY01000024.1, from coordinate 3,980,991 downwards.
TCAAATCCCTTACTAGATATAGTTCGGTAAGATACAGTTTGCATCGGGGTGAACACAGTTATTTGGATGAATTTCTTGTTGGATAATAGATGGTCAATTGTTTTAAGTCATACATTTGTCAGAATGATCTCTCCCATGAAGATAGTCACTTATCAGCCCTGCATCGTCCTTTCATTTTCTTGGCATTAAATTGCTTTCCACATTTTCTTCCTTTTTTTCGTGGTTTTCCATTTTCTTGGCCCATTTTAGCGGTGTTCATTTGCCTTTGCTTTCTGTGAACTGTATCTGTGCTTTCTGTGGACTATATCTGTTTGTGGCCCTTGCACATGATCCCTGCACATGAGCTTTCAAAACAAAGAACTAGCAGCGGAGCCATTGTGTCCCCATACGAGCTTGTTCTCGGGTTGTTCTGATACATCTGTTTGGTCTCCACTTTCCTTTGGATTCTTTCATGTGGTCCGGTTGGAGAAGTAGAAATTAGGCTCGGTTGTGCGGACTCCTGGAGATTTTTATTCTACCGGGGCAGACATGTTTCAGGTGATATAACTTTATGGAGACATCTTTAGACTATTGAGAAGCTACCAGGTTGCCTTTTCATTTTCAATGTAACACGAAAATCTGTTTATCCTTCGCAGAACAATCTTGAAGATCCACTGCCTTCAGGCAAGAAAAGAATTAGTAAGTCAGCCTGCTTATGGGTCCATAGTTCTACAATCTATCTAGAGTTTGATGAGCCTAACCGAATCCTTATGATAACATAAATGATCAGTTGGAAACTCGAATTCAGTAAATTCGGGGAGCCTCGGCCAACTAGATACAGCCGTCTCGCTGAGAAAAAGTAGCACAATCAACCAGGTATGGGCAGAAAAAAAAAAGGCCCAGTTTTATGAGCTCACCTGCATGTCACAGTGGTAACTGTCCTTTCTGTCTGGATCAGTGCAGTCTGGTTTCAAGTCTAAGGGCAGGTCTACTTTCAACGTAGAACAACTGAAAGTTATAATGCGTTTTGCATAATATAACAGATTTCTGATCTTCGCTTTATTTTGTCTGCAGAATATGCAGTCCAGGGAGAGCATGACGATTGAAGGACAAGCACACACGATCCCATATGCGAACCCATCGGTATCGACAGGGAAAGGGGAAGTGAGCGTATGTGCCCAGCGAGAAGAGGCTTGACATCCTGTCAGACTGGGAGGGAGACACACCCTAAATCTGTATCTAGATAATTTGTTTGAGCAATCTTGACAATGAGAAGCTCTGATCTTGAGCTTGTAGGCCTCGGGGCATCAGTCTCATATTCCGTGCTTCCCAGTGCGATTGTGATTTATGCACACAGGTCTCATTGGTGTAAAGAATACGTCAACCAACATAAATTTTTAACTATCAAATACTATGATTATCATAAAATATTAAAATAAAAATCAATATAGTGCGGCATTATATCTGTACATCATGGCAATCAACCACAGGGAAAATCATTGTCTATTAAGACATGTGACTTTTCCTGTGGGACCGTCCCTGTCTGATGGAAACCCAACTAATCATTGCACGTGTTAACAAACCTCATTAAGCATGGCCATCCGCTGTAAATAAAACGCTCCCTGACAGTCGACAATCCTCTCTAAACTTGAGTAATCGACGTGGTACGGGTTATCGTCTGCCACTGTCACGTTGGGCTCCTCCTATTGACAGTGCTCCGACGTCCCGGGGAATGACGCTCGTGCTCCTCGGCACCGGTTGTATGCTGCCGGCAATACGTTCCCGACCTTCTCTCTGGGTTTTTTTTTTTCCCACCCCACACTTTTCGTGCTGAATTATGTAGTAGTAGTTAGTGGTTTCTTGCTCTGATGTGGAATCCCCACACAGCCTCAAGATTGAGAACACATAATAGAGAGTGTCATCATCATTGATTCGAAGGGACTCATCACAGACCACCTTTTATGCCCTTTTCTTATCTGTCTACGTATGTATTGTCCAAATCTGTGAATGTCAAATTATTAGTATAATTTTCACTGTCTATGAGTAAAAGAGCGAGCCCTCCAAGTTTCATGTTTACTAGAGATCCAACTCCCTTTCTCGATATTAAAGTTGTACTGAGCTTTGGTTCAATCAAGACATTTTTTCGTTTTGGTTGAAGCTTGTCTCTCTTTTTTTTTTTTTTAATCATCACGAAGATCAATTCCGATCTTGGAAGAACAATTAATCTGATATCAACAAAGCATGGGCCAAAGTCCAGTACTTTGAGAGCCTATGAATTCATATTTGACGTCCATCGGGACCGTGCTGTGGGCACGGATGATCGAAATTCTATGGGTGGCTGAGGTGGGAAGAAACTTTGGGGGATCAAACTATAATTAATGCAAAAATAACAGCTCAAAGTGGGACCTACCTTTTGGCAAAATAAGGTATGGGGCCCAGAGCAACCGACGAAGGAACATGTCGTGTGGGTGCCGCCAGCGTGGCGTGTCGGGCCCCCACATGTTGCCGGGGAGAGTGCACAGATCGAAAGTGAGGGAAATAAGAAAATATCTTGTTTTGTTCCGTTAATGTGGAGTTTTTGTTTTTCTTTTCATCAATTAAGATATTTGAATCCTCGTTAACTTGGTTAGAGCCGGACATTGAAATCAAATTCGAGATCTTAATTAATAAAAATAAATAAATTATTTTAATAAGTTTATATTAATTTAAAATTTTATATTTAATTATAATGATCGGTGAGTATTTTTAAAGTAATTTTATATATATTTAAGATTTTATTAATAAGAAAATTATTCGGTGAATCCTTCATTAAATAAATCAATTGGACATTCAGGCACACTCCGCATTTCCCGAAAGTGTCAATAACATAAATGGAGAATGGATTATGGAAAACCCAATTTTATAAACATTTCTCTCTTTTTTAAAAAGAAAATTGAATATAGGAGATAACAGATGGATGATTGATTACTAAATTACCCCCAAAGAGACCATACGCATCTGAACCGCATTTGGTGCCATGTTGATGATATCGGAATTCGAGGAAGCCAAGACTCTGCGGTTAATTTGTCAGTGGACACACGATTCGGAGGCTACTAAGTAATTTTCTTATGTTAATTAATACAATTAATTACATTGTTATACACGGTGATTATTTTTTTATTTGAGATAAAAAATTTAAATTTGATTTTTATTAGTACTTATATCAAAGATCGATTCCCTAAGGTACACTTGTTTGTGGTAGAGAAAATTAAAATAAAAATTTTATAACTACGTTAATTTTTATAATCAATTTTTAAAATTTTAATTTTGATAATGTAACCTCTAACTCGATAATGTGAGTCATATACATCAAGGACCATCATATTCGTCGATTTATCACTCGCCCAAGTAAGGGCTTGTATAGGTAGGTTACAAGTAAAATTTATGAGACTTATTCAGTCAAAATTAAAAATTTTAAAAGTTGGTAAAAGAAAATTCGCTCAGTCGCAGCCACCCCCGGCGGACGTAAAATTAGCAGGGGGTCGCCGGCCCCAAAAATTTACAGCGCAGGCCACGTGCTAGCCTCGGGAATCACGTGGGTGCATGTGAGGGCGCTCGTCTTTCCCGCGAATGGATATATATATTCGTCGTTAGTAATAAGCTATGATCCCCACGTGACTCAGTTTTACCATTATTTATTTATTTTACTTATTATTAAACCGCACCGGTAATATTGACGCCTAATCGAAGATGATACAGAGTATTAATATTTGAATTTTATAAATAATAATTTTTTAAAGTCTCCACTCAAATTTAAAATTGTATTTATTAGATTTTGTGATATATGATAATATATGTAAAATGAAAAAAATAATAATAATTTAAGATTTGCGCTTTCTTAATATTCGTGTGGGCGATTAATCCAATCTTGCCCCGTGAATCTTTGAGCTTTGCCGTCCTACTATTGGGCGCTCCTAAAGCAGAGTAAGACGGCACAAGTTGTGGAGATTCGATTTTGAACCTTGGAGTGCCGTCCGTTGATCTTCGATGTGTCGAATTTGCAGCAGAACTAGTCGAACGGTGAGCCTTCGACATCCCGTCACATCCCTAGATGGATGGATAGATAGATGTGCTGTGATTTGTAGTTTTTCTTACTGCCGATGTCGGCTAAGTACCGTTATTTCAGGATAAGTAACGAGCAACCGAACCGGCCTAACCCATTGTCGTTTGAGTACGGACTAAACCAGCTGATGATATTTCATAATACAACAACGGTCGAATTTCGTGCAGCAACAGCAGCGATAGCTCCATGTGCCTGTGCAGTAAATTTACGAGGAAAAAGAACATGATGAACTGGGTGAAAAGAATTAAATAACCAAACATTATTGAAACAAATAAATAAGTAAATCTATTAAAAGTACGCCACTCAATGATTTGGTGCGACCAATTGAGAAAAAAATATTGTAAAGACTAAGAGAGTGCCCCATTAGTAATGTGGTGCCCCAAAGCGAAGAATTAAGCAACAGAAAGCCACAAGTGAACGCAGTGGAATTTGGTGTTCTGGTGTACGGAAACGTGGACGACCTAACTTGATTCCGACTAACCACGGGTTTCTTATCGTGGCTGATGCGCGCTAGACAATTATGCCATGGAGCGAAATGGATTTATGCAGTGAAACTGGTCGAAACGTTATTTAAGGATTTTTCGGAATTTTTTTTTCAAGAAAGATGCGAACGCAAATAAAACGAATTAGTGCAGTTTTACCTTCGCAGGATCAAGAAGGAAGAGAGAGCTCAGAGAGGGGAACGCTCCGAGGAAGGAGAAGACGGCTCCTTCATTGTTCGTTGCCTCCTTCACTTTGGCTGCGGTCTCTCTCGCTCTCTCTCGGAGCCCCTCTCAGTAGCCGACGGAATCAACCCGGAAAAAGAAATCCTCTCTCCTCCCCCGTAGACCCCTATTTTTCTTTTGATAACTCAACTCAACCCTTCCCTCTTCTTTGCGTTCTTGTTTCGATCGGATCTGAAGAACTGCGTCACAGAGAGAGAGAGAGAGAGAGAGAGAGAGAGAGAGGCCTCTCCGTTCACAGAGAAAAGCCACTGTCCTGTCCTGCCCTGCCCACTGTCGCTGCCTCATCATACAAAGCTGTTTCGCTCTCTTTGTCATCCGAGGTTTCCCCTGAAGGGTCTCTCTCTATCTGACACATTTGTTCCTCTCCCTTTTCACACGAGTCATGAGACTCTGGTTTCCCTGCGCTGCTCTTTGACGTGTCTGAGGGTACTGCTCTTCTTCTCTTCTTTCTGACCCCATCCACTTCGTTTTGCCTTTCTGGGTCTTGCTTGTGGTCCGAAAATCTCGGAGAGTAGAGAAGATAGCAGCAATTTCGGCACTGCTTTAAATGAGTTCCGGATGGCGCAGATCTTGTACTGTGATGCAAATTTGCTTGTTCTGCGGCTGCGCTGAATTGTCAAAAGAGACGTATCCCTCGGTGTTGATAATCCCTTTATCAGTTTTTGACTGTGACATTCATCTGATGATGGAAAAGCGATGGTCCCTATCTTGTTTTTCTGGCCAGCTATTGCAATCTCGCGTAACGTTCTGCTGAACTGCATGGCTGTTGATTGAATTGTGTGACAACCCTTTTTAATGTCTCTATCTGTCCAGCTCCCCTCTGTTTGGTTCGTATGGATCAATTCAGTTGCTTAAATAAACTCAACCACATTTTTAAAAATTTCTTTTATTTGTACAGTGTAACGGAGTGATTGCTTGATGGATTCACTTGTCGATGGAGCCATCAATCCCTTATCGAAATCTCAGAATTCGATAGCTTCTAAGAAAGCTCCTTCCTTGTCGAGCACTCCCCGGTCCTCCCGCCCTCCACCTCCTAGACAACCTCGAATTGAAACATCCTCATCATCCGGTCAGAACACGAGGAACATCTGGCACCAGAATCAGTCTTCCCCGGAGCAGACGCATCAGAATCATCCGCACGATCTTACTCCTCGCCATGAAGAATTGCCCAGCTTGGCAAAACAATTTTACAGCCCAAACATGAGCAGCATCCCCATTAAAACTTTGGAGCCCTCTTCCAAGGACCCGGATCCGGCGACAAAGCCCAAATCTATGTGGAAACAATCTTACGATAACGATACAGAAAATTCTGATTTGAGCACCTCACAAGAACTGGAAAGCAACAGGCATCAACGGGCCAACAAGCAGTTAAAAGCTCAGGTACCGGATACTAACTTCTGCCCGAGTCCTCAGAACAGCCTATATGCCGCAACTTTATACACGGAAGCCAAGGAGAGTTTCACCAACACGGAAGTTAGCGAGTCTCTCAGCAGCGTTGAGAAATCTGATGTTGTTGAGAGCAGGAAGACAAGCCTTTATCGGGGAAGCACAGGCAGCGATCTGAGCGATGAGAGCAGCTCAAGCAGCCTAAGCAGCGCAATCTACAAGCCTCATAAAAGCCAATGACATTAGATGGGAAGCGATTCAACTGGCCCGGTCCCACTATGGAGTTTTGGGCTTAGACCACTTTAGGCTGCTCAAGAAGTTGGGATGTGGAGATATCGGGAGTGTTTATTTGTCCGAGCTGAGGGGCACAAGGGGTTATTTTGCGATGAAAGTGATGGACAAGGCGACTCTTGCAGCGAGGAAGAAGCTATTGAGGGCGCAGACAGAGAGGGAGATATTGCAGTCTCTAGACCACCCGTTTCTTCCAACTCTTTATGCTCATTTTGATACTGAGAAGCATTCCTGTCTAGTCATGGAGTTCTGTCCTGGGGGTGACCTGCATAATCTCAGGCAGAGGCAGCCTGGGAAGTACTTCCCTGAGAATGCTGCGAGGTGAGCTATTTGTTCCTCTAGCTCGGCCGATTCTGTTTCTGATTCGTAATAACATGTCTTTGTAGTTCTTGACATCTTTGTGCTTATTTTGGTGGTGGGTCTGATCATGCTACTAGTCAGCAAGCTGGTTGTTGTCTGTGTTGTGTTTGGGTTTTGCATAAATCCATGTTTTGAATGTGGTATTACTATGTTTGCACCCTACTAATTCCTGATTGAATCCCATTGTTAGGGAAGGCTTATCCATCTTATTCTCAGAATATTACATACTTTCAAGTACCAAAACATCAGAAAGCCAATGGATTTGGATAAAACATTCATTCCAGTTCTTTCTCAGCAAGTGCTATTCCTTCAACTTATTGTCCATGGTATTTTCGGAAAAGTTAAAGATTTCTTGATTAAACATCGCATGTCAGGAACACTTGCAGACAGCAGTCACTGTGGCTACGATTTTCTATAATTGGTCTACACTAGTCTATGTCTAGTAAGTGAATAAATTTTGAATTATCAATCAGGTTTTACGTCGCAGAAGTCCTCCTTGCCTTAGAGTACCTCCACATGCTTGGGATCGTTTACAGAGACCTAAAGCCCGAGAACGTCCTTGTGCGAGAAGATGGGCACATAATGCTTTCGGACTTCGACCTCTCCCTCAGATGCACTGTCTGCCCGACATTAGTCAAGTCCTCGAACTCAGGCCTCGACCAGAAGGGCTCAGGTTATTGCGTCCAGCCAGCGTGCATCGAGCCCCCAACTTGTGTCATGCAGCCAGCCTGCGTCCAGCCAGCCTGCTTTGGTCCACGGTTCTTATCCGCAAGTCCAAGAAGGAGAAGGCCAAGGCCAAAACCAAACCCAGGAATGAGGTGAACCACCAGGAGAGCACACTTCCAGAGCTCATCGCAGAGCCGATTCAATGCCCGTTCAATGTCCTTCGTGGCACACATGAGTACTTGGCACCCGAGATCATCAAGGGCGAGGGCCACGGGAGTGCGGTGGATTGGTGGACCTTTGGGATATTCCTATATGAGCTTCTCTTCGGGAAGACACCCTTTAAAGGGCAGGGGAACCGGGCGACGTTATTCAACGTGGTTGGGCAGCCCCTGAGGTTCCCGGAGTCTCCCTCGGTTAGCTTTGCCGCTCGGGACTTGATAAGAGGCCTGCTTGTGAAGGAGCCCCAGCACAGGCTAGCCTACAGGCGTGGGGCTACTGAGATTAAGCAGCATCCATTCTTCCAGAGCGTGAACTGGGCATTGATCCGATGCGCTAGCCCACCCGACGTGCCAAAGCCAGTGGTGATTGATTTCCCAGTAGGGCCGCCAAGTGGCCCTCCTCCTCAGCAGGCGGCACCAGCACCAGGGGAAATCCCCGGCATCGACATGAAGCCTTCGGGTAATTATTATGAGATCGATTTTTTCTGACACTCTTCACGAGCCGCGTATTTCCCTCTCTGTCTCTCCGTTCGTGGATTTCTACAGGTTCCTCTGGTTGTATCAGCAAAATGTGTGTTGTCCTTCGGTAGCTCGTCCCGATTCGGGGCGGAGGAGGATTCATTGCTGTGGCTGTTCCTACTTTACGGTAGCTTGCTGTCTGTAGCTCCTCACCATTGTCCTGAAACTGGAACACTTACCATCTGTTCCAACTTTTTTCCCATGCCTTGAAAAATTGTCCTGTCAATAACACGATACGAAGGAATGAATCATGTTGCCTGCCATATAAAAATAGAATGCAACGATCCTATCCGTGTTGATATCGGACTGGCCATCACTCATTCATTCACGGTTTAACAAGAACTGGTAGCCTGAAATCTTAAGAAGAGTGGAGCATGTGGAGGCCCAACACACGCCAGGCTTAGCCCAGCAGTCCAAGCTGAGTTATTGACTCATTTCTTGGCATTCCCATCATTCTCCCACATCTAATCCTACTTGCTGTTCCATGATATAACTATAGTCAAATATGTTGGAGGTACATTTCAATTGCTGGCCCCAAGCTTAACCACTCGGGGCAAACATCTAGTAGTAGTACGAAAGTCGTCGTAGACTCGAATTTCTGTAATAATTTGAGCACATGATTAAATAATGGTACGGCATTAAGAATTCAAAATTCTCGTCAACATCCACCAAATCAGAACAACCGGGAGGGTTTCGGCATCTCTTGGTTCAATTCACAAAACGGGTCCACACTGACGTGATACATTAGCAATTATTCCCCGCATGCTATTAATTAAAACAAAAAAAAATCAAATTAGCGTAAATTTTATCGCCAAAATTTCATTAGTCAAATGTCGGATGGCTCAATGAGCTAAATTTAATAGTATCTGGTTTTATTGAGTGAGGTGGGTGTAGACTTAATTACTTTGGTCTCTCACAAAAACCTAACGTATAATTAATATCAATTGATTAAACTAATCTGACATATCATGACTCCATTATATACCCAGTATTTATCACCGACAGCAGGTTCATGCGGTCGGTGATAAATATCTCTTGTTATGGTCTTTTTCTCTGAGATGTGACCCTCGAACATTCTAACCACTGCCACCAAGGCAATCACCCTTGGGTGGGGGATCTTGTCCCGATGACTGGTGAACTACACACAACACACACTTCATCGTGCTCTGGACACAGCTCGCACGGGCGTATCGGCTGACGCCTTAGTTCTTATCGATATCTCTTCATCCTCTTCGGAAGCTTGATCGGGTGCAGTTTGGTCGGGCATATGTCTGACCCGTCTCGGGCGGAGTCGCAATTCATGTGTTTGGGCGGATGAGTGTGTTGGGAAGGTCTCCTTGGCCTAGCCCACCTTCGCTGCCGGTCGCCGTGGCTGCATCATCTCCATGCTTGACGACGCCAGCAAAACTCATCACTTAAGTTTGGGGTCGGTTGGGGAGAAAATCTTCAATATAAACTACGTGATATCACCTACGCATTGAAAATTGAAAGAGAAGCAGAAAAGAAAAGTAAAGAAGGACACCATTAATATTAGGAAGATTTTCATGATTTAGTGTTTGACGGCTGTAGTATCATCTATGAACAGCTGGATTAAACTCCTAACCAACCTTAATTACCCTCCAATGGAATTGCAATAAGTAATTATTTCACGACCAGGCATTTTGGGTTCGATGGATGTCGGCTTCATCTTCGAAGTAGAGATGTCGGGCGTCCTTCCGTGTGCCAGTGACATGCCGCTTTCTTCCTCATCAGTCATCACTCTCTCTCTCTCTCTCTCTCTCTCAGTCTCGGTCTGCTCATGCTTAGTGTTTGGTTTTCTTTTAATTGTCAAAGTTTCGATGCTTTCCCTTTGGAAAAAGAGGAATACGAAAACAGTGTTCTCTGCTCCGACAACGACTGGATTCCTTTCGTGGCTCTATCTGCATCATTTTCCAAAGGAGACACGGCGTGTCCAGACGCGTAATTCTTCGTCTACTCATTCAGAAAAAAATTCTTCTCTTTTCTTCTCTTCTTGCCTGCCTTGCCCACCGTCTCCCTCTCCAGCTTTCTTCCCCTTCCGATGCCCGTCCATTTTGGCTCCTCCATTGGGTTCCCAACTTAGCAGGTCGCTGTTACCTCTCCCTTCCTGCAGCTTTCGGACTCTTCTGTACAAAGCATCGTGCTTTGTTTTCCCTCATCCGGGTATTGCCATTGTCATGGCAACGCTATTCCATAGGTAGCCTTCCTATCTCCGAGAAAGAAGAGCAAAAAAGGCGGTGCGTTTTTATTCCTTCAGCCTCCCAGATAAGGTGATGAAATCATTTAGATAGATTGTTGCTTCTGATCTGTGGAGCGGTAATTATTGGGCTGTAGGTTTATTTAGAAAATTTCCCCACTTTTTGCAAGTCCATTGTGAATCCTAGGTTATTCTTGTCAAGTCGTATTCAGCAATTCCTTACCAACTCATGTCCCTCAGTATATCATCTGAAGGGCGCAGCTTCTGGGCTTGACTAAGGTCTTTGATGTGCTCAGAGTTAAAGATGCTGTGTGGACTGATTTGTTAGCTATCCAGTTGAATTAGTGACTGAAGTGACCGTAATTTTGGAGAGGAAATGGGATCAGAGAATGGATTTTACACAGGAGGAGAGTTCAGTTTGGATGCAAAGTGGCTGATTGATCCTAAGCATCTCTTTGTTGGACCTAAAATTGGAGAAGGTGCCCATGCTAAAGTTTACGAGGGAAAGTAAGTTTACGAATTTTCCTTCTTGTTCCCTTGAGTTAGACAAAAGGGTCTCTGTTCTTGAAGTTTGTTTATCTCAAATTTAGCCAGAGATTCTCATTCCATGAAGTTTTCCTTTCAAAGGGGTCGTGCATCTTAGATTTGAATAATTTTTGCCCCGAAATTTTGTGGATTTACAGGTACAGGAACCAGAATGTTGCTGTCAAAGTTGTTCACAGGGGGGAGAACCCAGAGGAAATCGCCAAGAGAGAAGCGAGGTTCGCAAGGGAGGTTGCAATGTTGTCGAGAGTTCAACACAAGAATTTAGCCAAGGTTGTTTTCTTGACGTGTAACCAGCAAGCCCACAAAACTCCCATGTCTATAAAGTCGATAAATAGAAAGTAGGTGCTTAGCTGATGGTATGAGATTAGGATTTCATATTTGGAGGCAAAATCATTCTGATAGGAGAGCAAAAGTAAAAGTTAAGGCGGATGGATCATAAGGACTTGTTTGAGAATGTTCTCATAGTCTGGAACAAGGTATGGTGATTTTGATGACCAGCTAAGAATACTTGTCTTGGGAGCAATGATTTAGTCTGTGGTCACTCTTAAAACTCTTGTATTTGTCCTTCTAGGAGTAGATGTTGGCTGTTCCTGTGTAATTTTATAATCTAAGCTCTTCATCCTTTATTTGTAGCAGTTTATCGGGGCTTGCAAGGAACCGGTGATGGTGATAGTGACTGAACTCCTGCTGGGAGGAACCTTGCGTAAATATTTGCTTAATACGCGTCCTGGGTGCCTGGACATAAGGGAGGCTATTGGCTTTGCGCTTGATATTGCTCGTGCTATGGAGTGCTTACACTCTCATGGGATCATTCACCGGGACTTGAAACCTGGTATACTGTTGGCATTATGGATAATGTTTCTTGTCATGTGTTGTATTATAAAACGGGCTAATTAGTTATGACTTTCAAGACCCACAAAATTTTCATTTTTTTCTTTTGCAGTGAGAATCTAGACTCACTACTTGGACTGCTTTGGTAACTGCTGGATCATCTGTTTTTTGCAGTGTTTGAATTGAACATGCTGACAAAAATTCTAGGCTTCACTTGCTAGTGGAAAAAGCTAGTGTTTATTTCTCCAAGAAAACGGGAAAGAGGGAATATATAAGATTTTATATTTCAAATGATGTTTTCTATGACGGGATGTGGAAGTAACACTCTGGAAATTGTATCGTAAATATTTGATGAGAAACTCTAATGAGTCTTTGTAACTAATGTGTGGCATGGAATGGATTCAAAATCAGCTGATGCTATCTTTTCGTTCATCAATGATTGAATGCATCACTATCTGTTTCGGATTTGGAATTTTACATGAAAAACTTTATCATGTCATTCCAATGTCTGAAAATTTTTGCATTTCACATGCTGTCCCCCCCCCCCCTCTCTCTCTCTCTCTCTCTCTTTCAGAGAACCTTATCTTGACCGCAGACCAGAGGACGGTGAAACTTGCCGACTTTGGGTTAGCGAGAGAAGAGTCTTTGACTGAAATGATGACTGCTGAAACAGGAACATATCGCTGGATGGCCCCGGAAGTAAGTCTTAGATTTCTTGAAATTATGCTTATCGTCCTTAACCTACTTGCTCTTTTCCTTGGGATTTCATAAATTCATCACCTCCTGGATTCTCCCTGCAGCTCTACAGCACTGTCACCCTGAGACGTGGGGAGAAGAAGCATTACAATAGCAAGGTGGATGTATACAGCTTTGCAATCGTGTCTTGGGAGCTCATCCACAACAAGCTGCCTTTTGAAGGCATGTCAAACCTCCAGGCAGCCTATGCAGCTGCTTTTAAGGTAGTTTCTCTCTTCCTGGTTAAGCTCTGACTTGTTATTACAATTGTAAGCTCCTCTATTCAATTTCTTTATCGGAAAAAAGGAGGACAGCTTAGTTCTGAGCATAAATTTTGAAGTTGGATTGGAAGTTAAACAGGTTGTGCTATGTGGTGTTCATTTGTGAACTATAAAACTTATGAAGTTAAGGAAATGGATTTCGGGTTTAAGGAACAGCTGCTAGCACGAAACAAGAATGAGCTGTTTTCAATAAGCTCGGTTATAGATGTGGCTTTTCTGACAATTAGACAGGCTACCAAGTGCCTAGCCTGGCCTTAGAGGTTCCACCAGCTTATTTTACCCTGTTGTCCAGAATGCAGACTTTAGATTCTTCAGCATGAGTTATTCCTATTGCTATCAGTATGCAAAGCCTTTAAGTTACACCGTCTCTTTTAGTCACTACATTGCTGCTGCTGTCCCAGAATTCTAGGCCGAGTGTCGAGAATCTCCCAGAGGATCTTGCACTGATCGTGACCTCTTGCTGGAAGGAGGATCCAAATGACAGGCCCAACTTCGCCCAGATAATACGCATGCTTCTCCACTACCTCTCAACCATCTCTCCTATGGAGCCTGTGATCCCTCCATGTATCTTCCCTTCAGGAAACAGGGTCTTTCCACCAGAATCTCCCGGGACAAGCGCTCTGATGCCTGCAAGGGATAGTTCTGTTGAGAATCCCTCTACCCAGATGATGATGGACCAACAGCAGCACAAAAGCTTTTTCTTCTGCTTCAGTCAGTGCTACTGATCTATCCATCCGGGTGAGGATCGTGAAAGTCCTGGGTAGCTTATTAAAGTTGATAGCATGAATTCTTGAATCCACCAGGGAAAATGAATGTTCTTCCTTTTGGGTCCGAGTGTTGACCGACAAAGGTTCATTACTGACATGAAAACATTGGGAACTGGAGTTGGGGGGTTGCTGTGATGTGTTGTCGCTGTAAAGTTTAGAAAGTCCATCGTCCAAATGCCTTCACTCTGTTCTCTGTTCCAACGTGAGAACCGTCCGTTACTTTTGACTTTTGAAGCAAATACTTAAAAAAGAAAAAAGGCGATGTTTGAGGTTTGAATTTAAGAGCCTTCAGTCTGTGTTTTCCGGCGAAAGATGGCAACGGTGCACCTTTGCGCTGCAATGTGGATCGTATTCCATTCTTCATCCATCGGAAATTCTTACCGACCTCCGCCAGTTTTACACATCATTGGACCCGACTTAGTTTGAATTAATCGGGTATATGGGCTTTTGGATAATTAGGCAGACAACTCAACTCCATGGGCCAGGAGCCCCAGCCTCTAGTATCGTGTCATATGAAGGGGGCAGACGAGTAGGAGCTGAAGATGATGAACTGTTGGTCATTGTATCTCTTCACATATTTTATGTTATATGAATGGAATTAATATACTGAGGGTATGTGTATAGAGCTCCGACGTGTACATTTGACTCAATATACGTGAGTATTATCTATCATCTTAGTCTTAAAAGAGTAATTTAGATAACCCGTACTTGAGATATCTTTGCTCTTTTTCACCACACAGCCCTTTTGATTAAAAGCAGAAGACTGGGCATCTGTTTAATCGTATTGCTCATTGGAGCCTACTTCTCATGGATAACATGGGAGACTAATAAATTCTAATAACTGGGGAAAAGAACAATTGCTTGAAAAGAGGGATCCCGGCACAGGAGCGCCTAGTGACGAAGCTACGATAACAGTTGGAACAATTAAGGTTCTTCCATGCTACGTACATGCCCATCATCAAATGGATTGAACCCCAAAAAATGCAAGACCCGGACGCTACAAGTGATCTAAAACTCTTTTATATTTTGATGGTCGGTGCCATTCATGATAATCCTGCTGATATGATGACCAAGACACTATCGGTGGCCAAGTTTGAGCATTGCTCGGGCTTGATTGGCGATCGCTGCTGTTGGGTTTTTGTGGAAGAGGTGGTTGCCGTTATCGAAAATTGGAGTTCATTTTATTCTTGTATTAGAATTCGTCTTAGGGTTGAGGTTGGTGACCTAAATCCTACATTTTGATCCGGCCCAAAATTTTATGTGGCACTTTTGACAAAATATAATATTGTAATTTTCAAGGTATGCCATTGACCTATTCAACACCCTAAAATCAACCACCACCTCTGAGATAATGTAGATGCCATATCAACGACGAAGAAAGGAAGGGCGCTAGGGTCTTCCCGTGAGTTGCTTAGAAGGTACCTGGAGACGTTTGACAAGGCGGTTTGATAGCTGGAGAGGGAAACGGTGGGCAAGGCGGGCAAGGCGAGAGGAAAAGAGAAGAATATTTAATTATGCGTATCGATATCAGCGTAAGGTATAATAAAAGAAAAAATGAAAATAAGGCCAAGTCAAACAGACCTAGTCTAAGGACGACATCCCCCACCCCCCCAATTTTGTACATACCTAACAAGTCACTCATTTTGAAGCAAAATTTTCTATTTATCGGACGTAACATGCTCGTGGATTTATAGGCGTATGAGACAGGTAAATAGAGACATGTGAAGAACTCATGGCGTATCAAACATGATGAGATCAAAGTAAAATTTCACAGCTACTAATTCTATTTCCACCATGCAAACTGTATTATTCTTTTATTCGCGTATGCCTCGTGACAGGCTAGCGCGGGATCTTCATTTATTTAAGCAATGAAAGTCAAGGAATCAAACTTCATACACACAATTTTTTTTTTCTATGTGAATATACGTACGTTGGCATGAAAGGAGACAAACAAAAGAGTAATTTACCATTTAAAGAAGGAAAACTATAGAGGGAGCTCTATATATTTATTATTTTTTATAATTAAATTATGGATATTTTAGAATTATTCTTTTATGGCACGTTTGAGTCTCATCCGACTTCATTTGTTAGTGAATTGCTGACGCGGATGTCAAACCGTGTCCGTTAATTGTCCGCTATGTCATTTGCCACCCGGATTCTTCAAGACGACACGGCAAAAATATCATTTTTTTTAAAAAAAAAATTCTAGATGCTATATATCAATGACGAGTTGAGAGGGAGGGCGCTGGGGTTTCTCCTGTGAGTTGCTTAGAAGATATCTGGAGACTTGTGAATGATGTCGGGTTCGTCGACATGGAGCACTAGGGCACAATGCGGATCCCGCCGAAGAGGCGGTACGGCTGCTGCCCGTCAAAGGGCACCCGATGCCATAACCACTCTCCTGGTCCGTAAGTTTACTTCATTCCCTATTCTTTTGCAGCGGAGAAATGGGGTTAACTCGTGTTACGGATGTCAGTGCACTTAATCAATTGATGACAAAACGAGGCTCAACTTTCCATGTTAATCATGTGTAGGATGTTAAATTTACCGACCGTAACAAGATGTTATTACGCTTGCTGTACTATGAACAGATATTACACTTCTGCTTGCTTAATTTCTTCAATTCCAAATTATTAGGGTCTGGGGACGCAGAGCACCGTGGCACGGCGCGGATCCACAGGGAGAGCCGGTGGGGTTACTCGCAGTCAAACGGCACATCGTCGGGAAGGCCGGAACAGGATTTCATTACGCTTTCCTGAGTACTGTAAAGAGGTATCACTCTTTTGCTTGCTTAATTTCTTCGATTTTGAATTATTAGAGTTTGTGAAGTAGGTTTTCGTGTTGGATCGGGTCATATTGATGAATAGGGTGTAGGATCGATGTATATAAAAGATTGACCGAAGATATACGTATGCATTCGCTTAGAACCTTACCACATGTTTGAATTGAAATATGTGAAGGTTTATTAGGAGGAGGTTTATGGAGCGATCAAGCAAAATTTAATCTTTTGTTTGATTAAAATTCTAGGGGGGGATTATGAAGGGTTATTCCTTTTTAACTTTAGAGATTTGAGATGATTATCCATTCTCTTAATTAAAGTAATAGGCAAAATCATGATATAACCCTCATCCAATTTATTTTAATGTCATTTTCACGTTATCGATTTTCCATCCGCATCCTTACTAAAACCATCCAAATGTGGCCTGTTGAGGATCCTTCCCTCGACTCTCCATACCCCGAGCTAGACATGTTAAAATCTGGCCAGAAAAGCATGGCACGAAGAATATAGTGCCTGAGTTAGGGTTTTTGAGCCGCCTCGCATAGCATGAAAAATAAATAAACAAAATCATGAAAATAGGAAAAAAAAGATATTTACAATAAAAAATGAAATTTACAAGAAATATTTTTAAATAATTAATTATATACATATAATTATATTTTCACAGTGATTTTAATAATTCCTTTAAATTCATACAATATTTACATTAATAGGATAATTAGATCATATAAAAATTTATTTCAAAATATTAAATTACTTAAATTTATTTTTTAAATTTATTTTATTTGATTTAAGCTGAGTTAGGATTTTTAGCTATCCGAAAAAATAGAATGTTATCACGGCCAAAAATCTTGGATAGCCCAAATTGACAGGTGTACTTAAGAGCCTTTATATGTTTTATGATTTTACCACCTTCATTTTTTAAAATAAAAAATTAAAACTCTTAAAATTTTCAAAAAATTATCAGAAAATAAATTTATATAAAATATTAACAAAATGTCCAAAGACAATTTTTATAAAATGCTAAAATATTTATGGTTTTTATAAAAAAATTAAAATTTATAGAAATTATTTAACATTTTTTTAAACATAATGAAATTTCTAATAAAAATTATTAGAAAATTCTGTAATACGTTCACAAAATCCTAGAGAAAATTTTAAAATATGTTTTACATTATTTTTAAAAATAACTTATTTAGAAAATAACTAGAAAGATTTGCAGGAGCGTTTGTCAACATGGAGCTATAAGAGGGTATGCATAGCCTGTGACAGGACGGTATACATGGGAGATGATGCAGTGAGCAGCCATCAAAATGTATACCATGGGAAGTGCTTGCGCTGCAACCGTTGCCATGCCCCTCTCCAGGTCCTTATATTAGATATAATGTGTCTTGGATATCATCACAAGGCTCTTAGTAATCTCGTCAAATGGAATATATACGTGATAGATGTTCAATATCAATCCACAAAAATATAAGAACAAGGCTCTTAATAGTCAATCAATCGACGATAAAAAGAAGGGGAAAAAAGGCCTCAACTTTCTGTATTAACCATATGCAGGCTCGTGAATACGAATTCCATGGGGGTCAGCTCTGGTGCATGCCTCACTATGAACAGGTTTCACTGATCACCTCAGCTTGCTCAATTTCTTTCATTTCAAATTAGTAAAGATCGTGAACTGATGGTTGGTCTTACATCAGGCTGTGTTGTCAACGTATAGTGGATCACAACGTGAAGGACCTCGTTCGGTAAGGTCCTCTATGTCAACGCACAGTGGATCACAGCATGAAGGATCTCGTTCGGTAAGGTCCTCTATGTCAACGCACAGTGGATCACAGCATGAAGGATCTCGTCCGGCAAGGTCCTCTATTTCAACGCACAGTGGATCACAGCATGAAGGATCTCGTCTAGTAAGATTCTCTACTATCATATTGAATATCGTATTGGATGATGCACGAAAGCTCGAGTACATGTTCACCTAAAACTTTTACCTTTTCTTTAGATTGAAATTTATGAAGGTTTATGGAGGGATGCACAAATCTTTTGCTCAGTTAAAATTCTAGAGGAGAGGATGGTGAAGAGTTGTTAAGGACACTCCCTTCAACATGCTATTCCTATGATTTTAAGGGGTTTTTTAGAGGGGATTATCCATATCGTTAATGAAAATATTAGGTGAAATAACGGCATAATCCATCCTCGTTCACACTAACCTTACTAATACTATCCAAATAAGAATATTATGGAGGACATTATGCTCCCTCCCATCCGCTCCATTACCGTTCGTCCAAACAACCCCTCGAAGTCATGTGTAGCGAAATTGAAAGAATGGGAATGAATGAAACAGTCCCAATCGAATAAAATGAGATTGAATTAATACAACTTTTTTTATATGATATATGTACATCCTTAATACCATGAAACGAAGTTTTCGTTTTACAATTTGAAAAAGAAAAAGGTAAAAGGATAAAATTGGTCACTCATATTGTTGATTGAAAAAGAAAAATAGAGGGTTGGAAGGATAATTCTTTTTATATTTCGGTATTAGTTGAAATGATATTTAAAAGAAGAAATATGTGAATTATCATTTCGTGAGAATGGCCATTTTGGCCACTTTTTTACTTGTTAGCTGCAAGGATACACCGGTGGAAGAATCTAGTTCCACTAAGCAAATTCCTACATTTTCTATATAGGATCGGGACAAGTCAGAGCGGCAGGTGAACGACAAATTTGCTCCCAATCGGGGTTTACGGCAGCCCAGCACCATCGTCCAAGCGAGTAGGAGGAGAATCTAGTTCCACTGTGCAACGATTTCTCTGCAAAATTCTGACTACGTTGATGGCGGCCTAGCGCTGTTCAATGGATTAAATAAAACAATCCAGCATATTGTTGCTTGCTTAATAAATAAATAGACCGTGGATTGCCTTGTCATAAACTTTGCTGGATATGTTGTATGTCTGTTTGAGTTTGGTGTTTTACAGGCTTGCAGGTTGACAATGGGGTTTGGTAATTCCATTAGAGAAACCTATTCAATAAGAATTTTAAAGAGTGGTGTGTTGTGTATCTGGTCCCAGCTTGACCTCCACTTGCCTGGATATGTTGTATGTCTGTCTGAGTTTGGTGTTTTACAGGTTTGCTGGTTGACAATGGGATTCGGTAATTCCATTTGAGAAACCTATTAAATAAGAATTTTAAAGAGTGGTGTGTTGTGTATCTGGTTCCAGCTTTACCTCCCCTTGCCTTTTATCTCTTGATTCAAAGATGAAGAGAGAAGTGGCCGAAGGAAGTGTAGTTTTAAAGAAATGATGAAAGGGGAAGCACCTTCGTCCAGGGAGAAAGTAGATAGACAATTCAAGCCCAAGCCTACGGCCCAAGTGCAATACATTGCCTAAGCCCGATATGGGCCCAAATGACATGCAGCCCAACACTAACACGCGCCCCTAAACTATCGAGTCCAAAAAGCGCCAGCTGAGCGTATGCCGGAGTCCAGGTGAGGGAATTAAGAAGCTGAGGCGAGATAGACTTACTGAGAGAGAACAAGCGAAAATGGGAACGCTCTGTGATCGAGCATAAAAAAGGAGCAAAATTTACGATCTTGCAAATTATATAATTGATGAAGACTCTTCCAGAAAACTGGCTTCGAGTTGACACGGGCTGACGCGATAGAAGAATGACGAGATGCATGTGGTGATTGGGAAAGAAAGGGGTCGGAAAGTCGAGGATCCCCCGAACCTGCTGCTATTGTATCTTTTCCCTGTAGTTGAAAGAGACTGGCAAAAGACGTGGGCTTACGTTGTTGTCGTCGAGATTGTCGTGGAGAGGGCGAGGAAAGCCCCGGGTCGTCAGTTGACGAAGGCGGCTGTGGATTGGATCGCTTGACTCTGATGCTCATGTTCCATGCTGAGGGCAACGAATTTGGGTATGTTCAACATCACCACCCGAGCTGGCGAGGGTGAGGAGGAGTTGTCGAGGAGAGTGAATGAATACTATAATAAAACATTGTGACCTGACTCGATTTCCCAACCGCCTATTTTAGCAAGTTTCCCCCAACTACTACGCTAAGATTTTTTCTTTGCTTTGTCTTTTATATATTACTATATAAAATAAATTTTAATTCTACCTTCATCTTAACTAACCATGAAACCCTAAGTGCGCCTCCACACGAAACCCTAGTCGATCATCCTTCTTCTTCTTTGTCTTCTTCTTTTTAAAATTTTTGTCATCAAGAAATATAGAGGATGAGGACTCTAGCCCGTCGAAAAGAGAGCTCATTGGCGAAGGGTTAGACCAACTAGGAGATGAAATTAAAAATAAAAATAAAAAGAAGAAGAAGAAGAAGAAGAAGAAAAATGAAGGGAGACCGGCTATGGGCTATCTACCGACCCCTCTAATGTCGATGACCTTGCCGGAAGTTTCTAAGCTGCCGGCAAGGTCGCAAGAGAGAAATGGTCGTCGGCGAGGTCGCCGAAGGGAAATGGCCGTTGGCAAGCTCCCTTTTGACCATCATCTCTTTTTCTTTTTTTTTTTAGTTTTGTATTTTTTATATAATTTTAAATTATTATCAATATCACATTATCAAATTATTACATATATCAAAGAGTCATTATCATCTCATATTATCACATCAGTTATAATTAATGATGTGAATAAAGAATTAACGGTTTATATTAAAATATTTTATTTTTAAAATAATTTATATTATAGAATTATATTTTAAAAATTTTATATCAAACTATTATTATTTAGTGGCCGTACCATTTAGCCAGGCTTTCCTTCATAGTTGACCTTCTACAGCAATTAAAATTGAAAAATAAAAAAATAAAGGAATATTTAATTATGTAGAGTGAGGGAAAATAAAATAAAGAGATCAGGTTTTCTGACATGTTCTGAGATTTTTTTATTAGATATCTTATTATACTTGATAGACTCTCCATTAAGGTTTGGATGGGAACATGGATCTTACTCCCCTCTTCTTTTTGTGATTTTTGTGGATCTAGATTAAATCTCGAGATCATCTATTCTTCTCATGTCCCATAATAGGTGATATATGGCATTATTTACTTGCACGGATGCAGATAAATACATCCATTGGGGATTGGTATTTTGAACTTGCTTAGGTTGAATGCAACATGCAAGGAAGGGGCACTCTTGTAATAGTTTATAAGTTTCTCTTCACCACTTTTATCTATATAGTGCGGAGAGAATGGAATTATCGAATCTTTCGGGATAATACTTCCAATACCAATATTATAGTAAGTTTGATAATAAGTTTGTTAAAATCGCGTATAAGATCCTCACTTCACCTAAAGTTAATAGTAGAACGATCCCATTGAACTCTTTGCCACTGGAGTTTGATGATATTTTAATTTTTGTAATATTAATATATACTCTCTTAATTAGTTGATCAATATAATATATCAATTATAAAAAAAAATAAAGAGAACGGAATGGTAAACTCTTTCTCATTACGTCAATATACATGAAAAAAAAAGGGAGGGGCGAGCCACCGACGGTATTAAAACTATCATATATTCAAAATAAAAAAATGGAGTTAATTGAAGGTAATATTAGCTCAATTAATGAACAGGATGAACTTTATATAACCAAAATTTATAATTTTTCTTAAATCTAAAGGGCGATTGTCCTTATAATCACGCCTATGGACACGCCGTGCCTCCTATGGAAAACGATGCAGATGAAAACGACGACCTGGTATATGGAAAATAATTTCCAGATGTTCTTGGGATTAGGGTGTGTTTTTTATATCGATATAGTTCGGTGCCGTGATAACTACTGAATTCACCTGATAGCAGTGTATTATACAATTAAATATATGTAATTATATATATCGGCATAAGTGCCAAGGATAATAAAAGAAATGTAGTCCTAAGTAATTGGATGATATAATAGGGTGTTTGCAGCCGAAACTAAAGGGACTGATGTAACTTCCCCTCATCTATGACTTTGGCTGAGTCTTTATATATACCCACACACACACACTCACTCATCTCTTACTAAAAAAAAAAAAAGAAATGTAATCTGTGCACATATGTAATAGGTCACTCATTTTGAAGCAAGCTTTACTATTTATTGGGTATAAGAGATTTATAAAATTTAGAAGGCATACAGATTATAGTCTTTAAAATTGGAATAAATCGAAAATCGGTCAAGGTATGGCTTCATGGGTTTATGGATCAGACCGAAAATTTAATGGGTCGAACCGTATGTTTAATAAATAATATTAATAATATGATATTACTAATAATTCATATAATATCATAATTTGACTATGATTTACAGAAAAATTATTAATATAACCATTATATTAGTTTCAAGTTTAGCATAAAACATAAATATAAGTCTAGTAAAATAAAATAAGTACGTTATAATATATTTTTATTTTTATTTTTTAATTTTAAGTCAACCAATTTTTTCACATGTTCAATTGGGATTGTTGGTCCGACCGGTTCAATCGGAGTTGACTGTATTTAAAGTGTAATTGGGTTATTTATAAGAACCGAACTTGGTAAGTGGCCAATTTCTAGTCAAACCGACTAGTTCGATCTAGTTTTTAAAATTATGATATAGATAAATAAATAAGTAAAGAGACTAAAGAAACTGTATTATTCTTTTATACACGCATGCGTCATGATAGGCAAGGACTGGCTCCTCGTTTATTTGAAGGAAAGTCAACTAATCAAAAAGTTGTGAACATACTTTTTTTTTAATCTATGTAAACGTACATCGACATCGGCATCAAAGGGAAGCAAAAGAGTCATTTATAATTTAAAGAAGAGGAGATAATTATATATGAAACTTCATATGCCATTTATTTTTTATAATTGAGTTATGTATATTTTAATTTTTTTTTAATTTTATATGTTCCTCTCCGTGATATATTCGAGACTCATCGTCTGTCTGTCGGTGAACTACTGACGCGGATGACACACGGTTAAATATTATCTTGTGTCCGTTAATTGTACACCGTGTCCTTTGCCAAGTCGATGGCAAAATAAAAATACTCTTTTACCCACCGCTATTGATCAAATTTTCAAGATATGCTATTGACCTATTCAACACCCTAAAATCAGCCACCACCTCTGCCGTGAGATAATCTAGATGCTATATCAATGGCGAAGTTCAGAGGAAGGGCGCTGGGGAGCGCCCTTTCTGTGAGTTGCTTGGAAGATATCTGGAGACGTGTCAATGAAGTGGTATCCGCCGACAGAGAGCACTATGGCACAGTGCGGACGCCGCGGGCAAGGCGGTGCGGCTACTGCCAATCAAAGGACACATCGTCGCAACAGCCCTGGCCGCGCCCCACCCGCTCCCATAGCCACTTACCAGGTCCGTAAGTTTTACTTCATTGGCTACTCTTTTGCAACGGAGAAACGGGGTTAACTCTTGCTACGGCTGTCAATACCTAATCAATTGATGAGAAAATGGGGCTCAACTTTCCATGTTAATCATGTGCAGGCCGCTAAATACATGTTAGTACGCTTCCCGCACCTTAAAAAGGTATTACTCTTCTGCTTGCTTAATTTCTTGGATTTCAAATTATTAGAGTTTGTGAAGTAGGTTGTCAGGTCATATTGATGAATAGGGTGTAGGATGGATATATATAAAATATTGATCATATATATATCACTTAAAACCTTACCTCATGTTTGAATTGGAGTTTATGAAGGTTTATTAGGAGGAGGTTTGTGGAGGGATATAGCAAATTTAATCTCATGTTTGATTAAAATTCTAGGGGGGGGATTATGAAGGGTGATTCCTTTAAATTTAGAGATTTGCGAGGATTATCCATTTTCTTAATTAAGTAATAGGCAAAATCGTAATATAACCCTCATCTAATTTATTTTAATATCATCTTAATGTTATTGAGTTTCCATCCGCATCCTTACTAAAACCATCCAAATGTGGCCTGTGGAGGATCCTTCCCACCAATCTCCGTACCCTTAACTAGATGTGTCAAGATCTAGCCTGACTCGAAAGGCCAGTACCAAAAAATAGTTTCTGAATCAGGATTTTTGGGCTGCTCGGCATAACATGAAAAATAAATTAAAAAAATCGTACCACCGGAAAGTATGAAAAAAAAAATCTACCATAAAAATGGAATTTATGAGAAAAAATTTTAAATGATTAATTATATATAAATAATTATATTTTAATAATTTTATATTAATATAATATTTAGATTAATCAGATGATTAAATCATATAAAAATTTATTTTAAAATATTAAATTACTTAAATTTATTTTTTAAATTCATTTTATTTAATTCAAGTCGAATCGGTATTTTTGGACTGTACAAGATAATTGGCCATGCAGCACAACTTGAAAATAGAATCATGTAGTGTTGACACAAGCACAATATTTGGATTGGTCCGAATTGACAGGTGTACCCTTACGAGCCCTTATATTTTTTTTATGATTTTACCTCCTTCATTTTTTAAAATAAAAAAAATTAAAACTCTTAAAATTATCAAAAAATTATCAGAAAATAAATTTATGTAAGACGTTAACAAAATATTCGAAAATAAATTTTATAAAATGCTAAAATATTTATGGTTTTTTATTAAAAAATCATAGAAAATTTTTAAATTTTTTAAAAAATACAGAAATTTCTAATAAAATTTACTAGAAAATTTGGAAAAATATTAGAAATTCTATAATAAGTTCACAAAATTCTAGAGAAAATTTTAAAATATTAAATTTATTTAAGAAAAGAACTTCTTGAGAAAATATCTGGAGAGATTTGCAGGTGGATGGGTCATCAACATGGAGCTTCAAGAGAACATGCAGAGCCTGTGACAAAACGGTATTCATGGAAGATGATGTAGTCAGTATCAATCAAAATGCATACCATGGGAATTGCTTTTGCTGCAGCCGCTGCCATGCCCCTCTCCAGGTCCTTGCTTATATTAGATGCAACATGTCTTGGATATCATCACAGGGCTCTTAGTAATCTCATCAAATGGAATATATACATGATAGATGTTCAATATCGATCTACAGAAACATAAGGACAAGCCTCTTAGTAATCAATTGACCGCAAAAGAAGGACAAAAAAGGGCTCAACTTTCCATATTGACCATATGCAGGCTGGTGAATACGAAGTCCATGGGGATCAGTTATTCTGCACGGCGCCCCACTGTGAACAGGCTGGTGAATACGAAGTCTATTGTGCCTAGCGCTGTCCAATGGATTAAACAAAACTATCCAGCATATTGTTGCTTGCTTAATAAATAAATAGACCATGGATTGCCTTGTCATAACCTTTGCTGGATATGTTGTATGTTTGATTGAGTTTGGTGTTTTACAGGCTTGCAGGTTGACAATGGGATTTGGTAATTCCATTAGAGAAACCTATTAAATAAGAATTTTAAAGAGTGGTGTGCTGTGTATCTGGTCCCAGCTTGACCTCCACTTTGCTGGATATGTTGTATGTCTGTTTGAGTTTGGTGTTTTATATGTTTGCTGGTTGACAATGGGATTCGACAATTCCATTTGAGAAACCTATTAAATAAGAATTTTAAAGAGTGGTGTGTTGTGTATCTGGTTCCAGCTTTACCTCCCCTTGCCTTTTATCTGTTGATTCATAGAATCTTGCTTGTTCAAATAATGCAAGTTATGGTGGCAGGCTGTCGTTGGGTGAAACATGGAAGCTGCCCCATGGGAAGCTGGTCGGGGATCGATAATGACACGGGTCTGAGGGGTCCTGTAGTGACTATGACGACAATGTGTTAAACGCATGGTGGATGAGTGGATTAACCATGAATGATGGAATATATAAATGTTTTATCTCGTATATTTATATGGTGTCGATGCATGAGTTGGTGATGCATTGACTACCTTGAATAAACACATAACATGTTCGCTTTAAGGTCGAGGGCAGTGAGGAAGTAGTGTCGAGACTCTTCTGTCGTCAAGTGCTGGAGTGGCGCTACCCACTGAAAGAGTAGTAGTCGGTCGACCACAACTGTGAGGAGGAATTGAAGCTCTCGTGTCATTGAGTGTTAGAGTGGCCACAACGGTTGGACTCGAGGAGTAGTTGGCCACATGGATGATGAGGAGTTGAAATTCGGGTCTATGGACCATGGTGTTGGAGTTCTAGTGGTTGGTTCACGGAATTGAAGTTGCCAGGAGCAGAGTCGAAATTCGAGTGTATGGCCACCCCTCTTGAGTGATCGAATCGGAACCAGAGTCAAAGTTAGTAAGGAATAACTTGCTTGGAGCTGCTAAGGCAACACACTGGATGACGACAACGTTTGGTTCGATTTTGAGAGGATAAGTGAATGACGAAGTGTATGCTGATTCTTGTCACTGTGGAATGAGTGGAGAGCCGACGCAACTGATGGGCTTGCTGGTTTAGAACTTAACAACCAAAGTAAAGAATTTTGGAATGAGTAGGCCGGCTGGGAAGTTGACTTCCAACTCGTCAGGCCACCACGTCGTGAGCCATGCACTTATTAAGGTCGAGGAGTTGAGGTCACTTAGCATATATTCTGACTTGAAGGGGGACATATTCCCTTCGTCGTGTGACACTGGCTCGAGCAACTTCCAATGATGAATTTATTAGCTTAATCAATCCCAAGTGTTTGGCATGGGGCACCCTGAGTACCTTGTCGAGTCAAAAGTGATTGAAGAAAGGCTTCAATGAGTTTTCTGATGAGATTGACCTCTTAAGGTAACTTTAGCTTGTCGGGCTGACCGGAGTAGATTTGGATAACTTCTTGGAGGTCTAAGTCCTTGAAGTTGAAGACATGGACGGAGATTGAAACCGGAGTTGGGTCATAATTGAATTCACGGACCCCTTTGAGGATGAAATCATCTAGTCGGGATGTTGGTGTGGTGCGTACACACTGGGAAGTTAATTAACCTTCTTTTAGGGAAAAGACATAATGAGACTTCGTCATCCATGCATGCTAACAGATGGAGTTGAGGTTGAGTTCCGATCAAGCGACGAGACACGAGATGGAAGAGTTGGTTGGTTGCCCATGCCGTGAAGGGAATAGAGACGGCATACTACTCTCCGGGCTAATAATGCCCTTGAAATAAAAATTGGTTTTCTTCATCAAAGATGAAGAGAGAAGTGGCCGAAGGAAGTATAGTTTTAAAGAAATGATGAAAGGGGAAGCACCTTCGTCCAGGGAGAAAGTAGATAGACAATTCAAGCCCACGCCTACGGCCCAAGTGCAATAATACATTGCCTAAGCCCGATATGGGCCCAAATGACATGCAGCCCAACACTAACATGCGGCCCTATACTATCAGTCCAAAAAGCGCCAGCTGAGCGTATACCCGGAGTCCGAGTGAGGGAATTGAGAAGCCAAGACGAGATAGACCTAAAAAATAAAGAGATCGGTATGGAAATTTGAAAAATGGAAAATAAAGGAATATTTAATTATGTGGAGTGAGGGAAAATAAAATAAAGAGATCGGTACGGTCAACTCTCTCATTACGTCAATATACATGAAAAGAAAAAGGAGGGGCGAACCACCGACGGTATTAAAACTATCATATATTCAAAATAAAAAATAAAAATGGAGTTAATTGAAGGTAATATTAGCTCAATTAATGAACAGGATGAACTTTATATAACCAAAATTTATAATTTTTCTTAAATTTAAAGGGCGATTGTCCTTATAATCACGCCTATGGACACGCCGTGCCTCCTATGGAAAACGATGCAGATGAAAACGACGACCTGGTATATGGAAAATAATTTCCAGATGTTCTTAGGATTAGGGTGTGTTTTTTATATTGATATTGTTTAGTGCCGTAATAACCACTAAATTTACCTGATAGCAATGTATTATACAATTAAATATATGTAATTATATATACCGACATCGGTGTGAAAGATAATAGAAGAAATGTAGTCCTAAGTTATTGGATGATATAATGGGGTGTTTGCCGCCGAAACTAAAGGGACTGATGTAACTTCCCCTCGTCTATGACTTTGGCTGAGTCCTTATACACACACACACACTCACTCATCTTTTACTAAAAAAAAATAAAAGAAATGTAATCTGTGCACATATGTAATAGATCACTCATTTTGAAGTAAGCTTTATTATTTATTGGTTACAAGAGATTTATAAAATTTAGAAGGTATACATATTTATACTCTTTAAAACGGACTAGATCGAAAATCAGTTAAATGATGAATATGCGTGATTCATACAAATCATGCAGTGTAATCTTGGATAGGCCCAAATTGACAGGTGTACTTAAGCGCCTTTATATCTTTTATGATTTTACCACCTTCATTTTTAAAAACAAACAATTAAAACTCCTAAAATTTTCAAAAAAAATTATCAGAAAATAAATTTATATAAAACATTAACAAAATATCCAAAGATAAATTTTATAAAATGCTAAAATATTTGTGGTTTTTATAAAAAAAATTAAATTTTATAGAAATTATTTAATATTTTTTAAAATATAATGAAATTTCTAATAAAAATTATTAGAAAATTCTGTAATATGTTCACAAAATCCAAGATAAAATTTTAAAATATTTTTTAAATTATTTTAAAAAATAACTTCTTTATAAAATAACTGGAGAGATTTACAGGAGTTTTTATCAACATGGAGCTATAAAAGAGTATGAGATGATACAGTAAGCAGCCATAAAAAAGCATACCATGGGAACTGCTGTCGCTGCAGCCGTTGCCATGCGCCTCTCCAGGTCCTTGCTTATATTAGATATAATGTGTCTTGGATATCATCACAAGGCTCTTAGTAATCTCGTCAAATGGAATATATATGTGATAGATGTTTAATATCGATCTACAGAAATATAAGAACAAGGCTCTTAGTAATCAATTGACGACAAAAGAAAAGAAGGGGAAAAAAAAAGAGCACAACTTTCCATATTAACTATATGCAGGCCGATAAATACGAAGTCTATGGGGATCAGTTATTGTGCACGGCGCCTCACTGTGAACAGGTTTCACTAATCACCTCTGCTTGTTTAAGTTCTTTCATTTCAAATTAGTAAAGATTGTGAACTGATGCTAGGTCTTACATCAAGCTGTGTTGTCGATGTATGGTGGATCACAGCGTAGAGGATCTCATTCGATAAAATTCTCTATTAGCATATTAAATATCGTACAGAATGATGCATGAAAGCTCAAGTGCGTGTTCACCTAAAATTTTTTCCTTGTCTTTAGATTGAAATTCATAGAGGTTTATGGAGGGATGCACAAATCTTTTGTTTGGTTAAAATTGTAGAGGATGATGAAGAGTTATTAAGGACACTCCCTCCAACAAGCTATTCCTATGATTTTAAGGGATTTTTAGAGGGGATTATCCATTTTGTTAATGAAAATATTAGGTAAAATAATGGCATAATCCTCGTTGATGCTACCCCCTAATAATACTATCAAAATAAGAATATTATGGAGGACATTATGCTCCCCTCTGCTCCATTACCCTTAGTCCAAACAACCCCTTGAAGTTAGGTTTAATGAAATTGAAGGAACCGAAATGAATGAAACAGTCTCGATCGAATACGATGAGATCGAATCAACACAACTGCTCTATTTGATACATCTTTTATGCCATCGGATGAAGTTTTCGTTTTACAATTTGAGAAAATTGGTACAAGGATAAAATTGGTCACTCACACTGTTGATTTGAAAAAGAAAATGTTGGAAGGGTAATTCTTTTGTCTTTTGGTATGAGATGGAATGATATTTTTGTCACCTTTTTTCTTTTTTGCTTGTTGGCTACTACAAGGGTACACCAATGGAAGAACCTAATTCCACTAAGCAAATTCCTACATTTTCCATACAGATTCGGAACCGTTGATGGCAGCCCATCACTACTGTTCAAGTGAGTAGGAGCATCCAATTCCACCGTGCAACCATTTCGCTTCAAATATGAGACTATGTTGATGGCAGTCTACCACTATGCAATGGGCCATATTGTTTAAAAAATAAATAGAACATGGATTGCTATATATGTTCTATGTCTGTTTGAGTTTGCTATATATGTTGTATGTCTGTTTGAGTTTGGTGCTTTACGAGTTTGCAGGTTGACGATGGAATTTGGTAATTCCATTTGACAAACCTATTAAATAAGAATTTAAAGAGTGGTGTGTTGTGTATCCGGTTCCCGCTTTCCTTCCATTTGCCTTTTATCTCTTGATTAATAGAACTTGCTTGTTCAAGTAATCCAAGTTATGCTTTCACGATGAATCATATGTTAGTGTGCTACATAACTATGGTTATTGCTCAAATCGATTTGCAAGTTGATGATGAATAGCAAGAACAACTAGGAACATTTTATTGGACAAAGTTCTAGTCCGCCCACCCGATATGATGTGTTGAGCGTATCCTGGCAAACTCTTCCAATGGATTGAAGAAATTCATCACCGTCTAAACATACAAATAAATAGCTCAAGAAAACTCTTTAGTTAATGCCTACGTGAGTAAGTCAATATTCTAAGAAATTTCTAGTCAAAATAATTTACCTACACATGAATTTCCACGTAGATATTCTAGAATCTAGCAAAAGTGTCCATAGCTATCTGGCAGGCATCAATAATCATTGCTCGGATATCGACCAGACTTAAGAAGCATAAAATTGGCACTCGTCGGCTGGAATGCACGACAACAAGATGTCAAGGCACCACATCCACATAGTTGTTTCAGTAGCAGTGTACAGAGCTTCCTGGCTGGACTATTTGGAAAGCTGGCAATTCAACCCAATGAGCATGAATTCGTGGTATAATTCTTAATTATTCTCTCATTTTCTATTAATTTTGTATTAATTGTGCTATTACACTAGGAATGGCAGTGGGCCGAGTCTGGGTGGGTTTTCGAAAACCCAGACCTGGCCCATGCCCTTGCCGTGATCTGCTTGGGCCAGGTTCAGCCCACGTCGCCTTGCCAATTCATAAAGATTCATTATAAAAGAACCCATAAATTAGCTAATAGAAAGGGAGAAATTTCCAAAGATCAAGTGGAAACAGTGGAAGAACATGCAAAGTTTCATGGACTCAAATGTCTGAGAGTTAGAATCTTTCTTGTTAAGTCGAGCTTGCGGGGAGACAAGGAAGACAATGGTTGGATGGATACAAGTGATTTGGTGTTTTGAGGTTATTTTGAATAATGAGGTTTGAGTGGTGAAGAAAGCTTTGGGAAGTTTGAGAGGAGAAGTAAGCTTGAAGACGAGCGGCCGCGAGTAATGGGTGAACGCATAAAAAGGGATGTCAGCGGAACAAAAAATGTACAATAAAATAAATGTTGATATTTGGTCGGACCTTCTGGCTTGTCTGTCAATAAAGGCCTCATATTAGCGGGCCGGCATGACCCAAAATGTTGGCACAGGCCCAGCCCACAATGCTATTGGGTTGTGTTGGTACGGCACAATATCCAATAGGCTTGATAACGCCTGACTCAGGCATAGTCTTATCGGGTCATGCCCAGGTTGGGCCTCAAATTGCCGTCTTTGAGTATTTGGCAGATGTCAACCGTCAATACTTGAATATCAACCGGATATCAGAACCAGTGACTGGGGCTCATGGGTTGGAATACGACAAGAGGACACCATGGCAACACGTTAATTTCCACATAGCTATTCTAGTGACAGCGTCCAGAGGTCCTTGGCTAGACTTCAGAACCAGTGACTGGGGCTCCGGTCTTCTTGTTGGCTGGAACAAGAAAAGAGGATACAACGATAACACATGAATTTCAGGGTTATCCCAGCAGCACTTCCTGAAGCTTGTCCGATGAAATGCCAGATGAGGGTGTCGACACCAATACCACCACCTCCACTTCCATTACAATACCATTGTTCCAGAGAGAATGGGATGTAGACCTGGCAATTCAGCCCTGACCGGCGAGAAAAGAATGCAGCTTGAGTTGTTTCGACACACTGTTTTTTTTTTTTCATGCGTAAAAATTATTATTATTCTTTTGAAAAAGGCAAAACTTTTTGAGCTCGGGAGCTAATTGACCAATTAATCCAATTGTAATCAAAATTTAAAAGAAACATTGAAATAAACTCTAAAATATAAGTATTTTTAATATAATTGGTTAAATATTTCAATTCGTGTCTTAATCATATTTTTTAAAATTAAAATTTCATACTTCGGGTCATTTACCTCAATGAAAATTCAGTTTTTTATGCTCGCACAAAATGCATCAATATTGATTATCACTCCGTCCGGGAGCCAGTTTCTTAGCGGCAACTTATGATTGAATCTAGTAGCACCACTAACCAATTAGCCAGTGTCCTAACAAAGGGTCTCTTCACGGCCCACTTTGCTGCTTTATGCTCCAAGCTGAATATTCGGGGCCTCCCCCGCACATATGGGGGGTAATGGATAGAACCATGTAATGGCTAATACCATGGAGCTAATCGATTTTAATCCAATATAATCAACATGTAACATATTTATAATTATACCTTATACAACACAATTGTTTGGGTGTGGTCAGATTATAGTTTATTCTAGATGTTAGTTAGTATTACTGCTTAATTTATGATTATTATTTTCATGGTTATTACTCGACAAAAAGCTTGGTAGCGCATCTAGACGCAACGCAGTTTCCACCAAATAGAAGAAATATTTTGCAATGGAGACTGGCTATAAATGGTTTTATGATCGATGCTCGAGGCATTTTTTAGGATTTCCAAGAAAAGCTCACCGAACGAGTGTAATTTAAAGTGCAATTGCTCTTAGGACAAGGCCGGGCTCGAACTCGGATGCATTAGTTCAAATTGAGGAGTGTGAAGAGAGAGATTCTGGTACGGTAACTTGCAATCAATGGATCTACGGCTATAACGTCTAAATTCTACTCTCTCTCTCTCTCTCAAGATTAATTTTATCAAAATATTAATTTTTAATATTAAATAAATGAGATAATTAAAATTATCAAAATATTCTATAGTTTATTTAAATATTTTTGTAAAATTTTAACATTATTTATAAATATGTGAATTAGTTGATATAATTAATGAAATCAGTTATAATAATAAATCTTTCACTTATGTGCATTCTGGTCACATTATCATCACGTATTTTTAAATTTTTATATAATATCAAAGAAGGCCGATCATGAGAAGTTTGATGCGCGGAAAACTCTAAAAGAGTGGTACAATTGAGTACATTGATAATATGACAATGAATGTACCAATTTACTTTCAACGGCTTTTGAAGTCAAAGAAGAGAAAACTCAAGTCAGTTTATTAGGCTTTTGAAAGCAAGAAACATCAAATCAATATTGTTTTTTTGACCATTGAAGTCAGATATACTCAAGTCAATTTTATTATTATTGTCGGGCCAATAAGTTAACGTTATTATCATCAATTTTGATCAGATGCTCAAAGACAATATGATATTTTATCATGTAAGATAAGTATTTCACTTTGCTATATGCTTGTTAAAGATTCAATTTTATGAATATTAGGAAATTTAATTTTTGATATTAAATAAATTAAGTAATTAAGATTATCAAAATATGATATAGTTGATTTAAATATTTTGGTATTATTTATTTATAAATTTTATTACTATTTTGAAATCATAAATAGAAGAATTAATTGATATAATTTCTCAGTTATAATAATAAATATTCTATTCCTATAAATTTAATCACATTGATATCATATACTACTTTATTTTATTGTTTTAAATTTATACATACATCTACTCTGGCACCGGGCGATAGATCATCGCCATGACATTTTTCTTACAGGGAAAACCGTGGCAATGATCGAGTACATAAAAGAGCCTCCATGTCAGCATTTAAACGTGGACCAGAGTTAGGTTCATATATAATTCACAACTGATCCAAAGCTTCTTCTTCTTCTTTTTAAATATATAAAAATATTTTAAAAACAAAATTATTAATTTCCTGACGAGTTGCATTTTTCAACTGACCGAGTCATGATAATCCAAGAGGTGGACATGAATCTTGGTAGCACGAATCAAGTCCCCTCTAGAATATTTCGTGAGAATTGAACTTTTTAAAGCAATTAAAATAGAGAAATAAAAAGTAAACAAATATTTTAGAATGTGTACGGACGTCATAACAAGAGAAATTTTGCTAGGAGAACTGGCATACTTACGTGACTTGTAAGAGAAGAAAGTTAAAACAAAAAGGGAAAAAGATCGAGTTAATGACGAATGCGTAAGATGATTTAGAATTGATGGAAGAAATAAGATAATTTAATAATATATATAAATATATATGTTGCAAATTCTTGAGTGTTAAAGGAGTGATTACCGGTTAACAGAGACTAAGTCTAGGAAGCATAGTTTTAAAAATTTGACCGGATCAGTTGGTTCGATTAAAAACCGGTTACTCATCCGATCTGTTTCCTATAAAAAAGCTCAATTATAATTTCAATAAATTCAACTCCAATTGAATTGGTCGGTTGAGAAAAATAATTCCTCGTTCATACCACCAAAATTTCCTAACAATGAATTCAAGTAGGCTAAATTAAATTCAGGGAGGAGAGAAAATGAGTCTTACTGTAATGGCATCGTTCTCGATGGTCCGACAAAATTTCTCGCGCTGCCGGAACTCCTCAAGTTCGTTCTTCTTTCGTCCTTTCCGTCTACCGCTTTTCAATCAGATTTTGTACAGTAAAGTCGGTTGGACGGGACAAGGCCCATATGGAACTTTCCTGGGGACAAGGACCATACAAAGTATTTTATTATTCTAATATTTTAATACAAATCCTTGAAAAATATAACTTTGTAGTATAAATTATTTTTAAAATAAAATGCTTTGATATAAACATTAAAATTTTCACTAAATCCATTCATTATGATTGACGTCGTAGTATGATGTGGTACTAACTTGATGACATACATAATAATTTAATGATTTTTTGCAAACTGATCCAGATAGAAGCGTGCTGTGCAGTGCAATCCTGAACTGCGACCTGGCATATGGATAATTTCTAGATGTTCTTGGGATTGCTGTATATTTTTTATATCATTTATATTCCCTATCATAAAATTGATTAATTTTTTGGATAGTGGTATGTATTATACACTTAAAGAGCCGCTATTAATTCTCATATATCAATCCGAGAGTTGGTAGAACCCGAACTCATTCTTTGGATTATGTGTAAGGCACAAAGTTTGAGGATGATAAAAAAATTAATAATTAAATTAAATTAAAGGCAATCACCTGTTTAATTATGTATATCAATGTCAGCGTGAAAGATAATAAAAAGAAATGTAGTGGGCGCTGATACGCAACAGGTCACCCATTTTAAAGTAAGCGTTGCCATTTATTGGACTTAAGTAATATGTGCATTCCTTTTTTTTCCCCTTGGGTAGGAGTATTATCCTTTTATTCACGTATGCACCATGACTAGAGATATTAAATGGACCTGGTTGGCCCATAACCGATCAATTCGAATCTAGAATCGGCTTAGATCACTCCTAACTTGGTATGTAACTATTCTTGTTGGGTTGCGAACAGTTATGTGCCGGTTTAAAAATATGAACCCATTGAATCGTAATCAACATAGACCGTTACCTTGCTGAACCAACATGAAACCTTTTAGAAATCAGCCTGAATTGTCAAAAATCCTACAAATCAATAATATGATATTATTGGGTCAATTTAATTTTTTTTTTAAAATTAAAAAGATGGACCATTCTTAGGTCAAACCGGCACGGACCATTAACCGACCCATTTATAAAAGGTTTCGAGCCGGTTCGTATTTGTCTGAATCGTGATCCGTAACCGAACTGGCTCGTTAAGTAAACATGACGAATTATAACCGAGTCAAATCATTACATGCTAGTTTTGAACCGATTTGGATTGCATTTTTAACATTACTAATGATGACTGGCAAGTGTGGGCTCCTTGTTTATTAAAGAAATGAAAGTCAACGAATCAAACAGTCGTGGACATAAATGTCTTTTATGTCAACATCCGTGAGCATGGAAAGGAAACAATGGAGTAATTTACCATTTAAATTTACAATTAAATTTCACGTATTTTAAAATCATCATTTTCAATCTTATATAATAATACGCATGGTACGTTTGAGTCTCTTCCGTCATCAATTATTAGTGAATTACTGATGCGGTTGACCCACCGCTCAATATTATCTCGTGTCCGTTGATTGACCGCTCTGCCATTCGCCCCGCGGACTCTTCAACGCGCACGCAAAAATATCTTTTTTTTTAAAAAAAAAATGCTTGATGATATAAGAAGGACGTTGGGAGGAAGAAGGTTTTCCTCGATCGCTTAGAAGGTATCTGGAGAAGTGTGAATGGAGCCGTATCAGCGGACGCAGAGCACCGTGGCACAGTGCGGATCCCCCAGCAGAGCTCGTTGGGTTTCTCGCAGACAAAGGGGACATCGTGACGAAAACCGTAACGGGATTTCATTACGCGTTCCTCCGCTCTGCAAGGTATCACTCTTCTACTTGCTTAATTTCTTCGATTTCGAATTATTAGAGTTTGTGAAGTAGGTGTCGGGTCGGGTCATATTGATGAATAGGGTGTAGGATCGATGTATACAAAAGATTGACCGTACATATACGTATACATTCGCTTAGAACCTTACCCCATATTTGAATTGAAGTATGTGGAGGTTTATTAGGAGGAGGTTTATGGAGCGATCAAGTAAAATTTAATCTCTTGTTTGATTAAAATTCTAGGGGGATTTATGAAGGGTTATTCCTTTTTAACTTTAGAGATTTGAGAGGATTGCCCATTCTCTTAATTAAAGTAATAGGTAAAATCATAATATAATCCTCATCCAATTTATTTTAACGTTATTGAGTTTCCATCCGCATCCTTACTAAAACCATCCAAATGTGGCCTGTGGAGGATCCTTCCCTCGACTCTTCGTACCCTTAGCTAGACATGTCAAAATCTGGCTGACTCAAAAGCATGGCCCGAAGAATATACTGCCTGAGTTAGGGTTTTTGATCCGCCCGACACAGCATGAAAAATAAATAAATAAATCATGCCACATGAAAATATGAAAATAATATCTATAATAAAAAATAAAATTATGATGATTTTTTAAATAATTAATTATATATAAATAATTATATTTTAATAGTAATTTTAATAATTTTTTTCAAATTAATACAATATTTAGATGAATCAGATAATTAAATTATATAAAAATTTATTTTAAAAATTAAATTAGTTAAATTTATTTTTTGAAATTATTTTATTTGATTCAAGCCAAGTTGGGATTTTTGGCTATCCAAGATAATGGGCTATGCAGGCATGATCTGAAAATAGAATCGTGCAGTACCGGCATGGCCCGAAATCTTGGATAGGCCCGAATTGACAAGTGTACCTTAAGAGCCTTTTTATGTTTTATGATTTTACCATCTTCATTTTTTAAAATAAAAAAAATTAAAACTCTCAAAACTTTTTGAAACAATATAGAAAATAAATTTATACAAAACATTAACAAAATATTCAAAGATACATTTTATAAAATTTTAAAAACTTATACTGAAAATTCTAATAAAAATTAGTAGAAATTTTGGAAAAATATTACGAAGTTATAAAATGTTAGAAAATTCTCTAATAGTTCACAAAATTCTAGAAAAAAATTTAAATACGTTATAAATTATTAAAAAAAGAACTTCATGAGAAAATACCTGGAGAGATTTGCAGGCCGGGTCATCAACATGGAGCATGCAGAGAAATTGCGGAGTCTGTAACAGAACGGTATACATGGAAGATGATGCAGTCACTGCCTGTCAAAAAGCATACCATGGGAATTGCTTTCGATGCAGCCATTGCCATGCGCCTCTCCAGGTCCTTGCTTATATTAGATGTAACGTGTCTTGGATATCATCACAAGGCTCTTAGTAATCTCGTCAAACGGAATATATAAATGACAGATGTTCAATATCAATCTACAGAAACATAAGAACAAGGCTCTTAGTAATCAATTGACGACAAATGAAGGGAAAAAAAAAAAGAGCTCAACTTTCCATATTAACCATATGCAGGCCGGTGAATACCAAGTCTATGGGGATCAGCTCTTGTGCACGGCGCCTCACTGTGAACAGGTTTCATTGATTACCTCTGCTTGCTTAATTTCTCTCATTTCAAATTAGTAAAGATCGTGAACTGATGGCTGGTCTTACATCAGGCTGTGTTGTCAATGTATAGTGGATCACAGCGTGAAGGATCTCGTCTGGTAAGATTCTCTATTATCATATTGAATATTGTATAGGATGCATGAAAGAGTTTTTTTAGATTGAAATTTATGAAGGGATGCACAAATCTTTTGCTCAGTTAAAATTCTAGAGGATGGTGAAGAGTTGTTAAGGACACTCCCTTCAACATGCTATTCCTATGACTTTAAGGGGTTTTTTTAGAGGGGATTATCCATATTGTTAATGAAAATATTAGGTGAAATAACGATATAATCCATTCTCGTTCACGCTTGCCTTACTAACACTATCCAAATAAGAATATTATGGAGGACACTATGCACCCATCCGCTCCATTACCGTTCGTCCAAGCAACCCCTTGAAGTCATGTGTAGCGAAATTGAAAGAATGGGAATGAATGAAACAGTTTCGATCGAATAAAATGAGATGGAATCAATACAACTTTTTTTTATATGATATATAATCCTTAATACCATGAAACAAAGTTTTCGTTTTACAATTTGAAAAAAAAAGGTAAAAGGATAAAATCGGTCACTCATATTGTTGATTGAAAAAAAAATAGAGGGACGGAAGGATAATTCTTTTTATATTTCGGTATTAGTTGAAATGATATTTAAAAGAAGAAATATGTGAATTATCATTTCGTTAGTATGGCCATTTTGGCCACTTTTTTGCTTGTTAGCTGCAAGGATACACCGGTGGAAGAATCTGGTTCCACTAAGCAAATTCCTACATTTTCTATATAGGATCGGGACAAGTCAAAGCGGCAGGTGAACAACAAATTTGCTCCCAATTGTGTTAACGGCAGCCCAGCACCATCGTCCAAGCGAGTGGGAGGAGCATCTAGTTCCTCTGTGCAACGACTTCTCTCCAAACTTCTGACTATGCGGATGGCGGCCTAGCGCTGTTCAATGGATTAAATAAAAAAAATCCAGCATATTGTTGCTTGCTTAATAAATAAATAGACCATGGATTGCCTTGTCATAACCTTTGCTGGATATGTTGTATGTTTGATTGAGTTTGGTGTTTTACAGGCTTGCAGGTTGACAATGGGATTTGGTAATTCCATTAGAGAAACCTATTAAATAAGAATTTTAAAGAGTGGTGTGTTGTGTATCTGGTCCCAGCTTGACCTCCACTTGCCTGGATATGTTGTCTGTCTGTTTGAGTTTGGTGTTTTACTGGTTGACAATGGGATTCGACAATTCCATTTGAGAAACCTATTAAATAAGAATTTTAAAGAGTGGTGTGTTGTGTATCTGGTTCCAGCTTTACCTCCCCTTGCCTTTTATCTCTTGATTAAGAGAATCTTGCTTGCCCAAATAATGCAAGTTATGGTGGTAGGCTGTCGTTGGGTGAAACATGGAAGCTGCCCCATGGGAAGCTGGTCGGGGATCGATAATGACATGGGTCTGAGGGGTCCTGTAGTGACTATGACGACAATGTGTTAAACGCATGGTGGATGAGTGGATTAACCATGAATGATGGAATATATAAATGTTTTGTCTCGTATATTTATATGGTGTCGATGCATGAGTTGGTCACGCATTGTACTACCTTGAATAAACACACAACATGTTCGCTTTAAGGTCGAGGGTAGTGAGGAAGTAGTGTCGAGACTCTCCTGTCGTCAAGTGCTGGAGTGGCGCTACCCACTGAAAGAGTAGTAGTCGGTCGACCACAACCGTGAGGAGGAATTGAAGCTCTCGTGTCATTGAGTGTTAGAGTGGCCACAACGGTTGGACTCGAGGAGTAGTTGGCCACATGGATGATGAGGAGTTGAAATTCCCCCGAACCTGCTGCTAAGG
Organism: Sonneratia alba; assembly: GCA_900174645.1. Classification (NCBI taxonomy): domain Eukaryota; kingdom Viridiplantae; phylum Streptophyta; class Magnoliopsida; order Myrtales; family Lythraceae; genus Sonneratia; species Sonneratia alba. The sequence goes on along the minus strand of FWPY01000024.1, from coordinate 3,940,640 downwards.
TATCTTCCCTGTAGTCGAAAGATATCAGCAAAAGAGGTGGGCTTGCGTGCTTGTAGTCGAGTCGAGATTGTCGTGGAGTGGGCGAGGAAAGAGCACTGGGTCGTCAATTATGATCCCTCCACAACCCTCACTTCTTCTCCCCTTCCAAATCCTTCAATCCAAGCCATACCCTGAGGCCGCCATCTATTCTACAATATTATGATGGTTACATTGTACATTAATTCTTTTAGAAGAATTCGGCATTTTGTGATCTAAGAAATTGCCGATGGATTTATTGAACAGAAGCTTGTGTAGTTGGCATTAAATTTAAATAGTAGTATATGGCAGACTTCATGATCGACTGACTTGCCCAACCAAGGACATGACGTTATCCTTTCAAAATATAATAGAAGTACGTATTAAACAAAGACTTTGATCACTGGCTATGTAGCTGGGTCTTATCTCTTATGGATTGTAATTTAAAATTCAAAAAACCAAAAAAAAAAGGGCCCGAATTCGGCAGGAAAAAATCAAAATTTTGCCAACTCTATATAATTTTTTATTAATTTTTAAGGCTAGAATAAAATTATCATGTAAATTTAGAATTCAAATAGAATGCACACTAATAAAATAATGATATATCTAGTTATTTAATTTCTTTTACAATGAAAATGATACGGTTTTAGTTTTTAGACATGATTTTTTTTTATCTGTACAATTATGTTGTTTAATTTATTAAATTTATCAAAATATTTATAATAATGCGATATAAGTAATAGGTCTCATGTACATGATAAACTTTATGTGTTTAATATATTATAATATCAAAAAATTGGGGCTAAAAAAAATTATCCACAGCTATTATTATTTTTAATTATTTCACCTCTAAAAACGTATGAAATTCAATATTATTTCTTATTAACTATTTTAAATCTTATAAATAAAGATAATATATAATTGAGAGAATTTTATATTTTAGTAAATCGATTCAATTTAATCGCGGATCAATCAAAACTTGTTGAATTTTTTAATCCAAGTGTGCACAAGGAAAAAAAAAAGTTAGTAAGTATTCAAACTTTTTACACGAAGGAAACTTGTGAGACTAAGAATTGGTGGGAAAAAAATAGAGTGTTTATCCCAAAGATGATTATGGAGAAACTAAGTCACAGATGTGAAGTGTGTCGTTGCGTATAAATGCTCTTGCATGTTAATCGACCTGATCAATGTTCATTTGGATTTTAGCTCGGGTGACCAGGCGAGATAAATTTTGGATAAAAATGAAATAATATATTTAATGGACAATTTTTAAACCACGTTTGGTGCCATGTAGTTTTCACGCGTGAAATTTATCATATATAAGAGATTCATTTGTTTAAAATGAAATAATAAAAGTGAGAAAGAAATAAATAATGAGAATTAAATTAATTTAAAGTTGGAGCAGTGGTTTCCTCACTAGACCCCAAAATGAGTGATCTAAGGATTAAATCACAAATTGGGAGGATCGAGGAGAATTTTCTTAGGAATTTCGGCCCGACCACAAATTAGTCTTGAGGTGCGTTTTGGCTGGTCTGATAATATTGCGCGGTGTAAATAAAAAAAAAACAATGAGGATCGAACATACGATTTCTTAATTGTTAGACCAACGACGATAACACTACACTAAATATCCTTATTTAGATAGTACTATAGATAAAGAGGGGTGAGGGTGAAGAAGGTTAAATAAGGTAAATAAACTATTTTACCTTTTTCTAATTTTCTATATCTTTTTAATCAGATAATTTTATAATAAAATTCACTATATTTCACCCAATTCTCCCAAAGTGGAAGGATAAATAAAAAAACAGAAAGTTTCCCTCGTAATTTAAATATCCAAACAAAAGATTTCTTCATTCATATGAATCCATCTCATTCTTATTTCTTCTAATCCCTCAATCCAACCACACCCAGACTGTGTTTTATGATGAAAATCATCAGACATGTCCTCCTGTGCAGTTAAGAGGATTGTTCAGTGAATCAGCTTGTGAGATGGGGAATTGGGTAATTTGAAAATTAATGAGAAAAAAAGTGGGTAGAAATGTAATGATTTTGACATCAAATCTTAAGTATTTCAAATGTGTTAAGCCTTTTCTAAATTAATATTTATTTTATCTCATAGTTGAGTGAAAACTGACACTGACATGATCCTCATCAACCACATCCCACCACTTCAGTCCTGCCAGATGATGTGACGCGAAATTAACATAGTGTTACGTTAAATTAATTAAAAATTAGGAACAAAATTTTTGAAAAATACCGGGATTGTTCCCAGTCATATTTCGTGCAGATGCCTCATCAACAAATTTAAGAAGAGTCGCTGTTAGTGGTTATAGCTGACCAATCAAGAAATAGTTTATTATTTAAAAAATTTGAGACTCAATATAAAAAAAAAGGACAAATTTATACCACCTCCATTATCCTCTTGTTCTCATTAGAAGACGATGCATTATGTTATAATATTATTTCATGACGAGGGTAGGGTAGAGTTGTGAAACGGGACAGGCTAGTTTGGAACCAGACAGTCCAAATCCTAAACCGGTCATGACTGTCCCTAATTCCACCCTTAATCGCTCTTATTGTGTTGATGGGCGATTACAAGGCGAGTCAGCAATATAAGCCATTTGAATCATAATTGGCTCGGACTATTAGTCTACTGAACTAGTCCGGAACCATTGTGAAATCAGACTACACTGGCCTGGACCGTGAATTATAGCCCTCCACCTGCCAAGTGTCGCAATCTCTTTGAAAAATTAACGACCATAGATAAGACATCCAATCAAATTACTGTTAATCTAATACAATCAAAATACTATTCACCATAATTAAATTCAAAAGTAATAGTGTTAAAAAACCGGACTATTTATAAATTATTCATTTAAAATAATTTTTTTAAAAAATGAACAGATCCCTGGTCAAATCGGTCGAACCATTAATCAGCCCGTTTATAAACGATTTTGGACTGGTTCATATTTTGTATGAACCATGGCCCGTAACCAAATCGGCCTGTTAAATAAACAGGCCAATCCGTAACCCGATCTAATAGTTCTAAGCCTATTTTGAATCGGTTCGGAACCGATCTGGATCGTACTTTTAACAATACTAGGATAGGGTTAGAGACCGGAAGTTTTGGCGAAGAGACATTAGTCCTCATTCATGGGATATATATACGGATGCTTAAGCCATCTGGTCAACCGCCGAGTTCTCTTTTGAGCAGAAAAAAAGGTACACTCTCCCGACTAAGAGATGACGGGACTTCTTCTGCTATGCGCCAGCCTGTTGCTGGGGTTGTGTTCGTATTTTTGGTTCCCTGTCCGGCTACGGTTTGGCTTCGCGAAGAAATCCGACACTGCTTCTACCGGACGGGAGAAGCATGTAGCAGCTCAAAGCAAGCATGATTCACAGCCTCCGGGCTCGGAATACGATGTATTCCTGAGTTTCAGAGGAACAGATTCACGGCAGGGTCTCGCCGACGTCCTCTACAACGACATGAGGACGGCCGGGATCCGTGTCTTCAGGGACGATGACGAGCTCGATGTCGGGGATGAGATCAGTAGGATTCTCCCGGCGATCGAGAACTCCAAGATATGCGTGCCGATCTTCTCTAGGACCTTTGCTACCAGCACGTGGTGCCTCCGTGAGGTCGAGAGGATGGTCGAGCTCGACAAGAAGGTCATGCCGGTTTTCTACACAGCCACCCCGGACGACGTCAAGCAGAGGACGGAGTTATTCGGGAAGGATCTGAGGAAGCACGAGGGGAGGCACGGAAGACTGCAAGTGAAGAAGTGGGAGGATGCTCTCAAAGCCGTCGGTAAAATCAGAGGGCAGGAAGTGAGGAGCACCGGGTAAGTGGGTAATTCATGATATTTGATTATTTCCTTCCCCTTCTTCGGTCAAATATGATATTCCAGAATCGATATCCCAGCCACATTATATACATGTATATATATAGTTTGAATAGGCATAAAATGGCTGGGATTAGCGTTTCTCCGGAAAGGTGATTCAAACCCACATGGGACATGGGCTCAAGTTTGAGTCCTTAATTTGTAGACCTGTAAATTCAGATTTTGTCGGTGCTTTTGGCTTGAATCAAACAAAATTTTGTTTTTAAAAAATAAAATTTAAATAATTTTATATATTTTAAAATAAATTTTTATGTGATATAATTAGTTAATTAATTTAAAATTTATATTAATTTTTAAAAATAATAATTTTTATATAATTACCCTTTTTAATTTTTCTTTATAAAATTTTTTATTACAAATCTTATTTTTGTATTTTTTTTGAGTCTGCATGATTTTTTTTGAACCTTACCAACAAAGTTTATATTTTAAATGGCCTAAAAATCATAATTTATTACAATTTTCTCGTACCTTATCCAGGTTGGGCCAATTTTTAACAAGTTTACTAATAAGACATTAGAGGTGTGCATAAGAGCTTGACCAGCCGGACGGCACGGTCCAGACAAAGTTGGTCTAAATTTTTCTTTTTTAAAAAAAATTAACTTGGAAGATGTTGGGCCAAATTTTTTGACCAAGAAAATGTCGGACATTAGACCGAAATTCCAACAATTTCATATCAATATTCTGAGAAAACCTCTTGACTGCAAATTTCATTTGTTTTAGACCATAAATGGTCCAAAATGTTTGATGTCCAGCCCTCTTTTTTGTTATTCACAGTAAGTAATAGGTAAATACATTAATCCAAATGTTAATCAAAGTGGATTGAATGTACAAATAATTTGTGAATAATTCACGAGATTGTAATTTTAATTCTTCTAGTACGCGTAATACTTAGTAACATTACTCACACATGTATTTACATGTTAACTTTACACATATTTATGGGATTGTGTAATATTTATGGATTTCAAAAGAAATAAAAACATGTAAATTCCCCCCAAAAAAAGGGGTTTAAAGTAGAAAGTTGTCCCAAAAAAGGGTTTTCGACTGGAAAATGGACTAGACAAATTACGGGAAATTAATAAGTTTTTTTGTTGTATACAAAAATTCAATTTAAAGATTCAGAAAAATATTTTCTAGTCAAACTATCTCTCCCGTACATCAAAATATGTATTTAAGAATTAATAATTCAAGTATTTGAAAAAAAAAACAACATTAGGAAAAAAATAATTTATGATATATATATATATATATATATATTGAAAAAACCAAAATTGGGGAAAGTTTCAATGAGATTCTGACTTCGCTAGACTAGTAGCCCCTCCTTTTCTGCTCTTCTACGTAAGGGGGACATCTTGTCCACCTCCTGCTGTCTATTTGCATACACAATAATCAAACTACTAAGTGCGGTTCGTCCTCTTATGAGTACTACTGGACACCCATTGCAGTTACGCAGAATTCAGTAAACAATTTGTCAGAAGGCTTTTGATCAAATTGAAGGTTAAAACGAAATATTTGCCCCATCATATTGTTAAAAGAGATGATCAAGAAGAGGCTCTGATGAATTTCTTGGACATGGACATGGATGGTGTACGGTTCGTCGGCATCCACGGTATGGGCGGCATTGGTAAGACGACACTTGCCAAGGTTATCTTCAACCGGCTCTCGGCTACATTTGAATGTTGCAGCTTCCTTGAGAGCGTCCAAGAGTCTTTAAGATGCCACGGTCTTGAGTACTTGCAAAGGAAGTTGGTGGAAGATCTCGATCCCAAGTTGAAACATTTTCAGAGGATCGACTCCATCATGATGCTCAGAGAAAGTTTCCGGAAGAGGAAGGTTCTCATCGTCCTCGATGATGTCCGTGAAAGGAAACAAATAGAGATGATAACCGGAATCTCAGGATGGTTCGCCGGTGGAAGCAGGATCATCATAACCGCCAGGAACAGGAGAGTTCTGACCAAAGAAATTTTGTCCTTCGAGATGCAGGAGATGAATCAGAACCAAGCTCTCCAACTTTTCAGCAGGTGTGCCTTTGGAAAAGACAGTCCTCCAAGTGACTACCAAATTCTCTCGAATGAAGTTCTTTATCTTACTGGACGACTTCCTCTGGCAATCGAAGTGATCGGTTCCCTTCTTTATGAATGCCATCCCCAAAGATGGAAAGCGACGATGCGGAAGTTAAAGAATGTTCCAAATCAAGAGATTCAAGAAAAGCTGAAAATAAGTTTTGATATGCTAGACTACACACAAAAACAGATATTTCTTGACATTGCATGCTTCTTCATCAACACGGAGAGATCAAGTGCAATTTACATGTGGGAGGCCTGTGATTTTTATCCAGATGATGGAATTGAAGTCCTTGTTTCCATGTCCCTGGTGAAGATGACGAAGGACAACATGTTTTGGATGCATGACCTCATCAGGGATCTTGGGAGGGAAATTGTTCGGGAGGAGTGTTTTGGTGATCCTGTCAGGCGCAGCAGGATATGGTCACGGAAAGAAGCACTGGAGGTTCTGAAAATAAAGGAGGTAGTACATATTCAACCCGTTTGAACTTTTGCTTGATTTTTTGAAGACATAAAAGTTATGATACAGTTCATTTCCTCACCGCTAATCTATACCATTTTTATCAGGGAAAAGAAAAGGTTGAAGGGCTATCTCTAGAAGGACGTTGTGATGATGCCATGACACATGAGCACTTTTCGAGTTTTAGAAAACTTAGATTACTACAACTGGTGGGCACAAAGTTGGCAGGTGACTTTGAGCATCTCCTTCCAAAGCTAAAGTTGTTCTCCTGGCGGCGGTGTCCTCCCGAAGTTGCTGCAACCAACTTATCTGTGGAGAATCTGGTGGTTTTTGACCTCTCATGGAGTGTCGTAAGTGAAAACTGGGTTGGTTGGAGCTTGATTCAGGTAAAAGATACGAGTACATGGAAAATTTTCCTCCATAGGCTGTTCTTGCTTTGTCTGATCAATCTGTTTCAACGTATTTCTAACTTCTTTCTGATGCTTATTATTATTATTATTTTATAGAAAGCAAAGAACTTGAAAGTCTTGGACCTCACAAGGTGTCGTCACTTAACAACCACGCACAATTTGTGCGAAAATAACACTCTGGAGAGGCTGATTCTTCGGGGTTGTTGTGATTTAGTTGAAATACACAGCTCCATTGGCAAGCTCAAAAGGCTGAAGCACTTGGATCTTAGGGAGTGCTATTCCCTTACAGGGCTGCCAGAAGAATTAGGTTCCTTGAAAGATTTGGAAGAGATCTTTCTGGATGGAAAAGGCAGTACTTTTGACATACCGGAATCAATCGGAGACCTATGCTCTTTGTCTGTCATTAGATTGCATCGAGTGGAACTTACCAGAATTCCCAACTCGGTTGGAGGACTAGTGAACCTCAAACGTCTTTCATTGCGCAATTGTACTGGCACAATTGAGTTACCAGATGTGCTCGGAGATATGAAATCGTTAGTTGATCTAGATCTATCGTTCACAAAATTAAGTGCATTGCCTGATTCGGTTGGACAGCTAGTTAAACTGCAGTCGCTGTGCTTACAATCAACGAACATACGGGAGCTTCCCAAGTCTCTTAGACATCTGAAATCATTGGCAAAGTTGGACCTGCGCTCATCTGAGCTGACATTTCTGCCGGATTTTGTGGGAGACCTGTGCGGATTGAAGTGGATGGGGCTGGACAGATGCAAGATAAGAGAATTGCCGAGTTCCGTCGGAATGTTAACAAGGCTACGAGTGTTATCTGCTTACGGCTGCAAACTTTTAAGAGAATTTCCTACAGAAATCGGGAATCTTTCCGCTTTAAGAGAATTGTACTTGGGAGATTCGGGAACTGTTGAAATGCCGAATACTCTCGGACAGCTATCCCGGTTGAAGGCGCTTCGGATAACAGTCCATGAGAGTTCTTCGATACAGAAAGAGAAGATCTGTTACTCCAGCTTTCAGTGGATGAAGCATTTAACAAATTTAAGCTGGTTGTATTTTTCCCATCCAAGTTTAACCACCTTGCCTTTCAACTTGGGTGGCTTGACTCGAATACACAGCTTGCAGCTACGCTGCCCTGGCTTGGAATGCATCACGCAACTCCCATCCACATTGACGAGGTTGGACCTCGGCGACATCAAAAGAGAGACGAGTCTTCCAGATTTCTCCAACTTGAAGAATTTGTCGAGCATCATATTCACCCGTTGCTCCATAAAAGATGAGCCAGAAGGTCTGCGGGAGTTGCAGATGTTGACGCAGGTGGAGCTAACTGATTGCACGGTCGAGTTGGTCGAGTTCTCTTGTAAGCTGGAGAATTTGAGATCACTGAGCATTTCCCGTCCTGAATCCTCTGGTACGTTCCTTGACTTGTTGCGCTTAAAGAAACTTGAGCGCCTGAAGCTGACGGATTGCAGTGACTTGGCCGAGCTTCGTGGCACGGATAGATTGGAATCCTTGCTGAACTTAACGATCTCAAACTGTCACTCCCTGGAAACAGTGGGGAATTTATCGGAGTTGAACTGGCTACTTCGCGTCGACGTGACGGAGTGCCCGAAGCTAAGAGAAATAGAAGGCCTTGACAGGTTGTCTTCAACGTACATACTCATAGAGGGCTGTGGATTCGTGAGAAACACACCAGCAAACTGAAGTGAAGACCTCTTGGCCATCGTTTTCCATCGTGCAGGATGTAGATACACGGGCTCTTGGTAACCGGTTTCATGGCGAATCGTCACCCAGAATCAAGTATCACGTGCCTTATCCAGCAACATGGTAAGATCTCCAAAGGGTAAAAGGCTGCAGAAGCTGTCTTGGTTGTCAGCCGGTCCGCCTCTGTCGAGCTTCTTAAGTAATGATCCCGCCCAGGAAGCATCGCATGGGCCATTTCCTATAAGGAGAGCGTAGAACATCGGGAGCTTAAGAAGGAAGCTGGTAGGGGAAGCCACTTGAAGGAATATCACAAATTAGTTCTTGCTGATAATGTTTACGTACTTGCAGCTTGTAACATGGCCAAGTTGACATTCTCTGTAATTTCCATTGCTAGTCTAGTTTGATGTTACGTGGATTTTGTGCTTTGGTTGGTGGTAGTGAATGATTGTACTGGAATAGTTTTCATCACCTTCCACTAGTGTAGAGGAAATTTGGTCCACTGTGGAAATGGATCATCGTTTCCCATCGAGTTAAATTATCTCATCTCTTTCAAAAGATGATAATCCCATATCCATATCAAGTAAAAATACTGTACCTTCCGTGTAATTATCCTGAGTTTTAAATTGAAATTAGAAAGATCAACTGTGACTTTAACTGAGTTTGTCCGCATCAAAGTCAAGCTAGTTTGATAGTGAATGTGAAAATGATACAACTTCTCCATCTCCTCCCGTAGAGTTGTTAAAACTAGTAGTTCATATTAATTTAAAATTGGCCTAAAACTGTTTGGTTCGGTTACTAATTACGGTTAAGGTATATATAAACTGACTCGAATTGTTTATATCATTGATATAGTTCTTATCAATGAAAATTTGTACATTACTCCTTTTGTAGCATAAAAATATCACTAATATACAATCCACCAAGAAGATCCAAGTGTTTCATATGTGCAGTTGAAGTCGAATGTGTTGGAAGAAACGGCGCCGTTGCGTCCCATCTGATAATGTACGGATGGGGTGAAGGCATGACTTTTAGAGTTAGTTAAAATTAATTATTTTTCGCTGGAAATTGCAATTAACTAATTAATTAATTAATTCTTTTTTTTTCCTATGTCAAATTTACTTGTCGCTCACTGTTTCGTTCCCATCGAACAGTGACTGGGAATTCGGCGACAGAATCTGAAACGGTCGTGCTGACTGAGATTCTTCGCGATTCGACGGGGGGATTCTTAGAAAAGCTACCCGATTCCCCGTGCTCTGCTCCGACGTAAACCGGTAGAGCCATGTCGTCGCTGGACATCGCCGGAATCTTCGAAAACGCGAAGGAACTTGATCGGTTGAAGAAGGAGCTGGAGGTGATCATCGGCGAGATCAACAAAGTCCATAAGAAGCTCCAAGCCAGTGAGTCTCTGTATCTACCCGAGTTTTTCTTCATCTGTAGTGATTTCACGTCTTCAAAGTAATGTTTTTTCTTTTTGTCCCCCTTGGGTTTGGCGGGATCTTTTGATTGAATGCTTGATCTTTGGGATCTTACGGGATTGATCAGTCTTTCGTGATCAAATGGTAAGCTTTAAACTATTCATGCTTATGTGATGTTAATTAGTTGGGTTGAAGAGTGTGATAGGGGAACTGAAGAGTAGTAAACAGTCAGCTCAACATAGCATTCTTCAGGATTTGGGTTTTGAATCTTTTACGGTCCTGAGTGATTAAGTAAGTCTTTCTGTTTGAACCATTGAAGTGGATAATTTCCACTTTTTGTTCTTCTGGATTAAATGTCTTGAGCAGAAATGATCAGTCTGATGCATTGTATAGTCTAGCTTTTATGAAATTTCTTTGTCATATTATTGCTGAGTGAGCAAATTAGAGTTGTCAGTTAGCCTTTCAATGAGAAAATAGCAATGGAATGACATTGAAAAGAAAAATGTTCCAACTTGTATGCTGATTTCTTTTGCAGTGATGCGGCATTTTTTCATGGTTGATAATGGAGAAGTGTCAAGTTTTTGCTAGCATGTTGTTATTCTGGAAAATCATAAGTGACTTATGGTCATATTCAATTTCAGCTACATTATTATGTTTGCATGAGGGTTGAGTTTGCATTCATCGTATGAGAAGCACTTGTCAATTCTTTTATTTTTCATTGCCTAAGAAGGGTAGCCGTGGAATTTTTTTCCCCTTTTCTTTTTCCTTAGTTATTGTTGCAAAATTGTTTCCAAGCTACTAGGAAAAGAGACTGTTCTGAAAAGTGAGGAAAGTACTGTGAATCTAATGACACCATGAAGGATCTTGGGGGAATGGAATCTATTTGGTGTATGTTGCTTAATTTGTTTTCTTACTGTTATAATAGAACATAAAGTTAGCCTGTTGATTTACATCACGGATTAATGTTTACTATTACGAATGTCTCAGGTAACCTCCTCTAGCTAATGCTTACCATTATCTCACTGATCCTCTAAATTTTCACTGACATTATCACATGAGAAGTTCCTAATTTGCAAATGCAGACAGTTAATAGTGTGTAATAACTTTTCCTTTCTTTTCTTCTTTGTTGTTGATATTCTTCTATGATTGGCCTGTAGCATTTGATCATTTACATGTTAATGCAGATCCCGATGTGATTGAGAAGCCCGGTGATACTTCCTTGGAAAAGTTGAAGGACCTATATTCTCAAGCTAAGGAACTTTCAGAAACTGAAGTGAAGTACGATTCTTCTAATCCATTTGCTTGTTGATAGAAAATGTCTAATTAACGTTCTGGAATAAGTGTAGGGCAATGAAGAATAGCAATTAAAAATGAGTTAAAATGAGGTCCGACTGCATCATTTGCGTCCATAAATTAACTATTTTGCTTCAATCTTTCCTTTATAGACCAAAAAAGTGGTTTTTGGATAAAGGAATAGTTGGAAAAAAAATTCAAAAGCCTCTTGGTGGGGGAAAATTGAATGTGAAAATGATGTAGTTGTATTATGAAATTGTGTATGTGCTACTTATTTAAGATGTTTCCTATAATTCCTTTTTCAGTGTTTGCAATGCGTTGGTTACTCAACTGGATGCTCTGATCACATCTGTGCCCACTGGCCAACAACGGAGAAGGATTGGTTTGTTATGGATCATTTAACCAATACTTCTCCTTATGAAACTATCCTTCTTATTCTTGAAAATCCTTATGGTTCCAAATTACATGATAAATTCTTGCAACTTAACTACTGGATATGAGTTGATCTCCTTCTTTTATAATTTGACACGGTAATGCTTAGCTGAAAAGTTGAGTGTTCTATTCTGATTTAGAAACTTTTGCAAGATGCAGATGGAAGTGAGCAGAAACGGAAAAAGATGAAGCATGATTCAGACATTTCAAGGTTTATTACACCTTCCATGAAAAACCAGCTTGAGGCTCCTGCTAATTTGAAAGGTCAACAGGTAGAATCAGGCATTATTATTAATATTCCGGTTATTCTGATTGATGTTTTGCTTGACTAAGTATGAGATTGTGGTAACGATGGCGTGGGTTTTTATTTCTCAGAAGATGCCGTATTTTTTTTACACAGGTAGCAGCAAAGGTTATGGGAGATACTGAGAAGGATGAATGGTTCATTGTGAAGGTGACACATTTTGATAGGGAAACCAAAGAGTAAGCTTCCATTTTGCTGTAAATAAACTCACAAATACGCAATATGCTTCCCAGTATCTATAACCTATTCATATGGTCATTGAATGTTGATTTCTGATACCAAAAGTCCCCATCTCTTTATGTCCTCTTCATCTCTGAAAGATGAAATAATTGGTTGAAGTGACAGAATCTCCGGTTCATTTCTTAAATGAACTTTTTTTTTTCTCATTCTACATTTTTCAAGCTGCTTTCCATCTGCTTACTGAGTTTGCAATGTTTTGTACAGATTTGAAGTATTAGATGAGGAGCCTGGTGATGATGAAGAAGGCAGTGGCGGCAGTGGCCAGAAGTAACACTTTTTAATTTCATATCCTTTAGATTGCAGTTGACTTTTCAGAGATGGTTTTGCTCTCATTACCATATAAAACTTAGTCTGATTGTGCTAAATATTGGAAATTGTATTAGGCATTTGTCAACTAACCGAACTTTACCTGATAATAATGGAATGTGAAGCAGAACTGAAAATCGGCTTATCACTACTTTAATGCTTCTTCTTTCCATTAGCATCTTCATTTTCCATTATCTAAAAATAATTTTCATTCATTTATTTGTTTCTCATCAACGAGACCTCATACAGCATTGTTAGTTTTCATTTCCCTTTGATTTAAGAACATTAGACCCCTGTTTCTTTTTAATGTAATCTTGCTGCTGCTCTCAGAAAGTACAAGCTGCCCATGTCGCGCATTATTCAATTTCCCAAGCAAAATGACCCTTCAAGTGCCCCCGAATTCCCCCGGGGGACCCATGTGCTGGCTGTTTATCCTGGGACAACTACACTTTATAAGGCAACCATTGTCAACTCCCCTCGAAAGGTCTTCTGTCCATTAATCTGCTTAGAAAATTCTTACTGCTTTTTATTGTTTTTTTTTTTTTGCCATTCTGAAATGGAACTTACATGATTTATCTCTGCGTTCTGCTTGAATGCTTCCCACGATCTCTGCATCCAGAGGAAGTCTGATGAGTAAGTAAACTGATTCTTTCCTTTGCCTTGTTCTTCATTCATTTTAAGAAATGATCTTGACTTTATGTGTTGTTGTCTCATTGTTTCATCTAAAGAACAATTTCTGCACTTATTTATGAGATCTATGTATTTATTTCTCATTTATTGTACTACGATTCAAAATAGTATCATCTGTCTTCCCTGTGCCTTCTTTCTCTAAGATGCACTATAAAACCTGTCCAGGTGTTGATTCTAGGAGGTAGATCCACCTCTGTGTTTCAATTTATGGAAACATGTCAAGTTTCCAGCTTTTCCTCAACTTCTCTTGGTTTGGTGCAGTTACCTACTGGAATTTGATGATGACGAAGAAGACGGGACCCTTCCTCAGAGAAATGTGCCATTCCACAAAGTGGTTCCATTGCCCAAACCCTGCCGTACGTAACAGACTTGTGTATATGAGAAGGGCTTGGTGTGAAGTAGTAGTAGTAGTACTAGGTACTGTGAATAAATTCTTCAGATGCCACAAGCACTTTTTTCTTACCATTCCTTGTACCAGTGGTTACATTATGAAGATTGCTCTTTTATCTTGAGATTGTTCCGGTCTAACATTTGATCGGGCATTCTGGCGTTACCATGTAGGGAGGAGGTACTGGTTTGGTAAGCAAATGACTGGAAGGATGCTGAACTGTGAAATGTATGGGGGGAAGATTTGCTTGGATTCTTCAGTACCTTAATAAACTTCTGCTCAACTTTTGAGCAATTAATGTGTTTATTAGCTTCTAATATTGTCCAAGAACCCCACTTTATATGCAAAATTCAACCCTATACCTATAAAAGGGAAATTTTGTCTATGGATCAATAGAAGAAAAGCAAGAATTTTTTTTTCATTTTTATTCAATCCTGGAAATTCCATGAATAAGGGGTTGATCTCAGAGCCAGAAACGAGAGTGTATTCAGATTTTTCCTGGAAAAAAATAGGAATAAAAAGGAAAAAAAATCCTAGAAGACAACCTTACTCAATTCGCCCAATAAGCTTAATGGGCCACACTGCATCGGCCCAATAATATTGTGGGCCTATTAGCTCCGGCCCGACATACCGCGCACAGCGGAGAGAGAGTGAAGAAGGGTTTATGCACTGCTCAGTCCCGTCCATGAGCTCTTTCTCTCTCTCTCTCTCTCTCTACAATCTCCCTTGTTGAGGAAAGCATGAAGCTCCTTCAGTCCGTCGCAGGTAAACCTACGCCATCTATTTTCGACTGGGTGGCTATGACCTGCTTGATCTGACCTTGCTTGGTTCCATGCTTCCGATTCCAGCTAGACGGACCTCGCTGCTCCGGGCTCTCGGGTGGCGCCACTTCTCTGAGGCCGCCGCTGCCCCCTCCGAGGAGCTATCCAGGCGGAACTACGCCAACAACATCTCCGAGTACAACACCGTTGTCACCTCCCTCACTTCCCAGCGCAGGTCTCGTCTCCCCGCCCTTCTTCGACCTCTTCTATCCGCCAACAGGCAGTTTGAATCATGCTTACATCAATTTCCTTAGTCCCTGGCATGTGGGGAATGACATCATGCTTGTATCTTGTCGTTGAATCCATGACCATTTCAGCTAGTTCTTAGTGCGGGTACTTCTGGTGCCATTTTGTAGGTACTTCTTGCTGAGAGATGTGTATGATGACATGATGCTTGATGGGCTGCAACCGACACGAGATGTGTTCCACTCATTGATGGTGGGGACAATGAGGGGCAGTCGCTTGCAGGACGCTTTCTTCTTCAGAGATCAGATGAGGTCCATGGGTTTGATTCCTGACGTATGTTCTGTCTTTGGTATCGGCTATCTATGAAATGGAATATTCAACTACAGGATATCATGATTTTGCTCTTCAGATAATTTAATAAATTAATCATCTTTTGAATAGAGCCAAACAACAACTTAGAATGGTGACAATAGCAACTATTCTACCTGGCAAAATCGCCAAGTTTTTGGTTTTTTGGGGTTCTTTTTGCATTTTGACATATATGAGCTTAGATAACCTTTTTCTTTTTTTATCTTTCAAAATGATTGGCCCTAGGTGCTACTGTTTGTGATCCTTATGTGATCACAACCATAAGATATAGTACACAATTCCTTCTACTGTAATTAGGGGTAATATTGTGGACAATCTCACAACAATTGCAAAAAAGATTGATCCTTCAAAGATATGAATGACAATGGATACTCACTTTTAGATAATATAGAACTCATTCTTTTACTTGCAGAGGAATGGACCGTAACAAAGTTGTATAGGAAACTTTATTTAGTTCCCTGAATCTTTTGACATGCACAATATGCAACTGTAGATAAGATTCTCCATTTATTTATCTCTCTTTTTTATTCCACCCAGAAATGCTCTCCTAGCGTTGCTTTTTTTTTTTTTTTTTTTGCATCTGAGTATGTTGGATTCTGCTACTTGGTTTCTGATTCTCTGTCTTTTTATTTGTTGCAGTTGGCTCTCTACAACTTTTTGATCTCAACATGTGGGAAATGTAAAAACTCAGATCAGGCAATTCGGGTATTTTAATGAATTTAATTTGTGAGCACCTCAAGTATGATATTTTAAACTATCTCAAGCTTTAAACATTCTGGTTTTGTTGAATCATTGATTACATGTGTTTCATTGGATTGAAGATTTTTGAAGAAATGAAGAAGTATGGAGTGAAGCCAAATGGTCAAACATATGTATGTCTGCTGAATGCATGTGCAGCAGGAGGGCAGTCAGATCAAGTGTATGCTACTTCCTTTTAGTTTCAGTATTAATTTTCTTCCTTGTCCTTTATGCCTTTATCAATGTAAAGAGACTTTATTTGATAATTCTTACCGGACATGGATTTTCAAATTTAAATTGGTCTATATGACAAGAGCATCATGCTCAATGAGCAAAATGTATTTCTTCCTGTAATTCTCATGGAAAATGGATTGTGGCAATTCTCTATGGTGTTGATTTTCTTGCATTTCTTATTCGTTGGACCAGGAAACAGCTCTGATGATAGACCTTTTTATATTTTCTTTATCAAATTGTTAGGCTTGTTTAAAGCATTCTTTTTACCTTTTGAAGTAGCTGCTTACAATAAATGATTTTATATTTAAGCTCGTCACTTTATGAGGTCTGAGAAACTAATCTGCCTTTTTATGTACAGTATGGCAATTGTTCGTGATATGACTGCTGATGGAGCTGCCTTAAACAAGTTCTGCTACGCTGGCCTTATCATAGATCAAAAGAATAAGACTCCTGCCACAGATGATACAGCTGCCAAAGTAATTATTTGTCTAAAGGTCTTATATTTCTGCCAATTTATTTCCTCTTCAAGGTTTCTAATGTTTTCTTTCTTTCAGATAATTGAGCTTGTTGAGCAGTCAAAGGGATGGACAGCTGAAGGGCTTACAAACACAGCTGAAAATTCTATGGTTGGTGTCTCTGAAGAAGAGTTGTACAACATGCCCACTGCTGAGTATGTTTTTAGGCGTGGAGTATTCTTTAACAGGCAACTGACCGTCTATCATGTTGCTTTCCATGCTTGTGCAGATCTTCACAATGTAGCGGTAGGATTTGGGCTCTACAATTGTATTCTTGTTTAGTATTAATTGCAGGAGCTCTTCCCTTCCTCCATGGTCATGGATTTTCTGTAGTTATTTTTCACACCATGTCATTTTTTCCCCTCAAAATAGTGATGGCACTTCCTGGCAGCACAACATGTCTTCCTGTCTGAAAAAATCTTTGCTTATATCTGGCAGAAATTTTATGCGCACCCATAATTTCTTTGTGTTACCTTTA
Source organism: Sonneratia alba (assembly GCA_900174645.1). NCBI lineage: Eukaryota > Viridiplantae > Streptophyta > Magnoliopsida > Myrtales > Lythraceae > Sonneratia > Sonneratia alba. Next base: position 3,923,671 of record FWPY01000024.1, on the reverse strand, counting down.
TTGTTCAAAACAAAAAATTTCAATTAAATGAGAGCACTATTTATGTTGGATGCTGATGGCAGCATCATAATTTTCTAGTGCTGCCATCTTTGTAATCCCTGATCACCTATATATACAAATTGTTTTATAACATCTGGATAAAAATTATTGTGAGTGATGCAGCTCTTGTGTAGGAACTCATGTTAACTATCTGCTTTGTCTTTTAAGATGGTATTGGCATTTGCACTTATTGTCCTATTATAGGATCCATTGCTATCTGATTCAGGAAATAACATTGATATTGTGATCTTTGATATTTAGGAGAATAGATTGTGAAAATCTCTATGAAAGATGGAAGGTTGTAATTTCCTACTTTCAAGGATTATGAACTGTTAGTCATCGTTTAATTATTTGGTTTCATTCCATTTTTTACTACTCTACATGGACCCCTTAATACACATCAAGTTCTTAATGCTGATTTATAGCTAAGATGTTTATCTGGCTTTTTCATGACGGCTTTGGTTGGAGACCTTGTTTGAGGAAAGATAATCCTTTTCACAAGTAATTATTTGCCTGAAGGCACAGCATGGTGGGATATGTTTCCTCATGTGGAAGATGAAATGTGTCTGAATTTGGCAGAAGTTTGTCAGTGTCTTATGTTGATTTCTGTATCATCATTTCATGTTAGGCAATTGAAACACTTCTGGAAATGCTGAAGAATGATGGGAAAACTCCAGATGTATTTATTGTGACACAAGTAATGAGGTACATATTACCAAGTTTACTAAAAATCAATTTTATATTCTGCATTCTCGCCTATTTGATGAATTCTGCATGCTCTCTGGCTTAATCATGTATAGGTGTACATTTCCGATAGTTTATTTTATTTTATTTTATTTTTAAATTACATGTCCAATGTCAAGAATTTTTGGACCTGGATTGTTGTCCTCTTGAGCGCATGGGTATTGTTTGTTGGTATGTAATTTAGCTCTGGCTTTATGATTTCTATGGCTCTTCTAGTTACCTCTTACATATACTTCTTGACTATTGTATTGTCTATTACATGTTCTCTTGCCATGTTACTGATAATTCTAAAGGATAGAAATTTTCTACTTATGATGTAGGTGCTATCTACATTCTGGGGACCTTGATAAAGGTCTTAAGACATTTGAAGAGTATATGGATTCAGGGAAACCCCCCACTATTGATCTCTATGTGGTGAGTTTTAGTTCATTAAGACTGTCTGGAAGCCTTCTTCTGGTGCCATTTGTTGCATTATCTTTATTGAAGAACCTTTCCAACTATTAGTTCTATAAATGGGCTCTGGTGTGTTAGAAGCGGTATTGTTTTACATAAGCTCCTCTTTTAGTACATACTTTCTGTGCATGATGAAACATTCTCAAGAGGCCTTTAAGAAAGCTCTTTTGGCATGGTCATTATTCCCTTCCCCTGCTGGCAACATATTTCTGTGGCTAACTTGCTCCCTCCTAATAAGTTCCTAGCAATTGTCACCACCATTGATTCTTTTTGCTATTTTCCATGGCATTATTGATGAGTTTTATCTAACAAAAACTTATTGCTATCAGGCCATTAGCTACTTAATATCATTTTACCACTACTTCTAATCTTTTAAAAGCTTTTCCCATAATAGATTCAGGGTCCATCTGCTTGTATTTCTTTTTTTTTATTGGGCAATCATATCTTATAGTGGGGATTTCAGTGTTTGGTCACTCACCATTACCTGGAAATATGTATGTTGGCAGACACTCATAGAAGGAGCCATGGTCGGCTATACTCCCAGGGGAATGGATCTTGCTCAGGAGACACTAGTATGATTATAGTTTATTCTTACTAAATTTCAATAGCTGTAGGCCGTTGTATTTATTATCTTGTGTTTTTTATATATCTATATAAATTTCTGTCATGATTGTGTAGACTAAGATGAATGCTAGAAACTTCTTCTTAAGCCCGAGGATGGGAAGTGACCTCCTCCTTGCTGCTTCAGGAGAAAAGGTTGGTGAATAAACTACTGGATCGGCATGATTGAGCTGCACTACTTTTTCCAAGTTAACACAGGCTTAAATTTAATATTGGATAAACCTTCCTTTGACTTGCTCAAGGAGAATCCCTTCTTTATTGTCACACCATCTACAAATTCTGTGTGTTCTGCACATGTTATTTGTTACCAAAATTTTTGAGTGAACATACCTTATTAGTCTTGATGATGCCCAACAGACTGGTGGATTTACCACAGCCAACTATATATGGGACATGATGCGAACTCGCAAAATTACTCCAACACTTCCAGCTGTTGAAGCTTATTACAAGGGTTTGAAGGTGAGTTTCATACTTAAAGATAGTCCTGAAGCTGCCTTTTTCCTTAATTATTTTATATTGAAAGAAGAGCTACTCTTTGATAGTGTACCACATGCGGTGTTTACTTTTATTCGGCATATAAAGAAGGGCTATTTAGTCTCACAAAAAGAACATCTGAAAATTTTTAGTATATGGTTGTGGTCGGAGACCTACTGAAGTCTCAAGTCTCTTAAGCATTACTCTGAGCAAAACAGAACTGCAACTATAGGTAGTTAGCAATGTTCATTTGCCGGAATAGCTCTCCCTAGCTCATCTATATGATCCCTTGGCCCCAATTTTGTTCTTTAATAGTTGCATGACGCGTGTTTTACCTGCTGTAGGACCGAGAGATACCTGAAGATGACCCTCGCCTCTTCTCAGTTTCCAAGATTTACGATGACCTCCGCCTGAGATTTGGAACAGGGCCCCGCCAACGAGCAATGTGAACAGGTTCCCCGTTGCAGGCAGCACCATGAGCCAATGAATTTTTTGGTGAACATAATCTTCAGTTCATCCCTGGGGTTGCCGGGGCCTTTGTCTATGTAATGGCCTCAGTAGCATAGTCTGAGGATTACATTCAAGTTAAAATGTGTAGTGTCCCTGAATCTTTGCACAGGGATAAACATAGCGTCTTTGTGTTTTCGATGGTTAGCTTTCGAGAATAAGCTCTTGTATTCGTTTTTTATGGTTAGCTGCTGAGAATGAGCTCTTGTATTCTCGACAGTTGACAGTCGGAGTGAAGATAGATGATGATTAGGTAGTTTTCAATGTTGCTTTTTCATTCTATTAATGGCATCCTTTCTTAATGAAGACAGCTATCTAAGACCTGATGGTATTAAATCCAGTAGGATGCGTTTGGACTCGAATTATGTCACTGCCAATGATGGTTACCAATTGTGAGCCCAGTTGAAGATGACTTTAGAACCGTGAGAGAAGTAAAGCTTAGGTTGGGGTTTTTATTTTATTTTTTATTTTTCATTTTTTGGCAGAATGATCCGAGATTAGAGGACGCAAAAGGGTAAAAGGCGACAAACGTGACACCAGAAGATGAAAGAGTAAAAATGTAATTAATTACTCAGCAGATACTGGGTGGGGGATGGTAAAGAGAAAGGTAATTGTTTCGAACCGGGGACCTCTAGTGTGCGAGACCAGCGTGATAACCAACTACGCAGCCTTGGTATTGATGAAACAAATCTTGGGAGCTGTCCTTCCTTGTAAATATATAGGATAGTTCTTATTGAATTTAATTCATTTATTATACAAAATTTGAAATTCTCTTGGGTTGCTGAACAAGGCGCATACACTTTGAGCCCAGTTTTTGTGCTTGGTTGGTCGACTGGGAGATAAAACGCCCTCTCATGTACCCGTGATTAAATTTCACATGTAACTTGACAGACCGGCTCAGTAGCAACACAGAGATCGCAGTCCAAAGAGAGAGGCTCTGGTTACTCATTGATCTGCACTTACGCATGAGTCTTCCGATCAGATCGTCTGCAACCTCCGCCGGCTCAGCTGGGGCGCTCAGATAATGGTAGAAGTGACGTGATTTTGCCGGTGATAACGTGCAAAGGAGAGCAGCACGAGAGCGAGCACCCTGGACAAGTACTTCGAACCCAGCCATCCCTGCAAGCATAGGTCCATACGAGAAATGGCCAAATTCTACGGCGCAATCACCGGACGGCTCAGGTGATAAAGAAAAGGTTTATACTAATAATTAAAGAGATAATTACAGTAAAATATTATGCATTTATTTTTTTATACTTAAATAATGTATATTTTCAAATAACTATTTCAGTAATATATGTCTGATTTTGTAATATATTTCATTCCCAATTCTAACGATATACTAATGTGACGGTTATTTTTTAATGTGATATATTGATAAATTGCTAACATACTATGTCCATGTGGCATGATAACATAACGAAAATTCTGTCGATGGTCATACCATATAGTTTCGTTAATTATGCATTAGTGAACAGTTAAAATTAGAATTCAAATATATTATAAAATTAAATATATATTATTGAAAGAATTATTTTAAAATATATAAAATTTAAGTGTAAAAAATAATAAATATATAAAAGATTAACCGTAATTCTATTAATAATTAGATCATTTTCTCCTATTTGTATACTTCACTATGGACCATTAACCCAATTGATGACCAGTTCATTAACAAGTGAAACTATATAACATTTCTATGCATTAATTAGGTATTATCCTTCTCACTTCCCACATTTCGTTTCGCTTCGCTGCGCTTCAATTGATTTATCGACAGCAAATGTCATTTCTCTATTTGTCCTGTTTTTCTAGCTATTGATTTGTCGGACAGCCTGCCTGATCTACGGCTGTCTTAAAATCACGTGAAATATTCCACCAATTTATACTCGACTCCATAAAAAAATTGACCAATTTTCTCATGACTTAAAATAATTGTATAATGCATATTTCAAGACTCGAGATTTTTAGCATGGGCGTGGCACGAGGCCTATTATGATGTTACTGTGCTCGAGCTGGCTCTGACCATGCCATTCCGTTAACGGACGAAACACTGTGTCCCGATTTGATGTCCATGACTATATCAGATGCAAAGTCAAACTGAACCGCCAACGTTAATGGAACGTAACCAGCAGCATCGGGCAACACGCAGAGGCAGGCGCCCCGCAGGACTAAAATGATTATAAATGGTCAGGGTAATTCATGTTGGTGAACTTTTCAACTTTGCCACTCAACTTGACAGCTCTCGCTGATCATCGTACAATTCAATTCGGAGAAAGTGATTTTGGTACAATAGTTCCTTAGCATTGTCCCGGCTCAAGGATTATTCTAGGAAATAATGATGTGAGCGAGATTCGGACCGGTAAGGGGTGCTTAGAGTTCGACTCGGGAATCGTTATCCGAAGAAATAACAAACGGGCACTAACACTGGCCGATAATGTATCGCAAATGTTGCGAGCCATATGGATATCATCATAAGGCCTCCTCCACGTATGTTGGTCGGCCGATTTGCATATCATATATGCTCTTCGGTACTGTAAGGAAAAAAACCTAATGAAATTAATGTACGCGTCCCACAAAGTTAGACTGAAGGAGGATTGTCAATAACCATATATTCTTCATGCATGTAGAGTTAGATGATATGATCGATACATATGGATAGAGATTGGTCGGTTTCAGATTCAGTCCTCCTGTTGTCTATTTATTATCTAAAAGGGAGGAGGAGGAGCAGCTTCTGCAGTAGATGTCATGGCTCCAGCAGCTTCGGAATCTTCAGAAGCAGACAGACTTGTCGGCCCCGAATGCGGTCTCGGAGTGAGGATGTTCCAGGTTATGTATTGGGCTCGAACCAGAAGGCCGTACTTCATGCTTCACGCTGTAGTAACCGACCCCCGACCGGGTTGGTTTTCTGATCGGATCCGCCAGCTGATCATATGCTGCCTCTGGTGGCTCGGCGATAACACGAGAGAGCAGCACGGGGGCGAGCACCATCCTGAGCAAGCACTTCGAAGTCAGCGTTGTTGCGAGCAAGAACATGCAGGGATGAAGATTTTGACCATAGGAAGTACGTACGCCCACGCAAGAAGTGGCCGTCTCCTATACTTATAGCGATGGCCGGAGTCCAAACGTTAAACCGTAACTTTTCAGGGCATTAAATTAGATACCATCTTGCTCACTTTCCAGATTTAGTTTCACTTAATTTATTAATTTGTCAATCTTTTTTCTGGATATTAAATTTAAGATTTTCAAATGGCATCACTACAGTTGAAAAAAGTGTACGACTTGAAACCGATAAGGACCACTTGATGGATTATCAAAAATGTTCCATCAATTATACAGCGACCGATCCATCTCGACATGTCTGTACCATTATTACGTGCATGGTTGCTCCAATACATTTAGACTTACCCTCTGGATAACAGGGGATTTCTATGTATTGTGTATCAGTTCCTCAATGTACATGGACTAACGTTGACTTTTTATACTGCAAGTGTTGTGTTACTCAGTGTTGTTAAAATAAAGGTTCATGCTGGTTCAAAATGGGTATGGAATCGTTTGCCATGGTTGCGGGTCGGCCGATCACGGTTCATAGTTCATGATAGCATTAACCGGGCCAAAACTGTGTCTAAGCGGGCCAATTAACGGTTAAGGCTTATTCATTCCATGAACAGTGCATTTTCTCTATTTTTTTAAAATTAATTATATAAAATTACTTATTTTTAAATTAAATATATTTTCATATTTTACTTGTAATTTTAAATCATATATTTACTGTTTATTTTATTTATGTAAATGAAACATTATATTTTTTGAATAAATATTTAAAATTTTTATTACGATAAATAAATGTATCGATTTAAAAAAATCACCCATAGGATGGAGGGTTAGGCATTGACCATCTACCAACATTTTCATTAATATAATAATTACAATGTAAAATATTAAATTACAATCATATAAGTTCAAGCGTAAAATCAAAAAATCTATTATGTCGTATATTTGGATTTATCATCCTCCTCATTCTCTTCATGGATTCAAACATTGAGAATATTTTGCGTTCGTTGATAAGCTTGATTCAAATCTTGTAAACACATCATCATTTCTAATGTAGTAAGTGTTCTTCTAGATAAGCTGAATACGCTTTCTAATGCTACTGTCGATACCGGTGCACCTAAAAAATCTCGAGTCATATTTGCTAGCACGAGATAGGTGGAGAAATACTCTTTCCACCAATGCAGTATATCGAATGATGGACCGGTGTAATTGACGAGTGGCACCATATGATAAATTGCAAGCTTATCAATGATGGGATGTCGAATGCCTCTGTTTGTTGATGTGCATATCATGACATATGGATCATCCTCATCATCCCACAGTTAGGTGGTGGTGTAGGTGCTCATCGATCTTGAACTCTCACTGACTTCTCTCATACTTATATATTTATCTTGGTATACTATAAAAGTTTTTTATAATGTTACTTGTACAAATAGCTTGTAACTATGGATGTTAATATCAATAAGAAAATTAGAATCATCATAATCATAAAGAGAATTATAAAAGAGTGCATGTATAAGTTCTAAGCCATTAGATTTAACTATGAGATCTAATATTAAAGCAATAGAGTAAAGTAAAGAAATTTCTTCATAATACTTTCTAAAATTTCCTTGAATCATTGCACATATAAGTTGGAAAGAATCGATTATTTTTAAATTATTTAATTGTTGAAACAACTCGACAGAGTGACGAAATTATGTGATATATTGTCATGTAATAAATTCCCAATAATAATTCCATCGCTTGTTTGAAAGCATTTAAAAAACCAATAAACATATTACCCATTTCAAAAACATAATCATCAAGTTGTTGACATTTATGATTAGCACAAAATTCAATTAATTGTTGATGGTAAGGCAACAAACTAGATAGCATATCAATGGTTGAATTCCACCTAGTAGAACATTCAATTTAAAATTTTTTATAACGAACTCCACTTAATTGACAAATTAATTTAAAATCTTGAGTTCTTGATCCTGAAGTTTTAATAAAATTTATTATATCTTGAATGGGTTGTAAAACTTTTTTTTCCATATAACCCATGCCATCTTGTACACACAAATTTAAAATATGACATATACAATGATTATGAAAAAATGCCCTATCTAGTATGGGATTTATTGATTGTTTAAGAATAGGAATTGTGCAGTATTATTACTTGTATTATCAAAAGAAAAAAAAGTCTTATTTAACATATTAAATTTATAGCAAACATTTAGTAAAATTCTTGAAATATATGTGCCATTACGACGAAATTCAAAAATTTTAAAACTTATTATATGTTTTTGCATAATCCAATCATAATTAATCTATTGACAAGTAATGCAAATATAATGATTTTGAGTAAGAGCCCTTAAATTATCACATGTTAATGAAAATTGACAAACAGATTATGCAAATATGTCACGTAAAATTTCTTTAGATTATTCATAATCTAATTATTTTATTTTTTAGTTCATGCCTAAATATTTTATGCCAAGAAAAATGAAATTTATAATATCCAGTAATAGTTTTTGTATTATTATCAATTCTTAGGTTAGTTTGTTTATTATTACGTTCATTTTCAAGATGTGTTATAGAATGTCTAACTAGAGTACATGTACTATTATCAATTTTATATATGTATTTAACCTTACAAACTTATAAGTAACATTTTCCTCATCATTATTATAATAAAAAAAATCTCACACACTCAATCTTTTTTTACGTGACGTTTTGGCCGTTGATGTTTGTGTAGGAGAAATAGTTTCTTCAATATCATTATTAGTGTTAATGTTAATATTAGATGTTGAACTAAAAGATGATCAACATGCTGTTTTTTAATATGTAATGTAAATACAAGTAATTAGAGGAAGAGAGATGCAAACTCATATTTGTTAATTGAAACTATAATATTCTCTTCTTGATTTTCTGCCACTCGTTACTAAACCTACAAAACAACTTGTTAATTAATTGCCAATGTCATTAATACTTCGATGTTGATAATATTGTTACAAAATTAACACGACTATAATGGAGATTGTTTGAGAGATTTGAGAATGAATTAGATATTGGAGAGATTGAAATTGTAAAAATGATGAGATATTTGTAGAATTTGAAGATTGTTGATGAAAATGAGAAAAAAAATCAATTTTGGGATAAAAGAATAAAATTATTGATTGCAACAGTTAAATTTTTTTTAATAGTTGTAATATGGCTGTTGTCTTTGTAAATTTTGGGGTTCAAACAATAGTGATTTGATTAGAGCCAAATGATTAAATGCCCCGACCATTTGTGACAATTGATTTTTCAACAAATTACAGAAGATTGCGACACTTGGCGGGTGGAGGGCTTTGGTTCACGGTCCGTGCCGGTGTGGTCCGATTTCATAACGATTCCAAACCGGTTTAGTAGAGTAATGGTTCATGCCGGTTACAGTTCAACATGCCTATATTATTGATTTAACTCGTAATCGTCCATCAACCCAATAAAAATAGTTAAGAGTCGGGTTATGAGTGGTCTAGACTTGTTCCAGGCCAGCCCACCCTATTTAACGACTCTAGTGTTACTTGAACCCCATAGAGTAGAAGCGTTGGATCGCAGATCCACAACGTTCATGTATTTTCCTAAGTTTAGTAATTCAATTGAGGTCCAAGATTATCCCTTCCCAGAATTTGCCGCTGACTCCGGTCAAGCCAATCATACCATGTCAGAATTAGGCATCCCCGTTTTACTAAGATGGCTTCTTCCCCTGTCATTTACCCACTTGACCCGGACACAATAAGACAAACACAACCGCCGACCGTCCAATGTCAACCGAACAGATTGACTTTCAAAACTTCTGTTACAGAAACCCTAATTTCTCTCCCACCACAAACCCTATATATAATATAAAGATCACACTCACCGCTCCAATATCTATCTACCCTCAATTCTTATTGCTGTGCAGTGTTTCTCTTCATAAAAAATAGAGGAAGTGCTGCATCTCTGAGAACCAAATCTAACCCGGAAAGAAAAAATGGTGCATCGGCTCATTGTTCTGGCACTCGTTGCCCTGGCAGTTGCCGCATCGGTATCTGCCGCATCATCTCCCGCCCAGGCCCCAGGCCCCAGCACTTCGTCCTCCAAGGCCGCTGCCCCGAAGGCATCCTCCCCCGCTGCTGCCACCCCTAAGGCCTCCAGTGCCCCCACCCCATCCGCAGGCTCTCCGAAGACATCTGCCTCCGCTCCTGCTCCCCAGAAAGCCTCTTCGCCCGAATCCGCCACTCCAGCCACGCCGCCTGCAACCTCTGAGACCCCTACGTCGACCCCCGCATCATCCCCCGATGCCGACGTCTCGTCACCACCCTCCCCTGGAAGCCTGGCCTCCGAGGGACCTGCTGACGCCAACACATCCCCGTCCCCATCTGAGGCTGACGCCCCCTCCAAGAGCGGCGTCTCTGGCCTCAGGTTCCCCGTGTCAGCTGGTGCTGCCGTCGTGGCTGGCTCCTTCCTCTTCTTCTGAGGCTCTCGCATGAGACCCTATTCTTTGAATCTCTTAACTAAATTGATTATATATATATATATATATATATCTCTCTCTCTAATTTAAATTAGCTGGAAACCATTGTTGCCGTTCTACTAGGACCCAATATTTCACTTTTCCCAACCCACCACATTTTGTTCTTTTAAATTCCCAATTATTTTTTGTTTCCCCTATTATATTAAACGAAATGAATAAAGTTGGTGTAACTTGAGCTCTGTACTACGTCCAGCATTTGTGTACGTCAGGTGAGGACCCCAACCGGGATTCGAATTCACGATAAGTACGTGCATATTGGATCATTCAGCAACTTAATTAACGATACATGATCAAAGTTATTGCGTGACTTAAAGAGGACCCCTTCAAAAGATGAAATGAACGGTGGATTAGATTCAACCTAAGCGGTTTGTTTTCATCAATTCTGGGTTGATGAGGTGAATTTTATTAACCAATTGCCGTACAGATGGAGAGCTCTCATTGAACTAAAAAGCGTATCAGTTGAAGAAATAGTAACAACACCGATATGAATTGATTGAGATAATTTGATTTGTTTTCGCTTTAAATAACATATTAGAGCTCGAATATTTGAAAAGTTAAATAAATTTTATCGTGAGAATTTTACCCATTATGTGAACCAACCCAACTCGAATCTAAATTAATTATTATCTAATAGATATTATATCATCTATTTAAGTAAGATGGAACAAATATATATCAAAGGTAAATAAGTTAAATAATATATCGAAGAAATGAGTAAACGCATTTGTTAACATTCTTTGAACCTCGGAGGAATTACGAGATAACATTCAACTAATAAAATAATTCTAACTGAAAGAATTGATATACTATGGAAAAAAAAAGAATAATAAAACAATTATTTTAAAGAATTTTAATTCTTCTCCATATTATGTTACTTACTAATTCTCGCCTTGTACATATTTTTATCATCAAGATAAAAAAAATATTTTGAAGATGAATATTATAGGGATGACAAAACTGACTCATCCCAGTCGGTCCGACCTGCTATGGTGTGGGTCAAACCCGACCCGCCTGCGGTTTAGGGTGGGACTTGATATGCTTGCTAAACCGCCCCGTCCCGCCCCGTTATAGCATATATATATATATATATAATACACCAATATTAACATAATATATGACATATAGTATATAATATATCTTAAGGAATATTTAATATAATTTTAATTAAATATTTTTATAGGTGAGTGGACCTGTTGCGGGTCGCAGGGTAGCGGGCCAAACCTGCAGGGCGGGTCTAAGCGATATATTAAATAATAATCTTATAATTTACCAGCGTTGTGCATGCACGAACCTTCCAACTATCTCAATAATTTTTATTCGTGGAATGGCATGCAAACTTTTGCTGAAAATGAATGCAAATTACATTATTAGAAGAAAAGGTTGAGATTTCAGCTTCTTAGTCGACTCAAGATGTTATGTGCAGAGAGATTTTCATGTGTCTATATATATATATATAATAATAATTTAAACGAGAATTATGGATTTAGAATATAATACAATAAATGGAGAAATAAGATATCACAAAAAAGAATTTAATTAAAATTTTATAATTTTAGGTTAAGGATGATATTTACTATATAAACCCTAGTTAGTTGACTGAAGATGTTATGTGCAAAGAATTTAGTATATATTTTTAATAATTTAAAGGGGAATTATGGATTTAGAATATAATATAATAGATGAAAATATTAAAAAAACAAAAATTTTACTAAAATTTTTTAATTTTAAGTTAAGAATCATAGTCTTCTCCATATTTTACTAGCTTATTTTTTTTCCTAAGAAGCAATGAGAATTTTGTTAGAAACTAAAATAAAAACAATCTCAAATGGCAAGAGTAGAATAAAACAAGAGAGAGAACTATCATTGAGGGTGACAAATCGCTGGTAAGTTGACAACATACAATAGGTTAGGTTTAAGATTCAAAGATCTTCAGAGTTGGTATCTAGGCTTTAATTGGCGGGCTTCAGGTACAATACACCACCAGGTGGATTAGTCGATTGTTACAATACCGGATATCACCGATATTAAAAAAAAAAACTGAAGAAAGAACTTACTGAACAAGACAGGCATGTTTCGCATAAGATGTCTACAAGTACTACTCACTCATGAACAACTTTTCCACTCACCCATTGATGTCCATTTTCCAACATTTTTTTTTACCATAATTCCCTCGCAAATCAGTTGACGGAAGATGGAATACATCCCGCAGCGGATAGATTTACGGATGGAGCGTCAGGAATCGACGTATGGAAGGGCCGTCAGTTTCAAATGCAACATGTTCTTTCTTTCATTCCCAGCAGAAGAACGAGGAATCCGAGTTTGCACGGTATGCTACTTAAAACCCGAAGGCTGCATTGCCCGATTTAAGCTCCTCCATCATCCCTTCTAACATGTATATATGTGAAGATAGTTTATTTTTCGTCAGCCGAACTTTATCGAATGGGTAATAACACAGAATTGCATGATACTAAGAGTTTGATCTGTACATATAAGAAACAGCTCTCTTCTTGCCTTCATCATGACTTCTACTATACGTGCTTCTATAGACTTCTGCATGAAAATACCGAACCTCGATCGAAACCTGAATCATCTATCTTTTCGGGAAGCTGTCTGTCCCGCCGGCCCACCTTATAAAGCGAAAATCACTGAGCCAATTCCTTCATTGTACTCCCTTGTCCCATGCAACTTCTCCACAGCAGCAAGCAGCAGATTCATTCGTTCAGAAACAGCACCACCATTTTTTCTGCCATACGATGAAGAATCTCATAGAGGTTACGATTGTTGAAGCGGATGAAACCAAAGAAGAAAAGCAAGGGAGAGGAGTAACTAGATTAACCATGTATACAACCAATGCAGTCAGCCTGCAGGTGGTCGGGAACGGTTTAACTCCCTTTGTTGAGGAACCATATCAGATCGACCATGAAAAATGTTTGAGTCACACACCTCACAAGCACAGCCGGTGTGGCCAGACTTACCTGTCCTATGAACTTGCAAGGTATCCAAGTGAACCGTGGAGATCATTCAGACAAAACCCAGACACTCCGTTGTCAAAAGAGAACAATTAGCATGTCATTCTATCGAAATCACAATTTGCTTGCATCTGTCTGAGTTACCATAGTTTTGCATACATTGCTCTGTTAGTTGCTTGACTGCTAGCCAATCTTTACTGCAAGAATCTTGATCGTCGTAGTGAACATTTAATGATGGCTACTTAAAACAACCCGTATCTGTAATTTTTTACAGTAAAGCAAAACAAAATCTCCTGTCCGTAGATGCATCTTCTGGACAGTAATCCAACATCATCTCCGTTTTCCTCTGCCTCAAATTCTCTTACAAGTAAAGGATAGACAGAGATACAATACTATACTCTTCCGCACAATTATGACATACTAGCTAGAAAGTCAGTGGTTAGGACGTACCATGGTGGCGTCCTGACAATTTTGCATGGGCTTCACTGGGATTTGTTGGGATGTTGATGTTGCTGGCGCCCCTGCTCCTGCCCCATTGGATTTCTTCTCGTCCCTAGCCTTGGTGAAAATGACAGTGAACCCCTCAGCCGAGGCGGGGTTGTTGACATCCCACTCGCCGAACTTAGGGAGTGGCCGCCCCTTTTCCTGCTGTCAATGATCGTTTCAAGCAGTGAGCAGGGTGTGCATATATATATATTAACCATTATGAGGGTCTGCTAGAAAATGGTTTCGAAGGTGAAAATGGAAAAGTACTTCGGCACAACGTGCCAAGAACATGTTCTTTTTTCCGAAGATGTCTGTGACAAAAGATGATGTGTTTGTAAACAAAAAGTCTTCTTTTCTCCACCTCCTCCACCATTACCAGCCACGAAAGCACATTGTTGCGGTTTTCGGGATCGAAACAACATCAGAAAGGCATAGTCAGGCACGGCTCAAATGCTAAGAACATATGATTGACGCTGAAACAATTCCAAAATGGCTCGCAGGCTTGCAGCGATGAAACAAGTGATCAGGGAACGGGCAAATTTGATCTTACCGTGGACATTGTGTTTCAGGAGCTTTGCGGGTCGAGGAATGGCCGATCTCTGGTGGGGGGAGGAAGACGGAGAGGAGGGAATAGAAAGAAAGAAAGAAAGGTCATGGGGGAAGAGAGTGATAAGAGAATAGAGGATGAAGAAAAGAACGGAGCTGAAAATCAGGAAACTGAAGACCAGACACCGCTTTTAAGGGGTTCCATAGATGGAAAATGTCGTGCATAAAAGGATCAAATTACCAAGTTTACATGGTTAATGCCGTTTTGATATCCTTTCTAGATCAATTAGTAGGATATCGGGTCGTTCTACTGTTAGAAATGAAAGGTAATCAATTTATTCTTGGAAGAATTCTCTCATTTAGTGGGTCAATTAAACTCCAATCTGAATTAATTGTGATATTGATTTCTGTGATTGTTTCTGTAGTAAGTTTAAGAGCTATCGGAAATTCCATTGGAGAAGCTAAATTTAAGATCTTGAACATGGATAGTAACGTCACTGCCCTTTTTTAATCAATATTTTAATGGTTAGCTATTATTCTCAGTTAGCTTACTACTATTTTTATCTTAATTATTGCCTCGAGGTCAACCATCCATTTTTCTTGCTCCACAAGAGATACGACCCGTCAAACGAACTCCTTGGCTCCCAAGTCTCCTACTCTATCCCCTCCGAGAAGCAAACTCTGCGTTCTCTCTATAAAGAGTCTCATTCACTTCCCTTATTCTCACTTCAATTCACCAAATCACATTCTCCACTTTTCAGCTCGAAGTTCTGTCACAAGGATGAAGAGAGAGGGCCGACAGCACGGGATGGTCCGGACTCATCGGATCTTGCCTGCCCCATATAACCCCAGAGAGGGATCCCGGCTCGTCAACAGATTGGAAACGCCCCCAACGGCTGGCTTATTTGCCAAAGTGCCGTCAAAGCCCACGAACCACTCCAGGTTCACGGGGAAGTGTGGCAAGCCTCGGTGCATCGAGTGCCACATGGGGCCTGTCCAGAAATCCAAGGACAAGACCAAAGGAGCACATAAATTGAAGTCAAACGATGTTGTCTCGAGCCACCGGTTGATCACCTGGCGGGTAGTGGATGGCAGACCAGGCTTGAATTTTTCGGGTCTTTCTGCCACGGGGATGCTGGTTCACCTAGGTTATGACTCCAACGACATTGAGGAAAGCCACGGAAACGAATATGATACTTACTATGATGATGTGCCTCAAGTGGGGGCTGATATTGATAAAGCAGATGTTGGCTGTGATGATCAAGCTTTTCGCATCAGCGGAAACGATAATGACGATGATAACATGAGCTTCCTTGATGTGGGGATGGTGTTGAATCAAGTTGAAGAAGATGAAGGTTGGTATCTGGTTGGAGAACACGTCACTGATTGAAAAATTCCTGACCATCCTGGAGAAAATAATGCAAACATGGTTGTCCTTATAAGCTAATTGTTCGAGACTTCTTACTTGGTGTTTTAACTTTTTACATGCATCGTGATCAGAAACTTAAATTTCCTTTTTTTCTGGGTTTGCGCTCTTGTATTGTTCTTGCATATAAGCCTCTTGCAGCGACTAATTCCTACTACTGCTATCTCACTTGATCTACACGACTGGACGAGGAAGTTTGGTGTCAATCTAAAAACCTATCTCAACATTTGATTAGTTGAATAAGTGACTCGGTACTTCTTATTCTTTGTTAATCTGGGCCTGTTACCTATGCTGCAACTGTTGCCCCTTTTTCAATTTGCAATGAACCAATAACAGATAACACAGATTGACAATAATAGCACCTTGGATGACACGACATATACAGTCTTTTCTCAAAATAGTATTCGAGGCCTAATTTCTCTTGTCAATGAATCAAAGATAGTAATTTGCAATTTATTTAATAGAGTTGCGACAAGATATGAGATCAGACTTCATATGGTAAAGACATGTTATCTCAGTCCAGTACAAAGTTTCGCGGCTGCTGGCCTTGCTAATTTGAAAGAACGCAGCTGCCAAACAAACAATTTAGTATTGCAGATTAAATGCCTCAAAGATTCTCTATATATGTCTTTCAGCATCGAATCAGCCCTATATGCTCCGGTACCATATATATTTATGTTCAACATTTAGAAATATGCGCTCTGCTGGACTGCAAGGAGTTGCAGGATTTCTTCCAGGCTGAGGCCATGCCTATGGAGCCTGCAGAGTGAACATGACAAAGTACGGAGAAGATTTTTCGGGAAAACAGTTGTCCATACCAAACATAATTGATGTCGGCAAACAAGTAAGTACCCTTGTGTTCTTGTTTGGAATGGAAGGAGTTCAGCGTAATTAGGTGGAGCACTGTATTGTGGTTCTATTATGGACTACATGCTGTAGAAGTCCAAATGCAGTCCCGCTGCAGCAGCAAGGAACCGACAGACATTAAGCGGGGTACACAACAACATATTGTGCTATGATTCGATATGCCTGACCTCCACCAGAGTCTAGCAGAGACCTGTAACCTGTTTCCCAATTCGTCAAACCCTCGTAGAGTCCTCATCTAGCTCTTGAGTTTCAATCATACACTGTTGTCGAAGAGCATAGTCATAGTGCAAAAATGCTGTGAGAGGATCTTCCTTCGAAGAACAGTCTGAAATTCTCTTGAACCTTACTGACATTTTTTTTTTGGCTAATTACTGATGAGGTGATGAATCTATCATTTTGCTTTCTGAAGAATGCAGCACAATCCGGTTTGGTTCATTTCTGCACTTTATGCTCAAAATCCATGACACCTTCCAATGTCTAAGTATCATTATGCTGTATTCGCCCTTCCCATATGGCAATCATCCGCCCGGACTGGGTGGCCCGATAATACCATGACTGGGCCAAATATTATTGAGCCAGGACTATACCGGTATTGGGGCATGGCAGGCCACGGAATTATCTGGCCATGCCGGCCGAATTCTTTGAAAACATTTGTTTTAAAGTATACTAGTTATTCGAAAAGTTCCGCACTTGTCAATGAGAAGGGGCTATTGAAATTATTGGGTCTAAATTGGGTGCATGCAACTTGCTCATATGATAATGTCCAGTGGGCAGAGGGTTTAATAGCCCTTTTTCCATTTTTTTTCTTTTTTTGAAAACAAATTCTGGAGTCGTGCTGGGCTGACAGATCGTAAAAAAAATCCGGGCCATGCTCGGGCCGCTTATCATCCACTGATCTTATGGGCCGTGCTGATCCGGTACGATATGGCCCGGTAATGTTATCGTGTCGGGCCAGTACGGCCTGGTTTGCCACCCACGCCGTATGGTCAAGTACTAGAAAAAGGTCACAAATCGTTTGCTGTCACCGTAGATTGAACAGTGACGATCAGTCTCATTCTATCATGGATAAAAATACAACGGAAGTTTTAAAACTAACAATTTTTTTTGAATTTAATATCTAAAACTTTTAAAATAATTTTCACATTTACAAAACTTTACTTCTACAATATGCTTAAATTTCCATCATAATAGACTATTAAATCACACCGACATAAATATGATGATGTCAGTAGAGTACTGATGTGATACTAATGTAATTTAATGGTATGTTACGATGATAGGGAATTTAAATAGGCCACGAGAATAAAATTTTAAAACTGAAAATGCTGCTTAAAAAATGTTATTAATATGGTATATAATATGACGATAATGATCAAACATAACAATGACATGTCAGATTAATTTTGCATTAAAATAGTGAT
This sequence comes from Sonneratia alba, assembly GCA_900174645.1. Taxonomy (NCBI): domain Eukaryota; kingdom Viridiplantae; phylum Streptophyta; class Magnoliopsida; order Myrtales; family Lythraceae; genus Sonneratia; species Sonneratia alba. Next base: position 3,905,527 of record FWPY01000024.1, on the reverse strand, counting down.
ATGGTGACGGCACATCAGATTAATCATCATGTGAGTGTGTTATGTTAGCAATATCATATATTTGATGGTCTTTTTATGTTTAAGACTTACAGAAATTAGAGAATTTGGATTGATTGTTTCAAATTTAAAATACGAGGGGCTTATTATCAGAAAGACTCAAAATTTTAGGACTACCACTGCAGTTTGATCGTGACCAAAAGTAATGATAAAATCGAAGAAAAAAGGGACTTAAAAATAATAATAAATGAACATGATTGTTCCTTTAGCTCTTTATGAGCATGACATCCATACTTAACATTATCACCATCTTCATTTTGTCATGATACACAGGCAGGCCAGCACCCTAAAATTTTAAGCATTAGCGCCCCACCATGATTACATCTTTTGGGGCTAGTTAAACAAAGGGCTATTACTTTATAATTCCAATCCCTTTCCACGCGTCCATGCATCCTTCACACTGATCAAGTGATTAGCCAGATTAATTATAAGACTAATTTGCATATAGAAAACAGTTAATTTACACTTACCATCTCCCTTCCTAATTGAAAAACATTAAACTACTATGTTAGCAACTTTCCCTTATGAGAGTAATGGTCGGTTCATAAATTCATGAATTCAGATGAGCTTACGAGTGAGTATATGTATGAGCTATTCGAATCTATGACCAGGGACATATTTGGAGGATGCGGCTAAAGGTAAGATCGCTTTTATAAACTCAAGAGAAACTATATAGTGTTATAATTTTTTACCAATTCTATCTGTTTTCTTCTAAAATTCATGTACGTGTCCCTCACCCATTGATCTTCCTTCTACCCTCACTCTCTATCTCGTCTGCCCCTTGAATTCAATTCGTAAACGTATCCTTGTACACAGCCTCATGAATTACTTATATAGTGTGGGTATGTTTTATCAACTTGCACCGACCATTTGATCTTATCTTATATTTATCTACTAACTCTAGTGTAATAATATAATGATTATGACAATGTGGATAATTTTATAGATGACGCCACCCACATGGCTGTGCACCCACCCACCCATTCGACGGCCATTGATGTATTTATTGGTTCGAGCTTTTTTCTCTCTTTTGAGCTACAATTTATTAGTCTGAACATTTTTTTATCAGTATATATTAGTTTCAACTGATGAACACCCTAATTGCACCAACTTGACGTTGATTAATTTGTTCTAATTTTTAAGTACTAACTCGATTTTGATGGGGGGAAGTGGTTTCCTCGACCGTACTATACATGATTTAATATATGTGTATATACATATATATATATGCATATAAACTAAAAACGTCCAACGGGAAAGGTGCATGGAAGTTACCCACCGTGGACGTGATATAGTGATTTGGTACTCATTATCCCAATTAGAGGACTCGAGTTCGAGTCCCACTTGCGGTAGGGAGCTCTTAACCCTTTAAATGAACCGATCCGGGACGATTCGAATTATTCAATTGGACAAAATCTAATTGGATACTAACGGTTTATACAAAAAAAAAAAGATACAGGAAGTTTGTGTCTCGTCAAAGGTCGTAATTCTGTTCTGCGCATTACTGTGGGCCGAGGGATACGTTCTGTCACAGGGGTCGGAACTCACCCGAATTTTTCCGTTCCTGCGATGGTGCTGAGCAGTGTCCCGTGCACTCTCAGCCAACCCGAAGCACACACACGCAGCGAAATAGCTCGGCGAGGTTTAGCAATCAAGGATCAAGATCGAACAATGCAAGGTAAGGGAAATCTCACTTGTATTCACAAACACGAATTACAAGAACACACAAAACCCTTACACGACCTTGCACGGCCACGTCCAAGTATATGCCTCGTACTCCAGCACTTGCACTCCTCACTTGGACGGGTGAACTTCACTCCGGGAGTTCACACTCAGCGTCGGGGGACTGGTCACACGGTTGCCGGGACTTCCTTGCTCGACTATTGGTGATGGAGTGTTCTCTCTAACTCTCTCCAGTTGCTCTCCCCCTTCTGCCTTCCTCCGACCTTAGGACCCGGGGGCTATTTATACTTGCAGGTGGGGAATCCTCATCCCTAGTTTCTAGGGGACACCTCAGCTTCCATAACCACCCTTATCCCTTATTCCTAGGGATAAGATCGACTGCCAGCACAGTCCTCGGTCAGCACCTTGACCGAGACTCCATCGTTCCACGACCGGAGTATATCGGGCCTGACTGAGTGCCACCCGCACTCAGTTCGGTCATGGGCACCGCGCCCTTGCCTTGGATCAATTGCATGGAACATTAGCGTCGCTCGCCCCCGAGCGACTTCCCTAGCGAGTCTTCGGGAGAACCCGCATGCCCGTTGCTCGCCAGCTCGCCTTTGAACGGGTCTTTCGGGAGGTTGGGGCGTCCAGCCCACTTGGCCTTGACCGGGTCTTGCGGGAGTGCTCAGGCCCGCACGGCCCGCCACCTGTCGTCCGCCTTCCTCGCCCGAGAACAAGTCTTCCGGGCGGTTAGGGCGGCCAGCTCACTCCCTGACCGAGTCCTCAGGGAAGTGGGGAAGTCCAGCTCGCCTTCCCACTTAGCTTGGCCCTCGCCCTATATATATCCCATTGATCCTTTGGCATTCCTTCCCTCGATCCTTTCCCGGGCTGCCATGCTATCGAGGGTCCGCTTGGCAGCCATTTCCGTGTCCGAGCATTAAGGGGCTGACAAACCTCCCCCACTTGAGGAAGCCGACGCCCTTGTCGGAATAGAGTGGAGGTACTCCTGGATCTTGTCCTCGAACTGCCAGAGTGTAACCTCCTTTTCCCAACTCGCTTCCGACATTGGCAACCCTTTCCATAGAACCAGGTACTCCGTTCTCCGGTTCTTCTTGCTGTAACCCAACACCCGTCGGTCCAGCACACGGTCAACCTCCCTCTCCAATTCCGTGCGTACATTCAATGGCGCACGTCTTGCCTTAACGCGGTCCGCATCCGCATCCTCATGGTAGGGCTTTAGGAAGCTGACATGGAAAGTCGGATGAATCTTCATCCTCTCGGGTAGTGCTAAGCGATAAGCCACTGCTCCAACTCGCTTCACCACCTCGAATGGCCCATCATACCGCTGAATGAGGCCCTTGTGCCATCTCTTGCTCGTCACTTTCTTCCATATTTGGGGCGTCAATTTCAGCATGACCTTGTCACCGACCTGAAATTCTAGCGGTCGACGCCCCTGGTCCGCATATTTCTTCATGCGGCGGACAGCTTTGGCAAGGCTGTCCTGTGCTTCCTCGAGCATTTCCTGCTTATTCCGGGCAAAACGGTATGCAGCAGGACATGGCCCTTCCTTCTTTTGTAGGGCCACTTCGGAAGGGGTCAATGGTTGATAGCCCAAAGCGAGCTCAAACGGACTGAACCCAGTGGCTGAGGAACGGTGCAAGTTATAACAAAACTGCGCCGTGTCCAACAGTTCCAGCCAATTCCGCTGACTGGCCGTGACATAGTGTCGTAGGTACTCTTCCAGCAGCTGGTTCATCCTCTCCGTTTGGCCGTCCGTCTGCGGGTGGTTTGCCGTTGAGAACTTTAGTTCTGTCCCCATCATATTGAAGAGATGGGTCCAAAACCTCCCGGTGAACCGTGCGTCTCGATCACTCACAATGTCCGTCGGGATCCCAAACAGCTTGACCAAGTGGCGGTAGAACTCTTCCGCCGCCGTTTCCGCAGAGCAATTCTTTGGGGTAGGCCTGAAGATCCCATACTTCGAGAACCTATCTACCACAACCATAACTCCATCAAAACCCTTAACCTCAGGGAAGCCACTGATGAAGTCCATAGAAACCGATACCCAAGGTTTCTCTGGAATAGGCAAAGGCTGCAACAAGCCCGCCTCAATGCGCCGTTCCGCCTTGTCTTGTTGACAAATAAGACAAGTCTTGACGTAAAGCTCAACGTCGTTCTCCATCTTCGGCCAGAAGTAGGAGCGTGCCAACAGCGCCAGCATCCTTTCCCGTCCGGGATGCCCAGCCCATTGCGCATCATGATGTTCGCGCAATAGCTGCGTCCTCAGCCCTCCGCCGGGGACAAATACGCGACCACCCTTCGCGTAAAGCAAGCCATCTTCAAGCCAGTACCTCCGCACGGTACCATCTTGAACCTGCGCAACCAACTTTTGGTATACCCGATCCCCCTTCGCCTGATCCTTCAGTTTGCCTACGAAGGTGGACTCCAATTGGGTAAGCGCAGCAATCGTCTCTACTGCCTTCCTGCTCAGAGCGTCGGCAACTTGGTTGTGGCGCCCCGGCCTATGCTCCCACTCGAAGTCATACTCGGCCAGGAACTCTTGCCACCGGGCCTGCCTTGGGGACAACTTCTTCTGCGTCTTGAAGAAAGTGTTTGCAACATTATCCGTCTTGATCACAAAAGAGGTGCCGAGTAAGTATACCCGCCATGCCCGTAGGCAATGCACAACCGCCAACATTTCCTTCTCGTGCGCGGAGTAGCGTTGCTCAGCCGGCTTCAATTTCCAGCTCTCGAATGCTACCGGGTGCCCATCTTGCACCAACACTCCGCCTGCAGCACGATCCGAAGCATCCGTATGGACTTCGAACGCCCTATCGAAGTCCGGCAGCTTCAGCACAGGTTCGGCCACAATCCGGGACTTGACCTTCTCAAAGGCGTCTGCGCATGCCGCATCCCAAGTCCACAGTTTGCCCTTCTGCAGTAGATCGGTGAGAGGGGATACCAACTTCGAGTATCCCTTAATGAACTTACGGTAGTAGTTTGCCAACCCTAGGAAACTCCGCAATTCGCCCACCTTGTTGGGAGCCACCCACTCCCTAATGGCTTGCACCTTTCGGGGATCCATCTTCACCGTGCCCCCGCCAATCACGTGTCCAAGGAAGTTGATTTCCTTGGTGCAGAACTCGCACTTCTCCTTCTTTACGTATAGCCGGTGTTCCCTTAGCCGCTGGAACACAAAACGTAAATGCCCAAGATGGTCCTCCAGGGAACGACTATAGATGACAATGTCATCGAGATACACAACCACAAACTTGTCTATAACATCATGAAACACATCATTCATGAGATTGCAAAATGTGGCTGGTGCATTGGTTAAGCCAAATGGCATCACCATAAACTCGTATGACCCATACCGAGTCACCATGGTCGTCTTTGGCGTGTCGCCCTCCGCTATGCGAACTTGCCAATATCCCGATCTCAGGTCCAATTTGGTGAAGAACTCGGCTCCACTTAGCCGATCGAACAAGTCTGCTATCAATGGCACGGGGTACTTGTTCTTCACAGTGATCTTGTTCAGCCCGCGGTAGTCCACACACAACCGCATCGTGCCGTCCTGCTTCTCTTGGAACAGCACCGGCGCTCCAAAGGGCGCCTTTGAAGGTTGAACTTTCCCCGATTCCAGTAGGTCCTGGAGTTGTTTCCGTAACTCCTCCAGTTCCTTAGGCGACATCCGGTAAGGAGCTTTCGCTGGTGGCCTTGTTCCCGGAATCAGCTCGATCTTGTGATCTACCGCCCGCCTTGGCGGTAAGCCCTTGGGCAGCTCCTCAGGCATAACGTCACAAAAGTCGCCTAGAATACCTTGCACCACGTCAGGAACGTCCGCGTTCGTGCCTTGCTCGGGCTCTGACTCATGGATCGCTGCAAGGTATGTTGGCTGGCCCCTCTTCCAGCCTTTGGCTATTTGCATAGCCGAGACCCTCTCGGTCTTTATGTCCTCCGCATGGTTGAGGCCCTTAAATCCCCGAACAAAGCAAGGCTTCCTCGGGTCTGAAATGAACAAACCAGACACATGTGGCATGACTGAAACACAAGCTTTCACAAGAAAGTTGTTACCGAGTATTATGTCAAAATCGTCCATCGGGATGACCATGACATCAATGGCCCCTGACCAATCACCAATCTGCACCGGCACGCCTTTGGCCATTCCAAGTACCGGCCTGCTTTGAGAGTTGACGGCTTTGATGCGACTGGCCTGCTTCTGGATCCGCAATCCGTAAGCTTGCACAACACGATCCGACACGAAGTTGTGCGTTGCGCCAGTGTCCACCATTGCCTCCACTTCCTTGGTGTTCAGGGTCATCGGTATATACATCAGTCCCTGCTCCTGCGCCTTTCTTCCCGATCGAATGGCACCGAGAACTTGGAGAGGTGCCACTCTAGTTTGCTCGTCATCGGAGTCGGAGTCGGTCCTATTCACCAAGGCCGACAACTTCTCCCTCTTCGGGCAATCTCGAGCACGATGGGGGCCGTTGCAGATGAAGCACCCTGGGTGGGTCTTGGGGTCCTTAAGAGACGAACCTTCCGTCGCCTTCCCCTTCCCCTTGTCTCCTTTAGACATTTTCCCCTTGTCGGCTTTGCTAGCACCCTTGCTAGGCTTGGCCGCCTTGTCCTTCACCTTCTCGGCCTGCTTCCCCTTCGGGTCGCTCTTAGATATACGGATGTCCACCAACGCATCCGCCTTCGCCATTGCGGTCTGGAGGTCTTGGACTCCTTGCCTTCGCAGCTCAAGTTGAGCCCACGATTGAAGACCCGCATAAAGTTGAACAATTTGTCCAACTCGGACATCTCTGTGACATCAAGCAATAAGGAACTAAATTCCTTCACATAGTCACGTACCGTACTTGTCTGCCTCAAGTTGCACAATGCATCCCGAGCAGCCCACGAAGTGTTCGTGGGAAGGAACTGCTCCTTGAGTTCCTTCTTCAGTACCGGCCAATCTCTGATGCGTGGCCGCCCGCCGGTAGCAGCGTCCTGCTCTCGGGTTCGCCACCAGAGCTTTGCATCGCCCGCCAAGTACATGACCGCCATTGAGACTTGTTCCCCCTCTGGAACTTTTCCTGCCTCAAAGTAATGCTCGATATCCCACAAGAAATTTTCGAGTTCCTTGGAACTCCTAGCGCCTGTAAAGGCTTTGGGTTCAGGTATCTTTACCTTCGCCCGAGATCCCTCTGCTTCGGCTACTCCAGCAGCCAGCGCACGTCGGAGGACGCTCACCTCCTCCTTCAACCGAACAACATCTGGAACTAGCGCTGCCAGAACATCAGCCACAGTTCCGTTGGCTCCAGACGTGTTGCCGAGGGACATTTCCAAAGCCGTGATTCGATCTCTTAACGCATCCATACGGGACATCCACAAGTCACCGGTTGCTTGCTATTCCAATCCTCGCACACCGCTTGAACGCGGCTCTGATACCAGCTGTCACAGGGGTCGGAACTCACCCGAATTTTTCCGTTCCTGCGATGGTGCTGAGCAGTGTCCCGTGCACTCTCAGCCAACCCGAAGCACACACACGCAGCGAAATAGCTCGGCGAGGTTTAGCAATCAAGGATCAAGATCGAACAATGCAAGGTAAGGGAAATCTCACTTGTATTCACAAACACGAATTACAAGAACACACAAAACCCTTACACGACCTTGCACGGCCACGTCCAAGTATATGCCTCGTACTCCAGCACTTGCACTCCTCACTTGGACGGGTGAACTTCACTCCGGGAGTTCACACTCAGCGTCGGGGGACTGGTCACACGGTTGCCGGGACTTCCTTGCTCGACTATTGGTGATGGAGTGTTCTCTCTAACTCTCTCCAGTTGCTCTCCCCCTTCTGCCTTCCTCCGACCTTAGGACCCGGGGGCTATTTATACTTGCAGGTGGGGAATCCTCATCCCTAGTTTCTAGGGGACACCTCAGCTTCCATAACCACCCTTATCCCTTATTCCTAGGGATAAGATCGACTGCCAGCACAGTCCTCGGTCAGCACCTTGACCGAGACTCCATCGTTCCACGACCGGAGTATATCGGGCCTGACTGAGTGCCACCCGCACTCAGTTCGGTCATGGGCACCGCGCCCTTGCCTTGGATCAATTGCATGGAACATTAGCGTCGCTCGCCCCCGAGCGACTTCCCTAGCGAGTCTTCGGGAGAACCCGCATGCCCGTTGCTCGCCAGCTCGCCTTTGAACGGGTCTTTCGGGAGGTTGGGGCGTCCAGCCCACTTGGCCTTGACCGGGTCTTGCGGGAGTGCTCAGGCCCGCACGGCCCGCCACCTGTCGTCCGCCTTCCTCGCCCGAGAACAAGTCTTCCGGGCGGTTAGGGCGGCCAGCTCACTCCCTGACCGAGTCCTCAGGGAAGTGGGGAAGTCCAGCTCGCCTTCCCACTTAGCTTGGCCCTCGCCCTATATATATCCCATTGATCCTTTGGCATTCCTTCCCTCGATCTTTTCCCGGGCTGCCATGCTATCGAGGGTCCGCTTGGCAGCCATTTCCGTGTCCGAGCATTAAGGGGCTGACACGTTCCACGTACTGTTCGATTATAAGATAATACGGTCACATGGGATGACTATGACATCCAAGGAATTTGAAGGGCAATTAATGCTAGTATATATATATATATATATATATATATGGCGAAAACGTTTATATATATTTGATATAGAGGAATATGTACGTAAATGTTTATCCAATATTGACTACGTGGGGCTATGCTGCACAAAACATGAAGGGGAGTTACGTTTGTACGTGATTTCATGTCAAATGCCTCTCTTGACCCTTGAAATCTGATAGGGACATCGCATGGGGCCCACGGGTAGATGAGTAATTCAACATGAGTATCCCCTGAAAGGGTTCAACTAGCTAGAGATTAACTCGTTAGCTAATTATGTGGGACTGAGGAATGAAAAATAAGGACAGCAAGTTAGTGTTGGGATCAAATGATATCATTTTGTGTTTGCATCAATTTGATTATTTTCAAATCAGTCCTTGGTTTCTATCTTACGTGCCAGGGACTTAGGTCGAAATCATCGAGCTCATTAAGATTTATGATAATTCCATGTTAATTATGGGCAGTGTTTAAACTGTGTCAACAATGAGGGAAACGACCTAACTGGGCCAAGTCTAAATGTTTTGTTATAAATGATATATGTTGTATAGAGGGCCTTATTATCAACTGTTTAATCAAATATTTCATAATTAATAATACGTATTAGTAATAAAATTTCAAGTATTCACTGTACTTATTGAACAATGCAACGATGGTGTTATAAAATCCTTGATGCTGCATGTGTTATTCGATTGATTATTACAAAGAAATAGATGTGAATTGTCCGGTGGGAGTATTTTAACTTGCCATTCGGTTGTTTCATCAAATGATTTATAATTATTGATATATTAATTTATATATTAAAAAGAGAATTCAACATGATAATAGTATATATTAAACCGTCTAATGTGAAAAAAAACGTTTAATGCAGTGATATCATTTTTTACCTAACAATCAATAAGTTATAGATTTGATTATTATCGTTAGCATCATTTTATTCCTCATTCTCATATATACTCATGAATATCTATGTAACAAAAAAAAAAACTGTCCAAGGTGTACTGATTGAGATAGTTTTTACCCACCCAACAAATGGAGAAGATATAATTGCAGCAAGTCAGCCGAGGTTCCAGTAAAAAAAAAAAAAACAAAAGAGTGACGTATAGCACTCGAATAGAAGGAGATTTGGGTCAATTCATGGAACATTCTGCAGTATATAGATTTTGAAGGGCCTGGACCATAGGGTTTCATGTGCTAATGTTGTCGTTCCCGATCCATGACCATGGATTTCGAGTTCCATCTTCACCCGAGGACTCGTGTAACTCCGCCTGTGCATTTTCTGAAACCGAAGAAAAGGGACTTGGTATGACAGTTCTTGATCGAAGAGAATTGAACGTCTTAGAGAAGCTGGACTTTTTCCATCCTTTTATTCACTCGATCACAGCTATGATCCCAGATGAACTCGTCACACACAGAGGTTTCTTCAAAGATATGAAAAGAAGTGGGGAACAAACTCGACAGAAGTGGTTATTCGGAGCTATGTACTCTAAAAGAAGGGAAAATCACCCTGCTTTAAGTAATCGAAATCATCCCAACCGAAGGTCCATTCTGCAGAACCCTCGATGGGCCATCGCTGAACACTGTTGTAGTGGCCGTCCTCCATGATGGATTGTGTCGATTCACACGCAGATGCTGTCAAGGAATTGCTGTTAGAATCTGCAACAGATGCCCAACAGCTCTGGGACATCGAAGGATTACTACAGTCAGCATCCTGAACTAATCCCTCGTCTAGCAATAAGCTGTTGCTCCCACATAATGCCACATAGTTGTTCAGCAGATCAGCCGTTACTTCGTCCAATGTAAACTCATCCTCGTCTACTCTCCTTGTACAGTCTACTTCCAGTGGATCTCCTGCTCTTGCTTCGCACACTGCAGTAGGTGTCGATTCCTCCAGGCTTCCTTCTTTTCGGGGTGGCAGTGGCGATTGGGTTCCTGTTTTCTCATTCTTATCGACAATGTTTGACTGTTCATCTTTCACCTCTTCAATGGGCTTGTGTGTTAGAGGGTCTATCCCGAGCTGCTTTAGTCTCTTTTTGATCCTCGTGTTCCAGTGGTTCTTGATTTCATTATCTGTGCGGCCAGGAAAATGTGAAGCTATCTTGGACCACCTGCATATGATGGACTTAGATTTGTCATTGTCCGCTTTTTTCGAACTGAACCAATGAGACAGAAAAATGACCTCCGAATTCTCATGGGTGCATACCTGTTGCCGAGTTGTGAATGAAGTTGAATTATCTGGTCCTCTTCCATCACGGTGAAGTCACCTCTCTTGAGGTCGGGCCTCAGATAATTAATCCATCTTAACCGGCAACTCTTCCCGCATCGCAGCAGACCTTCCATCACCAACTCCCAGAAATTGCAGTATAAATCAGTGATGTTTCGATCATTTAAATGTACGTATATCAGTAAATTACCTATGATCGTATATGACGAGGAGATATACATGTGAGGGCAAATGTGTACACGAACGGAATCATCACCTGCAAGCTTGGGGACCCTTCTCCAGCAATGGATGCCATTGTGGAGAATGAAGTTCATGAGCCTGTTATCTTCGTCTACGGTCCAGGGACCTCGCTTCAGCCCAACCTTTTCACAACAAGGTTGTCTTCCCATGATCCGATCTGATGATGATCTCCCTCTCCCTCGACAACCTTAATCCCCAAGAAAGCGATTGAAGGAAACAAGCACCCAACAGAAGGGAAGAGCCTTATAGAGGCCCACGCGCAGCAAAGATATTCTCTTTGCCAGTTCAGCTCAGAATTAATTGGTGAGGAGATGAGTGGAAAATCAAGCTGGCTCTTTTTTAACCCTTCTCCTTCTCTTCTGTTACGAGGGCGCACAGGAAGTCCTAATACACTCAATTGCTTGTCCTTACCGACCTAAACAGAGTTCAATTACACATTACTTGGACTTCTCATGATCATATCTTTTTTATTTCTCTTTTTGCCGGATCAGTACCGTATTCTGATTCCTTATAGGTGTTTCACTCGTAACTGAAGAAAAGAAAAAACGTATCCACCTTCTTAACTTGTTCAGTATAAATGGATGGTCTTTTAGGCCAATAATCTTACGCAGAAGAACATACGTAATAGGTATTAATTGGATATGTAATCAGATCGGGTACACCGTGTACCGAATTTGAGCTTTTCTTAAGCATTGGATGAGAGTCTTAATATGAAATTCATATTTGGGGTCATCGGGGAGGGGAGGGGAAGGAAGGAAGAAGAATGGGGGACCTAAGTACATATAGCTCTATCTTTGATAAATATATGTTTTTTTTCCAATTCATAGGATTTGAGCCCATGATTTCATTGGAGGGGAAGATAGTGTTGGGTTAGTTCATTCCGTCCAAACTGGTTGAAAAACAATATGTTGATCAACCAAAGTCTTGCATCAATTGGTCCGTGAACTTAGGTAGGCAAAAAGAAAAAAAAACACAAATGGATTAGTTTGCTTACCATCCTTTCTTTGGGGGATTAATTTTTCTTTTATTGAGATGATTCCTTTGGACCCCCTCAAAGCCGGCCAGCTTTGTCGTTAAGAAGCAGCTTCTCATCAGCTTCCTCACTTTCAATTATTTTTTCTGATTATCGGGAGGAGGACACTGGACAGGGAGATGCATCCACTGGTTGATGGGTAGGAGAAGGAAGATCATTATCCTATGTGCTATTTGACCTTTAACTATTTCATGCAATGCAAAGAAGTTCGGTGGATGAATTATTTCCGGGCACGACATTTATGCAATTGGGGTCTCGACCAAATTAGGTTTGGAAAACCATAAGAATTCCGCGTTGGGGCTACATTTAATGAAAGAGTACGACTACGAACACGAACCAAGAGGGTGGAGTAAGATTATAAGTACGTAGAAAAGAAGAAAAAAAAAGATGAAAACAAGTTAAATTTATACAATATTTGAAGGATTTTCTAGAGTTAAGGCAGTCCATCGTCGTGGCAGCCGACCTCAATCCACAACCGGAAAAATTATATTTTTTTCATCGTAAGCGATTCACTTTTGAGGTTAGAAAAATCCGAGCTTTGATGGATTTAGGGATATATTATTTTAAACTTGTGAAGCAAAGTGTTCACGGAACTCCGACATCAACAAACATGTGGGTGGACGTAATATGGCTATGGACATTGATAGAGAGGTGGGGATTCCGAACAGAAATCGTAAGGGGGTTGAGTTTGGGCCTATGAAAGGCACAAGCACCAATATTGGAAGTTAACATAGTCCCAATTATTGTGGCTCGGTCCCACCCACAACGTTCAAACTCAAAACCTCATTGAAGTAAAAAGAATTATCAAATCGTATGAATAATCGAGACAAAGTGATTATTAAAAAGAAAGCAAATCGAAATGGGCAAAACAACATTGACTTATGACGAGGAGGGTCAATTTTTACCGTATGCAATGGTCGGAAGAAGTAATATGCAAGCAATGAAGAGGGAGAAAAATGGAAAATCGGTCTGGACCTCGACGTAACGCGAGGGCATGAGGATGACCTCATATAATTCCGTCCATGTGAGGCCAATTGGAATGTCCAGTAAGCACCGTCGGTGACGAGAGCGACATATTAGGAGCATCACGATGCCTATCTAAATAATAATAAAAAAAATGTTCACATCAACATATAACCTTATAGTCAAGTTGTTTAACAGTTCGGTAGGTATCATAAGTTCTTAATTTACATTCCTTAATCATTCCTCAATATGTATAATTGATTATAAACCGTTTGAATAATCTATGAATGGTTTAAAATATTTAACCAAAATATAATAAATTTCGTGGCAATTTGCACCATTAATTTTTATCTAAAAAATAAAATAGGCTGATATATGTACTTTTTATTTTCTATTATATTCTTTCGAATATTTTTTAAAATAGAATTACAGTAAATATTCTATAATTTTATCCACGCTTAAAATTGATTTCCACAATTTTGATTTCGGCTCTTTTACTTCTATAAATTTTATTGTGTTACTTACCAAAATCGATAATGTAATGGATTGCCAAGTAGGCGATGGCGTAAGACGAACACAAGCATCAAATCTTCCTGATCTGGCACACTATCGATCAATCATATTTCATACGCGGTTGATGAAACAGTCGTCCCCGTCCAATTTTCTGTCACCACTTGTCCTAGTTGAACAAGTTGCCGGGACTTCTCGAACGTCATATTAATCATCTGCAACAACATTTAGATTATGGATGGACAAAAAAAAGCCATATGCGTCATATTGCAAAATTGATCATATATTATTGATCGTTTCCTGTATATGTAACCTTTCCGTGGCGGCCAATTTGAACCTCCCCCCTCGAATCATCTGCCTGCGGTTGGGAGTTAGGAGAATCTCCAGTGCAACAAGACAAGATTCGGTGATTCGAATCTCTTTTTTTTTTTTGTTGATTAATGAAAATGTCCGCCGAATTTTTTTTAAAAATATATTAATTAGAGTATATTTTTTCTCTATTATACAAGAGATGCATGAGATTGAAAATGAATAGGAGAAAAATGAAACAAATGATTATGGGAAGTCCTATAATCAAACTTATAATATCTTAATTGTTAGATTAAAAGCGATACTATTATATAAAACTCACTTTCTCAATGTCAAAATTACATAATAAGTAATTGAATTTGTCCATTTTTATTTTGAAAAAAATTCAATAAGTATTCTAATTGAATTTGTCCTCCTTTTTGGTCTGGTATTTTATATGTTTGGTTGGCTGCATTTATTTTCTTCTACCAGTCCTAAGAATGCTGAACCTGCACCATCCACCAGTGGAGAACATGTTGGATGATGTGGGTGTCATTCATCAATTGTAAAAAGAGTACCCACCTATCAAAATCAATTTAAGTAATATAATTTTATTCATTTTAATTTAAATTAATTCTAATTATGTACCACTTCTCAATTTACCTAATATTACACATATTTACCTAGTTGTTTCCAAGGTTCATCGCACCGATCAAACCCAACTGCAATTGATATAAATAAATAAAAATCGGTGACCCCATAAATTTTAATAAGGAAGGCAGCGGTGGTACGGATAAAAATTTTCATTTTGCCATTTGCAAATGATCATGACACAGCTATTATTGACTCTTCATATTTCTCTTCAATAATAGTCGTCAGCTCCCGGCAGAAGATTCTAACAACCATGACTCAACTGCCTGCAGCTTTCTTCCCCCTCTGCATTTTTGAGAGGGTCCAATCGCGACGCCGCCTTCAAGACTCACTCACGACGACCGACTGGATGAGCCTCACGCATTTCGACGCCCTATTGAACTTGGACCTAGGAGAGTCGGGAGGTTGATTTGGGAGTGGATGCGTGTCCAAACTACATTGACTGGGCAGCAATCTGGTGCTGCTGGGCTTGGTGAATGGGGGGGTCGATTGTTGTTGTCGATGAACCGGGCAGCACGAATAACATCGGAATCGGCCGAAAGACACGGCCCTTGTCTGTTGCTCCAATTCGTTTTGACCTTCCGCGCCTTCCCCGCCAAGTTGAAAATGAGTTACTTGGGGTTTGAGTGGTTTTCTTGATCAGGTGGCAGAGGTCGGATTTTTCCGAGACGATTACTTTAAATCTACAAAACTATATTAGGAATCATTTGGGAAAATGAAAGACCAATCTCTATAGGTTCGATTTTTCTAGTCGATTCTTGGGCCCTACTTGTCCGTGAAATATTACGTGAACGTGCTCTCATTGCCTAATGTCGCAGATTGAGGTCAAGCGGTCTAAGACTTACTCTCTTTTTTTTTTTTTTTGCTTTCAAAGTAATTTGGTAGGTTTGAAATCTTACATTTGAATCCTTAAAAGTATTTGGTAGAAGTGTCTTATTTAGGTCTACGAAGTAAAAGACGTTAGTTTCGTGGTCTAACGCGAATATCGAGACCGTGAGGGACACCGTTTCACGGGTTTACCATAATAAATGTACTGAATGTGTATTATGTGGACGACCATTATCGCAATTACTGCTACCTTTTCTTTTTTCTCTTTTCAGAAAAAGAAAAAGATCCCTCACTGTGCAGCCAATCTTCAATTATGCATCCTCAGCCATGTATCTAACACTACTAAGATAGTAAAATGGTATCGTGTTTCATGACGATTGTTTCCATCTGCCCTATTTCTTCCGTTGGCTGACGGTAGGTAGGGGAATAAAAGCAAGCATAAAATTAACTATATATAGAACCACAAAACTTCGGGCTGGGACTGATTTTCCGAAATTAATTTTCGCTCACACTAAAATAAAGCCAAATTTTATATACAGTCTTGGAAACTCAATTTTTTGGGATAAGCCATAGTCCCTTTTTTTTATTTCAAATACATTTTTAGTATTTGTTTTTTACTCACAACCCTGATCCATGCCACATGGACAAGTCTCTCACCTTTCATTCTTGGAGGAATTCCACTGAGCCTCCAGCACCTCTTCTTGATACGTCGAATTATACCCATAAATTTAGGTAAATTCACGCTAAAAACATATATGGGTAGCTTACCAAAAGGCTACAAGAGGAAGGGAGAACTTAAATTTACGATCTTGTAAAATATTCGTGTAGCATGATGCCATGCGCTGTCCACATGATCAGGCTCATAGGTCATGCTTCGTACAATGAAAAGAAAAAGAAAAGAAAAGAGTTTATTGGGGTAGAATGTACAGCAACTAGTAATTTTTTATGTTAATCTTGAAAATATAAAGTAATGCATCTTATATAATTTGATAAACGTGATGGAAAGAGCATTCATAAATTTTCTTAAAAGAAGATCCATTTTAGTAAAAACTCATTTTATTAGATTGGACACTTTAATTTTTAATAATATAACCGCATGAAATTATAAAATAAACTAGTTAAATTTATTTTCATTTCATTCCATCACATTCATGTCTATCAAAAATTTACTTAAGTGTTTAATAATATTACTTTCACCTTACCTATACTTGCCTAATTAATAATAGATTTCCCCTTATATTTATATTATGTGTTGAGATATATCATCTCATATTAATTAAATAAAAAAATTACGTATTTATAAGAAAGTTGGATACCGCCTATCAACTGTATTATTTATTTCCATATTTTATTACTATTATGAGCTTATAAATAGACCAATCATCTTATGTAATTCTCGAAATCAATTTGAATAATAAATCTTCTACTCTTGTCGATTTGATTACATTACTACCACGTATTCCTATCATTCTCTACACTACTTCATTTATATTATTTTAAATTTTTACATGCTATTAGAACAGGTCGATCCTAAGGAGTCTACTGCGTAGAAAATGCTAACATAGTTGTATAATCAAGCAAATTGATGATACGACAACGAAAGTACCGATTTATCCTCTATGGCATCTGAAGTCAAAGAAGAGAAAGTTGTGGGGAGGAAGCACCGAACTTCTCACACGCGTAGATAGGTCATTGTAGAGGACCGTTGGCTTATAATGAGATCAATAACTTCATCGCGAGGTGATCAGTGAGTAGTTGGATTTTGCAGAGGTTCCATGAAGGTCAAGCATGAGGGAACCACTTAGTACCATTCAAGGGACCCACCCAAAGGACTTTAGAGTCAAAGTGGGTCCCTTTGAGTGGCACTTGTGTGGTATTAAGGGTCCCATGGGTTTTAGAGTTTGGAGTGTCTGCAAAGTTAACTTTCAATGGACCCGCTTAGTGCCAGTCAAACCCATTATTCTAAAGTCTTGCTTGGTATAACCAAGTTGAAAGCAACAGATGTGAACAATATAAATTCGGCGGAAATTTGAGATGAGTGATCGGACGGACATCCATTACAAATTCTCCTGCAGAAGTGGTTATCCCGTCAAGTTTAATAAAACTTTTGAAATGTTTCATACCAATTTTAATGGTGCTAGATGAAAGTAAAATTACATATAAGTTTTAAAAATTAGTTTCCTTTTATAAGTGAGTATTTAAAATTCATATTTAGTTTTATTATATCATTAAATACTACTATCTATCAACATCCATGATGAAGATGACAATATATTAGTTATTTATTAATGTCACAATTTTTATGTGATAAAAAATATGATGTTGTAATAAAATTTACTGATGTAGTATAATGACATGTTACCAAGTTGATGATGTGTCTCACCATATTATCGTGATGTGTCTGCCACGTAGTCATTAATAAACAGCGGTTTGCATATATTTAATGGTGATTAGCGGATATGATTTAATGATGTAATGGAAATAAATATTTAGAAGTAAATTGGATATTTTAAAATTTTTATAGTTCATTTCCAAGGAAAGACAAAATTTTAGTACTTATAGTGTTATTTTCTCCATTTTATTTTATTTTCATATCTATTTGGGAAGTAAGTTCGTATTGATTCATCAAGTTGTAAAAGGCAGAAGATAGTAGACTTATAAGAAATATTTGCCTGTAAAGTAGTAAATTGTTATAGTGATAATAGAGAGTTTGAAAGATTGCTTGTTTGAGAGTTATTTTTGGAAAAAAAAAAAAAGAGATATCGTTCATATGGGTAAGTATGAATTCAGAACTTTTATCGGGGCAAAACTTAATATAAGTAAGGTATATGATCTAATTCAATGGTAAACTCGAGATAATTTGGTAAAAATATAAATGAGTTGGAGTAAAATTTGTATAGTATGCACTCCCCCTAAATCCATTATTGGATGGATCCAGGATTCAAAGGAATCAAAAGCCGTCCTAAATGATTTAGCAAATGAGCATTAGAAGTTCTCTTGAGGATCGAACACTCCATTCCATATCGATTTAGCGAATAATCTCCCGCTTATTGTATGAGTTCAACCGACAGGGGAGGAATGGTCATGCACAGCTGTTGTTTTTGGACCACGAACACGCATTAAAGTCAGCCAAGTTAATGGTCTGGATTTTCGTGTCGTCAACCAAGCATTAGCTCACACCCGGTCTATGCGCTTGCATTAATTCCGGTAGCACATTCAAATTGTTAACTTCCGATTAAGTCCCCCGGAAAACCCAGCCAACGGATCTCGCACACACAATCCATCGTCGCTCACTCTTATCCTCGTGTGATCATATCTGTTGTGTATTGTTCATCTATTATAGATATGTAACAAGATTCAATTAGATTTAATTTGATGTGATGCTACATTGGATTTAATTTTTCACTCAATTCTGGATATTTACGATGAATAAGTAATTCATACATATATATCAAATATTTGATCGTGACCTCCGGACATATTCCACACGCAGAAAGCGACCCATCACTGAGGACGACTTTGAACGATTGTTGCACTTTCACAGTTTCATGTATCGTGTAGTTAAGGCCTATAGTAGATCGTGGACTTGTAAGAAACATATGATTGTTATAGTGAAAGAAGACATCAAATTTGAAAGATGTGCTTGTTTGAGCCTCCTTGTTGAATGGCAGAAATTACACGGCATGGCTCTGAGATTGTTGGATCATAGTGCCGGATCCACCAATAATTGTTGATCCAACGGATCTGAAATCTAGAAATTTTCCAAGGATTCAAAATCTCAAGTATTGCTCACGACAAATTCAAGTTTTCAATGGTATTGCATGGAAAAGTCATGACGGATAGATATCCTTATACCATTCCTATACTAACAGTCTTTTCTTTTTTTTTTTTTCTTTTGGCCAAGTCCATTCTGACATTTATAGCTTAGGATGTTTCCTATATATAGAGGATGGACTGCGCGCACATTTCTTCATCCTCATACCTCCAAAAAGAAATACACTTGATGATGTCGAGTTTAGTCTTCTTCCTGCTCCTTCTTGTACTACACTTCGTATATTCTTCCACGGCATCCCCTTTGCCTCTTCCATCCAAACATTTGGGTCATCCTGATGAATGCAACGCCTTGCTGCAGTTCAGCAATTCACTTACGATCAATCCTAGGTTTGAGTCCAGAGAAATCTGCAATCCACTCCACTTAAATTGGACTTCACGTCTAAGTACGACCTCGTGGAGGAACGGCACCGATTGCTGCACGTGGGATGGGATCTCCTGCAACAACGTTACTGGTAATGTGAGTAAGATTGACCTCTCATGTAGCCATCTTCAAGGCACCCTCCATTCTAACAGCACCCTTTTCTCGCTTCCTGATATTGTATTCCTTCACCTTGGGGGTAACAGTCTCTCCGGACATATACCGACTTCAATCTGCCAAAAGAGCTCGCTTGAATTTTTGTCTTTCAAGGATAACAGGCTCTCTGGCACCATTCCACCATGTCTAGGGAACCTGAGTGGCCTCCAAAACTTGGACTTGAGTCACAACCAAATTCAAGGGCCACTTCCGAGATCTCTAGTGAATTGTTCAAATTTGGAAACGTTAGACCTCAATGATAATGAAATGACTGATACTTTTCCCTTCTGGCTACAAGCGCTCCCATTGACTTGGCTGCAATTAGGGAGAAACAACTTCCATGGCTTCATTGAATCCAATTCCATACCATTTCCCTTCCCTCATCTCGAGATCTTGATTATAGACAACAACAATATTTCCGGTCAGTTCCCATCAAAGTATTTTCAACATTCAAACCTTACATTCATTGATCTATTTGGTAACTCATTCTATGGTAGTGTGCCAATTCCACCACCAACTGCCCAAATTTATTGTGTCGGTGGCAACGGGTTTACAGGGCACATCCCCTCCTTGATGTGCAATGCAACAAATCTTGTAGTAGTTGACTTATCGATAAATAGCTTGATTGGTAACATACCTCAGTGCCTGCTAAATGTGGGCCCCAACCTATCGTTACTTAGCCTAGCAATGAATGAGTTCCAACGCATGATACCTGAAATATATGCCCCAAACAACTGCAGCCTGGAGTGGATAGCCTTGTCCCATAATCATCTGATAGGTAAACTGCCAAGGTCCTTGGCAAGATGCAAGAGCTTACGCGTTTTAGACGTCAGCCACAATGAGATAGAGGATTCTTTTCCAAATTGGCTTGAAACTCTCCCTACCCTGTATGTTCTCTCTTTAAAGTCCAACAAGTTCCACGGTCCAATCAATAGTCCCGGGGTAACTCATCCTTTTCCAAAGGTGCACATTTTCGATATCTCAGACAATGGTTTCTGCGGTGACGTTCCAATCCGATATATCATCAATTTCAGAGATATGGTAGCTGGAGACAAGGGACAAGGAATTCTGCAATATGTTGACCAGTATTTGCAGGGTCCATATTCTGCAACTGTGACTATGAAAGGAGCAGAGTGGCCACTTGACGCCATCCAAAAGTCATTTGTAGTAGTCGACATATCATGTAATAGCTTTCAAGGGGAGATCCCTGAGGATATTGGAAAACTAAGGTCACTCATCGGGCTCAACTTTTCTTATAACAAACTTACTGGGGCGATTCCGTCTTCCTTTGGGAATTTGACTAATCTTGTATGGCTGGACCTCTCATCAAATGGTCTCACTGGACAGATTCCAGGAGCTCTAGCGGACCTCACATTTCTTGCCACCTTAAATCTCTCCAGCAACCAGCTTTCTGGACCCATTCCTCACGGCAGGCAATTTAACACATTCAAGAGCGACTCATTTTCCGGAAATCCCGGTTTATGTGGATTGCCTTTGCTGATGGCATGTCGAGGGAATCCAAAGCAATCACCAAGGTCGAACTTCCCAGATGATGAAGAGCATGGAAGCTGGATTGAATGGAAAGCGATAACAATGGGATATGGATGCGGGGTTATACTTGGGATGTCTGCAGGATTTATAGCGCTTCAGATCAATAGGCCGCTCTGGCTAATGAGGATGATTGAGAACAAAATATACAGCCTGCAGACAAGGAGTCGTGGAAGGTAAGTAAATCCACAAATGCATCATTTGTCGTTATTTTGGTGCATGGAGATATTATGAAATAATACATACACAATGATCTGTGTTGTGATTATGCCCAACTTCTCCGAGTAGCCTCCCAGGAAGCAGAGTTATTCGGAAGTAGTTTGATTGGTACCCTATCATAATCTATCATAGGATTGCCGGTCATTTTCTTGACTATGAACTTTCCTTTTTGTTCCACGCAAAAATGGCATTAGGGGGATTCGAGGTCGATCATGGCAGCAAAAGCAACAAAGACCCGGTGGGAGTGCCTGCATGGTGAAAATTGAAGGTCGTGATTTCGAGTTCACGAAGATTTTCTCCAAAGGTAGATGGAGTGTTTTTCCAGCCGGTTGATATATTAATCATCGCACTACTTTGTATAATTTCAGTGGAGCTATATGTGTCCTACGGCCCTCTGAGATCTTTTGGTAGATATTACTCTTATCGTTTTAGCAGTGTCGCATGTGATTCACCAGCCATATTCTATAGAAAGTTCTCTTTAGTTTTATACTAATGAATTTATGAAATGAAGTTCTAGTCTGCAACGAGTCCAGGCTCACGGCGCATAAAGCTTTCCTTAACCTCTCCCAGCGGGAAAAGCATATAATACTACATATATAGTCTACTTCGTGTTCACCATGCTCCCAGATATCGGATAGTTTGCATTCAAAAGAAGAAGAAGAAAATGAACACAGAGAGAGAGAGACAGAGAGAGAGAGAGCATGTTTCTTGTGGCAATATCCTGAAAAGAGAATCAAGTAAATCAGGAAACTGCGATATCTCCGATGCAATGGAAATGGTTCGATACTCTGCGAAGAGGATATAATGTTTCTCGAATTTGAAAATTGTGCAGTTGAGCATACAATGGCCATGGAACCAGACGAACCCAACAACTGTCACGAGAAATTCTAATGAGATGAATACAATACATCTGCGGAAAGAGAACCGAAGAAACATGTTCATACAGATTTGAAGGCGAATAAGAGTAACAAAATTAGCAATTTCATTCCATCGTATTGGTGCCTACAACGTTGTTGAAAGATTACAATTTCTTAAACTAATCACTGTGAGAAGAAGAGAAAAATGGACGGAAAACAAATGGTGTATCCAGAATTCATAGTATAATACATATAGATATCACAATTAGCATAAATCTAATTCGTAAATTTGATAAAATAGAGTACCGATAAATTTTTTTTGGGGATAAAAATAGGAATAAATCGTACACAGAATAGGGTTCACATACATACCATCAAGAGCAGTAACATGTGATACCTCAATAAGAGGACTCCTACTACCCATTCTTTCGTGGGTTAGAGTTGAATGATGGGCCTCCAGCAAAAAAGACCCTTGGGCTTGGAAGTAGAGGTGGCAAATTGTGCCGGCCAGGTCTTATCGTGCCGGTCGGACCGATAAGGGGAGGGCACGATAAGGGCTGGCCCAAGCACGGCCCTTAAGGATATCATTCCGAGCCGGCACGGCACGATAAGACATGGGCCGCCCGATAGCCCGATAAAAAAATTCGTTTTGATCGTAACTTATTTGAAATTACAAATAAACTCACAAATGAGATTTTTTTATCCTTTAATATTGTCTAATTATCTAATAATGTTTTTAAATAATCATAATCGGGCTATCATGCCGACACGGCCCGAGATCATCGGGTCCGGCACACCCATAAAATTATCGGGCCGTTCCGGCACGGCACGATAAAGCTTCCGG
Source organism: Sonneratia alba (assembly GCA_900174645.1). Lineage (NCBI taxonomy): Eukaryota > Viridiplantae > Streptophyta > Magnoliopsida > Myrtales > Lythraceae > Sonneratia > Sonneratia alba. Next base: position 3,882,638 of record FWPY01000024.1, on the reverse strand, counting down.
CACGATAAGCACTGGCCCAGCACGGTGTTATCGTGCCGTGCCAAAATTTACCAGGTCTACTTGGAAGACCTCAGGCAGTTATCCTTGTGGGCCCAATATTCCTAAATTAATGGATTGTGGTGTATTTAAGTTTGAGCAGAAAATAAAATCTTACAAATTATAAATTTTCAAATTTATAATTGGATAGTGCACGAGTAAATGGCCAGCAAGACTTTGATAAGTCCATTCGAGATGAACCTGTCAATTCGAGCTGGGCTAGCTGGCACAACATGATTCTGTTTTCGAGTCATGTCAAAATGACCCATCATCTCGGTAAGTTTGAATTAAATAAAATAATTATTTTTTAAAAATAATTTTATATTTCAAAATAAGTTTTTATGTAATATAATTAATTAATTAATCCAAATTTTATATTAATTTAAAGAAAATATTAAAATGACTATTAAAATATAATTATTTATATATAATTAATTATTTTTTTCAATTTTCTCCATAATGTTTTTTGTGCATATATGATTTTCATGCTTTTGGATGGGCATGGCGTGATATCTCTAATAGCCCAAAAACTCCTATTTAGGCTTGATGTTTTTCGTGCGGCACTTTTGGGTTGAGCCAATTGTTGACAAATCTAAACCGAGAGAGCTAGTGCAATTATGGCACATCCATTTTTGTTCTAGTAGAGAAGGTAGTGTATCCACTCTTAAAAAAAAAAGGGCATTTCAGTTCGAATATAAAAAATTCTCAATGTAGTGAAAATTTCTTAATCTATAAGTGCAAATGTCAATGCATGTGTTTAAAATACCAAAAAATCGGGATCGAGTCAACAATGGCACAATAAACTAGATAGAAAAATTGAAGCAATTGTTTCTTTAACATCGTGTTTCTCTTAAGAAGAGGTTTCCTTAACTACGTGATATGGTTATCTCGGTTAATTGTGACTTACCGTGATCCAATCGGAGTGAATCATGAACACTTTCTAAATATGGTATTATTGTGCTTGAGAAAATTACAAAATTGATTGTAAAATTTCATGACTATGGACAGAGCAATTATGAATTTTGATATAAAAGTTCTCAACTCTTAAACATAAAAATCTTTTTGATAAATCCGTCATAAAATTAAACTTATATTATCTCAAATTATAATAATGTTTTTGAATTTACTGTGATTTGCCCCGAACAGTGAGCAGTTCGGATTCTCAAGAGTGATTGGCATTTGACCAAAGAATTCTGTGCGACGACGGCGGCGCTTCAATCATGATAATATCAGAGACAGTACAGCCCAACCAATTCGCCTTCATCTCGGTGTCTCTCATTCCATCGATGCAGTCTCCAGGTGAGTGACCACAAAGAGTCGCCTTAGAGGCTTTGGTGTGTTTCTATTATTGTTGTTTGATTCATTGAGTCATGACTCTCCTCTCTCTCTCTCTCTGGGTTATTTCCTGTCTCAGCTTTCTCTTCCGGGGATTAGATCCTCGCTGATTGCTTTGAGTTTAGCACTGTTTCATTTTTATATTTACCGGGTTCTGCTTTCCTTTGCTGAAGCTTGCTGGGTTGTGAAGCTCGGAAAAGTTCGTCGCTTGTGCTCCGTCGTAGTCTTTTAGGGGCATCTCTCGTTCGATTTCATCGAGGAATTTGATTATGCTTCACTCTTGTCACTTCATAGCAGTCAAAATTAGTCCCAGAGTCGACTTAATCGCATATGCTTTGCCGATGGTCAACCAGCGGTCAACTCCAAACCTGCGCCGCTTTATTCTGATGTCACTGTTGTGTTATTGAATTGATTGGTTTTTATTGTGGGTTTTGCAGAATCTGATATCGTTACTATCAAAGTAGTCTCCTCTCTGGAACACGAATCTACTCCACTGGCAGGTTCCTGTGATTGATGATCTTCTTGAGCTCCAATATTTTGATGTTTACGACCTTTGGAAATGACCCTGTTATTTTCCCCGATTGATTTATTAAGCTGCTTCGAGCACTCCAGAGGATTGGCCAGTGTTTCCATGCATGTTTGGTTCCTCCTCTTAGTTCGGAAATGCATCAGTCAGGATTTCCTCAGGAACATTAGTTAATTATCTGTTGAATTCAAGCCGGGGATTGGTAGTGGTGTTATTGTGTTCACTTGTATTGCAAATTCTTACAGGGAGAATTTTAGCTGGCCATCCTTCACCAAAGAATTGCACCTATAATAGGGAGAGGCATTCTTTCAAATGGCAAGAATGGCCATAGCTTTTGCTTCCACGATATTGCTTCTATTCCTTCAAGTGCCAAGGATGCCTGCCTCTGAGCTTGTCAAGTCCAAGGTCTGTGGTGCTGATCATTTAGCATTTTTGGGTCCTTTCGGTGATGAATCTCTTTATATCAATGGATATTTAGTGGAAAGAATTTTGTTCTGTGATGCCCTTGTGTTCCACCATAAAAATGGTTGCTGTTTCGAGCACTACTGGTTCGCTGATCTCTGTGGGCTAGAGCTTTCGCAAGGTATTCCTTCCGCTAAATTTAGTTTTTACAATTTCACTTGGAATGTATGTTATCTACTCTACAAGTGAGTTTACATATAAAATTGTTCCTATATTCCCTGGCAGTGAAGTTGCCCCATTCTGGCAGAAGAATGCTTTTGGAGAGACACATTATGGAAGGGGCCACAGTTGATACGAGTAATCAAATGGGTGTGAATAAGGATATTCACAGGACCTTGTTAACCCATAAAACTGTAGGCATGGTCGTTCCAGGAGTGCTTGCTCTGTGCTGTGTCGTACTATGTCCTTGCTTTCATAAGAAGAGGAAAGAAATGGCTCATGCTGCACTTGCCAAAGAACCCAGCTCAGGTAATCCCCTTTTGCTTTTATGGGATATGTTACTTGAAAATATTGCGCAGTTCTTGAGCCAGTAGAGCAATTATATCTAAATGATCCCTTTTGGACATGGCTTTCTGTGTTGCTTTCTGTGTTAAAAGCTTGGAACACCAATGTTAAAGAAATAGTTTTTACAAGGTGTTAAGGATCTTGTGGATAAGTCAGTGCAAGCTTCAAGGATGATCTATAATGGGCAAATTATTATGTAGCTCGTACAGTTTGTTGCTTGAACTATTCAAGGGTCATGGGCCTCTAGTAACCCGATGAATGTTCTCTCTGCAGTGGATTCTCATACTGTGCCTGAGATAAATTCTGCTCCCGGAAATATTCCAGCCAGTCCACTTCGGGTGCCACCCAGTCCTAGATTTTCAATATCTCCCAAGTTCCGTGTGCTAGAATCCGTACATCTTACTCTGGATCAGATTGTAAAAGCAACCCACAATTTCTCACCCTCAATGGTAATAGGAGAAGGAGGATTTGGAACTGTTTACAGGGCACAGCTTGAAGGTAGGCTGGTTGTTGCCATCAAAAGAGCAAAGAAGGTATTTAATGATATTTTATTTGTTTCTGAAACAGCATTATCTTTCCTCTGAAAGGTACCGACACAGCATTATTGTTCAAAAAAGAGAACAGATAATATTCTGCAGCTTGGGTTAATTTGCACTGGTCTTTTTGTACCAGCAAGGGCATAATCTTTGAGTTATTGTAACTGATATCAGCAGTAATTAAATGGCAAGAGGCCAAGCATGCTTGTTTAGGCAACATCTAGTGTATATTCTTTTTCCTCTTTTATTAAAGAATTGTAATTTGCAGGAACATTTTGAGAGTCTGAGGACTGAATTTAGCAGTGAGGTTGAGCTTCTATCCAAAATTGATCATCGATGTCTGGTGAAACTACTTTGTTATCTTGATAAAGGGGATGAGCGGCTTATTGTAACAGAATACGTACCAAATGGTACCCTTAGAGCGCATTTGGATGGTGAGATTACTGACCTTAAATTTCTTTTATTAATTCATGTTGAGAACAAAGCACGTGTTCTTAAGTCCCATTTCTTGTTGTACAATAGGTGTTCGTGGTAGAATCCTAGATTTCAACCAACGGCTTGAAATTGCAATTGATGTTGCTCATGGCCTGACTTACCTGCACCTATATGCTGGTAAGGAACCTTTCACTTTCTAGCATTTGCTTCAAATATTGCAATCAAAGATTTGGAATTAAATGTTAATCTTATCCATATTCAGTTACCTGCCTAACATGCTGGTGCTTGCCTTCCTCATGTATCTGCTAGCTATCTTTTTGTGCTCACTGATCGTGCATTTCTAGTCAACTGCTTCATTTCACCTTTTTCTAGTCTCGTTCAATGGTTCCCACTGCATTTCACCTTGATCTAGTCTGATTCAATGGTTATCAAGGCTCAAGGCAATGTGAAGTCATGTTACCTGTCATTTTATGACATACCAATTTTTTTAATAGACAAGATGATAGTGTACAAGGTAAGTATGCCTAAACTTCAGCAAGCCTGATTTGACATTCCTAAGAACCTTTCTTGAAGGCCGGATCAACTATTGCCCCTGCCACCAATTGCTTCATGTCCACCTTCAAATATGTATGATCATACCATGCAGTGCACAATTTAGAATTATTGTATTAACTTACTTTGTCATTTATTTACTTTCAGAGAAGCAAATAATCCATCGAGATGTGAAGTCATCCAACATTCTTTTGACTGATAGCATGAGAGCCAAGGTTGCAGATTTTGGATTTGCCAGGCTTGGAACTGCCGCTGACTCTGATAAAACTCATATTTCTACAAAAGTTAAAGGGACGATTGGTTACTTAGATCCCGAGTATATGAGGACCTACCAACTCACTGTCAAGAGTGATGTCTACTCTTTTGGGATTTTACTTCTAGAAATTATCACTGGTCGACGTCCTGTGGAACAAAATAGGCCTATAGAAGAGCGGGTAACACTTAGATGGGTAAGATCCCTTTTCCCCATCTTTTCTTGATTTTGTCCCTTGATTTTTGAAGTTGTAATCCTGTATCATATGCCGTATCAGAAAATCAGTCTGGAAATACAAGCTGATTTATGTATGTGCTGATGCAATGGATTGCCATGTAAGATATTTTGAACTAATTGACGTCTATGCCATTAGAAGCTGATTTCGACGACTGTTATAGTGGGCCTTACAGGGACCACATTAAACCTGACCATTACAACTGTCTGCAAAACTTCTCCAGCAGTAGTTGCCAATAATCTGGACTCTTGATGGGGCTTCGCTGTGAGCTTGACCAGCAAAACTAAGACATAATCTTATAAAGCTAAATAGTTGTAGTTCCACAAGATTTGCGTCTTACAGGATCACTTAAGTTACAATGATGTGCAGGTGTTCAAGAAGTTCAGTGAAGGTAATGTGGTGGAGCTGGTCGACCCCATGATGGAGGAAGTTGTGGACTCTGAGATACTCATCAGGATCATCAGTTTGGCAATTCAATGTGCTGCACCAGTAAGGTTGGATCGGCCTGATATGAAACTAGTAGGAGAGCAGTTATGGGGCATAAGGGTAGATTATCTTAATACTGCAAGGAGAAGGTATTGATTGTTAGGCTCTGGCATCAGCTGCTCTCTGTAAATAATTGGCAAAAGTGATAGTTTTAGGGTGTGGGATTGCTTGGATTTTGAAGATACCATAAGTATAGTGCTTGCATTGGAGTTTCTTTTGTTAAGTTGTCAAATGCAACGAGTTGTAAAGACAGCAGGTGATGCTATAATAGAAGAGGGGTGAAAATTTAAAGAGAAGGGCCACTTTATAAGGAAACCGGAGAATCAGATGTGGGGAGTCACTTCTGTGTGGTGACATCAAATAACAACCGAGCAAGGGTCAACAATGTGGTGGTCTCAACTTCTATCAGCTGTTGTACTGTGATGCTCACTTGTCTCTCTAGTCACACCTGCATGCTATCAAAGAATACGACCATGAAGCATATTGAAGAGCCACTTGATGGCATTAAGGAGTTACAAGTAGACTTTTACAGAAGAATTCAAATAAGACGAGCAAGGATAGCATGCTGTGACAGGCTTTGCTGTCTGATAGTTGAGACGGGACTTTCTGCACTCAGCCTCTTGGGGCCTATCGCTCAGACAGACGGGTATCTAATCCAAGATGCGTCCAGCATCTCAATTATTTGACTAAATTGAGAGCCCTGGAGAAGTGTCAAAGTCCGCCCTCAATGCCCAGAAACTAAGTTCCCGTTGTATTGCTTTCCTGGGACAACCCCTACCATATCTTTAGATTTCTAGATAAAATCTCGAATCACATTTTTTAAGTCTTACGGTATTGTACTGTAAACTTGGAGTTAGTGTCATTATTTTCTTTCTCAGTTCTTGACTCTTACTTCTGCAACATGAAATGATCTGCTTTAGCTGACAAGCATACTGGCATGAGAGATAGAATTGACTGCTTCTTCGGGTATGCGGTAGGCCCAACATTCAAAACTCAATAAAAAATCTCCCATTAAAACTCGAATTTTGCCCTTATACCATGATGTGATGGTATGACTTATGCGTTGATTACACTATAGAATTGGCCCTTTTACCATCTTGTGGGATATCCTCCAGAAAACACAAACAACACTGACGGTGATCTAGCGCATTGCTCGTCTTGAGAACGGATGTCTCATTCATACCCGGCCCTTGACGTGGGAACAAGGAGAGTGAAAGCGAAGAGGACGGTGCATCTGCTTCCTTATGGCATTGGAGGAAGATCGACTTGCAAAGGATACGAAGGACGGAAGTGAAACCATAGCCGACGTCCAAGAATTATAGCTCTTCATACTCCATTGATAAGCGCGGCGCCTATGGACCTGCAGGCATCCGGCAGACCACTAAAAGTTCCGACACATTTCATTGCACACATCGAAGCACCAAGGATCGATAACCGTTCCTATAGATCGAGCATTCAAACCTCCATGTGCCAACCAAAGCAGTACTATGATCATCTGTAGGTTTCTCACGCGGTCAGCTAGCTATCTCCACATCCATGGCAGAAAGTCTCTCTGGTGAAGGTCACCCACCAGCTGAGATTTTCACGAGCCTGAAGGCCATTCCTTTTGTCAATAGATTTGGATCACGACACTCAAATAGACCGACAATAACTGCTGCCAGATCATTATTATTAATCATGACAAGCACTACGGTCTGGATCCATCATTAATTCTTTATATATATATATATATATATAGTATATGATCCCACATAAAAACAGAAATACTGATGATATAAAAGGATTCTATACTATTATTGAACTTCTGGGTGGATATAGCAACCTCTTGTACATTGTGCAGAGTAAGTCGACGTGCAGGCTCAAATGCCATTAAGTCCCAGAGAAATAGGCCCATGGGATCGGTTAATTTTCAAGGTATATGAAGACCGACCCGAAAGATTCAAGTACCACCCGAAGAAATGCAGCAGGATCCAGCGCTGGCCGATTTTTATGGCAATTAAAAGAAATTATATTAATTGATTTATCTTTTTTTTGTAACTTTTACCGAGATGGCCAAGCACCTTTTGTCTTGCCTCCTTGTTTTCTTCATCTTTATTCCTCTGGTCGAACATGGTGCTTAATTTATACCAATTGGGTAGTTGTCTGCCGAAAAATATCAGCGTGGTGGGGGCTCCTCTGTACTGGTGGAGGATGATCCAACACCTAATAACATAGACGCACGATCATGGACCCTTGTGGAAAATCTTGAATTATTGTCGGTCCCCCCACGATGGTGCTAGTCACAAATAGAGCATATGCTCTGAGCATCTTTGGCATGTTCCCATCATCTACCAGGGAGGAATGAACACTGAGGATGGAGCATAATAGCATGGCGTCATCGTCATGGCTAAAATATCATAAGTTCGATTCTTAACCGTAAAACATATCGATAACATCTATTTTATTTTCATTTGCCTCTTCTAAATTAATCGATTTCGATTTATATAAAAAAAAAACTTTATAGATATTGCAGCTTCTCATGCTATTTATTAGGCCTACTCTTGGTACATTTTGAATGGGGTATCTGTGTAGTGCCTATCCTCTTCATGTCCCATCTAAAATTTGTTTTGGAGTGCATAAAGGCTACTTATCATATCTTTTAATTGGCAGCAGCTTTATCCGGGGAATGTGTTGGGTAGAATTCCTAACTTTAAATTAATAATTGATAATGTCTTGCTCTTCAAATATTCTTTTCTATTGCTCAACATTTCGAAACCATAATACTGACGCATCGACTGCGAGTGTGATCTTGTCGCGCAGCTATGTACTGACTCCCATACGTTTTGACGAGTCCAAGACTTTCAATTCAAGTATCTTCTCGCGCTAGTGTAACAGTGTCTACTGAGAGCATGTTCTCTTAGACCTACGAGTCAGTTTTCATGGACTGTGCTTGGGTTTATGCGGCGCAAGGTTGATAGATAGGGTCAGTGCTGAGTCCGAACATGACGTAGCAGAAAAAAAAAATTATGTTGAAGGACATTTTTCATTAAACAATAATACTTTCATGCTAGTGTTGTTAAAAGTGTGGTCCGAACCGATTCAAAACAGGTTTGAAATTTTTTGACCAAGTTACGATTCAGTTTGTTTGTTTAATGAACTGGCCCAGAACCGTTTATAAATGGGTCAGTTAACGGTCCGGACTGGTTGATCCGTGAACCGTCCATCTTTTTAATTTTTTTAAAAATTTAAGTTGACTTGAAAATTTTAACCATTGATTTGTAAGATTTTTGGCAGTCTGGGCTTGTTTTCAATTGTTCCGGCCAGTTTTTAAACGGTTCAAGGCCGGTTCAACAGGATAACGGTCTAGATTGATTACGGTTCAACGGGTCAATATTTCAGAACTGGCCAATAACTGTCTCAAACCCCTAAGAACAGTTATGGGCCGGGTTAGAAGCGGTCCGGACCAGTTATGGGCTTGGAGAGTCCACCGCCCGTTTAACATCTCTATCTCAAACAAAGGTATTTATATTTTTAATTTCGAAAAGCATACCATCGGTAGCCCAATAATTTTATGCCATTTCGTCGTCATGCAATGATTATTATTTCCATCTAGCTCCGTGTGTCTTCAACGCCAACATGATCATCTCGTCCATTCAGTTATCGTTCATGTTGTTCAGGGAACAAGAACCCATTAGTCTATGTTCGTGCATTTCCAAAACATCCATTCGAAGTCTCTGAGTACACGACCAGTTCGAGGGTGACACTGCGGGACATGTTATGTTCCGCTTTCTTCGCCAAAAGTCCCTCTGCTTCGAGTTCTGCTTTCTCGAATCCCAGACATTTGCAGGTCTAAAAGATGCAGAGGATGGACTGGTTTCATGACTTGCGAGGTGAATATATGCAAGTCATTGATCCATTCAGTGGCCTCGGCAGACATGCAATTATCATCTATTAGAGTATGCATTTGATCAAAGTACTATTAAGTTACTCACAATGTTCACATTAGGAGAAAAAAATTTACTCAAAATTTGTTGGTTTATGGTTGGAGTTGGTTCTTCCGTATCCAAACAACTATAGATTTAGTCGTAAAATATGGCAAGTATAAGTAAAAGTAGAAGTTAGAAAAAATTATGACTAAATGACTTAAGACTCATGGGCCGGGGCTCAATTCCACCACTTGGTTGTGGGTTAGAATTGACTTTGACACCATATCTAACCACATGAACTCATCATTTATAAGTGTTATTCTGAGTCACTTTTAGGATATTTGAATCTTATATATGCACCAAACACATTCCCCTTACATAATTGATATAGGATCCAGGACATTACAATGGTCTTTCGGCTTGTCAAGGTATAAGGTAGATACTTCCCGTTGTCAAAGTTAACTGTCGACAGTATCTGTAATCATCCATTGTATAGAGTTGAAAGATCCACACTTCAGGAGGAAATAAGATCGACTAGTAAGACAAATTGTCTCTCTTACATTAGATATTCTAGTCGGAAGTTATTATTCCCTAACTTTGTAGTTTCTAGTCTTGGCTGTAATCCAATCCAACATATCTGAGATCCAGGCCCGTCCTGCACCCTTGGTCCAATGACTCGTCCTGCCCTGTGAACTGCCACAGGTCTGTTTGAGCCGACCGTGCGGGGTGAGCTAGGTCAGGGGTCATACATAGACCCACCATGCCCTGTGTGCGAGCAGGGTCATGACCTGTCCTGTTTTAGCACGAGTCAGATCTGATCCACACAAGGCAGATCAGGGTAGGACGGGTCGCACGGGTCAGACTGATTTTGCCATCCTTGGATGCAAGTGGCTAGACTTCTTAATGAGGCTCCTCTGATTTTGACCTGGGGCGGCAGGGAAAGTTATAGATTGATAACAGACTTTTCCGATGGATGACTGCAAATTGTCCCTGTTTTCAAGTTGAGGGACTCGAATAGAAAAACAGTAGAATTCCCGGATGGAAAAAGAAAAAAATCCAAAGTTCATGGACCATTTGTGCTATTCTCGAAAGGAAATGAAGAGGATCCGTGACCTTTTACCGGTTCTAGGGGAGCTGATCCAGGCGCAGGCAGTACATCGGAATGCCCGTGTGACCGGGCAACCTCCTCGACATTAACGACGCACCTGCCACCGCACTTTCAATCTCACATCCCTCCACCTGCCCATTAATTCAACCACGGAACTTCACGTAGTTCAGAAAATTTAACAGTTTTTCTTTTTAATCTTATGAACGAATAAAATTATTAATAAAATTTTTTAATTTATTTAATGAATCCATTCAAATCTAAGACAGCTTAGGAATGGGCCCCACACACTTGCCATCTGGTAGAGATTAATGTACATGAAAGTTCTGGAAATGAGTAAATTGATATAAAAAAATTTGTGTTTAAAGGGTTATTAATGTATTTTTTATTAATATAAATGTTAAAATTATAGAATAGTGGGTTTTTTTATAATATAAAATTTTTGAAATTGATAAAAAAGAAATATTTATGTGAATTATATACAAAAATTATTTTTTAATTTCACTTAGTACCCCATTTTCATCACTTTCAACTCAAATAAAAAGGCAAACCGTGTCACCCTTTGTGTACGTAAAAATGAAGTTAAGTTGAATTTTTCGTCCCTGCCCCCCTCCTTAACCTCATCTTCTACTGTCCAAGTTATGGTGCGTCCATCCTGAGCCTTAATTGAAGGAGTATAGGACAAATAAATTTCTTTATGCTAATTTATAATATTTGTAAATTTTTTTTTTATGGCTGATATAATTAATACTAATGATATTATCGTGATTTTAAATGTATATATTAAAAAAATGCGTTTATAATTTTTTACCAATAAAACACATTTAATTTTTTTCCCTAAATCTGTATATGTTATTTGGGCAATTAATCCCCCATAAAGGTAGTGCGCCCCCGTGTCTCCTTCTTAGGTCATACTCGCTTCTACACTCTTCTACCCTCGGGATCTCACTTCTCTGTCCATCCCTGCGTCTCTGCTGCGCTCTCTGCCTGTGATCTCTCTCATCTGCTTCCATGGCAAAGATCAAGATCGGGATCAACGGTGCGTTCACCTACTATCTCGCTAGCTCATGGATTTCTCTATCCGAGCGCGATTTCGCCTGTGACTGACTTTTTCCATTTGCTGGTTTGTGCTGCCACAGGTTTCGGCAGAATCGGCCGTCTCGTTGCCAGAGTCGCCCTACAGAGAGATGACGTCGAGCTCGTCGCGGTCAACGATCCTTTCATCACCACCGACTACATGGTAAGAGACGATGAGCTAAACTTGGATTCGTCATTCATCCACAGCGGCAGGATTAGATGGCGAGTTTTCATCTTAGAAACTGATAGTCATTCTTGCTGTATGGCTCATTTTTTTCTGCCGGTAGATGCTGAGAGTCGCTGGATCTGTTTATGGTTATCTTTTGTCCGTTGTTTATTGTTACTTGTCGTCCGATTATTAGTCATTGAGTTCTAGTTCTTCTTTTTTGCTACTAATAGGAGATTTGAATGTTAAATTAGCCCTGTGTTTTCGTGGTCATGCTATAAAATGGACTTTGTTTAAATTCCTTTTCCGCTTACATTTACTTTTGTTGCTGTGGACAGACCTACATGTTCAAGTACGACAGTGTTCACGGTCAGTGGAAGCACCATGAGATCAAGGTCAAGGACTCCAATACCCTTCTTTTTGGTGAGAAGCCCGTCACTGTCTTTGGTATTAGGTATGCACCCTCTGATTTTATGAATCCATGTATCATTTTCTTTTCTCATATTTCATGCTCGCTGGACCTTTATTTATCATGATTTGAATGACGGCCCTGGTCAATGTTCTGTTATTAGGAACCCTGAGGAGATCCCGTGGGGTGAGTCTGGCGCTGAATACATCGTAGAGTCCACCGGGGTTTTCACTGACAAGGATAAAGCTGCTGCTCACTTGAAGGTCTATAACTGTGATATTTGCCTCTTTTTTATTGCTTGATTTCATTTCTTGCCAAATGTTTAATTTCAGAGGTCTGTATCTCTAGTATCATCTGTCTGCCTCAAACTTTTTAATGTTCATTTATATCAGAATGATTTTTCATGAGAAGTCACAGAGAATCATAATTTTTTCTATTTAACCACCATGCAATGACACCTGGCCATTTCCAAGAACCCTTTCCTGTTACTGGTATAATATCCATTATATTGAATCGAGCAATCAAAATGAGGTTAATACATCCTTTATATTGAAATTTCAATTCACTCTTCAACAGTCAGTTAGATGAAATCATAGATAGCAAGTTTATCTCCATTTTTGGATTAAAAACTCTGTAACTTGTACGTTACTGCATGGTTTTAGGAGCTGTGGTTCTTATATCATCTGACTGTGGAATAGTTTATTCATAATTTATTTAATTTTCCTCTTGGTTTGTAGGGTGGTGCAAAGAAGGTTATTATTTCTGCCCCCAGTAAGGATGCTCCTATGTTTGTTGTGGGTGTCAACGAGGATTCATACACATCTGACCTCAACATTGTGTCCAACGCTAGCTGCACTACTAACTGCCTTGCCCCCTTGGCTAAGGTACAGCTTTATTTAGTTTTTGAGCAAGTGATTTAAGAATAATAAAAGAGATTTAAATTAGGGTTAGCATTATTTCTGACTTCCAATTATATTCCTGCCAGGTCATTAATGACAGGTTTGGTATCGTTGAGGGTCTTATGACCACCGTTCATTCAATCACAGGTGAGTTGAAATGGATTAGCTCTCCAGTATTCACGGCTGTGCATCAGTATCAATCAATTTATTTTATGTTTTTCAGCCACACAAAAGACTGTTGATGGACCATCGATGAAGGACTGGAGAGGCGGTAGAGCTGCTTCCTTCAACATCATTCCTAGTAGCACAGGAGCTGCTAAGGTAATACATGTTTATTTGCTTCTTTTGTTGTCTCTTCTCTCTCACTTCTTACGTATTATATAACTTATGTTTACTCATCATGTTTTTCTGTTGTAGGCTGTTGGGAAAGTGCTTCCAGCACTGAATGGGAAGTTGACTGGAATGGCTTTCCGTGTCCCCACTGTTGATGTGTCCGTGGTTGACCTTACAGTGAGGCTCGAGAAAGCAGCCAACTATGATGAGATTAAGGCGGCTATCAAGTGAGATAATAATTAATATTGCTTGTCAATTTTGCGTCAGTTCTTTTCCTTTCTTGTGTTAGTGTGTGTTGATGGTGCTCGAGTCTATGAAAACCTCTGATGTCCCCTGTCCAATTATCACGCATGCAGGGAGGCATCTGAGGGCAGCATGAAGGGAATACTTGGTTACACTGAGGATGATGTTGTATCTACCGACTTTGTGGGTGACTGCAGGTGAGGGAACCTTGTATTTATGGGATGAGGATCTTTCGAAGTCGATGAATTTGTTATTGATCAAGTAGGGGAACATGGCGTTCCCTTGTTGGATTAGTTTTCTTTCATTTCATATTATAGTGACAAAATTGTTCCTTCTCTTATGCAATAGGTCAAGTATCTTCGATGCTAAGGCTGGAATTGCCTTGAGCAAGAACTTTGTCAAGCTTGTCTCTTGGTATGACAATGAGTGGGGTTACAGGTACATATTTAATTCTCCTCTGCTGTCACCTCTAAGTATTGTGTTTTCTGTTTTTGTTTGAATTCAACCTTAGAGCATCCAACAATTACTGAGTCGTCGAAGAAAAAATGCCCTTCCTCTCTTTTCTTCTTCTTTTTCTTCTTATTGGTTGGGGGTGGGGTGTAATGCCTTATTGCTGATTCATCCGCCTTATCAAGTTAATGAGAATGGGATTTAGTAAAAAAACACACCGGGTGCATATTTAATAGGTCGACATGGCAACTCTTTCCCTTAGGCAGGCCATAGCATCTGCAAACACATGCTGCATCTATATTTAGGAACTCACCCACATTTTTAATTATCCTTTTGCAGCTCCCGTGTCATTGACTTGATCCGTCACATTCACTCTGTCCAGTAAGCATATTCAGTCAGGGTTGCTTCTTGTGCGGTGATGGAGACACCCGGTCCAGTTACATGTCCAGCTCTTGTCGAGATGAGAAAAGTCTCTTATTAAATAACCAATTGAGCGTTGCGGATTCAGTGCTCAACTCAGTCATGGATTATCGAGTTTTATCTCGAGTGGCTTTGGTTTCTTGTTGTCTTGGTGATCGAGCGATACCTTTTGCTGCTGTTTTGAATCAAGGATGAGACCGTGGCATATTTCTTTTCTTGGCTACAGAAATTCCTTCAGGAGTGCCTTTGCGTTGTGCCCCCCCCCCCCCCCCCTTAACGTGTCCTTTCCCGGAAATTCTGTGCGGAGAGATGTGAGCCAGCCAGTACTTGCTATTAAGCTGTTCAGTCCACCTTCCTCTATACCATGCTACATTACTATCTTGCGGCCGTGATATGCCGTAATTAACCATGGTTCGGGAGGGCCAACAGATCGCGAAACAGAATTCTAAGGTCTGGTGGTGACGGTAATGCGCTCGATGGTGCAAATGACCCATCATTGCCCCCGAAGTACTCGATTAAACGGTAGTTGTCCTGTGCAAATTCCGTTGCGTTTAGCCTCAAGGCTGCTTCCTTCGTGTCCTTACAAGGTCCATGTATCCTTCATTTGCGTAGTCGAAAATTGGAGAAGTGACCCAAGTACGAGAGCGGGCAACTTCTCCCATATAACCCAAGCCATTATATTGATAAGTTTAAATAATAAAATTAAAGAAAAAAATAAATAGGTATTGACATTTAATGATAATTAAATTTATAATTTCTTGAGGATAATTATTATTCTGTCTCTGTATTGATGTTTTTATTCTCCTGTTACAACTGGAATTAGTCGGATGCTATGAGAGATTTGAATGCTTAAGAAGGAAGGAAAAAACAAGAAAGGAGTGGGGCTTTATCGTGCATAACCCAATTGGACTTTGAAGACAATACTACATTTGTTACCTCTTGTACGCTCCAATGATTGTATGACACGTGTATAATTTTGACATGGGTCGACAAATTTTTGGAATGTTGGAAGGATTTTTCCAGAGTTTTTTTTTATTTTTAAATTTCATTAAATTTTTATAAATGTTTTAAAAGATTCTTTAAAATAATTTTTAAACTTATATAGCGCCTGAAATGCTCGGCCGTTATCCTCCTCGTGGTTAAATTAAATGTCCAACCTAATCCTTTAAAAATCCATTGCTTCGCTGATTGCAATCGTTTTCGAAATATGGTATTGATAATACTAGCATCTTGATCCCGGGGATGGAGCCGACGATAAAGGAAGAGGAAAGCACTTGGCCACTGCTGGTCCAAACCGGAGAATCCTCTCTCGGTTGCTTAGTGTATTTCGAGCCGCACCCTCCCCCTCAACCCAACAGAGAGCGTATATGAAAGGACAACCCATGCCAACCCCGCAATATGCACGACCAGCGATTCCACCACCGCCGATGGTATGCCCACCTGGCATCACGGTGAACACTTCTAGCCAAGCCCTGCCCCTTACGGTTTCTGCAGGCATCCCACAGCAATACGTGCCACCGTCTGCACATTCCCCCCGCACAAATTACAGGCCGCCCACCTCTCGTCAAGTGGGACATGATCCCTCCATTCAACACTGACTCAGCTTAGAAATATTACAGACGGTATGTCAAGTATTGGAAGGCAACGACTCTGATGAAGATGTCCATATTTATTAAGATATATGATCTCATATCGATTAAATAAAGAAAAAATTATTACCTTATAAAAATATCGAGTATCACCACCTATTAACTTAAACTTTTAAGTGGAAATGAGTCCGATCTCTTATGGGCTCATAACGAATTTAACATGGTATCAGAATCAGTGAGCTCACACCTTACTCGACCCAAGTCAGAAAGTTTGGTTTGTGATCAATTGATATTAAATCTGAGTACGGAAGAAAATTACTCGACTTATGGCCAATTGTCTTCCTCGTCTAAGATCAGAAGAAGAATATCCGAGTCGTAGACAGTTGTTGAGGACGGATGTTTAATGGCACGTGGCAAAATGAACCACGTTACCACGTGAGGGCAGATATTAAGATATACGATCCTACATCGATTAAATGAAGAAAAAGTTGTTGACTTATAAAAATATCGGATAGCACCACCTATTAACTTAAACTTTAAAATAGAAATGAGTCCGATATCTTATGAGCTCACATCGAATTTACCAACATTCTCCTTGAGCCTGTCCCGGTCAGTTTCAACATCGCCAACACCCAATATTATGGTAAGACAGACCCTCGGGATCATCTGCGGAGTATCTGGAACCTTCTCCTCAGTCTTAATCTCACCAATGGCCACGCATGCAAGCTCTTCCAAGCCTCCTTGACCAGGGCTGCGTCCAGCTTATTTCACTTTTTAGCCCCAAGGTCAATCACATGTTTCAAAGACCTGCGGCTCAAGTCCCTCGAATGATTCGAGGATAGCATGCATGCAAATCAAAAAGGATATGGCTACACTTTATTCCATGCAGCAGGAGGAAAAGGAAATCCTCCAAGACCGGTTCAAGCGCCTCACGGATGCGGCAGTGGAGGTGAGTTCTTGAACCCCCGAGAAGAAGTGGTTGCCTCCTCTCGCCTGGAGACGGAC
This sequence comes from Sonneratia alba, assembly GCA_900174645.1. Classification (NCBI taxonomy): domain Eukaryota; kingdom Viridiplantae; phylum Streptophyta; class Magnoliopsida; order Myrtales; family Lythraceae; genus Sonneratia; species Sonneratia alba. Next base: position 3,865,677 of record FWPY01000024.1, on the reverse strand, counting down.
ATACCAGCAATGACAATTTGGGGAACTCATTTCTAGAGCACATATAACAATGTTGCGAAGGATTTTTTTGAATGGAAACCAGCGGACATGCCCTGAATTAACCCATCAACCATCACCTATAAGTTAGCGATAGTCCTGGGGTACATGCTGGTGTCCTCTGGCAGACAACCGGTTGCAGGCAGTCAAAGATGAAGTTGCAAAGTAGTTGAGGCCGGTTTCGTTAGGCCTGTTCGTTATCAAGATTGGGTATCCAACGTGGTCGTTGTCAAGAACTCAAATGGTAAAGGGAACACGTAAGTTGTCTTTACCAATCTCGCTGATGAGTTTCTACAAACATGACTCTATATATTGCTACCAGGTCATGCCTTTTGACCTCAAGAATACTAGTTCCACTTACCAGTGATTAGTTAATATTGTTTTCAGCAATAGATGGACTGCACCATAGAAGCATATGTTGATGACATGCTAGTGAAATCCCCAAAGGCTGACGACCGTATTGCTGATATCACGGATACATTATTCAACACTCTCAGGGAATTTCAGACAAAGTTGAAATTGGCCAAGTGCCTTTTCAAGGATATTCTTGGGGTACCTTGTCACTCACCGAGGAATTGAAGCGAATCCCGACAAGATCAAGGCGATCCTTGACATGGCCCCATCAAATAAGCAACATGACGTGCAGGCGCTTACCAGGAGACTCGCAGCTCTCGGTCATCTCCTCTCTCATGCGGGGCTCACGATGCCTTCCTTTTACCAAACCTTAAAGGTGGCGCCACGCTTCGAATGGGACGACAAGTGTGTTCTATCATTCAATTATTTGAAGGAGCGTTTGCACAAAATATGTCGCATAAGCCTTAAGGCCGCTTCGCATAGCCATACCGGATCTATGTATCCGTCATTGGTACAATGGAAAATTATGATAAACATGCACCTGAGGGGAAAACTGACCCGAGTATGAACAAATGGCAGAGCTATCTCGACCCAACATATTGGAAGTAACGATTCTCCGGTCAGATCAAAAGGTGATACATACCACCAAAATGAGATGGATACTCTGAGAGCTTTGGAGGCTTAAAAAAAGAAAGAGAGAAAGGAGTTCGGCTCTATTGTGCAGGACCCGTATGGGCTTTGAAGGCAACATTGTATATATATATATATATATATATATACATTCATATATATATTTATGTATCATCCTCTTACAATTTCCAATTATTGTGTGACACGTTAGTCAACTCAAAATTTCTTCTCTCTCCTTGACTCAGAGGGTTTTAGACATCATCATCTATCTTTTCAGAGTCCAAAATTTTTCCCATTTCTGGTTAATCATGGCACTCCTTGAGTGTGTCATCCCAACACCACCCCCCCGCACCACACCCCCCAACAAAAAACAAAAAACAACCGGGCGAGAAAATCTCACGCGGCTCTCTATTCGTGGATTTGGAATCTATCATGAATCACAAGCTTGCTAGGACAAGAGTTTAATTCTAAGTATGAAAAGATATATTAAGATGCTTGAAAGCCTTAGAATTAAGCACATGAAATAGATGTTGATATTATTGATTTGTCTCCCTATTCATTCCCTCGTGAGGGTTTGGCACAACGTTTACTTAACTTGCTTCGATGGCTCATGTCCCATGTTCACAATTACGACGACAAGCAAGCGCACGTACCGTCACTGAGGCACATCCCCTTAAGATGACCCTTGCAAACATCATCGCAGTCACTACCTTTAGCACACTTGTTGTCCTGTGAAGCAAATGGCCCGCGTGAGATGCAACCGCAGTACTGCCCGTTAAGACACGCTGGAGTAGTGTCACCTTTACAAGGGAACGTCTTGCATCCTTCCCTGGAGCTGCACCCTGCGCTCGTGACAGGCCTTACAGGAGCTTGCGTTGCAAATGGCACAAGTGCGCACTTGCACTGCCCGTAATGACACAATGAAGTCAATCCAGCTTTACAAGGGTGTATCTTCGCGCATTGTTCATTGGAACTGCAACTTGTGCTCGTGACTGGCCTTACGAAGGCATGCGCTGCACGCACAGAGAAGGTTTAGAGCTTTCGTATTGAACCCGGCTGTTCGTTCATGAAGATCGAATGTATATTTACTCAGACATTAGTGCATTGATAGCCCAGGTTAAAGAAGGAGTGGTCTCCGATAAATAGTATTAGTGTACAGGGATGAGATTGCTTACACGACAGGCCGACTAGAACGATCAGGCAAAGAATCAGCCTACAGCACGATGTCTTCTCCATTTTCTCCTCTTGAGAGTTGCTTCCACTAACAATGTCTTCTGTTCTGAACAATTGTTTTGTTTAATCTCTGGGAGATATACGTATATATCGAGAGATTGTGACCTCAGTTGAAGAATGAAAAGAGGAACGTTGGTTTGGTCTCCGTTTACGTCAATGTTAGAATGTGTGCGATGAGATACGTAACATATTATTACCATATGACTATGACATAAGATTTTTTTGGTCATATGAGTGAGTGTGAAGGCAAGGAAATCCAACATCTTAATGTAATTTTTGAGGAGAAAAAAACTCATTAATGGAAAAAAATCTATCAAATTTGGAATTAAATTGGATATCAGAAATCTTATTTTGAATTCATATGAAATCAGAACTCCCAATTCGCACTACCAAACATACCATCAGTAGTTTGAATCGTTCACTAATCCTATATTTGTGATCCTACCTCACCTACGTGATATGGCCACGACCCGAAAATTATTGTGGGTCACTGAGTTTCATCATTGTACTTGTATTGTGCGAGAACTTGTGGTCAACTACAAGCTGCCATCTCATCCTTGTTCCTGGTATATTAGGAGTTCAACTAAACCTAGTATTAATATTTCGGATAAACAGATGTCATGATTCTCCCTCCGGACACGTGAATACACAGTACCCATTGTTTAAGAAAATATGGGTTACTCAAAATCTGATATCTCTTCATTGAACAATATGGCTGATACAATCTAGAGTAAACCATTATAATTCCAGATTATTAACAAAAGGAATAACATCTCCTAAAGATGTTCACAATTGAAGTATTATCTAACTAAAAACCGAAGGAATCACGTAATAACTACATCTAGTGGATATTATTACCTAAAAGTAAATGAGATAATTATTCACTTAATCGTCAGTATCAATCATGACCGACTAATTGGGTACAGGTATGAGAATTAATACATCAGTTTCTCTCATTTATAAATTGAGGACTCCTCTTTAATCTGAAAAGCAACAATAGAAAATCAGGTGCAAAGATTGAAGGTGACATTTCCTAGGGAGAATCCCTAGTTAGATTGAAGTGTTCCCCTGGGTTTCTATAACGCTTGCCAAGCGTTTGGTTGAATTTCCAGGCTACGTATTTTCTACTCCAATCCATTGAAAATTCTTAGCTCCACTTGATTGCAATCGTGTTTGAAATATGGTACTAACAGCACTAGCTAGCATCGAGGAAATCCGTCTGGGAGAGGTTCGCTGAAAGACTGTTGAGAAGGGTTTGCTCTAAAAATTAGATGAATTGAAATAAATCCATTTTGTCTCCCTTATGAATATGGAACATGGGAATGAATGGCTCTGAGACAAAATTTTCTCTTGGATGTCATGGTGATCTTGGATTCATTCGGGATGCAATTCAATGATGGTAATCTTTGGTTCTAAGAAAGTCTGATTATGGGCGAAACCAGTCCGAGCCAATCTTGGCTCGATCTTGTTGAGGTCAGCTATATTATAAGGTAGAGTAGGACTCGAGCATGGAATAATCGGGTTTGGCTCGAATGCAACCCTGTCTAATGTCTGAGTCTCTAAGGGACTACTCGATCACATCTTTTAATATTATTAGGCCTTTATCATGGTAACAAGAAGACAGATACGTGTAAATGTTTGCTGCTAGGATTTATTCCCTGTTTGATGGGAATGTTGTGTACTCACAGATGGCAGCTTAGTAGGTGTTTGGATATGGCAATTGATATGGACGGCATTAACGGCTCTTCCGATCCGAGCTTGCAAGAACCGGGTTGGCCGACCCAAGTCTCCATAAAGCCATAGGTAAAATGATCCAAGAGGATCTCTCCTCCCAATCTCGGACCTTCCCTCCTCCTCTCCACCCTCCTTTCCTCTCATTCTCGGTATATACAACCAATATACTCACTTAAGCATTCGAGAGTCGATCCAGGCCACCATGCATGGATTCAACTTTCTTGTAGAGTCCTCGTAGGCTTCCTCAACAACGAAGCAACCTGAGTTCAACTGTGGTGAGCCTGGCAACTAACCGAGCACGAACACTCCACAACGGACCGAAGACACGACCTAAACTATGATGAGCCATCCATTAGAATTTTAAGCCAAATAATCATCCAGGATCACCTGTTGAAATTGTCAGGAGAATATTTAACGGAAAGCATATCTTTGTGATCGAGTCACGTCTTTAGAGTTCTGTCTTCCTTGATCAATCACGAACACCTGCAATAGATCAACTAAGAGAATAAACATTATATATAAAAAAAAAATCAAGATTATCTCGTAGCTATTAATCTTATCCGATGGGATGTTAAGACGGCGACACATGGCCTTTGTATAGGCAGAGCCGGGGATCTCTCAGAATAATATTTCTAGATATATCATTTCATCAAGAGAATATAATTGGTATCCACACAAAGTAACGGAATATTACAATCTTAACTTAATTTGGTAATTAATCCGGAAATTGTGACTTGAGGGCCACCAACTACGGAGATTTTTAATTATGTTTTCACATTCTCCCACTTGGCCCTGCATGGCACAATTCAGTGAATGTTAATCTTTATTTGGCAAATCTTTCTTTTGCTCAAATTTTTTGGAGGTGGCTCTCTCATTCTCAACCTGGTGGAGTGGAGTGACAAAGAAATAATAGTAATAACAGAAGAACACCTATGCATGCTTTGAAGCTGTGGTGAATGTACCAGATAGTTCATCTCAAGGTGCCTTCTCCTTGTCTCAAGCTTTCATCATCAATGACACAGAGAGTGCATCATCCCTGTGAGCCAAAATGCTAAAATTATTATCTGGACCTGAATCTCATTTGTTGATGTCAGTCTCTGTCCTTCAACTTTATCTTCTTGGGTTGATTTTATTTTTAAGAAATTTATCGTCCTGCTGAGGGACTGCTCATGGCCTCCTATAGTAATGGTCGGATCAATTTCTCCTGTTGTGCTTCCACCACAGACACGAGTTCATTGCTCTCTTTTCCTTTTGAGTTGTATTTGGCTGAGGGATTTTTCCCTTCAATCTCTTCAAATTAAAGAGAAAAAATAATGCAGAATCTTCCTGGTAGTGCATATCCATATGTCTCTCCAAACAGATGGAATTCTACCCTATTCCTGAATCCTCTTGAAATTTCAACTGAATTATTAGCTATGATTGGGACCAGACCAATTTTCTTTTGAGGCAGTTGCAATATGCAACCATCTGAAAGTGGAACTATCCTTTTCTGTCACCCTTACCCAACCATAACATTGCTATATTTTTTTAGGTAAGGAGTCCTCTTTCTGCACATCTTCTTTTACTTTCCTATACAAAAGTATTGGTGTGACCCCTTATCCCTATACTTTGATATGTACAGATTGCAGACCAATATATGCATATATATGATTCACCAGCTGATTAGCACCAACAAAAAGGAGGACTTAAGATGAATAGGCTGCGAGTGAATCTCAGAGACGAGGTAATATTCCTAATATTGGAGGCCTGTGGATTTCGTCTGTGCTTATATTTACGCCAGGACTCATGATAATAAATCTTTTGCATCCCTTCAGACGGGGCAATGTATAGGATCGACTATCAGAGAATAGAGCGGATGTAGGGAATAAGGGTCAATGGAAACATGATGGATCATTAAGCTTGATGGATAGGATATCAGAATTCAAAAATGGGACCATAAGGATCAAAAATGCATTGTTAATAAAAAGTTTTGTAATGATTATTACTCAAAGCTTTCGAAAATAGTTGTATGTATCCAAAGACCAGAAAGCAAGTGGAATGACGCCTTTGTCTGTTGCTATGTGAATTGATAAATGGGGTACCTGATACAAAATGGCTTGAAACTAATTAATGGTCAGCTGCATGCCTGATTTTGGTATATGCGATACTTTAGGGGAAAGAGAGTATCATGGAGCAATGAGCTTGGAAAATTCTTGTCAAAATTGCTAGCTATTATGCATATAATTTACTTTCAAAGCAGCCAAGAGTAACAGGTTATTGTTGCAGGTGCTCCATTGTCACAGTAAATGATACAGTCCCAATTGTTTCACTATCCAGAGTATCGCCAGATTCCTTGATGTTTACCCCGGAAATTACGACAGCAAAGCATGGAAGTCGGGTGGCAGTTCCACAATTTGCATGAAAAGAAGGTTAACCAAAGAGGAATGGTGTTCATGCATGTAGAGAGGTGCCATGTTCCTCTCTGGCCCATGTGAGACTAAAGTGACCAACAGCCCATCGTTTGCTTCCATTTCCATTGATTAAGGGAAGGTGTTGGAGAAAGGGACCTCATCATCTATCCCAGATACGGTGGGAGAAACAGCAAGAGACCAAAGAAACCAGCAAATATGAAACGAGCGGAGCAGGCATCACTCGCCCAATCAAAATCGATTTAAGTAGAATACAAGTCTTGGTTTTGTGCTCACCATCCTGAAATCAAGAATCAATCCCGGTTGGTGCAACTCATCCATGGTGGATCAGTAACATTCACCGATCAAAAAGTAAGAGAGAAATGCATTGTTTGTTCAGCACCGTTGTGTTTTTTTTGTTACTAAAAGGGGAAAAAATGAAGAGGAGAAACACATCACGTTCGTGTTGATCATCCAAATTGCATTCTGCTTTTTCTTTGGGAGTTTTATGATATTGGTCTAGTCTATAAAGTTGATAATAAAGTGGTTTCTTTAGCTTCTACTCACATGGCATGCAGGATGCTTCCTTTTTTGTGAGAAAGATGTTTCTGGTCATCTCTGTCTGAAAAGGAGTAGACCATACGTGGAAGAGATTGATCAGAAAGCAGCCATGGAAGGCTTCCGAGATGTGTGTACGTATTACACACACGCTACAACTAGCAACTATTTTTTGATCTTTCAATTTAGGTGTAGATCAGAAAAGGTCAGGCAGCTGTTAGTTCTTTTTCATGGTTAGGCAAGAAAATTCGGGTGCTAGCAAAAGCAAACTATTACCTTTTTTTTCAGATTTTTCATATAACCCAAAAAAGTTGGAAAAGGGGAAATTTTTCAATAACATTCCTTATTTGCACGAACTCAATAAATCGATCTATTAGGAATTGATATTTTGAATTTAACTGAACTGATCATAATATGTAAGAAACTTAACTGAATGTTGTTGAGTGACAAGTGAACAAAATTTAATACCATCGTGTCCGTGTTGACAAAATGGACCTCCATGTATAATCAAGACAAACATATAGAACATACTTGTTCGACCACTTTAAGACTTGTAGGATTTACCGACCATATTTTCAAGATATAATAGGCTCTCAATTTCTTTTCCTTCCATTAGAATTCATCAATATGTTTTTTATAATATAATTTTCATAAACTTAATCAATTAGTTTGATGGTCTCCTCCAAAAGGTTCATAGGGGCACGGTCTAGGAATAATTACACCAACTTCTCTCAACAGTAACCAACTGTTGCTTTCACTGGTAATCAATTGATTTCCCTACTGTCCGAAAAAGTTTAACCGTAATAGTTTTTTTTTTACATCGCGTGGTATTTTCGAATTAACTGAAACACACATTGAGAATTACTTTTAGAAAAATTCTCATTAATTCTCTTAACCTATAATTCGATACCTAAATTACTCATTTGAAAATTTAATAAGAGAATCATTAGTTCAATCCAAATTTGTATCATAATTTCCTCACTTTTATTCTATCCCACTCCTTTTAGAAAATCACTCTCTAGTAATGACTTACTTGTACACACTTGGCATTGCCCAATATTAATGCGAATGAACTGTTCTTAGTATATATTGGCTGGTCCTCTCACCAGCTCGTGTATTTGTGTCCCCTAAGAAAAATTACTGGGAAAATGGATGCAGATAAATTTTTTTGATGTACTTTTTGTCGTAAAATTGATAAATACAGTCAGTAAAATTGATAAATACAGTCAATATAAGTTGGTTAAAATGATTAGACCGATTCATTCATGAGACAGCTCTTATAGTCTGTTTTTATTTTTTAAAATATTTTACGAAATTTAAAAATATTTTATTACTTATATCCACAGGAACTCCCACGATCATTGAGTTAGACACACACCCATTCTTAGTCAAAATGGATGATTTACGCCAAAATTTTTATATTTTGAAAAACTTAGTTAACAATAAAAATTAAATTTATCATACTTTAATTATTAAATCAAGCATAGTTTTAAAAACTGGAGACCAGCCGGTTTGACTGGGAATCGACCACTCACCTAATTCGGTTCTCATAAATAATCTAATTACACTTTAAATTATGTCAAATTCAGTTGAACCGACTGATTTTTTATTGAACTAACTAACTCAATTGAACTAACTAACTCAATTGAACCAGTAAGAAAACCGACCCACTTAAAATTAAAAATTAAAAATAAGAACCTATTATAATGTACTTATTTTATTTTACTATATTTATATTCAGATTTTATATTGAATTTGAGACTAATATAATGATTATATTAATAATTTTTTTATAAATTATAGTTAAATTATAATATTATATTAATTTATTATTAATATTATTTATTAAATATATAGTTCGATTTATTAAACTCCCGATCTAATCCATAAACCTATACCTTAACCGATTTAATATCTAATTTTAAAAACTATGACTATCGGTCCATTAAACCTTGTTTTTCGAATAAAATTTTTAAAAATATAATATTAACATTCGTCAGACCGACCTTTTCCCCTCCCTGTAACCTTTCTGGGTTCCCTTTGCTATATAGGACCATGATTGATGTTTCCCCCTCTGTTGATGTTCTTTATGCATCGTATCTCCAAGGTCTTCAATACCCACTATCGCCTGTCAGCTCCCCTGTTTCCATCTCGGTCAGAGCTTTAATGGGTCGCCTTCATTGATTGATTCAGTTAGCAACTCACCTGCTTAAATCATTGCTGTCTTCCCTGGTACGAGCTCTCATCACCGACAATTCCTTGTTCACCCCCTTTTTTTCCCGGGAAAAATTAACTGTCCCGCGTCTTGTTGGTTGGATCCTTCGATATCTGCAGCTCCACTTGGCACTATGTTTCCTTGTCCTTAGCATTAAAAGCCTTTTCGTTGAGGGGGTGATTTAACCGATTCATAGGTGGCTGAATTTTCTGTGTTTTTTTATGTTTCTAGATATCGACTATTAAGGTATGTCCACCAAATGGTTGCGGAATCGCATCACTGAGTCGAAGTCTGTGTTCTCATCTCTTAATAAGATCCTGTGCTGTGTTTCCATTGCAGCTGTCGTTTCATATGTATATATTGTGTCAGAACGTCAACAATATATCTAAGTTTGAGGGAATCAGAGACTGTTATTTGTCTTGCAAAGAGTGTAATCGTAAAGAAAATCTCAACGTTGCTTCTTCATTTAAACACTAACTGACACATTCTTTGTTAAGCAGGATTCAAATCTCCATTCTTAGTTCTGCGACCTAGCAGGCAGTTCAGATTTCAGTTTGATCTGTCCAAATAACAAGCCAGCCAATTTTCTTCGTTGTCATCTCGATGGCTCCCACATACTTCCCTCTTCGATGGGAGAGCACCAGGGACCAATGGTGGTATGCATCCCCGATTGACTGGGCGGCAGCAAATGGCCACTACGATCTGGTCCGGGAGCTCCTCAGGATAGACAACAACCACCTCTTCAAGCTTACCTCTCTACGTCGGATCCGCCGCCTTGAGACTGTCTGGGATGATGAGGCCCAGTTCCATGATGTCGCTAAATTCCGATCTCAGGTCACGATCTATCTTACATGAAGGTTCATTTGGCAGTGCTTGTGTCCAAGATTTCCCATTTTCAAGTATTATAAGTAGAACTACACCATAGAAGATGTGTTTTTTCATTTTTTAATTATAGCATCATTTCTTATTCTCTATTTTTTTTCTGAAGAAATAAGTTGAATAGAAAAAAGAAATAGATTGTATTTTACACGCCAAAACAACAAAACTAGTTGCTTGGCATTACATAGATGTTCTTTTAGTTGTAAAACCTTCTTTAAACTGCTTTGAAACCTTTTTTTTTTCTTTTTTCATCTATCAAGAAAAGAAAATTGGATAACTTTAAGATCGGGAATAGTTTGCTAAAAGGAATCCGCGAGATTAAATTTTATGATTGATCACTTAAGAATTCATGTGGATCAATTCTGATATTCACACGATGACTGATGCAAGTAGCCAGTGCTATTAAATTTGATGTTACTTCCGATCTCACATATAACTTTATGTACGCAGGTTGCACAAAAGCTCCTGATGGAATGTGAATCCAGCAAGGGGAAGAACTCCCTCATTGGGGCAGGCTATGGTGGGTGGCTTTTGTACACAGCCGCATCAGCAGGAGACTTGGGTTTCGTCCAAGAACTGCTTGAGAGGGATCCATTGCTCGTCTTTGGGGAAGGAGAGTATGGAGTGACTGATATTTTCTATGCTGCAGCAAGGAGTAAGAGCTCTGAGGTCTTTCGAGTCCTTTATGACTTTGCAGTCTCTCCAAGGTTTAAGGCCGATGAGTTGGAGGAGCAAGTGGAATTTCCTCCAACATACAGACGGGAGATGATGAACAGGGCTATCCATGCTGCTGCTAGAGGAGGGAACTTGGTGATTTTGAAGGAGCTCTTGCGCAACTGTGATGATGTTTTGGGTTATAGGGATGTCACTGGCTCGACAATCTTACACGCAGCTGCTGGGAAAGGGCAGGTTGAGGTCAGTGAGTTCAAAGTTTGTGTGTTCGGACGTATCATCATTCAGGAGGAAAAATTGGCGTTCTCTTATTCGTGAAAGAGGATGCTGTTTAGGTACTTGATTAGAAGAAGCCTACTTCAAAGACCAAACTTACTCTAAAGATTTTATATACAGGGGAAAAAAATGCAATCAGTCGAGCTACTCCTGCAGTGATCGATGGAAAGCTATGTCTTTAGCCATTTCAACAATTTGCTTCTTGAAGCTGCTAGCATTCAACTCTCTGAAACCCTTTTTTTTCGATGTGCAAAATCTTATCTAAGTTATTAGTTAAAGCTAGAAAAAAAATGCAATGATTGCCTCTTAGAGAAAGAGGACAATTTTTTATCATATAATCCCAACTGTGCTCTTGATTCCTTGCAGGTTCTGAAGTATCTTTTGGAATCCTACAATCTCATTGACTCCACGGACAACAAAGGCAACACAGCCTTGCATCTTGCTGCCCACAAAGGCCAATTGGGCTCGGTTCAAGTCCTAGTTTCTGCTTCTCCCTTGTTGGCCTCCCTCAGAAACAATGCCGGAGAAACATTTTTCCACATGGCCATCTCAGGCTTTGATAGCCCTGCCTTTCGGAGACTTGATAGGCAGATGGAGCTCGTAAAGCAATTAATGAATGGAAAGTTCTCCAGCATTGAGGATATTATTAATGTGAAAAATAGTGAAGGGCGGACACCACTTCACGTGGCCATCATTGGGAACCTCCATTCCGAGCTGGTGGAGCTCCTCATGACTGTACAATCAATCGATGTCAATGTCCGAGATAATGATGGTATGACCCCCCTTGATCTTCTCAAGCAACACCCACAGTCTGCTTCTTCAGATATCCTGATACGGCATTTGATATCTGCTGGAGGGATGTTTGGAATCGAAAGCAAGGATTTCTCTGCGAGAAAGGCCATTGCGTCCCACATAAAGATGCACAGCTGTGGGGGAAATAGCCCTGGAACTAACTTCGGAATCTCTGACAATGAGATTCTCTTGTACACCGGAATTGAGAATGCTCTGCCATTCGATGGAGGTGATCCAGGATCTTCATTCGACTTAACAAACGATAACCCCTGCTCAAACAAGAAGTCAAATTCTGTAATCAAGAAGGTCCTTATGTGGCCCCGATCAAAAGATAGGAGCTTGAAGAAGTCGGGGAGTGGTGAAGAGATTCCAACTCCAGTCCCACTAAGGCAGAGGTTCTCAAAGCCATGCTCTCTTCCTAACAACAAACGGACACTCTCAGTGAGGAGCAACATTTCAAGCCCTACCAACAGGAAGAAGTTGGCTACGGGGTTAACGCAAGGTGTTATGGAGACTATGCCTCATCTGAACCTACCGAGGCGGAGGACTCATTCAAGCTCGTTCTCAAGGTCTTCTGTCTCTTCTACTCCGACATCGGTAGACAAGCAAAAGGGGTTGATTTTCTTTGATCCAGATTTTGCAGGCCCATCCTGCTCTAACAGTCTCCCAGTCCATGATGACGATACTCCAAGGCTGGACTCTAAACGCATTTCGATAGGGAAGAGGCTGAGAGCCCAGTACTTCTGTTTTGGCGGTCCCAGCCTGTCTGTCAAGAAGCCAGTGAGCAGGAATCATGAGGACCCAACTTACAAGTGCCCCGTTCCTTCTGTGGCGTGACTAAGAGAAGGAACGGAAGGACCTTTTATGGTCCAACAGCACTGAATGTATGTAAGCCTGTCTACTTCATTTTCCCTAGGGTGATGATGCAACTATATCAACTGTCTTTTTCTCTGTAAATTTCTGAGATCAATGAAGTGCAGAAGGTCAGGTAGTGTATCTAAAACTCTGTTTATTAGAATGAAGCATGTCTTGGGTTGATTCTAGGTGTCTTAGTTATCTGGGATCGGGCAGCAACGTTCTACTTTCCCAGTAGGGTTCCATGACGGCTGTGAACAGGGTTGCCCAACGGCATTTTTAGGAGGCTCAAGAAACATCAACCTCACAGTAGTACAGGTATAAAGCCAACCAATCAACCGAAAGAGTTCACAACGAACTCGAATAATAACAGACCTAAAACCTTCAATGGTCAGACGAAAGTAAACAGACCAGAGAATCAAGGCCTCAGGGTCCGCAGAGCAGCAGCAAGAGACACTGGGGCGCCTCAGGCAACTTAGCTGGAGGGAGGGACCTGACGGAGAGCCTCACCTAAGGTTCTCTTCCCTTCTTTTTTTTTTTCTCATTTTTATAAATTTAAAATCATTTCAATGCCTCATGATCACATCCGCAAGTATTACACGTTCTGTTGAGTCAGCCAATCGTGCCACATTTATCACATCTATTAGGGTTCCGGGGAAAACTCTTGAAGCGTGTCCAATGATCAATTGTAAGCTAAGGAAAAAGGAATGAAGAAACGGAGGAGGGAGAGAATTGGGATCGGAAAGCGTAAAATTCCATGTAGTTCGGTGACTCCCAGGGCAGTTACTGGCGGTCTTACTCTGAAGGGAAGACTGGCACAACGGCTAGTAACCGTTGTCGCGCTCATTTGAACCTCAAGTACATAAAAACCCTAGACTATTGACCGCTGGGCTTCGGAGTTATGTTCTCGGGCCAAGCCTGTCCGTTCCGGGCCTGGGCTTCCTATCTGGGCATTGGTCAGGCATTGGTCAGGCTGCATCTGGGCTCCTGGGCCGATGCCTAACAACATCAAAGTGCAATTTTTCCTACTCGTGCTTAACTCACCATGGGCCGGGATCGCAATCTGCGTCTAGCGTGACGTGTATATGTCTGCAAATATATGATCTCGAAGCTCGTTTCCTGGTCCTCGTGGGGGGTCGCCTCATTTAGCCAGAAAACCTGCACGGGCCATTAAATTATCAATTATTATTATTATTATTATTATTATTATTAGTGATTTTAGTTTCATATTTGGTCAGATAAATTTGCACATAGATGATAGCTATATTTTCGGCAAGATTGTATGAATTATGAATATTTATCTAGGTGGTAAGTTAGGGGTGCAAACAGGTATAAGTGAATCAAAACATGAAAATTCAGCTTCCTCGAGATCTCTCTCTCACCCAATCAAAGAATGAAATTTTGGCATAATAATATCGTTTTCGACTCGATAGTACCAGACAAAGAAGCTTAATGATCTTTGTGACTTCCTCTGCCTCCCTTATCCTCTCATTCACCATATTCTTTCAAGTTTCATGGGTCTAAAAAAAGGGGCCGGATTGAAAAATGGGTTACTGCAATACAATCCTTGCTCATTCTCGCTTGAGAATCGAGAGTTCTTAGAGTCGAATATGCTAAGTTGTGATCCTCCTCGTCCCCCATTCGCTCCTCCTCCACTTCCATCTATCCCCAAAAACAGAACACAAAAGGAAAATTGGTGACAACTTCAATATTTTACCGTAGCAAAACAACCAACCACGACGTACTACTCAATTCTATAAATCTTTATCTTACGCTTACCCGCATCAACTTCGATAAGATTATTCATAGGATTCGTTGACTTCCTGATTTCGATCTAATCCATTGGATTCGAGTGCTGACGAGCTGGCGTGTAACTATTGCACAGACCCAAACCAAACCTGACATTAAATGATTGTCCACCGAGTTGGAACACAAAACGTCAAGGAGAGAGTTTCGAGGTACCTTCCTAGTGGCTAAGACAGAGACGGAATCAACTGGACGAGGTACTCCGTACGCCAACCCCCCCTGTGATGTCGACTTTGGAACTGGCTGGGGCCGAGAGCGAGAGAGGAACCGAAAATGTAGTTCAGTGTCACAGAGAGACATCGTCGTATAATCATGGAGGCGGTCAATCGCAGGAAAGAAAGAAAAAACAATTAACTTTTTATTTTTAATAATCGACCTTTCTTTTATTCAAACTTTGTCCGTAATATCCGGCGTTATGTTTGCTTTGATTCTAGAGTGGTGTGAGTGGGCTAATATCTTGATTCTCATACTTAGGAGGAGTCAACACTATTGAATATTTGAATTAATTTTATCACTAAAATAAACTATCGGCTATTATTTTTCCTAATAATAAGTTCTATCGCCAATTTTGTTGAACGAGCAGTTGATATAGCATAAAGGAAAGCTGACATGTTGATATGTCACGATGACACTGTATCAACTATTCATTCAATGAAATTGATAAAGGAGTTTATTGTGATAAAAAATAATAATAATTGATCAAATATTTTGGTAACGAAATTAATTTGAGTTCTCAAGTATTATTTCGTACAAATTCAAAGACTGAATTGTCAATGCATTCTTAATTCTACCATTCCTAAAATACTTTTAAGTAGAAATTATTTTATATAGTAAAAAAAATAGCTTCTTTTTAATAGCACATAAGGGCTGAAATCTGTCCTTGCCAGAATTATTGTAGTATACTTTTGTATTGTAATTTTAACTTTTCCTCAAAACTGTAATTTCTAATATTAGTAGATGTGTCTAGTTTATATAATATGCGTGTCACTATTGTATTTTAATACGGTGAAATTATCCAAACTTTAGTTCGATATCATATCAGAGCTACTATAAGGATATCTCTACGCGATCCACAGCCACTATTCCTTTCCAGAAATTACAGAAATCCCAAAATAGCTACCATGACCGCTAATAGTAATGTTCAATTTCAATCCTCCCTGCCTAATAGCCTACCAACGTCACCCATCAAACTCAAAGCTCTGAATTTTTACCTACGGAGGAATATCATGGTGATTATGCTCCTAGAATCATACAAACTTCTCGTCTATTTGGACAACTCCATTCCATCACCACCAAAGGTGATCACTATCAAACAAGGAGCTAATGAGATCGAGTCATCGAATCCAAAGTATGAGCAATGGTATGTATACACACAACCAGTTTTACTTAACCTCCATTTTGGTTTTTGTTAACATAGGGGTAGTAGCCAAAGTCTAGACCAAACTCAATACTCTGTTTGGTAGCATACCTAGCTGAGGCGTCCAACTTGGCTACTAAATTCGTGCAACTAGGCTACCCTAAGCCTATGGCGGTTCTTCCCCTGACTTCTTTCTTGTTGAAGCTGGGCTTCGTTGGTTCAATTGTTGATACACCATTATTTGTCATGCACACTTCTACTTATGTGATGTTCCTGTTGTTGTTTTATGTGGATGACATCGTCCTTACCTAATGCTCCGCTTGGTCTTTTGTGCACCCCTAGTAAGGAATTTGCTATTAAGGATCTGCGTCCTCTTCATCATCGCATATTAAGGTTCACAACCATTATGACTGGTATCCTCTTGACCCAATCAACGTATATTTATACATTAATTGAGCATGCAACCATGGTTGACTATAAGCCCTCTCCCACTCCAGTCTCCCCCGGCCCTTTGTCTCTCTCTCTCTCTCTCTCTCTCTCTCTCATCTCACGGAGCTCCAAGAAGCAACATACGGTAGCCTAGTCTAGTATAGATCAAAATATAAAAGCGTGGGAAACACGACTGCTAAACTCATCTAGATTCAATTATTGCTATTCAAATCGGGCATTTCCTCAATTCAGCCTCCAATTCTATGCTCGCGTTACTGTTTCAGCCTTCTACCTGTCACATAATCCGATCTTTCACACACGAACCAAGCACATCAGGACAGATTTTCACCTAGTTTGTGAGCGAAGTCTCTCGTGGACAATTCTCTCTCTTCAGTTCATCGGTAATGTTGACAGTGGCCGATATATTCACAGAGGGGCTCAATTCCATGATCAAAGCTCAATGTCCAAGACCTCCCCTCGAGCTTGCCGGGGAGTATTAGCACATAGGGACCAAAGTCCATCCGTGCCAGAAGTACTATAATGTATTTTTGTATTGCAATTTTAACTTTCCCTCTTTACTGTAATTTTCAATATTAGTGGATATATTCAAATGCCGTATTTTGGTGTGGTGGAATTATTCAAAACCTAGTCCGATACTTTTTCTAAAGGGGATTTTATAATTTTATCCACAAATTTTTAATTTTTTATTGGTTATATATATATATATATTTGGATACCATGTGAAGTCTTCTTGTCTTTTTCCTTAGGCCTGGTGGCCTCCTAAGATTCTAATAGTGACAAGCGAAGTGACACGTCAATTGCCGGACGGTGTCGCCTTTCGTTGACTCGGAGACGGTCCAAGTCGTCGGGCACTAGCCGGGGTGTTTCCTCCTTACCTTCTTGGTGCTTTATCCCCTTCATCGCAAAAGCATTCAAGTTCGGTGGCATTTAATAATGTAAAAGATATAATTTCTCATTTTATATAAGTTATTATATTTAAATTTAATAATTACGTAAATTTTAATTCTCACTAAATTAACTAAATTTAAATATAGACTAATCAAAATTGATTGAATTTCTAGGGTTTGGATCCAAAAAGATAAATTTACATCAACTTTAAATAGGTAAATTATCCATCCATTTAACATTAAAGATAAATGACTCAGCAATGCAATATACTTTTTTGTGAAGATTCTCCACTATGGTGCAATATATATATATATATATATATAATCACCAAAAGTTTCAAATAGATCTAATCTTCTCGGATTCTAAAATGAAGAAAGTAAGATAAAGGATTTGGAGATGAATCACATATTGTGATAATTAAAAAAAAGAATATAAAACAACTTTAACATGACAGATTAACTTTTAATACTTTTGAATTGATACATATCCAAACTTTATGAATTTAGGAAAAATTTTACAATTTTCATTAATATCCGATACTATATCTGACATTTCATCTCTTTTACTAGGCACCGAGCCGATCGATGAATATCGATCCAAAATTCTCAGTGGGTTTTGAGTGATATGAGTATCATTGCCGCTGGTTGTATGTATAATTGGCGAGACGACTTTCGAGTTGGGTGTGGAAGCCACGAGGAAGATTCTTAGAGAGAGGGATTTGGTAATACGTGACGACTTAGTGCAGAGTCTCTAAGATTCTAAATCGTGGAGGTGGAGGACACAATTGCCCTCAAAGTCTACCGACTTGCACCGTTGACCCGCCGAGTCCTCCGCGAATCATACCTTTAATTTAAGTCTTGTCAATTAAGGGATGCCGAGAGGAAACACCAGAGAGAGAGAGAGAGAGTGAGAGTGAGTGACGGTAAGAGCCCAGTGCGCTCGCGAGAACTTGTACAATTGTGAGCCCCTCCCATTGGAAAGCAGTGCGGTCGCGCTGCTCTTTCTGGGTGTGAACGGACGCCTTCGTCAAAAGTTTCATGTGTAACGCGTGAATGAGAACATCTATGCTACTTGACATTATAAACTAAAATGATGCTTTATTCAAGAATCGAAGAATCCTAGAAATCATCCAAAAAATAATTAAAAAAATACAAGAAAAAGAAGTATGGATCCTAAATAACATAGTTTCTAAAACCGGACTAGATCGGAAACCAGTGTAGACATAAGTTCATAGATCGGATCAGAATTCAATGGGTTGAACCGTATATTTAATAAATAATATTAATAATATAATATCACTAATAAATTTACATAATATCATAATTTGAATATGATTTATAATAAAAATTATTAATATAATTATTATATTAAACAAAAATTTAACAAAAATATAAATATAAGTATAATAAAATAAAAATGTACATTATAATAATTTTTTTAATTTTAAGTCGGCTGATTTTTCCACAAGTTCAATTGGATTCATTGGTCGGACCGGGAACTGGCTGGTTCAATCAAAATTGACCTTTTTGAATGTGCAATTGGATCTTTTATAGGAACTGGACGGGGTGAGTTGTTAGTTCCCGGTTGAACCGGTCGAACGGGCCGGCCCGGTCCAATTTTTAAAACTATGCTAAATAGTGAATAAAGGCCCTAAAACTAAAAGGCATTTAAAGACTCTTGACATTTCCTTGACCGACATGGAAGTTTTACATGCGACGTGCAATAATTGGCTTGTGACGCTATTAAAACACAGTTGCATGATATATCTGTTTCATATAGGGCTCTTTTCGGATAAGGGGATACCTTGAGATCGGGTCCATCGTGTAGAATTTATTTATAATATTAGACCTAGTAATTCGAGTCGGGCGAAATCTATATTTGGACCGTATAGACATGGACCACCATCTCGAACAGTTGAAAAATCTAGATTCAGACATGAATATTTTGTGTTTCAGGCCGCCCAATCAAGCTTGAATCAAATATATTGAGATATACGATCTTATATCGACGAAATAAAAATGTCTAATCTCCTATGAATTCATAACGAATTTAATAAAATAAATAATTATCCTTTTAAAAAGATTAAGTAATTTTAATCTTCAAAATAAATATTTATATGATATAATTAATAATTAATCTGAATTTTATATTTATTTTTTAAAAAATATTAATATAACTATTAAATATAATTATTTCTATAATTAATCAATTTTTTAATATTATCTAAAATCTTATTTTTTATTTTAATTATTATTTTCGTGGTAGAATTTTTCAAAATCATGATTTTTTTTTCTTTTTGGAGTGGGCCCAATTTTTTGCCACGTCTAAATAAGAAGACATATGCCCATTTGAAGGCTTTTAAAAATCTATAAACAATAAGTCCAAAACATACATGTGACATGTTTCTACTGATTTTTGCACGATAAATTTGTTGTGCAACACATATGCCGAATATTTAATCACAGGTGGTATGCTAAAAATATTACCAACTGCTTTGCTTCCCCATCCATATACGTGCTTCATCCTCGGATGAATGGAAGCCACCGGCGACCGTCTCGCAATGAAACAGTCGGGACAAATATCAAATGGCTAGATTTGTAAAATGTAAGACTAAAGACGCGTAAATTAAAAGAACAAAAGGAAACCCCGGATTTAGGGGAGGAAGCTGAAAGTCTTCGAATCCCGAGGTCCAGACGAATACTATTGGTCTATCTGCAAATTTCTTCGTGATGTCAATCTTTCATGTGGGCAACCGTGACTTCCGCCACCGTCCGACCCGTTTAAATTACGATGGGAACCTGATACGACGGCTCCCACGACACGGCAATAACTTCCCCGGAAACTTCCCCGGGTTAGGGTCACAGTCACCTAGGTAGTGGCAACAAAAGGAATCGATTTTTCTTCCTCTCCAGTCGACCTCGCGTCCTAAAAGAGCATTTATTAGCCTAGTCAAACAAGCAACATATATGTGAGAACGATTTCTTCTTAGAGGGAAAAGATGGTCCAGATCCTCCTATTGGAACGGCATTTACGGTTGACAGCTCGGTGATAGGGCGGTGGATAGGCACGGACAGCCGGGTACAGCAAGACGACGACGACGACGACGGGGTTACTGACGGTGTGAAAGTTTGGAACTGCCGGGTCGTTTGACTTGGTGTGTCACTGTGGACAAGCAAGTGGTTCCGAAGAAATTCCCTAAATGCATCACGCCATGAAAGCCCCATCATACTCCCCCGGTTGTTTTTAATCATAGTTTTAAAAACCGGATCGGGCCGGCCGGTTTGACCGGGAACCAGCTACTCACCCGGTCCAGTTCCTTCAAAAAATCCAATTGCACATTAAAAGAGAAAAACTCCGATTGAACCGACCGATTTCCGGTCCGACCGGTGAACCCAATTGAACCCTTGAAAAAACCGACCGACTTAAAAATAAAAATAAAAATAAAAACCTATTGTAATTTACCTATTTTATTTTACTAAACTTATATTTATATTTTATATTAAACTTTTATTTAATATAATAGTTATATTAATAATTTTTATTATAAATTATATTTAAATTATGATATTATGTAAATTTATTAGTAATATCATTTATTAAATATACGGTTCAACTCATTGAACCCCAGTCTGACCCATAAACCTATGTCTACACCGATTTCCGGCCTGACCCGATTTTAAAAACTATGGTTTTAATGGCTTTTGGACTGACATAGTTCTCACTTTATTCTCGAGGTTCCCGCAGCCTCACAACTATTTTCACCGAATATGGTGAGAAAAGAAACTCCATATCATTCATTGAGTGGATTATACGGGATAAATTATATAATTTATACTAAATATTTTATTAATATAATTTTTTAATATAATTTTATAATATTTTTTAAAAAATATATTATATTTTAATATATTTTAATAATATTTTTATTAATATCATTAATAATAATTGATATGGCAATATGACATGGCCACTAACTTAATAACACTTGCTATAGCATACAAATATATTTTTTTACATTTTAAATAAAAACAAAAAACAATGAAAGAACGCGGGAAGCCGTTAGCGACGGCTTGCCATCAGCTCCCTCCCTCTAGCAACCTCACCGGAGATCTCCAGTAGCCGAGGTTGTCGAAGAAATGAGCCAATGAGAATATGCCCTTGCCGACCTCCCAACTTAATTTTTTAAAAATTTATATATGTGAGAGAAAGAGGAGAGAGAGAGACTAATTGAAGACTCTCCACGGCCCTCTCTCATTTCAACTAGGTCGCTAAAGGTCCACTGGCTACTGGCATCCTCGTCCGAGAGCGAGGGGATCGTTGGGAGTGAGGGAATTGTTGGGAGCTCCGATTGGTTTCCCTCAAGTTGACTACTCGTCCTAGGGGTTTAGAAAAAAGAAGATAGGAGAGAAATTAAAATATAATAAATATAAATAAACATATTTCATATATATATTTTTTATTTACTATAATATATTTGTTATAGTTTATTCTATCTCCTTCCTCAACCTCAAAACCCTACGAGCCACCTCCATTGATAACCGCCAAAGCTCTTTTGCCCGCCTTCATTTGATGTCGAAGGGCCATTGGCAGCCTCATCGGAGAGGGAGGGGGTTGTTGGGGAGCCCCCCACAAACTCTCCCATCCTCTCTCTCTTTATCTATAAATTTTTAAATAAAAAACAAAAGACAGGAATATCGGTATGGAGCTCACCGCTAGAGGAAGAAGAAGAACAACAACAACAACAAGGGGAAATCGGCTATGGGCTATGCATCGAATCCTTTGACAATGACAACCTTGTTGGAAGTTTTTGAGTCGTCGGAAAGGCCGCTGAAGAGGTCGCCGGAAGGAAATGGCCGCTGAAGAGGTCATCGGAGGGAACTGGCCATCAGTGAGCTTCCTTCTGGTCTCCCTTTTTTTAGTTTTACAATCTTTTTATACAATTTAAAATCATTAAGAGTACGATATCATCAATTATTACACATATAACTGATGCAGCATTCACATCATACTATTATGTTAATTACTATTAACAGCGTTAGTTAAAAATTAATATAATATATTAAAGTATAGTACATTTTAAAAAATATATTATAGAATTATATTTTTAAAATTTTATACTAAAATATTATATTAGTAAAATATTTTATATCAATAGTGTAAAATTCGACCATATTATTACGAATGGGTCGAACTTTTTTATTCCTAAATCGAGTGTGAATTATCAATTCATGTTGATAATGGAAATAATTGTATGATCTCATCGCTAAGCTCGATTTCGAACGAGTGGTTTGAATCAGATTCAAGTCTAAGAACAATAATTTTAGTATGTGTTAGGGTGACGCTCCAGAATATTTGAAATTGAGAAAGTTTCAGAAAGGGTTGAAGATCAGAGCGAAGATAAAAATGATCCCTTGCCTCTTCTTCAATTGTAGGGGGCAAATGAGTAAATCCACCATTTTTTTGCAGAGCTGTGCAAGTGAATTAGCAACAAATTAGTCAACGTCTGCTAGAGTGATTTGGTATTTATCATTCCAATGGGAGAACTCGAGTTCGAGTCCATCTACAGCGAGAAACTCTTAATCTTTTAAATGGACTGATACAGAATCATCCAAATTAATCAGCTGGACAAAACTCAACTGTATACCGAAGTTTTTCAAAAAAAAACGAATTAGCAACAATTGACGGGACAAACAAAGCTGACGTCATGCTACCGCAAGGGCGTGGAGTACTAGGTTAGCTCGTACGGGGAAACAGGCTCCACAGCGTTCTCCAAGTCGGTATCATCTCCACAGTTCTACATTCTCACATTTACACTAAAGTCACCGATTTCACAAGTCTTTCACTCATGAACCTAATCTTTTTTTTTCAGTCGCTATCAGAAGCCAATTCACTATTAGTAGAATCGCCAAAACCAACGACACGAGGGACGGTCTTGTGGGATAAAACAAAGATATTCTAGAGAAAATCAAAGGACATCAAGAATCTCACGTGAATGATTATGATAAATTAATTATTTATTGAAAAAATAGTATTTGGGATTTGAATTTCTAGTTGACATTGTTAGTGCGATTTTTCTTCTTGCTTGGGTGGTGGAGTATTTCTTCTCCGTTCGCATGCACGTTTGGGGTACAAAAGTAAATTTCCTATAAACGCGGGCTAGGATAGGACGGGACTCACATTCGTAGAGCTTTCCCCAAGTCAAACAATACGCCACTTCTTCCCCCGGCGCCGTTCGAGTTGGTCCCATCCTAGCTTGTTCGAAGTAAAATATTATCTTTAAGCATAATAAATATAGAAAACTTATAATTATGATTATTTTATTTTATATCAATTAAAATTGTATTTTATATAGTTATAACATGTTAAATTTAAAAAAAATTAAAGTATGTAATCTTATTAGGATCACTTACACATAAACTTATTTAAATTCATGAGTTTGCTAGATGCCCATGTGATTGGGAAGAGTCATTATAAAGAAAATTCGGACCTACATATGAATACATCTGAATTTATAAGTTAATGGAGTATTCTTGTGATAAAAAAGAGTAAACTAAAAATATTCCACCAAAACAAATTTTAGATTTATTTTTTTTTTGGGTAGAGTGTCGCCTAAAAATTGTTTTATGCGGGCATGCGGATGGACAGGACTTTGATCGATGTTGACGGACAAAAGAGGTCCACAGCTGACGGTGGGTTGGCCTAACAGCACAAGTATATTTAATAGGCATTCGTTTTGCCCTCGCACTTGAAGCTTCCCACTCTCTCTCCCATACGCTCCCCTCCTCCCTTCCACGGCTTCGTAGAACAGAGACGACCATGGGATCTCAAGCTGATGCTGCTGATCAGAAGGACAACAACCTTCACGCGGTTACTCTCTCTCTCTCTCTCTCTCTCTCTCTTCCTGTAAAAAGATCTTGCTGATGACTGCTATCTTCTGTGACTCCCGCAATCGAGCAATCTGGTTAATCACAATCACTGATCTATGGCAAAATCATTATGAGTACAAATTCGAGCATCCGTGGGTCCTGGCTCTGTTCGGTGCATAGCCTTGAAAAGAATCTTTGCTTCGGCGAGCTTTACGATATCCGTATAATTCACACTCACACATCCGTACAGATTGATTGAGGTGTCGATCTGATTCAAGCAATTTGCGAGGCCGTCCGATTTAATCAACGTGAAAAAGCTTGATGGAGCCTTATTTGTTGATAGGCCCAAATGATTCTTAATATGCTTTCATTTAGATTTTTTTTTTAAAGAAAAAGCTAACTCAAAAGATCAGGACTCAACTATTAGAAAAAGAAGAATCCACCCAATCCATGCTTTCTCCGAGAGCTCCCTATCTCCTTTTCCTCAACCATTGGAGCTCTGTCCCACAATAAGCTTCTCTATCTAATGATTGGACCTTGTCTCCACCCAAAAAGGCAATACCTCCTTTTTCTTTTCCGTCTGGGAGCTTTTCTGTGGTTTTCTCCTCCGTTCAATTTGCCCGAGGGTCAGAATTCAGGGGGAAAAAAAGTGGGACTTGTCCATTCTTTTGTAGGTTTTCGATTATCATGGATCCTGCTGTATATTTCATTGATTAAATCAAGTGATTTTGAATTGAATTTTGTCAACATGAATCCCATACATCTCTGTTCTGGTTTTTGATTGTACGTGTATTTAAACTCATCGACGTTCTTTACTGAGAAAAACCTTGTTGGGGAGCTTCTAAGGCCAGTTCAAGCAACCATGACCCAGACCAGAAGATCCTAGCCATCCAATCCATTTAGGTGATTACGGGCCCCAGACTGAAATAGCCATAGGGTCTTACGACTCACAATTGACAGTCACTTGAATGGATGGTGGAGAGTCCGCTCCTTCCCACTGAAACTCTCTGTTGCTTCTTAAAAGGAAATGGGTAATTTTGCATGGTCTTATTACCGGAGATGTTAAATAAATAATTGGGGCCGGTTGAAAATAGGTTTATAATTATTTGGTGCGGTTATAGATTACCATTCACAAAATCATAAATCGGCTTGGAACCGTGTATAAGTGAGTTGATTCACGGTTCAAGCTAAGCTTGAATCATGAATAATAACCTTTCCTCTCTTTTTTTTTTTTTAATTTTTTAAAAATTAAATTGTCAACAAATTAATTGTTGATTGCAAGATTTTTAGCAGTCATGACCAATTTTACAACGATTCCTAGCTGGTTATAAGGCAGCTCAATAAGAAAACGTGTCATACCAGTTCCGATTTATCATATCTATCTTTTAGATTCAACTCATGACCATTTTTTAATTTAATAATAGCGGTTATGAACCAATTTAGAAATGGTTTGAGCTGATTTCAAGTTTTAACTAACTATTCCTACCTATTTAACATCTTTAGTTATCATACCTTATTGTCATCTTCAACACAATTCTAATCATATTTCATTGTCGTAGGTGTGGACTGTTATATGTGCCATACACAATCCAGTTCAATTTAAGTGGTTAAAGTGTGTGTATAACTTGTGAGTAATTTACGATATTGTGAAATCGATTCTTCACTTGAGTACATAACTCTTAGTAAATCCACTCATGATTAAAGCGGTAGAATTTATGAATATAAGATTATTATTGTTAGAGTAAATATAAAATTGACAATAAATTTTGCTAGTGATAGATTTATTTTCAAAAATTCCATTTACTTGGACTTAAATGATTTTATTGGATATACCGTAAAAGTTCATTGGATCGCAAGGCGGTCCTCACATCCCCCGGACGGTCGGTTTCGGTGGGATTCTCATCCTTTTTCTTTAATTTGGGGTTCTGAAGCGGCTTACCTTACGAGCTACTCGAGCACTTTCCCATGTGGCTTGGTTGTCGGTTATTGTCAATACATTAATTACTTAATTTTTGTATTTAATTATTTGTAGACAGAGTGATAGCTTTCTTGTCCGTATGTAAAGTCCCATTCCGCCTTGTGCCCCATGTGAACAGATTGATACTCTCAACGGCTAACAGACCCAATCCTGCAAGTTGACTGTCTCATTGCTTTCCGCGAGGTCAACGATTTCTGATATTGCGGGCAGATATCAGTAGGTTGCTGACAATGCCAAGATTGAAAGGATAGGATAAAAGTTTGAATTTGAGTTACATCATTTCAAGTAAAAAAAATCAGTTCAAAATTCAAATGAATGGAGTGGAATGAGGATTATAAATCTTCCGCATCATATTTTTAACTTAATTTTACTTATAAAAATTCATATTTGCTTTATATTAGATGATATATTTTTTTAGATAATGGTAAAATGAGAATTTGTTTAAAAAAAAGGTTAGGGAATACTGATTCTATCATCTCATACAATTTCATTTCTTCCAAGTGGAACGAATCCTTCATAGGCGAGCTTACCAGACATTGCTCCGAGGAATAACTGCTATCAGAAGAAAAGAGGAATAACTGTTGTGTTTGTTCTTGGCATCATGGTAGAAATTATATGTAGGAAACTTTAAATTTCCGGTGGTTTAATTTGTCGAACACGCAGATGGAGGAGAAAGTAGCGAAGCAGAAGGACATCGACAATTGGCTTCCGATAACGTCCTCGAGGAATGCGAAGTGGTGGTACTCCGCCTTCCACAATGTCACGGCCATGGTCGGAGCTGGCGTCCTGAGCCTCCCTTACGCCATGTCCGAGCTCGGATGGTAACTACTTGTACACTTAAAAGTGCTTGATTGCTTCCACTCACTTTCTGCAACTTTGTGAACTAAAGACCGAAAACATTAATGAAATCGATAAGTTCAACAATCTTTCTTTGTTGGTACCTACTCAGGGGTCCCGGTGTCGTCGTGCTTGTCCTCTCGTGGATCATAACGCTGTACACGCTGTGGCAGATGGTGGAGATGCACGAGATGGTGCCCGGGAGGAGGTTCGACCGGTACCATGAGCTTGGGCAGTACGCATTTGGGGACAAGCTTGGGCTCTACATCGTGGTCCCGCAGCAGCTCGTTGTTGAGGTCGGGGTCGACATTGTCTATATGGTCACTGGTGGCAAGTCGCTCAAGAAGTTCCACGACCTCGTGTGCTCCAAGCCCTGCAAGCAGATCAAGCTCAGTTACTTCATCATGATCTTCGCCTCTGCCCACTTCGTCCTCTCCCACCTCCCCAACTTCAACTCCATCTCTGGCGTCTCCCTCGCTGCAGCCGTCATGTCCCTCAGGTGGACTGCTCAGAGCTCAGTTCTCCTTACTTGGATGCCAAGCAAACTCGTTGCTTATTTCCTTTATAGTCCGAGGTTTAATGTAATGGGGCTGAGTTTTGTATATGCAGTTATTCGACGATTGCTTGGACGGCTTCGGTGCACAAGGGAGTTCAACCCGACGTTCAGTACGGATATAAGGCCAGAACTCCGGTTGGAACAGTGTTCAACTTCTTCAGTGCCCTTGGCGATGTCGCCTTCGCCTATGCAGGGCACAATGTGGTGCTCGAGATTCAGGCGACTATCCCGTCCACCCCCGAGAAGCCATCCAAGGGGCCAATGTGGAGGGGAGTGGTTGTCGCGTACATCGTCGTGGCACTCTGCTACTTCCCTGTGGCCCTGATTGGTTACTGGATGTTCGGAAATGCAGTCGAGGACAACATCCTGATCTCGCTGAAGAAGCCTGCTTGGCTCATTGCTATGGCTAACATGTTTGTCGTCGTCCACGTTATCGGGAGCTATCAGGTAAGCTCCAAGCTTATCGATCTCCTCTTTGTGGGAACCCTGAAATTGAATAGATGCGGATTGAACGACATGAAATCCCATGTCGGTTTTATGCTTGTGCAGATCTATGCGATGCCAGTCTTCGACATGATGGAAACAGTCCTGGTGAAGAAACTGCACTTCAAGCCAAGCTTCATGCTCCGGTTTGTCACACGGAATGTGTATGTTGGTAAGTAAAACCCGGGTTCGTTTCGCCTGTCTCCTTACGAGCTACTTGAATAACAAGTGGCTAAGAGTATGGTGAATCTGCAATTTGTGTGACAGCATTTACGATGTACGTTGGGATCACGTTCCCTTTCTTCGGCGGTCTCCTTGGCTTCTTTGGAGGGTTCGCTTTTGCCCCGACAACGTACTTTGTAAGCAAGCTCCAGCCCTCGAGCTTTCCAACCTAGCAACTGTTTTGCCTCAAAGCTCTCGTCTTTGTTCATGTTTGCTGTCGGTTTCAGCTTCCGTGCATAATGTGGCTTGTGGTCTACAATCCGAAGAAGTTCAGTTTATCTTGGTGGACTAATTGGGTAAGTTTATCTGTCGAAGCAAATGAAGTTCAGTCTCGATGATCACTCCGACACCAACTCTGTAGTACGATGTTTGATCTGATAACTCGGTTATGTTTTGGGTCGTTGCAGATCTGCATCATACTCGGCTTTTGCTTGATGGTACTGTCGCCCATCGGAGGATTGAGGCAGATCATACTTCAGGCCAAGGACTACGATTTCTACTCATAAGCATTCCGGTTGAGCGGTCAATGCAGCACGAGCTTACATCAGACAAAAAACCAACAGTTACTCGGAGCAGGCCTTTCATACACCGGTCTGGTCTGATCCCAAGGAGCCATCGCCGGCATCGCACATGCACTGAGCGTTCGGAGAAATCGGAAGGTCGTGATGGGGCCAATGTTCTTCCTTCATAGCTTTTCATTTTCTGATTTTTGCCGGTGCATGTCTTATTATTCCATATCAAGCTTGTGTTCTTATATTTTTTAAAAGAAAATATAAGTAATACCTAACCATTAAAATATTATAAATTTTTATATTTCTTTATTCTTGTTTTTTCGTATTGACACAAATCTTACATTGTCGGGATTCTTCAATGAAATTGCGTTAATGCCAGAGTCAAAGTCTTCATAGGCACCCATTCCGATAGGTATCGGATCACCCCCACGGAACAAGCCTTATGTCAAGCCTGTACCCAACGAGGAAAGGACCACTTCATGCGGGACGAAAGCAAGAAGGATTTAGACCTACAGATTTAATCGAGGTATACATACTGGACTTGACGCAGCTAATAATTAGGCAGGGCAAGTCGGGGAAGTCCTCCTTCCTATTTGACCGAGAAAATCTTCACCGAACGGAAAGTGTGCTATATACATATATATATATATATAAATGCGGATCTTGTTCAGCTCGGACTAGGTTCGGTGTTAACTCGAGGGAGGCAGACTTCCTAGCAGTAGATCAGATCAGCATTCCTCACCCAAGAATCGGGATTTGAACCTCTCCATATGTACGGCGGCGCAGAGACTGTGTCGTGTAGGGAGGTTTAATACTGCACAAGCAACTTCATGTCTGCAAAAATGGATGACACTAACTCCATACATAATACACAGAGCACCTGTTCACAAAACTTCCAACCTCTATCCTCACCTTTCCCTTTTTATGGTATTTTGATCAAATAGAGGTAGAGGATATCCTTCATTCTTCCATCACCCAATCTGAATCCGTGACACTGCTTAATCGATTTCCCCTTCCTCGATATTGTTTCCCTGATTCGAGAATGTTTAAGGCTCAGGTGTCTCTTACTCATGGTCGGCGCTCATGAACAAGCCGAGCCACTCCAGTGGGTTATTGCCCCCCAAACTTGAAGCTACCCAAATCTGTCCAATGAGTTAACACCTGGGCTTGTTTCGTCCGCTGAAGGGGGACTCTTTTGTTAAACAAATGATAGATTAGGGAGCAATTTTAATGGGCAAAGAAGTTATCTCAGTTTGTATAGGGCTCTGATCCCTGATCGATAAATACCAACACTGTCACTCACGAGAATATGCTGAATGAATGTGAAATCCTTTTCCCTTCTTTTGCTTCTTCTCCTTTTCCTCTCTGTGTTCTTCTTCTTCTTCTTCTTTTTCTTCCTCCTGTCTTCTGATTCAGCTCTGCGGCTGAATTTCTGTCTGGCACATAAGAAGAACCCGCGAACTACAGCAGCTGAAGCAGAACTCTACTCTGCCTGATCGATGGGAAGCAGGGGCGACTCTTCGCGAAGAAGAAAACTCGAACGTGCTCTCACTCAACTTCCAGACTGTAGAGAGCGAGACTAAGACAGGCAACGAAGCGCTCTCTGTATAATTGAAGACCTTCCTTTTTATTTTTATTTTTTTGTCCAATGGGGCAAATTGAAGACCTTCCTTGCTTCTCCTCAGCGAGTCCTCCTCAATCCGGACCGTGGATCCACGCGGCGGGACGATCTGACGGAAGGCATGCGAGTGAAACGACAGCCGTTAGCTTTGATACCAACGGCTGGGATTGCGGCAAGGCTTAAATGGCAAGAGTGAGTAGCAATTTTGTTTTTACTTTTATTTATTTTTTAATTTTCCCCTTTAAGACAGGAACGCAAAAACCGCGCCAATAGAGTAGGGATCCTCCGCCCCACACTACAGCCAAAGTCAGCACCTTCCCATTTCAATTTAAGTAGTGGCCGCTCGATTTTGGCGGGGAGGCATTTAGCAGTCCACTGCTCGTCGAGGCAGAGGTAAGACTTCGAGTAAGCGATTTAGGGTCTTCTGCAGTCGCGATGGTCCTTAGGTTTGAGCATCATTTCTCCTTATTTCTTGTGAATATTGACCAGGAGGAAGGGAATCCTCTAGTATTGTTGTTGTTGTGCTTTTCGTTTGGGAAACTCTCAGCTGCAATCTATGTGATCTGAAGCTCGCGCGAGGATTGGGGTCGTTCGCTTTGTTCCCTGTTTTCGGACGATATATCTCCGATTCTCTTCTGCATCTCTAACATACCCCTCTTTCTGTTTCCCTCTTCTTGTCAATATTCCCAGTTTTTTTTTTTGTGGAATTGCCTATGCTTGAAAATGGATCTTGATATAATTTCTCTTTTCTCAAGATTCCAGCTTCTGGGTTTTGAAGGGACATGACCATTGCCTGCAATTTCGCAGTTTCTAAGCTTTCGTAAGTAACACATACTGATTCACTTTTGTGAGGTCTGCTGCGTATCTGTTAGAAATACCAGAGCTAGAAGGGGTTTTATTAGCTATTTGCTGGTGGTTTTGAGATAGATCTATGAGGCCATGGAGCAATTGAAACTTGATTAAGTAATCGAAGGGAGATGTTAGAAAGAATTGAAATCAAACAAGGCACATGTCCTTGGGCTACTTTAAGGTGCAAACAATGTGCATTATTATATGTTCGAGCAAGTCCCATGTTTGTGAATGTCCCAGAAGTTTACTGTATAGTGAGTTGGCTATGGCACTACGCCATCCATCAAACTCAATCTTTTGTTTGGGCCCAATTCCTTGAAAACCTGCATCAAGATCTATCTAAGTCCTATCTGATCATGATGCCTGAAGATGATGTCAAACTGGGTACATTCTCTTGTTTCATCCCTGCAGGTGGAACTAGATGTTTTGGGATCTACTGTAGTAGAATGATTTTTGGGCTGCATGAAGATCAGATCAACAATGTACCTCTTTCCATACGAAATGAGTGCAGCAAGGCCATGGCATGATGTCACAGATTCCTACTGAAAAATGTAATGAAAAACGATGAGAAAAATGTCTGAGTCTAATATCAGATGGAGAAGGAAAATTCTTAGGCAGTGTGATGGCTCGTTGGCTTGCTAACCTAATAATTTGATCTAGGTTGAGCTTTGGGCTACGACTTTTGTGTAATTCTCTAAGCGCATGTCAGTTTCTATGGCATGGACTTATAAAATAGTCTTATTCTTGAGATTTCTTGTAGTTCATTTGTGCTTATGAAAACTATTGCTAGGGTTAGGTGATTGTGATTCTACTAGATTCATTTTGTCAGGATTTTGGGTGCTGCTAGGGCAAAGAAGCCATTGAGGTCTTCCAACTACTTCTCTTGCAAGTATTGTGCCAAAGAAATTACAATGAGCAAGAGTCAGAACGATAATATAAACAATGTCAATAGGGAAAGTAGAGGTGCTCTTATTGTTCTAGAAGGGCTGGATCGGAGTGGGAAAACTTCACAGTCGACCAGATTACTTTCTTACTTGGAGGGATTGGGGCATTCAGCTGAACTATGGAGATTTCCTGACAGAACAACCTGTGTTGGACAAATGATATCTTCTTATCTTTCAAATGAATCCCAGTTGGATGATCGTACTATACATCTCCTCTTCAGTGCAAACCGGTGGGAGAAGAAGTAAGTCTTTATAACCTTTATCTCACAATCCATTTCTTGCAAGATGCAGCTAGAAAACTGCTTGAAATTGAGGTCAATGTCTTAAAGGGGAAAAAATAGGAATTAAGGTTGATATGAATTTTAGTTTCATGTGCAATTATTTTTGAGAATTTATCATTTAATCATCATTAACATACAGGTGGGGCAGGTCTAATGAAATAAAAAGCATTTCTGATGGTAAAGGGGGATGTATATGAAAATAGAGAAGGCAAGATAATCTTTTGGTAATTGAAAAGTTAAACAGTTTCATGCAATTTACTTGATGCATATAACTTGTCCTTTGAATCATCATTACTATTTTAAGAGGTGGCTTTCTATAGACTTTCTCCACAAGATTACTGGTGTTGGTCCTTTTTGAACCAAAAAACATTTATATTTCAAGAGGGCATCCTTTTATTTTTTTTCCTCTCTTTCTCCTTGCTTTCATGCTTGTTACAATGTGTTAAAAAAGATATTAAATCATTTGTAGGTCATTAATGCAAGAAAAGCTGAACTGTGGAGTCTCCCTTATAGTTGACCGATATTCATACTCGGGGGTCGCTTTTTCATCCGCAAAAGGACTAGATATTGAATGGTGCAAGGTGAAGACGTTCTACAATTTGTTTTACCATTACAATTGATTCTTTCTATTATGCTTACCCTCAAAGTGTGACTCTTAAAGGCACCTGAGGTCGGGTTGCTGGCACCAGATCTTGTGCTTTATCTTGATATCCTGCCTGAGGCAAGTTTTCTATCATCATGTCAAAGTTAATTAAATCTTTAAAACAAAAGAACTTTTTTTTTTGCTGAAGTTATGGATTTCAAGGAGACAAGATGAGGTTTACATGTGTTTTTCTTCAAAGCTAAGTATGTGCTCACAAATTTCTCAGAAAGCTGCTGAAAGGGGAGGCTATGGAGGTGAGAGATATGAGCAGCTTGAATTTCAGAAGAAGGTCGCTGCATACTATCAGGTTCTTCATGATGCCTCTTGGAAGGTAAAAGTTTTATCTTCCTCTGCCATATTTTTCAGTTCCTTGACAAAGTAGTAGACATGCAATTGCCTCCTGGATAACTTATTTCTGTGGAGGTTACTGACTCGAGTTCCATACCATTGCTTGATATTTCCCTCCTCTGGCTGCAAATTTGGTACTCTTATTTTCACTCGTGTTTGTAATCAAGTTATCCTTCCGGCATCTCTAAAATTGTTTTTTTTTTTTTTGGGGGGGGGGGGTGGGGGTGGGGGTGGGGAAACTTTTTTTCTTTATGATAAAAATAATATCATACCCGCCATGTTGATATTTTCTGCTTATTCTTGTTGGTGGATTTATAGTTCTCTTTGATCAGAGCAAAAGGGAAAGTTTCCCTCTAGTTCTGTTGGGCGTTCTCTTTTTGTTCTTCTTGCA
Organism: Sonneratia alba; assembly: GCA_900174645.1. Classification (NCBI taxonomy): domain Eukaryota; kingdom Viridiplantae; phylum Streptophyta; class Magnoliopsida; order Myrtales; family Lythraceae; genus Sonneratia; species Sonneratia alba. Next base: position 3,832,024 of record FWPY01000024.1, on the reverse strand, counting down.
AGCTTCTGTACTCTTCATTGTTCGGGTTGTTCAATCAACCAGGAGTGAATTTCTGCATATTTTGCAGATAGTAAATGCAGAATTGCCGATTGAAGAAATCGAGAAACAGCTGCAGGTGGCTGTTCTGGACAGCATCCAGGCATGCCAGAAGGGAAAGCCCCTTTCACGCCTCTGGTTATCCTGACTAGCCTATATCTCTGTTACAAGCAGAGCCAGGAAAACACCAATGGTTATTCCTTAGATATGACGAATACAAATAGAACAGCATCCCTTGTTTGCGTATGATATGACAGCATCATGGCTTCTGGTCTGTTGCCTATGATATGATGAATACAAATAGACTGGCAACACTTGCTCCACGTTTCTTGTACGCAACATTTACTATCCATAATCCCATTCCCATTGACCGACTACTATCCGGGTCCGTCAGAGTTGTTCACCATTGCATCGTGGATTTCTCCCATTCATAAGAATTTAACTTGGAAGCCTTTTTAAGGGGAAGAGCTTTCTATGTATACCATTTGTCATGGGGATGTTAATGATGATCTGACCCGGCTTAACCTGACATGGACCGACCTGCTTTGGACTGGTTCGGATATGACCAATGCTAGAATCAGGATAAGTCTTGACTGAGTCAGGACTGGCTCATATCAATTTTTCTACTCCAAGCTGACCCACTCTGTAGCTTGCGTGCGTGTGTGTGTGTGTGTGTACATGTTTTACTTATTTCTTATTTTTCTTAATAAATTGGATAATATTAACTCCATTTTGTTAGAACTGCATGAATTTTAGTGACACTGCCTTTTGAATGTATTATTGTAAACATATAAGTTTATATTATATTGTGAAGTATGTTTAATACAATTTTTACAGTCCAAGTCGAGACGAAGCCGAACGAGTCGAACTCACCCCTTGCGGGTTGGGGCACTGGCGGGCTCAAGTGTTGACCCTTGACGGGTGGTGAGTCGGGACGGGATGGGACGATCACATTTAGTTATCATAAGCATATGCCAATGTAGTCACATGAATACGACATTACAAAATCATAAAAGCATAATATAATTAGGGTGAACCGCATGTAAAAGCATGAGATTCACTTTTTTTTTCAAAAAAAAGCCAAACATTTTAAATTTGAAAAGTAAAAGTGCAGAATTTCAAATTATTCCAAAGTCATTTTGACTATATAGTTCCATATGGATACAGTCATTCAAGACAATAGAGAAGAGATATGATATAATGATTTTTTTTTGGGGGTATTTTACAAGTTTGCTGTATATATTTTCCATTTTTTTTATTTTTACAATCCTAATTACCACATAGAAAATGCCACTTAAAGTAATTGAGAATAAAGCATAAAAATTGGTTTAATTTAATACTAATCTAAATTTAAAATATTTGGTTTTTTGGGGAAAAAAAGAAAATATCATTTTTTTATATGCCATTTACCTTATTAACGAAAAGAAATTAAAAAGGCGAAAGTAAAAATGAGAATAATTAAACGGCTGGAGCAAATTGGAGAGCGATTACAGACGGTTCGCGTTCTTCTTCTTCCTGGAACATATAGCAGGATCTCTGCAGCACCCTGAGAAGGAAGGCAGCGGGCAAACAGCAATGGCGGATTACCACTTCGTCTACAAGGACGTCGAGGGAGCGTCCACTCAGTGGGATGACATCCAGCGGAAGCTCGGCAATCTACCCCCGAAGCCTCCCGCCTTCAAGCCTCCTGCCTTCACCCCCGCCCCCGATTCTGACTCCCCGCCCAAGGACAAGTCCTGGATCGATGACAAGACCGAGGAGGAGCTCGAGGAACTCGAGGACGACCCCGATCTCGACGACGACCGGTTCCTTGAGGAGTACAGGTCGGTTCCCTCGATCTATTTATTCCTTGATTTCACGATCAAAATGTTTGGTTGGTTTTGTCTGATACGTTAGGCTTAGATATGGCTCGTCCTTTTGTGGTATTGGGATGTCGAACTCTTGCCGATAGGTCTTAGATTGAGAGTTCCTGCTCTAATTGGTTAGACACCGGGATGTTAGTATCCATCTGTAGAACAGACTAATACCATTCTGTTTCAGAAGCTTGTTGAAGATTGAAGCTTGTGGATTGCTTCAGCCAGAAGCCCTGGTTATGCTTCTTGTGATGCTTAGGTGTTGATATTGCTTGATGGGACAGAAAAGGAGGGATTGTAAGTCCATTTTTGTGGATTTTATGGTGTTGTTAGTTATTGTCCTTGAATTAAGTGCCGAAAAAAGGCAGATCGATCTTACTTGGATTTTTCCCATTAAATAGACATTGTTGTTGAAACGAGATCAAAATTAGGGGGGGTCTTTTTTGTTGTGCCAACTACTTTTGTTTCATTTCAATTTATAAATTGACCAATTAGCATTTGATGTTTCTTGACCAGAGTTGATGTAGTGGTTCCAGCAGTTCAATTTGTAATGAAACATTATAATTTCTGTGCTAATAAAAAAATTGAATTCTTAGAATTTGATTACTGGAAGATTGTTAAATTCTCGTAGATTTTGTCTTAGAGCAGAGGTTGGTCTTCATCCATTGATCCTTTGAGTGTTATTGGCCACTCTTTTGAGAGTAATGCACAACTCTGGTACAGTTGATTAGATAAATTCCACAAAAATTTTGATTTTGGAATTTGCAAATTCTGCTATACTGTCGTTCAGAAGTTTATAGTCCAGAGATGCAATTTTCCCCGTGGTGATTACTGAAACAACGGGTTGATGAGTGCAAATATCACTTTCTTGCCTCTTTTTTTTAACAGGAAGAAGAGATTGGCGGAGATGAGAGAAGCTGCGAAGGTCCGGAAATATGGATCAGTCATTCCAATTTCAGGGTCAGATTTCGTACGAGAGGTTTCGCAAGCACCACCTGAAGTTTGGGTTGTTGTGATTCTATACAAGGATGGGTGTGTAGTGCACTCCTCATGCTTACAACACTCTGAAAGATTAACATTTTAGGTTAATCTCATAATTTTCTTCTTTTCTGATTCCTGTGGTAGAATCCAAGAATGCGGAGTGCTGATGCAGTGTCTTGATGAGTTGGCTGCAAGATATCCTGCTACAAAGTTCGTCAAGATTATATCCACTGACTGCATCCCTAACTACCCTGACCGCAATGTGCCCACTTTGTTAGTTTACAACAATGGTGCTGTGAAGGCAAATTATGTCGGATTACATAGTTTTGGCCGAAGATGCACGCCAGAAGGTACTTTACATGTCAACCATTTCACTCCCTTTTTCCATTTGTATGACAATATCCGCCAGTGTACAAAAATATCTTCAGCATTGTCCTTTTGACAATGGGCTGACCCAGCTGATTGTATTGTATCCTCATTGACTTGTTCGTCATATCCTCGATTAGGTGTAGCATTGGTCCTTTGCCAGTCGGACCCTGTACTTAACGATGGCCAGGGCGGAGGTGACGAATCCGGAAGAGCCGTCATAGATGGAGTTCGTAAGAGGTTCATAGAGAAAGTCGTGACGGAGCACGAAGACGGTGATGATGGATCTTCGAGTGATTAGTTATTCAACTACGTCTGTATTCTCCTTTCGTATGTCTTGGTTGAATTTTGTTTAGTGCAACGCATGATTATCAGGAGTTCGACCCCATTTTTCCCTGTTGTCTTGCTCTCTGATTGATCCCATCCCCGAGGATTTCATGTTCTCTCTAATCTTGGGCAGTTTGGCTTCACCCTGTGTTCCTCGTACAATGTGTTTGGGTCGAATGCAGGGAGTATCATCTGTACTATGTGTTTCCTTCTTCTGAGTTAAGGTCAGTGGTTTCACTTGCTTTGACATTCAACGCCAGGTCCTTGTGGATCACATCTTCTATCTATGTCAGACCAGGTAGTTGTCAGAATGGAACTAGAATTTTGTAATACCCAAGCCTTTTCGTGGATGTGCTGTGCTGCACATTCCGATTTGAGACAAACATGCGCCTGTTGGTCGTATATTTTCTGATGTTGTAGGGGTAATTCTGACTTCTTGTCGAATCCCGTACTTACTCAATTTCAATCAAGAGAATTTGCCCGGCTGTTGTTTCAGGAGGAGTCATACCCGCTCGCTCTGAGGGATCCATCCCCAGAAGGAAGCTCTGAGCCTGTACAACCTTCTCAGGAACTTCTACACCTTTTACTGGGTGCAGAGATCTCCATGAAATTGTTGACTTGAAACAGCCGTTTCATATGGGCAAGTTAAGCTCTGGCGATTAATAAAATGAATGATTTCTCATGCTTGGTGATATATCTGGAGGCACATAATCCACTCGTGTCAGAAATATTTATCAATACTATCACGGATCACATTTTCAACCATAAATGTAAAATAAGACCGCTTCATTTGAAATGCATAATCATTGTATCGTAGTTCAAGCGAGATACCCATGGAAAAGAAGTGCAAAAAGAGGACGATAATGGTTCTATATAATTTGCCTTCCTGTTGAACAAATTGCCTCACTGTAACTGCCCTGATCTCCTTAAGAGATAACCGCACCGCACCACACCAAGCATATTTCATCCATTTTCCAGCTCCAGCCAAATCTTTTCAACCACCAAAGACGATCAAGCCCAAGCAAGGAGCCTAGTGAAAGCTTCTCAGATAACTGCCATGTTCTGATAAACAGCATCAAGCATTAGTGCTGTTCAATATCTGCCATTGAATTGTACTCATGATCGTTCCATTTGAGAACTTTCAACCTTGCCTAGGAGGGATCTTTTCTTTAGCTTCTTCCTCAGAAGTTCCTCAAAATCTTGACCGGACAATGACAGGAGCTGGCTCAGAAGCAATGAAATCTGGGACTCCTTCATAAGCTTATACCTTGGCTTTATTCTTTCCTCCAAACTGCATCCAAAATACTGAGGAAATTTCACCAGTTCTGACTTTGGGTAGTCCATCGTCAGGAAGAACTCCCACTTTGGGACAAGGTTCTCAGTCAAGCTAAAGGTATACAGAGTCCCGTACCGAGATAGCATCATCCCGACCTCCTCTAAACTGTACCCCTTCTCTAAGAAGAACTCTGTGACAGGCTTTAGGTTTGTCTCAATGCTGAGGCCAAAAGTCTGTGGGGACCTATAAAGGAGGACTGATACATCAACCCCCATCAAGCGGAAATAATTAGTTGTTGGCCTAAGCTTGTCCTCCACACTGTAGCTAATAATGTTTGGGCACCTGGTCAGAATTTTACCCACGTTGTCTGATGAAAGGCCCATCTCATAGAGGAAATCAACTGTTGCCTTGAACTTTGACCGACTGTAGGTGAGGAGTGCTGGAAACCGGCATATTACCTTTGCCCATTGTTTCTTGTCTATACCTAGCTTCTCGAGGTATGACATAGTTGGAATTAAGTTTTCTGAGAGGCTGATCCCACACAACTGAGGGCGTTTTCTGATGATCACAGGGATATCAGACTTGGGGACCCCAAGGTCAAGGAGGAACTCAACCACAGGCTTGATCTTGCCCTCAACACTATAGTAGACAAAGGTTGGAAATCTCCGTGCAATTCCATTTAATTGCTCGAGGTTCATTCCAACCTCCTCCATGAGATAGACAACATTTGGGCGAAACTTCCCGTCAGGGCCCACCTCTGACACCCGAGACATGGCCTTAAGCTTCTTGCCATTTAGGAGTCTTGAGTGGGCCACTGAGACTGGGGCAAGTGGCAGTGGATTCTTTCTCACTGGTGGATCTGGGAAATTTTCAATGACATCTACTAGAATGTTCCCATGCTCCTTGAGGAGAGTTTCAAGGTAAGGGTTCAAGGCCTCCCTGATCTCTAGTGTAGTAAGCTCTCTTCCTGACATGCCAAGTTATGGTTATGTTGATAAGAGTGATAATATACGCACAAACAAAATAGTTTTTCAAAAAAATTCTATAAGAAGCAAAACATATCAATGCAAATATAATGCAGTGCTGTAAACAAGATAGAAATAAGCACATATTAGAAAGCAAGTCTGCTTGTCTCTGAAATCTCAGAAAGATTTTCTAGTTTTTCATTTTTAATTTCTCAAAGAACAGAGGAAACTGAAGTTGAACCGCAGTTTTGAAGAAATGATTAAACTATGCAATATCCAGTCAAATAAATTCTAAGACGTAACTTCTTTAGATTACTTGTTTTACAAAAAGGGGAAAACTGGGAAAATGGAGAAGCAATATTTTTGTCAAACAATTATATGTAATAACCAAAGGCACACATACTATCAACTTTAAAATGACTCAGCAAAGCAATAACAAGTTGCAATCAGACCTACTAGGTACCGAGATTTGTGAATCACATGGAGCCTCGTGACTAGGTGCTCGATGAAAAGGTTGGACTTGTTAATGCTTCTGGAAGCAACTGCATTGCTAAGACCTTGTTTCTTCAAAAACAATGTCAGAACAGCCTTAGCTTCTTTCTTTTCAGCAGCTAATAAGGTTGGCGAGACCACTTGAGAACTGAAACACCTATCTACCACAGAATTGGCAGCTACAACAGGAGGTTAAGACATGTATGAGAAGAAATTGAAAATAAACAGATGAGCAAATTCAGAGAAGGCATGAGAAAAGTGAATCTTTTCCTTACCATACTTTGCTTGGCAGAGGAAGGGTTTTTCTGAGAAGGAAGCAAGTGATTGTTTGAAGCAGAACCTAATGGATACTTCATGCTTTGAGTTGAACAAAGGCACATTTCGATAATGAATCCTGAACATACAAAGTTACACTATTTATAAGCAGCTTTAACATTTTGGAAGCTTCAGACTGTAAAACCACTGAGTCTTGATAGTGGAAAACCAAGTATCAATATTGTTTATTTGCCTCTAATGGTGCACTATTGTTTACAAATCCAACTGCTAGTCATAAACAAAATGAAATAGACTCTTAAAGGTTCTTGAATGAATATTAAGGGAAGAAACAACAATCACTCAACTCGAATTCATGAAATTCTAAATCCCACAATGTAGCAAATATGGATCACTATCAATCTTCACTTTTCTCCGTAGAAGGGCTAGTAGAAGAAGCAAGCAATATACATCAGTACAATGAAATACTGGAAACACCTAATCCATGTTCAAGTAATCTGCTCCACGACGAGAATCCAGAAGCCAGATGAGCCAATCAAGTCTCACGTTGTTTCAACCAATCCAACTCATCAATTCGAAGATCTTAAAATGCTTATCAACAAAGAGATTTATTGAATTAAGAGCACCATACGCCACTCAAATAGTGAATACTGACTCACAAAAAACATTCAGGCCGTGTTATATCAACCCAGTGCATGCATTTATCAAAGCAAGGTGAATACTAGAGGTAAGTATCCAAGTCATTCGAATATGAAAATTTCAATGATACCGACCTCATTTACAGGTATCCTGGCACAGGTTAAATATTCGAATATTTGCGGCTTCAGTAAGGACTAACCGTCTCAAGAAATCACTGCAGGATTCACATTCGCTATCGCGTTCACGGGATTAATCTAGCTTGACTCAGAGACCGATCAGCTAAGTTTATGATGCTCCAAATTCCCAAACCGAACTTGCAACTACGAAGAGCTACCAACACGCGATACGATTAAGGAAAGAGGAAGGACGAAATTGAAGCGAATAGTTCATACCTCGAGTTGAAAACCGACCGCAAGAGGAAGGAGAGCGTAGAAGATCGAACGGCGCAGACAGCTCTCATCTTGCCGGGGCTCAGAATGAGCAACTGATGATTCAGAGTACAGCAGAGGCTAGCAGGTCTAAGGGTCAGTGAGTTAAGATCGAGGAAGGAGAGGAGGGTTTCTGGGTCGTCGCGGTGGACGTGGCCGTAGCTGTCTCCTCTTCTGCGCTCAAGACAGGACAGAGCCGGAGGACCAAAAGTTTACGTCTTTCCAGTACAACGGGTTCTCGTCTACTCAAAGGCTTCGCCTATGGAGGCGAGCAGCAGCACTAGGACTCGAGCACCATTCAATCCTCCTCTAATCAAATCAGTTTACTTAATTCAAGAAATTCGAGCATAAAAGTTTTGGTAAAAGGAAGGGACTTTATTCCTGAAATTCACTCAGAGTATCTGGATGGCACACTCGTACCGGTTACCTCATCAGGTGGGCAGTGCCATGGACAAACTGAAAACGCATCATACATCCAAGAAGATCGATGTTCCAGCTCCAGTCTCACGCCCATGAGTGTTTTCCATGACAGCAACATCTGTATGAAAATTGTCTGTATGTAGTTCAGCATAATAAGGATGATTCACTTTGGCATTATGTCCCAATTATCACTCAAGTGGCTCCTTCCAATGATTCTCCCAACTTCAGGCCAAGATATCGCCCCCTCCGATTTGGGATGTATCAGATTTCATAGCCGAATGTTTGTGTGCATTACTTAGTTGCCAGATTAAGGATCTACTGGCACAACCTACCCTTTTCCGCAGCAGAAACTGCACCTCATCGTTGGTGAGCTCATTCCTCTCCTCTGCCCAGTGGCTTCACCATTTCCGATTAAGAATCATTCATTCTTTGCAAGCAAGTTTTCATCTGGAGATAAACCATGACCAAATCCGTGCAGTTCCTACTGCTAAGAGCATCTCAAGACAGATGACAGAGTTGAAGCAATCCGGCATTTGGTATTGATCAACCCACAAGTGGAACTTTGTGTGCAATTGTTCGTGGCCACAACACATTTCAGACCTGCGGCAAGTCCCCAAGACCGAGCAGACTTGCTGTAAGTCGGCGCAAGCACCGGAAATTATCCATGGGATTAGAGGAAACCATATGCTTGGAATGTGTACGCATGCTGTGAGACATCAGACACCGATGCAGGGCAAGAGCTGGAATTCCCATAACAGGATATTTCGTTGCCAGCAATCACCAAGAAATTAAAGCTCAGGATTGGTCACAAGTGATTCCTCTATGGAACAAGAGAACAAGAGGTCAATGAAGAGCAAAACTGTAGTATGAACATACTAACATTCAATCGTTTTGCACACGCTGGAGATACTTAGTTCATTAATGTATCTCCCTTGCAAACTACATCAAATGAAATGGCACTTCTCTCTCATTGGAGAAAGCACCTCCACATTCCAAGCAAAAATGGGATACTCGCTAGGACGGAACTCTCAAAAACTCAGGTCTAACAAGCTCTTATCTATTTACTATATGCCGTGCTGCAAACCAAGTAAGACGAGCCATAAAATGAATGAAAACAGGTGCTGCTCAGGCGGTTAGCTTCTGGGAGGAAGAATCAATGATGTTCATGTGTTGAAGATGTAGCGCAGCCAGAAGTCCCTTCCAGGTTTCCACTGGCGCACTTGCAACCTGAAAGTTGAGGAGCTTCCTTTGCTTACTGTAATATTCTTCCAACAATTTGCTCTGCAGAAAAAGAAAGATCTTCAGTTAACAAAGCCTTTCTTTCACCCATCTGTAGCGCTACAGCATTGAGCTCTGCATTATTTCCACAATTACAAATACAGAGCATGGCTGACAGCAAGAGTCACATTAAAATGGGCAACAATATGAAGGTTCACGGAAATCTTTAATTGTAAGCCAAAGGACTAAACTAAGAAAAAGGACTAATATTCTACTGAAGCAGAAATCAGATGACTATTTTCTTTCTATTGAGACCAATTTAGGAAAATTACCTAACATACAAATGGGAATCATCAACTCTAAAATTTATTATTTAATTTGCTACTTATATATATATATATATATAGAGAGAGAGAGAGAGAGAGAGAGATCTTGCTTTCAAATTTTAAACCCAAACAAATTGACTCCCACCTCTTCTGCATAAAAGGCAAACCTTTCCTTCCAGGCAAGATCAGCAGAAATCAGTTCTTCATCCTGTGGTTTTACTTTTGGACAGAGAGGAGACCTGTGCACGCTTGTGCATTCCTCTGTGCACTTGAAATTCAGCACCAGATCAATATCAGCAATCTGGTCAAGAATTTCCTGCAAAAAATGTCCAATATCACCTAAGCAACTATGAGGTGCTAAAATTCCGCCAAATTTCAGTAAACTACTTTTATAATCCAGCAAATAACAGGGATAATCTTTATTGAAAAGATTTCCTCAGACGTTTGGTGAGTTTGGTATTTTTTGCCCCTTTCTCTCCCATATCCAATGAAATAGAAACTGTATATGATTTCATCGAAGAAAGCATGCTGGGAAATGAATGCAGCTTACCACATTTTCTCCCTGAGCCCTTGACGGTAGGAAGAGGAAAACAAGGGCCCATATTTTTTTTTTCCATTTGAAAGCAGGCATATGTTCCATGTTCGCATGACAATTTGTACAACAGCAAACAAAGGTGAATAATTATGACATGCAGAGGGCATTTATACATACAGCTTGGATTCTTGTTCTTGGAATCCCCTCGAGTATGAATCCCATTTCACCTCGATCATATCCTTCCTCCAATCTCCTTGTCAATAGTGCAAATATCACATGCTCCGGAACCAATTTGCTCTCATTCAGTGCATTCGCAATCTATATCAATGAAAAGTTCGTTAGGAAACATGGTCCTTTGTATAAGCTTGAACGAGCTACAAAATCAAGCAGCCAACAACATGAAGCATTCATTTGTGCAGAACATACACACGACTCTCATTTACTCAACGTTCATTTTTCTATCCCCATTCAAAAACCATGAAGGTCATGACAGCAAAGAAGATTCGCCAGCTCCTTCTTAACGAAAATTCAAATTAAAGAAACTTCTACAAAGTTTTCGATGAAGAAAAAACGGCTTCTCCAGGATCTAGCACGGGTAGAATTCTTCTTGTTTCACTCAGAAACCGGACAGAGAACAATGATTTTGCAATTAAAGAACACCTTAAGAGAAGAATTCACTTAAATAAAGAGAAGTGAGGCTCAATAAAACCTGCTTGTAGAGAGAGGAGCGAGGGTTGAGCTCCTGCCGGACGAGGGATCCCATAGAGATGTGCGGGACTTGGAGGAGCTTCGACAGCCTCTCCGCGTAAAGGTGCTTCTTAGCTCCCCTATCTCCCATGATCACCCACTGCAGTCCCCTCTCTGGAACCATTCGCCCGGTCTCAAGTCTCGGCTGCGAGACCCGCTCCTCGTCCTCGGAGTAGCAGCCGTAGTAGTAGTCATCACACAGTGCGGCTGCTGCCGACCCGTAGGCTCTGCGAGGGAGCACGCCTAGGCGTCGAAAAGGCCATGCCGCGGCGGAGGCGGTGGCGACGAGGCGACTGCTCAATCGACGGGCCATGGTGGCGGCTAGGAGCCAACGAAGGGTTTTAGAGAGTTCCGGAGAGAAGGGAGCAGTCACTCCTAGGTTTTGTGGAGAAAGTGCGTGGAGGAAATGGTGCAGGAGGTGAATTCTCCGTTATGCCACTCGAGTCCGTTAGCAACCTCATAGAGCGTACGACACGTTCCACATTTTTATTGGCTATTAGGTACTACGGTAATCCACTGTGAGGCCCCCGTCTGTTCAGCCACCCTTTTGACTTTGACCAGTACTAAGATGAGCCGGCCGTAGAGGATTATAACTCTCAAAGGTGACCATTCTGGCTGGAACGCGGCAGCTGCCTAGCTGGCACGGGACTCACGCTGTCCACGAGCCGTGCGGGGGTTGACGGCTTAGACGACTGACACGTGTTGGGTAGAGATGCGGTTAACCAAGTGAGGAAGCTTCCTGCTCCTGACTCTCAATGTCTCATCCATGAAATTAAGTTAATTCAGAATCGAATGCTACGAATAAGATGAGATTTTCTGATTAAAACGACTTTACCCACCACCGTTTAATTGATTTTGGTCGGATTGAAATTGATCGGGATTCTTAATAGTGTGTGCCTCGGGGAGAAGGCGAGCTTCCACATGGTGAAAATTCGAGGAAAATTGAGGGACATTGAGAGGACATTATACTCGAAGAAACCCCGAAAATTTGCAGAGAATATAACAAATTCCTAACAATTTTTTGAATTTATTTTAAGAGAGATAATAAGTCTAATATAATATTATTACTTTATTAATAAAATAACTAACATCATTCCCCTTTCACTAACATTTCGATTTTAAATCTTATATAATGAAAGAACTTATATTGTAAGAATTTTATCTCTTAACGGATCGACTAAACTTGGATCTATATTAATTAAAATGATATTAAACTTCTAAATATTAAATCACTCCAATTGAAAAGTATCAAATCTTCCCATGACATGATGATATGCAACCCTACACTACATAGAACTGCATTTAGATGTGGCAATTCGACTGACCCATTATATTGCTCAACCTAACAAGCTAATGTCTCGATAACACATAGCCTAGGCACAGCCCGAAATGCTTTTCATGCCATTTGGGCCGACCCAAGTAGCATGATTTCATCAATTGAGGGCTATATGACCTCGTTTTTTTCCATCAGTATTGATATTTGGGGCAATAAAAAATATTATTTTAAAAAAGTTTGTCGGGTTATCAGGCCGGACCAACCTGACCCAGAAATTGGTCGCACAGACCTGACCCCAAAATTATCATGTCATATGGGTCATGCAAGATAAGAATTTGCCCGTTAAGACCCAGCCCAAGCACGGTCTTCTAGTGCCATGAACATGCATGGCTATCGGGCCAGACTCAACCCTGTATCTAAGTTGGGATTTTCAAGCCGCTCAAAATTGTGTGTGTATAGCCCAAAAACTCCATACTGGCCCGAATTGCTAGCTCTAGAGAATGGTCCACACAACCTTGCTGTTTCTCGACCCATCTTAGGTATATCTATGATCGATGTAACTGTGCAAGCAAGGAATCAAACTCCACACAGAATATGTTCGACCCTCCATACGATAAAGTTTCAAGTTGCTGTATGATTTTATTCCCCTTTCCTGCTAATGGAACATGCCAAAAATATCCCGATAAATATGGTGTGTGAGTGCGATGCCTTATTGGGCTCCCTTTTTATCTGGTCGGTCCGCCTTGACATGCCGAATTTATCCGACCATGCCGGCTTAACCCTATATATAAGACCACACTAATGCGAATGACTAGATCTAATTCTCATACAACAACAAATCTTATAGCGGGAGCACTGTTTCACGGTATGGTTTAAATCATAATGAACACTATAGATTCCAAGCGCGCACTCACAGAACACTTGAATATTGAATGATCATTGCCGTGTGGTGTCTGTTAACCTAACCGCCTGCACTTGGGGGGTGTATCATCGTGCTCCACCAAAAGCAGCTAATCCACCAAACACAAGATGCACTGACGATCCTCCCTTCCCCCCGAAGCGCCATACTTAATCATGCTCATAATGAGCTTCTCAGTTCGTGAACCCATTGCGCGACACATGTACCTACGTATAATACTCAAGTCCAGATAAACCCATAAAAAGCTACGTTCATCGATCAAGATTTAGGAAATTGAATAATTCCTTAATAGAATTAGACTTAAGGCATCTTCACTTTATATGGCATTCTTTACTTGCACGGATCCAGATAAATCGACCCACTAGGAATTGATATTTTGAGCTTATCTAGGCTGAATGCAACATGCAAGGAAGGGGCGCTCTTACAACAATTTACAAGCTTCTCTTCACCACTTTTATCTATGTAGTGTGGAGAGAACGGAATCATCGGATCTTCCGAGGCAATGCTTCAAATACCAATCTTATAGTAAGTTTGGTAATGAGTTTGCTAAAATCACGTATAAGATCCTCACTTCACTTAGAATCAAAAGTAGAACAATCCCATTTGAGACATATGTTAGGCGTTAGAGTTTGGTGATATTTTGATCTTTGTAATATCAATGTGTACTCTCTTGATTGGTTGATTAATGTAATATATCAATTATCAAAAAAAAAAAACAACAAACACACCTATCTTTATTATGAGATTGTATGTTTGATTCTCTCTTTAAGCATATAATATTTGATGAGATTATCTATTCATATGTTTTCAAATTAACTAATTTGAATTCATAAATTTATAAGATATTCATGAGTTATATAACAACGGCTTTTTCAATTATATATATATATATATATAAAGATAGCCACTTTTGGAATCATCATAACTCGTTCTTTTGTGAGAGGGGATAAGAATTGCACTTCACATATGGGGCTCAGAGGGCCACATAAATTGGAGGAAGAGGACGGAGGCTGCACAGTGCACAGCAGCCTTGTCCTCCTACTGCTGCATAATTTTAATATTTTATAGTATTATATTTTATTAAATACATATAAATAAATGAAATATGTTAAAAGAAAAAACTAAGGGGCCTCATAGTTTGCGGCTCTCTGGCACGATAGCGATGGCTCCAGCTGGTCCACACTGAGCACAGAAGAATAGTTGCACAGTTATACTCTTTTTTCTTTCCAGCAAACGAAGTAGAGGGAACACTCTTAATGTGCTAATTCTGCTTAGCATAGCGCACCCTATCTGATATTAGTAATGCTATTATTCGAGTTAAGTCAGCCTATTTGAGTGGTAAGACCATCTAAACATAAATTTATTTTATTTATAATATTTATACTCGAGATTATATTTAAAAAAAATGGATATCGAATAACATGAACCAAATTTATGATATTTATGAACTTTTCTTTCATCTTGCCGTAATAGACGAAGTCGACATGATAATAAGGGAGGGAAGAAAGGAATAATTTTTTATGAGAAATTTTACTAATAATAATTAAATTAAAAATATAATCATTGAAATTTATATTGAATTCCTTCTCTACACGCAAAAACATTTCCAAGTTCCTACGCCACGCCACCGACGTTAGCCCCGTGTGAATTATTTATTTCTGCTTTTATAATGTGTCCTTTATTGACCAATAAAACCGTTTACTATTTAAATGGAATGAATTCTCTTCACAAACAAAAGAGAATTTTTTTTTTCACTATTCAGTATTTTTAGATCAGCTGAATCGCACATCGATACTAGTCTGTGATTAGGTTCGAATCCCTAGAAAATTTCCATCGGCCCTCTCCCAACATGGAATTTGATCTTTGAATCACCCATTATTACTTTATTGTGAAAAGCTTTCCTTACTTTCACACTATATTGCATCTTCAATTTTGAGTAGTTCCCACACACACACACATATATATTGTTTAAATACTTTTCTTCTATAAACCGAGCGGTGTAATTGTCAAATAAAAAAATTAACATTAATTTTACAATTATTGAAAGGACTGAAAAAATATTAACTAAATCGTAAAAAGATTGTTGTTAACCCTAAAACAGAGATAAAAATATTGACATAATATGTCCGCCGTATAAAACACTTTCTCATATTGAAGTTTAAATTGAAGATAACTCGCAAGAGTTAATAATCATGTGCTGAAAGATTATTCATATTATTATGAAGGATAAGATTATATTACTACTCTTATATGTTCTGATGGTTCAAATTCTTAGATTCAAACCCCGATTTATCACGTTATATTATATGTCAAATAATAATAATAATAATGTCTGAGGGCGGTATTATTTATTCCTTTTAAGTTTGGACCATAGTTTTTAAAACCGGACCGGGCTGGGAACCAGTGTAGGCATGGATTCATGGGTTCATGGATCGGATCGGAGGTTTAATGGATTGAACCGTATATTTAATAAATAATATTAATAATATAATATTACTAATAAATTTACATAATATCATAATTTGAATATGATTTATAACAAAAATTATTAATATAATTATTATATTAAATAAAAGTTTAATATAAAATATAAATATAAATTTAGTAAAATAAAATATGTACATTACAATAGGTTTTTGTTTTTTTGTTTTTAATTTTAAGTTGACCGGTTTTCTCACGGGTTCAATTGGGTTCACTGGTCAGACCAGGAACCGGCCGGTTCAATCGAAATTTTTTTCTTTTAATGTGCAATTGGATTTTTTGAAGGAACCGGACCGGGTGAGTGGCCGGTTCCCAGTCGAACCGGCTGGCCCGGTCCGGTTTTTAAAACTATGGTTTGGACAATCTAAAGTGGGGGAAAAACATATTTGAAGCCAAAAGAGGAGTAAAAAAGTGAGTAGTAAATACGTGATAAAGAGGTGAAAAATCAGCTAAATATGTATAGTTAAGCACTTCACATGCTTTTCCAACTTAGAGGTGTTGATTAGTGTTGTTAAAAGTGCAGTCTGAATCGGTTCAAAATTGTCTAGAATCATTTGACCTTCTTACGGTTCAGTCCATTTATTTAGTGGGTCGGTCCAGTTACAAGTTACAGTTTAAGCAAATATGAACCGACCTGAAATAGTTTATAAACAAACCAGTTAACGGTCCAGGACAACTTGGCACATGAACCATCTATCTTTTTAATTTTTTTTAAAAATACTTTAAATGAATTTTTTTAATTTTTTTAAATTTAAATTGATATGACTAAATTCAACGTTGATTTATAGGATTTTTTGCTGTTCGGACTGGTTTTCAACGGTTACGAGTCAGTTTCTAAATAGTTTGGGCTTATTTAGGATGGTAATTGTTTGGTCTGGTTACAGTTCAACGGATCTATATTTTCGAACACGCCTGTAACCACCCATAATCTAATAAGAATGGTTATGGGCCGGGTTAGGTGCGGGTCGAGTTTGGACGGTCCAGTTTCAATCGGGTTACGAGCCATCCCAGCCCATTTAACATCTCTAGTGTTGATTGTCTAACCCGCTCCCTATTAATCAAACATCGACTTTGAGTCAAATGGAGAAAATGCATAATTAGGAAAATTTCGTAGGGCTAATATTTAATTAAGTACAAATTTATAATAATTTTTTTAAAATTTACACTATCATTTTTTTTATATCCGATAAGATATCAACTTTAATTAGTTTATCGATCTTAGTATGATGGTCATATTTTGTCAGATCACCCTACGTGTCACGTTAATTTTACTGACGTGTTTGACGCTATCTTATATGACATTGACATAACATGTTACCACTTAAGATAATTTGACAGAAAAATAAAAATGTGTTAAATTTGATGAATAATGTATAATTTATGTCCGATCAAGATATGTAAAAATGTTTATACTAAATTTAAAAAGATTGACCAAAATTTATCTTTAATTAATATATTAAGTAAATTATGTAATACATGTACAGTAAGAACCTATTTGATTTTTTTCACTACCACATAGTAAATATATATGTGTGTATATTTATACCAAACAATATATATATATATATATATAAAGAGAGACGTCAAATGGAGGCCGTACTCAAATTCCAAAAATGGCCTGGCTGATCAGCCGGAGAAGGAGATTGACGTGGAGTCAATTAATGCAGGTAAGGTGTGGCGTTGGACGCCATCTGATCGTGTCTTAGTCAGTTAACTTCTTGGTTCTATTCTAGCGCGTCACATGCCATCCTGTACTCGAAATGGCTTAGAAATTTGTTAAACGTGAAAAAGGGATCAAAACTTGACCTAGTGGTCGAGGCATACAGTCGAATCCCTGTATTCGAAATCTGATAATAGAATGGATCCGACCTTATTGTTTTTTTTTATTAATATATGAATGACGATAAAACATTTATCGGACACAATCTTATTTAAGCGTAATCGCATTTAAATTTCATAGCTAATTAGGAATAATAATAGATCGATGTAGTATTTGAAAATCTAGTTGCATTGGATCATACCTATAGGTAGTGAAGGCGGGTCAGGTTTAAGTCATCCTTAACCTATGGA
Source organism: Sonneratia alba (assembly GCA_900174645.1). NCBI lineage: Eukaryota > Viridiplantae > Streptophyta > Magnoliopsida > Myrtales > Lythraceae > Sonneratia > Sonneratia alba. The sequence goes on along the minus strand of FWPY01000024.1, from coordinate 3,814,396 downwards.
GGGCTTGTTCACCCGTTAAGATTATTAGAATTTAATATCATATACACGAGTCGGGTTAGAGTGGGACGTCATAGGGACCCGACCCACTCCGAAGCGTGTATGGGGTCAAGTGCTCCATACCCAATCCTGGCATGAACTCTCTACGAACTGGCAAAGGTGGACAGAAATGGATCAAATCAGGTTATCATCCCTATTTTTAAGAGAAAATTTTACCATTAGCATAATTTTATTTTTTTTATAAAAAAGTTTGAATATAGCTAAATTAACTAGAAATTACTGAATTTTCATCATAAAAAAATATATAATAATTTAATCTAAGAGGGGACCCATACCATTTATTCCCTTTCCTCTCCAGGGAGAAAACCGGTGTGAAAAGCCCGAGAAATATGAGGGAAAAAAATTCAGCTCTCTTCTAAATTTACAATTTTATTATGGGAAAATATTAATCACATTAATAAGTTATAAGAATAAATATCACAATTACAATTACAAGAACGATTAACATCTAATCTCCTACTTATCACATTCTTCTCAGTATCCCACCATCCCTAGGTAGCGAGGTGACCAAAAAAGCTCTCATAGGGACAAGATGAGATAGTTTTCTCGCCATTTCTGCCGTTGATACACATAAGCATATATCTATATTTCCCTTTCCTTCCTATAAAAAGGCAATGATCCTCGGAATGGGCCTCTCCACATTCACACAGCAGTTTCTCCTCCTCCCTCTCTTGACCCAGACCGCCGCGGCCGCACAGGAACACCATCAGGATTCCACATCTGTACATGGGTTGCCGCCGAGTTCTCCTCCCGGGCGCAGGCGGGCTGTGGGTCGTCCGGCTGGTCGTGACGTCATTCGCCATGCTTCCCGGAGCCAGCGGAAGCTCGAGGCACGGTCTGTTTGGCTCGGAGAGCGATGTTGCCGCCGCCGCCGCCGCCGCTCCTCCTCCCGAGACGCTGGGCATCTGCGCCTCCTCCGTCACGATACACGGCTACAAGTGCCAAGAGTTCGATGTAAGTGCTGTGCTGCTCGAACGACCCATTCTTTCAGACATCGATAGCACTTCTGATAGCGGGTGATGTAAAATGAAATCCTGAAAACTACCCCCACGAATAGGGAAATGATCCTTTAACAGGGGTCCAGTTCTTGCGGGAGAAACTGGGATGGGTCCGGGGAACCTTATAATTCGCCTGGATATGATTTACAGCATTAAGCCCGCCATCATTTCTAGGGGATCATTTATGTCTAGAGGAAATTGAGGTGTCAAAAATTTCCCCCCCGAAAATTTAGGGCATTATGAGCAACTTAGAATGTGGGATTCCCATACTGAGATTTCTGTTCAAATTTAAAATAACTTTCACGTGCTAATAATTATGCCAAGCGTCAATTTTGGTCCAAAGTGGAAATGGAAGAGTCTAGGGAGGATGATTGACCTGTGTTCTTTGTTGGTGGGTGGGCATCACTTGAACATATATATATGTATGTATGTATGTATAAGATAAATCATCCCTCTTGGTATTCCTTCAATCGAATGGCCCTGTTTCAGGTGGTTACACAAGACGGGTACATACTGAGCGTACAAAGAATTCCAGAGGGTCGGGCCGGGATCGGCGGGAGCAGGCAGCCGGTTATTATTCAACATGGGGTCCTCGTGGTAAGGCTTTCTAATTGGATCTCATGATGTTGATGTTTAAAAGAAATCATTAATATGTTGCGGATATAAATTAGTAAAATTACCGTAAATTTTTACAAGTTGGATCATAGCACATATGAAAAAGTGACTTCTTATATTTTCTCACTAATGAAAATTTTAAATTAATAGAATAGTTATATTCAATATACTATATAGCATGTGGAGTATAGGCTTGTAATTAACTTGTAAATTTTTGATAAAATAAATATACAAAATTATGAAAATTTCGTGGGGTATTTTTGTTTGGACCGAAAGTATCTTATTATCCACTAATTTGGAATTAGACCAATAGTTATCTTATCATGTCTTTAAATGATTGATTCAAGGATCTTATCTCGATTATAAACTAATTTTGATATGCGTTTCAACTGATCCAAAAATATTGCATGATATAAAATAAGAAAGTATCTAATTATCCAAAAGATTTGACGTAAACCTTGATTATCTTTCAATAATTAAATATAAAAAAATATATACTTATATTTTATGAATTCGTATTCTATAGGGCAAAAATGCAACATCGTGTCAGGAAAGTGTGGCCGTCTGCTTTATGATATCGGAAAGAAACTTTTATATATATATATATATATATATATATCTACGAGTCATCTCTTTATTGGTCACCGCGTGGACCGCCTTTCTTCGGTTCTTCCCTTTCCCACGGGGACGAGGGCGATGCATCGAATAGTGAGTTGGTTTGGTGGTTAATTTATCAGTATATCTATATATTTAATAAATGAGAAAAATAGAAATAAAAATTAAATAGTAAAACTACTTATGATTATCGTAACTAATTATATATATTTTTATCTTTTTACATTTAAATTATATATTCTAATATGAAAAACCAATCGATATATAATTTAACTTCTCGGTTTCATCCGATCCACTTTTGCTAGGGATTACATTTGGTCATTGAAACCTTTATAATCGATTCGTCGGAATGATATGCAATTTGTATAACACGGAACGGTGTCCGGTACATTTTAAGTATTAGAAGTTTTACGGATTATGCCATGAAGCTCGAACTGATGTAAGGTGATATCAGAATGACGCCACATTCGTCATGCTTGGAAATGGAATGGGATGAGATTGGACGCATCATAATACTCTCTCGTGTCATCTCTGACATGAAAATGGGGTGTAATTGTAAATAATATAGAAAGGGAAAATTCATAGTAGTATTGTAATGACAAAAGTAATTTTTTTTTAAGGATAAAAAAACACTCAATATGAGCACGGTCGAGTGGGAACTAAAGGTGACAAATTGTGCCGGTCTAGCCTTATCGGGCTGCATCGGCACAAGCCCAAGTATTACCTTTTAGGATATAGGGCCGAACCAGTACGACACAATAAAACAAGGGCAGTCTTGGCCTGGCCCGATAGATAATAATTTTCCTTAATTATGACTTATTTACAATTATAAGTGAGCTCACAAATAAGAATTTTTTCATGTGATAATTTATTAGGTTTTTTTTTTCAAATTCCCTAATGAGGCTAACTCAACCTAAGAATCATTAGACCCAACACGTCTAATAAAATTACCAGGTCGTGCCGACACAGTACGATAAGCCCTAGCCCAACATGGTGTTATCGTGCTGAGTTATCGTGCCAGGCTTGATTTTGCCAGATCTAGTGGGAACTCTATAGTTGTTTTTGCTTTTGTTTTTTTTTTGGGCATAATTGGGATAAAATTATAATTTTTTAATATGTGATATGTATTTTATTATTTTAATCAATATGTTAATATGTTCATTATTCTTTGTAAAAATATTTTTACACTCTACTTATAAGGGGTGCTTATAATTTCTTCTCATAAAATTGGCTCTATTTGGATCTTTTTTTATGATATAAAAGGTAAATAAGTTTAGGAAGAGATAGGAAACATGAGAATGAATTTGTGTGAGGAGTTTCACAATAAAAGTCGAATATAACAATATCTTGATTATTAAGTCGATAGTGATGACATTACAGTAACGTTGAGTGATAAAATTAGAATTAGAATTGGAATAATGTGCATTAATTTTTTGATCTTTTGGTGGGGGTGATTGACGATGAGCAGGATGGGATGACGTGGATGCTGAACTCGCCGGAGCAAAACCTGCCGATGATACTGGCCGACAATGGGTTCGACGTGTGGATCGCCAACACCCGTGGCACTCGGTTCTCCCGTCGCCACGAGTCCTTGGATCCTTCTCAGCTGGTTCTCTCTCTCTCTCCTCCTTATCATCACCGTCATCATCCGGCTGATACTACTTTTTCCAGTTTTCTAAGGATCTACTCCCATTTTCAGGAAAATAAGGAGCAACATATTTTCATTCGACAAAATTAAAAACATCATAAAAAATACGGCGTCATATTGGATTTTTCCAAGGTGAAACTATCTTTTTTTTCTAATGCAAATCACTCCGTGGTTAGGAGCTTATCCAATTAATTCTTTAACTGAAAAAATTCATAAAATATTATCTAATTTCACTTAAATATCTCCCATTTTTGTTGATTTTTGACGAATTTAGTGTTTCATTCTTCCCTTCTTTAATCTTATTTTTCCATATGAGATTTCATTAATATATATCAATTGAAATACACGGTTGAAGCTTACATGGCACCGGACCGTAGTATCACTATCAATACGGGGTGCTGCCCACTGTCATGACAATCCACATAAACATCATCGGCAACCTTCGAAGAATAGTAGCGTCGAACATTTCAATTGTGTCAAGTTCGTGATTCAATTTTTTCGCACCTTGCTTGAGCTTTTGTATTAACCGATGCGGGGAAAAATAAAAAAATTGGGGGCAGGCTTTCTGGGACTGGTCGTGGGACGAATTGGTCGTCTATGATCTTCCAGCTGTCTTCGACTTCGTCCATGCTCGAACTGGGAATAAGAAGATCCATTACGTGGGCCACTCCATGGTAACAGCGTTTCCCTGTTCATATAACTTTCCTCATGTCAAATAATTAGATGTGCACATGAGTTTTGTGATTCTTCTGGACTGCAATGACATTTTCAAGTAGATAGGGTGGTGTTTTTGGTTCGTTATGTATTTCATGATGCCACGAGTTTGGTTCCCCGTGCTCCCTTAGCTTGAGTCTGTTGATATATAAAATTGGAAATGAACTTATCTAGATGTATAGAATTGTGGGTGTTCATGGATTAGAGCGAATTGCATTTCTCCCTGGATCTATGGGGTTGCCTTCGCATCCCTGAATCCGCCATGGATTCAAGTTTGCTTATTGTTATCAGCTTCTACCGACATTTTGTATCTCCCGGATCTCCTGGCTGTGATGGTCTTTCTTTGTTTCAGGGGACTTTGATGGTGCTGGCTTCGTTATCCGAAGGAAGGCTGGTCGACAAGCTGAAATCTGTGGCCCTCTTGAGCCCGGTAGCATACTTGAGCCACATGACGACTGCCCTCGGAGTTCTTGCTGCTAAGTCGTTCGTCGGAGAGGTAATCGATCTATAGTACCAGTATGACACCAATAGAACTTGTATTAATCAAGATACAACAAACAGCTTCCAGTCCTGCATATCAATGAATGAATCGTGGTACCTGTGAATTTGACCGCTTTAACTCCTTGCATCCTCGCGATGTGTGGTGCTCTTGTTGTCGCTCGGTCGTTTAGGCGGAGATACAGTGCCAATGCCTTTATATCAGCAGTTAGCTCGGCTCAAAAGTTGGCTAGAATAGCAAATCCCCTTTGAACCAAAGCGTTGACAGGATCTTACAGACGACCGATCTCTTGTATTCCCTGCAGATCACTACCTTGCTCGGAATCGCGGAGTTCAATCCAAAGGGGTAAGTTTGTCATAGCCTGACACCTCTTTTCACGCTAGTCAGAGCTTAAGGTTGTTTTCCCATTTTCGCTGGTGTAGAGAGGCTGTGAGTCGGTTTCTCAACCTTCTGTGCGCTCACCCTGGAGTCGACTGCTATGACTTGCTCACCGCACTGACCGGTATGACGTTATCATCTCCTCTCGGGGTTCGTTTTCCTTTTATTCCGAGAATGGCTCGTGGGTCCGGTGGAGAATAAGATTTGCTCAATGTTTTCTTTCTTGCTGCACAAACTCTTTCCTCTTATGATCTAACCGGTTCTCGCAAGGGAAACTCTGGTTTTGAGGTCGCCGTGTGATCGTATGTCTAACTACTCTGACCAACTCGATCGACTACAGGCAAGAATTGCTGCCTCAACACCTCCACGGTCGACCTGTTTCTGCAGAATGAGCCTCAGCCCACCTCAACCAAGAACATGGTGCACTTGGCTCAGAGTATGTCCTCTTATCCGTCTGGCTAGCTACCTTCTCCATTTACCATGATCACCACAGTTCAACATTAGCCTGTTTCCCTACTCGAAAAGTAGGCGCTAGACGGTAGAGCTGGAAAACACGCTGGCCCGGTCTTATCAATTTGGGCCAGCACGGCCCGAGTTACAGCATGATAAGGCAATGGTCTGATAGGCTTAGGCCCGTGTGTGGTCCAAAATGCTTATCCGGCTGTCTGGTCTGGCCTGATAATCACAATATAATTCCTAATTAATCACTTATTTTCTATTATATTGGCATTAATTATTCTAGTAAACCAATAAACAAAAGGATTTCAAAAAAATTTATCGGGCGTTAGGCTAGATCCACTCAAAGATAGTGGCATGGGCCCAGCCTAAAAAATTAACGAGCTGTGCCAGCACGATCCGATAGCCTATTGTCCCCCCTGGTTCAGGCATGGTCTTTTTATCGGGCCGGCTTGTCAGGTTGGGCTTAAAAGTTATCAACTCTACTAGGCCGGGTCACAAGAAGTATGCGACTTGTCATGCTTACAACTCGGGAATGCGTGGAGCGCTCCTGTTTGTTTCCGTTGGTTGTATGTATATATCTATCCGTATGAAGCACATTCTTGTTTCGGAAACATTGAATCGCAGCCGTGAGGGACAGGAGACTGGCCAAGTACAACTACGGCATCCCGGGCTTCAACTTGATGCACTACGGCGAGGCAGGGCCGCCGCTGTACAACCTGTCGAACATCCCCCGGGACCTGCCGATGTTCGTCAGCTACGGTGGCCGCGACGCGCTCGCCGACCCGAGGGATGTGCAGTCGCTGCTCGACAGCCTCAAGCTCCACGACGTCGACAAGCTCTCCGTCCAGTTTGTCGAGGACTACGCCCACGCCGACTACATCATGGGCGCCAATGCCAAGGACGTCGTGTACAGCCAAGTACTCTCCTTCTTCACCAAGTTACGTTCGTGACGAGCTCGGTTTCGGGTTTTCGTTACTCCCGTACAGATGAGATTGAATGAACATTCGTACGAATCTATTTTAGACCCTCCAAAATTGAGCCCGGCACGGCCCTGCTCCAAAAAAAGAAAAAAAAGAAAAAAAAGCTGGGCTTATTAGGCCAAGGGATTTCATGCCGTCCTCAGAACCATAGTTTTGAAAACTGGACTAGGCCGGCCGGATCGATCGGGAACCAACCACTCACCTAGTCCGGTTCTTATAAATACTCCAATTACACTTTAAATTAGGTTAGATCTGATTAAACCAGTCGGTTCTCTGTCAAATCAGTGAACCCAATTGAACCTGTGAGAAAACCGATCAACTTAAAATAAAAAATAAAAAATAAAAATTATTATAATATACTTATTTTATTTTATTAAACTTATATTCATATTTTATGTTGAATTTGAGACTAATATAATGATCATATTAATTATTTTTATTATAAATTATAGTTAAATTATAATATTATGTCGATTTATTAGTAATATTTTTTATTAAACATGCGATTCGACCCATTGAACCCCTGGTCCGACCCATGAACACATGAACTCATACATTGACCGGTTCCCAGGTCTGGTTTTAAAAATTATGCTCAGAACCAAAAAACAAAAGAAATTGTGATAAAAATTTGAACAATCTGCCAATTATGTTTAAAACAATTATTTTTTATTTAGGATGAAAATTGGGTCAATTGGCAAATTATGACACTAATGCGTTAAGTTTTAAGGTCAAGATTGTTTTAAGTTTTTTTTAAAAATAATGATGTCACTTATATTAAGCTAGGCCAGACGGTCCAAAATGCGAACCAACATTGTCCGGGCCTAGGTAATACGGGCTGCATCCTTTTCGGGCCGACCGGTTTTGCCCGAATTCCCAAATCTACCTGTGGTGTGATACAAGAATCGTAATTAACCACGTCTTTCAGGACTGACGATCGTGGAGATCAACGATCGCATCGCATCGCGTGGGATCGAATCGGGTACCGGAAAATCGATCGTGTGCCGTAACAGGATGTCGCAAGTAGGAAAGCATTCACGAGAGTAGCGAAACGTGCTTATCAGTCCAAGCCACCCAGGCAGGAGTTTGTCTCTTCGGACATGCGAGGACCACATGCCCACCCATCGGACATTGATGATGGCACCCTCCACCGCGTAAAAGGCACATACATGCCAGAGAAGATACTCAGAACGGGAAATAAGAGGTGGGAGGCCGGATGGGTGAAAGCTGCCACTTCATCGAGTCCCCGTCGAAACCCGCCTCTATCATCCTTATACCCGACCTCCTCGACCCTTTTTTGTTTGCTTTAGGTGGATGCGAATTCTGCACCGCATGGATACAGTCATTCACCATGGTTCAGGATGAACACCCGACGGCTGATCAAGAGCAGGGAAAGGGGAGGGCGGGAGATGAGTCCTCTGTCCAATCATCAAAAGAATCGTCTTTTTCTCTCCTCTCTCTCTTTTTTGCCCCCTTAGATATTAATCTAGCATTATCCCTTGTACAGAAAAAGGCCTACATGATCATAGATGATAAAACCCTTTTCTCCCCTTCTCCCCCACCACCAACGGCTACCGATGCATAGAGAAGATGCTCAAAGTCTGAAGACCCCACTTTCGTTGAAGAGGAAGAAGGCCCCGGACCAAGATGAAAGCCATTAGACAGTTTAATATCTTTTCTTTTCTTTTTTAAGTATGCATTCAAATTCAAATATTATAATTCTCTTATAAGATTATCAAAAACCCCGTCTGAAATTCTCGATATTATAATGATACACTGGTATGAAAAAAAATGGGGTTTATAGCACATTTTCTTCCCTTTTCCTTTTTGCTTTCAAAAATAACTGTTTCTGGACCTGAGAGGGGGCTGCCCTCTCTAGGGTAAGAGCCCACGCATGTTCTGTATCCATGCATGCATTCGAGAGATGAATGTTTCCATCTCGAGGCCATATCTTATTTGGAATCCATGCGGCTTGCGACGATAACAATAACCGGCTTTCTTTGAAATCGGCACCATTAGATTTTCACCTCGACCATTCTTCGTTCTCCAGGTCAGAGACAAGCGCCTAGGCGTGTTCAGAGATTAAGGCGCAGAGGACTTAAGCACATAACCAGGTTGTAGGGTTGTGTGCATAGTAGACATATGTCATTAGATATCGTACGAATTCTCTTATTTCAGCTGAGAGCAAGGAGAGATGAATTGCGGATCGTAATCTTCCCTTATGATTCAGATGTTTTTTTTTTTTTTCGTATGTTTTGGTCGTGACAACTCACAGACATGTATAATTATGAATAGAGGGAACGACCGCATGTGATGCATACGAAGATCACAACCTACCACTATCTCCATGACCAGCGGTAGAGATTCCATGAGAGATTGAGTGATGATTTACAAGTGCCTCCTCCATTCCCAACGAGAGGATATTATAGTTAATGGGACCTCATCACGGTGGATTCCATTCCTATATGGAATAGCTCTCGAGGAGGAAGGCTCGTATGATGGTACTGGTCACCGACTCAGAATTAATGGGGAGTAGGTTCAATCCGTAGTGCTAGTGGACTTCTGAATGCAAGACTCAGGAGCACGTCCTCTTGGTTGGCCTTTTCATGCCGAAAATTTTGGACCCATCGTAATAAGTTGATTTCATCAGTAGAGGTGCTCTTGTCGAGAATCGAATCTAAAATTCCCGTCTCCCGGTAGGACACCGATGAAAGAGGTGCAAGGGTCTCAGTGTCCCTATAAGATAAACGAATACCTTTTTCCCACAAGAGGCGCCTCTTAGAGGACGACAAAACTACATCCAATACGAACCATAATTATTGGTCCCAATTCTTAATTAGCCAAACTTTGGGACAGTTTATGGAAGTGAATAATTAGTGGGTCTAAGTATAAAATCACTCAAGATCTCTTGTAGTTAATGAAAAGACGTTTACATAAAACAGAAAGAAAGCATTGAGAGTAGTTTATTTTGGTCTTATGGGAAGGGAAAAGTATATCAATAATGCTTAAATTATCCAATGTTTTGAGCTTAATTTCTAATTTTTAGTCATAAAACTGCACTCTATGACCTAAGTCTTCACCGTAATAGATTGTTAAATTATATTAATATGAGCGCGATGATATTAGTAAAATATTGACTGACAGTGGCATGTCAAATTTATTTTATTAAAATAGTGGTGTGGCATTTGCCACGTCGCTACTAAGTCAGTATTTTACTGATACAATCACACTCACATAAATATGATTTAACAATCAATTGCGATGATGATTTAAATAAGTCGCAAAAATTAAATTCTATGATTGAGAAAATCATTTAAAAAGCTTTAAAATTTAAGTTCAAAAAATCGGATAGTTTAAATTACTCACTGTCTATTTCTCTCCACCTGTAAGCATTATCAGTTAGTCCCGAGATTCATGATCAGAGCAGTTAACCATCTAATCGATGGGATCGATTCGAGTGTCCCGGGTAAAGGCGAAACGTCACACATATCACAATCGCACCCGCGTGGTCCGGTCCACTATCAGGCTCCATTTGATCAAATGGAGTATCCTACGAGAGGAGATCTTGTAATTCCTGCCTCTCCTAAGGGTCCCGGATTCGATATCCCGGCCACCAAGCTAATGTCTGTCTAATCAGAATGGTCGTTCCTCGACAAAACATCGTGTGGATGTACACTAGAACAATGGATGTGCCACGGCTCCTTGTAATTCTGGTAAAACTAGCATACATTACATCTAAAATTGAAATTTAGCACATAAGCAGGTATAATTTCTACATGATTTATGCGAGAAGGAATTTGCGAATCTTATTATTAATTTGACTGATCGTGGGCACGCGAATACTTCTTTTAAGAGTGCCATCGATTATAAGGACTTTGAAGAAGCCTCTGTCTGTCTACTATCTCTTTTACGCTCGCAATAGGCCGACAGTTGACGAAGGTGCCGCACAGATATGATAAGAACGTCTCACGGCCGGGCGTCGGACATTGCATTATTGTTACCATTACAACGTGTATGCATCAACTTGTACTGTCGATATTGGGTTCTCCCTGTGTATTTTCCTTGTCTCTTTCTCCATGTAAAACTATTACAACTGGTACTAATAAAGACTGGCATTTGAGCACACCCATGAGTGTGATGCATCGAGTGGCAAACACTAAAGGTGGAAACAATCATTGTTTCCTCCATTTGGTCAATATTCTACGCGTCTTATGGAAGATTGTTTACGGTGCATTAGCTAAATGCGCATGGGAGCAAACCAATGATGTCCGTTCAGATGATTTGATAACCCTTTCCCTTATATGAGATTTTATATTCGAATTTTGTGAAAGAAAAATATCATATTAGAAGAGTTTAATCTCTTTAAGGGGTTGATCATACTCGAGTTTGAATTAGTAAAAACTTATTAAACTTTTGTATACCGTATGCTGGACAATGAAATTTTGGATTGTGCTGGCACGATCCACTATCTCGGGTGGCAAAAAATTCCAGTGAAGGCATGAATAGTTCTAGCCCAAATTGAACAAAATAATTATTTTAAAAAATAAATTTAACCAAGTCTATACTTGGAAATGAATTTCATATGATACGCTTCAAAATAAATTTTATACCTTAAAAAGAAGAAGGGGAACAGACCAAAGTATGATATGAGCCTACTCCTCCCTCAACTAACACAATCATTGACTACTCTTTTAACTGTTAATAATTTAATTCTAAATGTTAGTGGAATCCGCCTCTTTTGGATGCTCCTTCTGATGCTGAAACAACACAAAACATTGCTCAAAATCCACTTATATAACACCAGCGATGAGGATAGATTCATTTGGACAAACAACAGATCTAGAGGGCATACAATTAAAATTTATTGTCTGACAGATCAAAATGCAAGATTCAAAAGGGGAAATGAATTGTTTCGGAAGAATCTATGGGGGGTCTTAGGATTCATGAACACTTAAAAAACTCCATCTTTGGAGAATGGCTACAAGAGCCTTCCTTGGACCTCTATCGAGAATTCGATATGTCCATTATGTGACACCAATCCCGATCGCCTTAAGCATTTATTTGGTGAATGTCCATAATTAGACTCCCATGGAGGCAATCTGAATAGTGCTTATTCAATTGTGCTCCTCATGCCCAGGAATGGTTATTTAAAGTCATTGATCGAATCCTTGATCTCTACTGCGAAAGTTTCATTAATTGCGAGTGATTTTCATCATTTGTCTCCTTTAATGGCAGTGCTCTTTAACCAATTGTGGAAAGAAAGGAACAAAATACCGCATGGAAATGAGAAGCAAGTAGTCTTTACTTTTATGCAATTTGTCTCTGACTTGTACAGTGAATCTTTAAATCCAATATATATTGTGTTGTGGACCCCTTGTGAAGTTGACTGATGATTTCCTTTCCTCCCTTGTCAATTCTTCAGATGTAGCTTCTTTTGTTGAGCAGGAGGCTCCCAGTCAGGAAGGCTCGGATCTTCTGCTATGTTGGGGGCGAGGAGAAGGAGGGAGGGCCCATCATCATTCAACTCGGTGCGAAGAGGGCGCCAACCCAGGCATGCTCAACAGCGGTGGCTTTTGTTAATGGATTGTAGAGATCTCATTGGTTCCAGAAATGTGATTCCCATTCCTCCTTACAAGCAGAGACAATTGCACTCTCAGTCTTTGCTCGTGTTGCTCATATGACGAACCGGTACTCCATCTTGTTTCAGTGTGATCCTTCTGAGCTTACCTCTTTTGTTCATAGACAATCCACTCCTCTCGGGATTGTAGGTGTATTATCCAATAATTTTTGAGGTTGCTGGTGGGTTTCGCTATTGATCGTGTAAATGGATTAGCAGAAAGGACAATCATGTTGCCCATAACCATTGTTAGTTAGGCAAGACCTTTGCAGGTTGGCACTCACGTTTTTTTTTTTATGGGATTTTCGCTCCTAACTATGAATATATATGACTTTATTTATCAAAATGTATGAATGGAATAAACATTGAATACATTCGATAGACATAAACGGAGTTGCAGTAGAGAACCCCTCTTCCTCATCTTGAGGGGAAAGACTTATATATGTATTAGGTGTACCAAATCATAGTCCCCAAGTGGTGTAATAATTCAATTCTTACACGACACATGCATAATTTCGATACTAGTTGACAGAATTCCAGAGTTATTAAAGATTTTTTAGGCTTTTTATTTCTTCTTTAATATCTATATTGCCCCTCTTAAGTTTATGAAGATTCTAAATGATATTTTAGAATCTCTTTAAAGATTCTGAAATGATGTGTCACTTTGATTATCAAGCCGTGACACCACATGACACAACTACATGATACACCACCCTCTGCCTTCTCTGTCTTGAGACCTGTGACGACAAGATAGAGGGACTGAGACGAGATTGAGATTATAGGACAGATACAATTGCTAAAAGCAAGTCATCCATCTGGCGGAGTGCGTTTAGGATTTGATTATATTAGCAAAAAGATTAGCTTCAATCACAAACCCTTGCTCTATAATCAACTTAATAATATGTTTTGAGATCTTTGTTACCTCTTTACCAAGTTGGTTACGCGTTGCTCCCACGTTCCTCCCTTTTTTTGGTGGAGTCGTTGCTTTTATCCCATCTTGGAATCAAAATAAGAAGAGAGAAGTGCGTAGATGTAAACAAAAATGTATCTGAATTGATGATCGAAACTTGTATAAATGGTAGGGTGTGAATCTTCCGAGTCCATGTGCAACCCCTTAAAACATGAGGGAACATTGAGTCTTATCTAACCGAAGGGATCAAAGAAGAGCCTAATCTATATCGCACACCTAGGGACAACAATTCTAAATTGTACATAAATGTCTGAAATTTATTAATTCACAATTTTATCCATTATAGAAATTGGAAAATTAATCTTATGGTTATTACATATTAATCCATATACGTTACAAATTATATATTAAAACCCTATTATTTGGATTCAATCAAATCATTTAATCGGGTCAACCATTTGAATAGTATAAATCCACAATCAATGATAGATATAATTGTTAGAGTATAATTGTAAAAATAAATCCAACAAAGTCTTAATAAGACACCATGTAGAAAAGCATTTTCAAGTAAAACCTTGTTGTTAATTTTTAATAAATGATTAAGAGTTCTATTTATATATATAACAAAATTTTTAGTTCAGAATCGAACTCGTGAATTCCCACCGTGCATGCAAAGTACGGGACATCTGCTAGTATTTATAAAAGTCACGACTCCTGAGGGGAGAAGAATGGAGAGGGGTCGATGTTGGCCAGCGGTGGACGCCACCATCTTAACAAGATCGCTAATAATCTCAATTAAATAATGAAAACGTTGTGAGTTTATAAGAAAGTTAAGTACCGTCACATATTAATTTAAATTTTTAAGTGGCATGGGTCCGATCCGTTATGAGCTTATAACGAATTTAACAAGGTATAAGAGCCAGTAAGCTCGCACCTCGCCCGACTCGAGTCCATAAGCTTGGCTCGTGGTTAGTTGATATAAGCCCAAGTACAGAAGAAAATTGCCTGACTCGTGGCCAATTGTCTCCCTCGTTCGAGACTGGAAGAAGAATACGCGGCTCGTAAACAGTTGAGAGCAAGTGTTTAATGGCACGTGGCAATGTGGTGGCAAAGTGAACCACGTTGCCATGTGAGGACGGGTATTGAGATATACAAATATCATATCGATTAAATGAAGAAAACATTGTAGGCTTATAAGAATGTTGAGTACCGCCATATATCGGTTAAAACTTTTAAGTGAAAATAGGTCCGATTCTTCCTAAGTTTACAATGAATTTAACATAATCGGGGTGATGGTAAGTGTAGAGTCGCCATGAGTGGCCCTCTTATCTTTTCGAGGAGATGAGAAGGGGCCACAAGCACTCTGTCACTGCCGTGTCACGGAAAAATAAAAAAGAGGAAGGAAATGTTTTTAGTACTGACTTAATTAGAATGAAATATGTATGTATTATATTGTATTTTTGCCGTAATTTCTCTTTCTATTATTAATAATAATTAAAAATAATCTCCAAGTTTGAATCCAGGTAGGGGCAAATGGAAATTTTCGGTCCCCCAATCATTTGACTGTTCAAAGGCACTATGAATTATTACACTCATCTCCTAAATATATATAATTGATCATGGCCGTTAATTAAGTTAATGCGCAGTTTAGGTCGGAAAGGGTTCCAAAAGGTGAAGAAAAGGGGGGAAAATGGATGGTCAGTTTATTGGAGGGTCTTCCCAAAGTTTATATACTGAGTGACTCAATAAATTATACAAGGAGATGAGTGAAATAATAATTAAATTTAGAAATAAAAATGCTAAAATATCATAAAAATATCATAATTAAATTTATGTTATTTTTGAGGATTTACGCGATTTAGTTTATATCTAAAATTTAATTTCATAATAAAATAAGATCAAATTTCAAACGCTGCCCCTCAAGATGAACAAATAATATCATAAAATGATTTTCTTGAATCCTGATCTTTAGCATTTACTCTAATTTAAGCGGATACTCTTATCGAATGCTAATTTTGAAGGCTGAACATTTTATATATCATCGATAAAGTGATTTATATACCCATTTGCAGTCGTCACCTTATCATATATTGATTGTTGGATATCCTACCGCAATCATCTTTTCTAATTCATGCTTGCATCACATTTTATGTATCAATCGTTTTATATTCCACCAGCAGGGTGGTCATTACATTTGATGTCTCAGTTGTTTTATACCCACCATTGTATAACGTTTTCTTGATATCTTCAAAAACTTGGAATTCTCACGTCGGCAGCTATATATGCGCGGCAAATTTGTTAAGATCGGGATGCTCTAATAACGGGTCAAATTTTATATAAGGTGAGAGGACAAGAAAATTTGAAGAGAAAGCTAGTGGCCTGGGAGAGAAATAATATAATGAGACTCACCTTTTTATATGAGCACAATAATAATAAATATAAAATTTATAATCCAAAAATATCACAAGATTATTTAAATAAATTTAGATTATTTTGAAAATATGGTATATTTAATTTATTTAATATCTAAATTTTAGTTTCTTTACAACGGTAAAGTCAAAATCTGCAACAGGATCCTATAACTTCAAGACGTGCACCTATAAATAGAGGCCATCTCTGGATGTGCATATAGCAGAAAGACATGCTGTTGCTAATACATTTTTGAGCCCTATAGATGGATGATGGTGAGAACAACAATCACAAGGGCATGAAGAAGAAGAAGCAGCCGCAGCCCGCTGGCGGGAAGATCTCGGGATCTTCTATAGGGCTGATATTCATGCATGCTGATGGTACGGATAAGGTCTTCATGGCCCTGGGCTTCCTTGGAGCTGTAGGCGATGGGTTCACCCTTCCTCTGATGTTGTTCATCAGTAGCCGCTTGATGAACAACATCGGCGGAGCTCTGGGTCATACTACCGATGTGTTCCTCCACAACATCAATAAGGTTTCTCTCAAACTGAGTATCGATTCAGATTCTCTTCAGCTGGACTAATCTTACCTCGTGCCTGTTTACTTCCGCCATTCCTAAAACTATGGATCAGTCAGTAAGCTTACCTGTGATGTGAAGGAATACATGTGATTACCAATGAATCTTTTCATTGACTCGTCGACCAGTTAGCTTGGTGATCCCGAATTCATCCCTTGTGATTTCACAGCTTTAGATGCAATCGAGGTTCCTTTATATGATGGTCTTTGCTGAAGCTTTTGATACTTTTGATGGCACAGAATGCAGTGGCTCTCTTATACTTGGCTTGCGGCTCATTCGTTACCTGCTTTCTAGGTATGTAATTAGAATGCAGCAACTTCTCACGAGCTTTGCTATATCCTCCTAATTACTCAAAGTGGCCCGAACTGTAAACTTTTTCAACATTCAAGAGCATAATGGAGATATATGAAGCTAGATAGTCTCTTTTGATCTTCGTGGATTGTTCATTCCATTCAGAGGGATACTGCTGGACCAGGACGGGAGAGAGGCAGGCAACGAGAATGAGGCACAGGTACTTGAAAGCATTGCTAAGGCAAGACATTGGTTACTTCGACTTGCATGTAACCACCACATCGGAGGTTATCAACAGTGTTTCTAACGACAACCTCATCATTCAAGATGTTCTCAGTGAGAAGGTTATACCGACCAATCAACGATTTCTGAGGAACAACAAAGTTTCACGGCTAATCATGCATTAAACTGTAATGCGTTTTCCTTGCAGGTCCCAAACTTCCTGATGAATATGGCGATGTTCATCGGGAGCTACATCGTGGCCTTCCTGATGCTGTGGAGGCTAGCCATTGTCGGCCTCCCCTTCATTGTCCTCCTCGTGATCCCGGGCCTCATATACGGCCGTACACTGATGGACCTGGCTCGGAAGATCCGGAGTGAATACAATCGGGCTGGGATGATAGCTGAGCAGACAGTGTCCTCAATCCGCACCGTTTATGCCTTTGCTGGGGAAAGCAAGATGATAAGTGACTTCTCGGTGGCCCTGAAAGGCTCGGTGAAGCTAGGCCTCCAGCAGGGCCTAGCCAAGGGCTTGGCCATCGGGAGCAACGGTCTGGTGTTTGGGAAATGGTCCTTCATGTGCTACTATGGAAGCAGGATGGTCATGTACCATGGCGCTCAGGGCGGCACGGTTTTCACCGTCGGTGCTGCCACTGCTCTCGGTGGATTGTAAGCTTCAATTTCCTCCATCTCATACCATCTTTCCGTATATGGGCTGATGAAAGTGGTTCGACGCTTTTTTAATTGGGAATTTATTCTATATTAACTCTGAATAGATCACTTGGAGCTGCTTTACCCAACTTGAAGTGCTTCTCCGAAGCATGTTCAGCCGCAGAAAGAATAATGGAAATGATCAACAGAGTGCCCGAGATTGACTCCTATAAAATGGAAGGTGAAATTCCTGACAACATCTCGGGCGATGTTGAGTTCAAGAATGTCAATTTCGCGTACCCATCAAGACCCGGGAGCCCGATCTTAAGGAATTTTTGCCTAAAGGTACAAGAAAACTAGATAAATAAAACATTACTGGCGAATGTTGGTAACTGCACCATTAGTTTGGTCCTGTTTTCAGTATCAGACATTTCTTACGGTTGTCTGAAGGTTCCTGCCGGTCGGACAGTGGCACTGGTAGGTGGGAGCGGATCGGGGAAATCAACAGTGATATCGCTGATCCAGAGATTCTACAACCCGAATTCGGGAGAGATTTTTCTTGATGGGGTGGGTATTGAGAAGCTGCAGCTCAAGTGGCTAAGGTCACAGATGGGACTAGTGAGCCAAGAGCCTGCACTCTTTGCCACCTCCATCAGAGAGAACATCCTCTTTGGCAAGGAGGATGCCTCTTTGCACGAGATCTTGGAGGCTGCCAAGGCATCCAATGCCCACCGCTTCATCTCCCAGTTGCCTAAAGGATACGATACCCAGGTTCGTGTTTAGCTTACTGCTATATTATGGCTTCTGGTGAACGATGAATTCAAACTGTCAACTACCGCGGAAGATGTTCCAGGTCGTGTGTGGCTCGAGACCATAGCTAAGACATGATAGCAATCCACTTTGGTCAGTTGGCAATGCGTTCTGGGAAATCACAATTACGGCTAAAGAATAAAAATCAAAGGTTCCACTTTAGAAAACGAAATAATGCATCTTTCTATCAGAGAGAGAAAGATCGAATCAAATATAAAGAGGGTTCAACTTGTTTACTCGGAATATTGGGCAAATACCATTAGGTGGTCAAGGGAAGTGACTTCCAATCACTGCTGGACCCGACATCGATGGCCGACTTCCCTGAGACCTCCTGGTTGCACCAATTGACTAGTCTCAATTTTCGTGTCCTTTAAAAAGGAATCATGGTCCAACAGCAATCAAACAATCAACAGTTCGAGTCTAATGACAGTTCATTGACCTTTATATCTGGTCCATCAGGATATCAATTAAGACCTTGACGTGAGCGCCCTCTATGGACCGTAGATCAACAGGTAGCCCCCCGGGGCCACCCTATCCCCCGAGTGCCACCCACGCTAATCGGCAAAATAGACAGTTAAAATTACAATAAGAAAATTTTCATTGTTTAATAGTTTGACTCATTAGGAATATGGATTTGTAGAAATTAATTGAATTTATGAATGCTTGTGTGTGGATTTGCCCCAATGAAGTATGGACATGTCACTAGAATTTCTAAAACAAAAATCATAAATAACGACAAAACTAGCGGCAGTTTACTGTCTCAGCTGCAATCATTATCAATCGACAGTAGGAGTTTCCTGTGCAGTGTGGCCAGTCGGTCCACCGGAAGGATGCTCCAAACTAAGTAGGATTCCACCATATCACTAATGGGCTACAATATCTCCAGAAGATCCAATAGGGCCAATTGTTTTCATTTTTCGAAGATTTTATTTTCGGACAAATCTTAGTTTGGTTGATTTTCTTTATTCTCCACTATTTAGAACTTTGTTTCACTTTTACCATTTTCATGATATTTCCATGTGTCTACCATGATAAGTTCATGTGTAAATTCATTTGTGAGCAACTAACGATTTCAAGTTTTCCAGTTCTTGTCGTCATGTAAAGGTTTAAGGCAAATATCTGATAATCGAAGGATGAAACGGGTAATGTTTTCGGCAATGTGTAGGTAGGCGAAAGAGGGGTTCAGATGTCTGGTGGTCAGAAGCAGAGGATTGCTATTGCGAGAGCAATGATCAGATCCCCGAGAATTCTCCTCCTCGATGAGGCCACCAGTGCACTGGACTCCAAGTCTGAGCAAGCCGTCCAAGAAGCCCTAGACAGAGCTTCCATCGGCCGCACTACCATAGTTATCGCTCACCGGCTTTCTACCATAAGAAATGCAGATATCATCGCAGTTGTCCAAGATGGGCAGGTAGTATTACTACTTGGGAGTCATTTCATTAATTCCTATTGATGTTGATGGATCCATGGCGAGTCATATTCATTAAATTCTTTTTATTTTTGTTTAAATTTATCGAGGTCATGGAGATCGGCTCACATGACAAGCTGATCCGGCACAAGGATGGTCTCTACACCTCGCTGGACCGGCTCCAGCAAGCCAAACCAAATGAAGTCTCAAACACCAACGCTGCTGTAACCAACATCTTGAGCTCCCCATCCAACACCTTGGCTGATATGAACAACACCAGCGGCCACCAGCTCTCTGTGACGAGCCACTTGAGCTCTACGAGCCAGTTCTCTTCATCCGTCCAACCGGGAACCACTCCTGACAATAGACCACTACCCACTTCATCCTTCCGTCGGCTCATAGCCCTGAACCAGCCAGAATGGAAGCAGGCAGTGCTGGGTTGCCTGAGTGCAGTACTCTTTGGGGCAGTTCAGCCCATATATGCGTTCTCGATGGGATCGATGGTCTCAGTGTACTTCTCAGTCGATCATGATGAGATCAGGGATAAGACAAGGACTTATGCCCTCTGCTTCCTAGGGCTGGCTGTGTTCTCCTTGCTAGTTAATATCAGCCAACACTACAGTTTCGCTTACATGGGGGAGTACTTGACCAAAAGGATAAGGGAGAGGATGCTTTCCAAGATATTGACATTCGAAGTCGGGTGGTTCAACGAAGATGAGAACTCAAGCGGTGCCATTTGCTCTAGACTTGCTAAAGATGCCAATGTGGTAAACATTCTCTAATCGTTTCAAATTTTCACCGGCTACTACTAAGACGTGGATATCCCTCTGCAATTGGAAACTGGGCACCAGCGATTTCATCGATCTATTAACTTGATTCTCTTTGAGCAGGTGAGATCTCTGGTGGGTGATAGAATTGCTCTGCTGGTGCAGACAATCTCAGCAGTGACCATAGCGTACACAATGGGCATTATCATTGCATGGAGGCTAGCGCTAGTGATGATAGCGGTTCAGCCCATAACAGTGGTTTGCTTCTACACAAGAAAGGTGCTGCTGGGGAGCATGACTCGGAAGGCAATCAGAGCGCAAGACGAAAGCAGCAAGCTTGCAGCAGAGGCTGTCTCCAACCTCAGAACCGTTACCTCCTTCTCTTCCCAGGATCGGATTCTCCGGATGCTTGAGAAGTCCCAGGAGGGACCCAGAAGGGAGAGCATCAAGCAGTCATGGTATGCCGGGCTCGGGCTCTGTGCATCCCAGAGCCTGACTTCCTGCACATGGGCCTTGGACTTCTGGTATGGTGGTAAGCTCATCTCCGAAGGCTATATCTCTGCAAAAGCGCTCTTGCAGACCTTCATGATCCTGGTGAGCACCGGGCGAGTCATAGCAGACGCTGGGAGCATGACGTCGGACCTTGCCAAGGGCTCCAACGCTGTCGGTTTGGTGTTCACAGTTTTAGATCGGTATACTAGGATTGAACCCGATGACCCAGATGGGCTCCGACCTGAAAAGATAGAAGGCCACATAGAAATTCGTAATGTGGAATTCGCGTACCCAACTAGGCCTGATGCTGCAATCTTCAAGAACTTGTCGATTAGGTTTGAGGCTGGGAAATCGACGGCACTGGTTGGCCAAAGCGGGTCTGGCAAGTCGACAATCATCAGTCTGATCGAGCGGTTCTACGACCCACTGAAGGGCACTGTGAAGATCGACGGCCGGGACATCAGATCATATCACCTCAGATCATTAAGGAAGCACATAGCGCTTGTCAGCCAGGAGCCCGCACTGTTCGCGAGCACCATTAGGGAGAACATCACGTATGGAGCATCGAAGGAGGTGGACGAGGCGGAGATCGTCCAGGCGGCCAAGGCGGCTAACGCCCACGACTTTGTGGCATCTCTCGAAGACGGCTACGACACATGGTGTGGCAGCAGAGGAGCGCAGCTGTCTGGTGGGCAGAAGCAGAGGATTGCCATCGCCCGGGCAATCCTAAGGAGCCCGGCAATACTGCTGCTGGACGAGGCAACGAGCGCGCTCGACAGCCAGTCAGAGAAGGCTGTCCAGGAAGCGCTGCAGCTAGTGATGGTCGGGAGGACCAGCGTCTTGGTGGCCCACAGGCTAAGCACCGTCCAGAGCTGTGACCAGATTGTCGTTCTGGATAAGGGGAAGGTGGTGGAGAAAGGGAGCCACTCGTCCTTACTGGCCAGAGGGCCGTCGGGAGCTTACTATAAACTGGTCGGCCTCCAGAGAACAGGAAATTCTGCACATGTGGACTAGATTGAGAGGGAGAATTGTATGGCTTGTAATCGCCGAACTTGCTAATCTACTGTACATGAGAAAATGGAAGAATTTGATCCCTTCAAAACTCCGGCTTGGAAATTCAAAGTTGGGATGAGAAAATTGCATACATCGTCCGATGTCTGAATTGGACAGGGAAAGGAGTCACCTGCTCTACGTAAAAACTGAGCAGAAGTAGGATGGAGGGGACAATCGTGAATGGGCGTTGAACATTGATGTTGATTGTCCTCAATTGTGATGGAGCAAAAATGAACAATATAAAACGTGGAGACTGATTCTGAAATAACAGAAATCTTTTGGAGTTCCGCAGCAAATACTATTTGCAAGCGAAGTATCAAACTCCGTAGAATACTTCACCGTAAACCGACGCGCAGAACGGCTAAAAATATCTGACAATTATCCGTTGCTTCTCGCCCCGGGTAGCTGAAGCACCGTCCAGCAGCCGCTCCCGCCACCGCTGACGTCACGGCGGCCGGAGGCAGAGATGTCTCCTCATCTCCTATCATGTTCCGCGTCGTGTCCAGTCATCACCTGCCGCATATCGACTGCCTCTCCATCGCGCTCTTCTCCCCCGTCCTCCGCCTCACTGCTGCCGCTCTCCTCCACCTCCTCTTCCGCGCTCCAATGCCCTCACTTCGATTCGTACTAATAAAAACCTCCTTTTCGATTGAAATTATAGGCTGTAATGGTGCTAGTGGTGATTTGTGGTTTTGCGTCGATAATTCGGGTTGGCAGGTGCTCGGGCTGCTCTCATGAACTCAATCTCCACCGACCCGTGGTTGTGGACGAGGCCACGGATTTCTTCAAGAGCATGGGGGTCTCTGATTTCACATTCGATAGCTGCAGGCTGGTAAAATGTTCTTGTTGCTTATCGGCTTAAATCGCACTCTTTTTGAGGAAAGATTCAGTCTCTGCTTTCTTATAGATCGAATTCAAATTGCAAAGATTAATTAAAGGCCAGAAATGTCGCGTTTAGCCGCTTAGAACTTTCCCTTTTTCCAGCTTCTGTTATAGTTTCTATTGCCAGTCTGATACCTTAGTAGGAATCTCCAGAGTTGTTCCAGTAATTTCAGTTAATGCTCGTCGCCTATGTGGCATAGTGTCTGTGAGAAATTTTGTTGGAACATTAGAGTTTTGGTCACATTGCACCACATCATCCCCATAAGCACCCGTTTAATGGAGCAAGTATAAACCTCAATATAGCGCTACCTGGATAAAAGAAATGATATTATTCTGCAATATAAATGAGACTGCGCATCTCAGCAACTATCAAAAAATTGAACGGTCATAGTAACTGCCTATCTGGATGTACATAAACTAAACTTTCCATAGGCATGGAGGAAATAGAGACTATGATCTATGTCCTTGGAGGTGGTCTAGCTAACATAATGTCATAGGAAGTCAAATTGCCAAAACTCTAACACTTTCCTAGTTTTAATTTGGTGTCCCTCATGCACAGTGGGAATGGCGTTGCCGTGCAAAACTGGCTGTTCGCGGTTCTCCCCTGAATCCACTCATTGGACTTTATGAAGAAGGGACACATAATGTAGTCGATATTCCTCAATGTAAAGGTTAGTCTAGCTTGTGATATGTTCTCACATTCAATGAAATCAATTTGGGGTATTTCCAAATACTTCTAGTTAATTATTGATCCTCTTAATTGCAGCGCACCATCCTAAAATCAATGCCACTGTAGAACTATTGAGGAAAGGTATGTGTGGAAAGTTTGAATCTCAGGGCAGTCTTTTATAATATTTTTCTCTATTTACTGTTGATTCCTTTCAATAACAATGAATTAGGCATTAAACAGTTGAATGTTGAACCGTATGATGAGGATCAGGGGACTGGTGATCTACGATATGTGCTGGTAAATATACGATTTGAGCTAATTACATAAATTTGCGCTGCAAGATTTTACTTTTATGCTTTTTAAATTTATGGTCAACGTTTCATACCTTTCTGTGTTTAACAGATGGCAGTGACTACATATAATACGTCTCTTCCTGCATCAGAAAGATATCTAAATGGTACTGACAAACTCGCATTCTCATACTTTATTCTGGTGAAAGTATCATGCAGCTCCTAATAATTGGAACACAACGTTGTTCTTCATATTTCTCATGTTGTTAAATTGATTTTGTCAATAGGAAGAGTTCAAGTTTCTCTGGTTTGGAATTCAAGGAATGAAAATTCACCCAATGCAGAAAAGTTGAATGAGTTGGCTTTTGTATGGTGATTGACTTTATCTTCTATATGTTTTTGCTAAATATGGGAGATACTGATTTTCAGTTGCATACATTGTTATTTGCCAGTTTCTTTGGAGGAATGGTGGGTTAAAAAGCAAAGTTCCGTTGATCCATTCTGTGTGGGCCAATTTTCAGACATCCACAAACAATGTGAGATATATTAATGAGTCAGCTCTCTTGAGAGAGTGCACATGACATTCTTGCCAGGGTGTCTTGCTTTCGTGATGTAAACAGACAAAATATATGTTTGTAAACTGTGGATGCAGGTTATTTTTGGAAACAGATGGAGACATCTTTTAGGAGATAGGGAGTTCTGGGAACACGTAGGAGGCATTGATGTTTCATTGGATCCATCAAGTTTTGCCCAAACAAATACGCAGGTACATGACCCTGATGTCTGTAATAGTCTTTTCACTTATTTTGAATGCCAATTTGAATGGCTGCTTCTTGAAGTTGAACTACAGTCCACAGTGGTACCCGTTGTATCCTCACTTTCCTGGTTTTCATTCCCCTGCATAATTTGTTGATTAACTGTCATGTCATTTTGACATAGTAAGCGGAATACCCTTTTTCAAGGAGGAATAATCATGTAAATGTCATTTAAGATTAGCTTGTCTTTTTCTTCAGGCTTTTGAAAACTTGCTCTGGAAGCTGCAGAAGTATGTCCCTTATGGTGCATCAGTTACAGACTTGTATGCAGGAGCTGGTGTGATTGGACTGTCTCTAGCTGCCACTAGAAAATGCAGGCAAGACTCTTCCACTTCTTCAGTAACTTCTCTGGTACTTCAGTTGTCATATTGATATCCTTATTCTCATCTTATAGGTCAGTGAAATGTGTGGAGATCAATAAGGATTCCAAGCAATCTTTTGAGAAGACAGTCGAGCGATTTCCAAAGTCAGTGGACTGTAGCATCGGTTGGCACCAAGCCGACACCGCAATTGTAAGTGTGCAGAAACTATGAAACCACAGTACAAGACAAACATTTGCCGGACAACTTATTTTCTCTATTCCTTTGTTCACTTGTTTTCACGAGTTTCCAGTTTTATTTAGTATACTCAATTAGTGGATTATATTCTGGTGACTCCAGAAACCAAGTTCTTGGCTCATGGGATCAGATGTGGTCGTAGTTGATCCTCCTAGGAAGGGACTGGATCCTTCACTGATTGATGCACTACGGATGATTGCTTTAGTTGAAAGAAAGGAAACAAGACCATTACCTGAGAGGTATTGCAACTTACAGTAAACTCGATCTCATGTATTGGAGCTCTTGAACTTCATTCCTTACACATGTATCATATGTAGTGCTTTGAAAGTTGAGGAGGAAAAGAGACCGTGGATTCTTCGGGCAAGGGAAGCTTCAGTTCAAGTCGGAAAAGGTTTGAGTTTGCAGAGTAATAAAGTCTTGGTGCCAGAAACCCTCATCTATATAAGCTGTGGCTGGGAAAGCTTTAAAGAGGTATTTACAGCATTTTCCTTTATATTTTGGAAAAGTGACGAATTTTGTCTCACCCCATGAATTCCGTATCAGTTGTGCAAGGACCAAGCATAAAAAATATCAGTTCTGCAAGGGGGAAATCTTGGGTATAGTCATAAGTCCCAGTAATCTAAATAGTACATTAGCCAGCACCTGGAAGTGATGGGTCCTTAGTGTTACCAATATTGGTGATTAGATTTAATGAGCTAATCACTTATGAATATTAACAGGACTGTAAGGCTTTGGTATCTGGCAAGGTGTGGCACTTGCAAAATGCACATGGATTCAACTTTTTCCCAGGCACGGGAAGGTACATATTATTTTATACTGAATTTTTTTTATTACTAAGTCACATAGTCCATGCAGCTCTGCAGCATTTTAATTCCTAAGACAAGGAAAGAGAAAATATATAACTGTGAAGTAACTTTTGATTCTGATTTGGGTGTGTAATCTAGTGCTAGTGACAGCTGCTATAGCTGATTATACCCTTTTCATCCATAGTGTCCGCACTTTCCTATCACTTTGGATGTCTTTTTAATGTTGAAAACCAGCTAATGGTCGTAGAATGTAGTTGTATATAAAAGTATGCATCCAATTAATGGAGAAAATTTGTTGAACATATACTGAATATATATATATATATATGTATATACATGATGATGTTCTAGCTCAGTCATCATGGTAGAAGTGTCTCTGTTCAGGATCAGGAGCTTGTAGTAACACCCGTGATGATGTGCATCAATTAGAAATAGTTATGTTCATTAGCTTTGCATTTGCTGTAGTCAGATTGATTCCAAATAAAAAGTGCCATCTGCTGCGTATTTGTGTTTTATGGATAAGATTAGATTCCCCATTCGGAAGTTTATGTTTTTTTCTCCGTCTCTGCAGCATAGAAGTTTTGGCCATCTTCAAGAGAGGGCCTAGGGTGCAGCTTAAGAAAAAGAAAACTGAGAAGAAAAAGAAGAGACGATTGCAAGGTAAGCTATCAGACGAATAAAAATTAGGGCAGAGACATCTTCTCCAAGAGCCAACCCGACTAGGAAGTTGTATCCAAGAGGAAGATAATGTAATTCACATCCCGTTTAATTTATCATCATTTTGTCTGTCGTATCAAACTCAATTGTCACGAGAAATTCGATACATGTCAACCATCAGGGTTTTCTTTCGGTGGAGGGTATTTTTTCGCACCATTCATCCCTCTCGTCTACCGTTCATTGTCTCAAGGAGTTTCTGCTGTGTTTGTTGCATTTGAGTCTATTCTGTGATTGAAGTTAGAGATTGAACTGTCAAAGCAGGAAACATTTCAGTCTCGTTGAAGTTATGGGTTTCTAGTGTGATCAATCTCGGTGAAATAAATAGACATTGGCGAGGATTCAAGAATGAAGTTACCAGCAGCCATCAACCAAAAGGAGACCTTGTACAAATCATGTACTGCGGAATTAGTGTGTACAATAGGGGAATTGCATCCTCCTATGTTGCTTTCACCGTCACGAGAAGAATATCCAGCTTGTGGTTAGTTATGTCAATGGGAGCTCGAGGGTAGGCCACATGAGTAGTAGTTACAAGTAAGCTAGAGGTATTAAACGGATGGTCCATACTAATTTAAAACCATATTAGTTTAAAATATGCTTAAAATCATTTGCCCATTAAGTATAATATATCAGTTTAGTTACGAGTTATGGTTCATCAAATTATGAACCAATTTGGAATCGAGCATAAGTAGTCCAGTTACAATTAACACTAGTTTGAATTGTGAGCTATGATTATTTCCTTTTTTTTCTAATTTTTTTTAAAATTATTTAAAATGAATGCTTCTTTAATTTTTTAAATTGTAAAAGTTCTATGCTAGTTTTCAAAATATTTTAGATCGACTCAATAAGAAAATGTACCGAGTTCAACATATCCATTTTTGGATTTGGCTCACAATCTTCATTTAACCTAATAAAGGTAGTTACATACTAGTTCAGAAGTAGTCTGCGCTGGATTTCCGAGCTGAAGCACGTGTAACATCTCTAAAGCATGGGCCGTAGCAGGCCGACGGGTCAAGAGGACAGATACCACCGGATTTTCAAATATCGACCCGTCAAAACCCGCTAACCTAGAAAGAAAAGAAAGCAGATGACGATTCGTAAGTCATCCATACGTACGACCCGAGCTGCTCACGCCCATGCGCTCCTCCAAAAGGAAAAGGAGTGCATGAGTTGCCGTCCCATACATCCATCTTACCACCGTCAGAATTGAAGGATTGTGCATAGGCAACTGCCCCAGAAACAAATTAAGCCCGAAATGAGCGAGGTCCGCACTTCTAGCTCCAAGCGCCATGATTATGACAAACACACCGAACATCCACATAAATATATCAGCGGTGAACCGCATGTAACTCATTAGCTACGATAACAGCCATGCATGTGAACATACGTTAATGATAAAGGACCAACAAAGGACAAGGAAAGAGTATCGGTTTGAGGAGAATAATACCCATTGCAGAGAGCTGTCGCAAAAAGAGTGGCAAACGTGGCACGTAAAGAGACCTTTCAGTGCCCCCATCTTGTCCGATCAGCGTGATCTCAGCAGACATGGCAAAGGCTATTTCATATATTACGCCACGGGGAAGGAGGAAGACAATGAAAGGCGAACACGCGGCATTGTGAAAACTAGGAGCACGGCCAGGGAACATTGTTTTCGGGTCCGACTAGACCCATATGTTTGTTTCTCAGGGTTTCTGATCTTTACATCTTTGAGTGACCAACTCGAACCTGAACCCGGTGCCATGACGTATTGAGGATCCCTCTCAAGTTCCAAATCGTTTCAACGCTCTCGGGTTGGACATTTCCTGCTACATCCACCTGCCCATTTTACGAGGAAAAAGATAGCAACAGATTATTGAAAGCAGGTCGAGGACATAATACCCAGGACAACCTCTTATAATGGGTAAATATCTAGAGAGAACATGATGTTTGAGTTCTGCCATGGAACTTACTAACACTGTTAGTGCAGTAATTAGAATGTGAAACACTCCTTAGCTATTGGAAATGAATCCCTGACCATTGTAGAATAGCTATATGGACCGAATGAATTGGTCCAAATTGGTTCACCGAGAAACATTTTCCATCTATCCATTGCTCAATAACCATTTTTTTTCCATTCATTTCCATTCAGCCACAGCCATAGGTTGCCATTAATATAAGACTAGACCCTCCACACTCATTATGGAACCACATAGGAACAAGATCCTAGTCAAAGGACGAGCTACACTAATACCCTAAAGAGAGCCTTTCATACCATTTTATAACAAGGAGTTTATTTATCCTATCCCCATGAACACCGCACAAGCCATAGATCCAGTTAAGCCAAAGAATATTGATGGTTTCCATATAGTTTGTCTTCTTTCATTTTTCTTCACAATCATTGTGGTGGTTAGATTTATTAAATTTGTCATCATCCTTGTGCAAATAGTAATTTTAACAAGGCTGAATTCAAAAGAGAAAAAAAAAATATATATATATATATATATAAAATTTGGCCCTCTCATGAAACAATGCCAAAAGCAAAAAACAGCTCCATGAAATCGCAAAGAAATAGAAGTATTATAAAACGTGGTTGAGTCCAATTTTCGCCCTGATCATTGAAATAAGGGTAACTTTTCTGTACGTGAGACACTTATAATTGGTTTTTGTAATCGAACAAATTAATTACCAATCCAATACAATATAATTAAAATAGCGAAAAGCAAAATAAACAGCATTTAAGAATTAAGAAGTGATAAACTAGAAACAAATCTGCAAAGATAAATACTATATATAAGTGATAAAAAAGTTGAAAAATATAATTTGGAAAATTTTCCCTGGAAAATGTTGAAAGACAACCCTGTGAAGCATGGTGATGAAAGCTGAGGAATTTAGAGCACCTCTATATGCTTACCATGCCTTATTGGGTATCTATTGCTGAGAGGGGTCATAAACAACAATTTATATGACTTAAAGTTGGCTCGTGTAATACTTTTAATTCAAATGCCTCAGTTCTATCAAATCATGGTTATGAATTATAATTCCTAATAAAAATAGAGTAATATTTTCTGACAATCATGGGTGAAGTTTAAGGAATTAAGTTTTACCATAAAATTCTAGAATTCCTTCATGGTCCAAAGTGCCTTTTTTTTGTGGTGGGGGAGGGGTGGCGCGCACAATGGTCCCGAGTGGTTTAATCAAGTAAAGAAAACAAAAATGAACATACCGCTTTGGCAACAATCTCAGTGTTGGTAGGGACATCCACCGTGGCTTCAAAAAGAACCCATGCCCACTTGTCACTGCTAATATCATCTGCAACATATGGAATTCCAGGCTTCTGATACCTAGAGGCCTCGAACCATGTTTTGCCACCATCAATGGAGATATCGACTCTTTCAATGCCACGACCACCTCCTGATACTGCATATCCACAAACTTTTACCTGCAAGATGTGGCTCTGCCTGATTATCCTCCAAATAACAGAATAGAAAAGTGCAAATAAATAACTTACGACATCAACACAAAATCTGTCATCGGCACTAAAATTTTTGGATGATGATGGCTTCTTTTGAGGCCATACTTGAATTTATTTCTTAAGGGAGAGAATGTAAGTTTCTAAAGAATATGTTCTACCAGCGAAGAAAACAACATTTATCAAGATGAGAGTATTTTGAATCCATGAGGGAATATAATTTCATCAAGATGAGACTATTTTGAATCCATTCAACTACAATATGAAGAGAAGATAGTGAAAAGGCAGCTTCTAATGAGTCCATGAGGGTGAACAGCAGATCATTAAAGCCAACCAGATTCACTGGAATGCATGTAATGACCCTAATTAACTGTTACTTTTTCTCTTGAAGGAAAAATAAGTACATACATTGTAGAAAAGTACATGCAATGATAGGAGCAGAATTCATTCAACTACAGGTAAGTCAGTTTTCCTTTTTCTAAGTGGCAATCCGAGTACTTTCTTCTTCCAAGATTTAAATCAGCCCATTGTTAGAGCTTGGGTTGTGATTTCAAGATTTATCCAGGTCCATTAGGTTTTAACACAATTCAGTAGAGGAAATCTGAGAATAGTTACATGGCTCGTGGTTGATTAGGTAAAATTTAAACATATCAACTCAAGAATGTTATCACCATAAGATTTTGTATCACAAATACCAATCAGCCCAATAGTACTGATGAATGAGAAGTATCAGTAAGTTTACTCTCATATGCAGATAATATTAGCAAGAAGAATAACCTATATTTAGACCATCAGAACTTAGTCTCACTCAGAGACAATCGTGCATAATGAGAAACACTTGAAAAGACAATCAAGCGATACACTGACTCTCACTTTGAGATAGTAAGAAGCACCATTCTGATAGGCAAGTGAAGTATGAAAGGCAACTGATTGACGAAATAAGAGACTGATAAAACTGACCTTTCCAGGTTCAATTGCATTCACATCCTCCAAGGAGCATATGGCAGACTGCCAGGAAATAGAAAAAGATTAAATGTGTATGTGACATTGAGACGGAAGGACAGCGAAATTTAACTATAAGGCGATTACAGATCACCAGCTTTAACCTCATAGTGAATATTTTCTAGTAGATCATATCCGATCATTAAATTTACCCTCTTGTTCACTATGGAGAGGAAACAGCAACAAATTACCTGAACAGGGAAATCCATCTGTGGCCTCCTTGAATCCCAAATAATGTTATCCCAATTTACTGAAGGAGGAAATATTTTATAATCCTTTGCCATAAAGAAACCCTGCAAGTCAGTAATTCAAGCTCATGAGTTTGACACAGAAGATCATGCAGTATATTAACTTTGAGAGGGGGGAATGTGCACCAACCTGGCTCGATTCCGCAATTATGCTGATGGAATCCAACCATTTAACTGAGCGGGCTCCAATGACACCCGGGACAATTACACGCAATGGGTAACCATGGTCCCTGTTAAGGGGCTATAGGCAGGATACACAGACTAAATCATTAGTGTAATGCAAATTGTCAAGACCTAGAGATAATTAAAGGAAAGGTAATGACAAGGAAAAGGTGAATACATACAACAAGATTCATGCATTAGCAAAAGCACTTATCCAGCAAAAGAAATGAAATAGTATGTTTAAACCTTTAAATTCAGATGAAATGTGAAATAGTAGATTTCCTAACCTCGCCATTCATCTCATATGCAAGCAAAACATCAGCTTCAGGGTTTGTTGCCTGGCTTAGAGGAATTGACGCTTTGTACGGACCCCCATTCTCCTCCTAAATTCAAAATTACAAAGACAGGAAAAAGAATGCATTCAGATTTTAAAGGGTATCAGGACAACATCAAAGCTCCAATTATGATGAGGAAACAGAACGAACTAGAAATCTGATCAGAACTGCACCTTGCATTTGTCAATGCTCACAAATTCAACATGTTTTCCACCAGAATGAGTCACACTGGTAAGTTTAGGCACTCCAATAAGTTCAAGGACATCAGCCAACTTTGCACCACCCCATACAGCTTATTTGCAACAGAATAAAAAAGGTAGGTTCAATTTAAGAGTGTCAGTTAGATCCTTAATGTTACAGTGGCCAAATATATTCAGGGAAGTAATGTCATTGTACATAATCCAATGGGTGGTGGGTGGTGGGGGTGTTGGGAACACAAAACACTTCCAACAAGTGCATAATTTTTGTCAATAGAACTCAAAAACACAATAGGAAAGAGAGAAAAATAACTTATATGACACCACTTCTTCCATGAGAAGTAGCCAAGAACTTGCATTTTCTTCATACCATAAAGCAAGAGTTGTGTAAACACAGAGACATCAAGAAGAGGCATCCACCATAACACAGCTTCTCAGAGAAAAGAAAAGGTGAGAAGGCATCAAGCAGCAATAGAGCGAGCATTTGAGCATGTCAGAGAGAGAGAGCCAGGGTAGGACAGGATTTGAATGTAAAGAAGCAAAAATTCCAACAATTCACTCAAGGTAACCAAAGGCCAAAGCATGGATACATTGATATGCTTTCCACCAAACTGGTCTGATGCAAAGAGAATAAGAAATTCTGTTCCAAAGGTGCAAACTATATGATATCAATTCATGATGAGCCTGATGATTCCAACAGAGTTGAGTGCCCACATATTAAAGTATCCTTTTAAGACTTCTGGCTTTTAATTATATAATTAGTAGCATCTTCCAAGGACATCCAACATTGATATACAATAAGTATATGAAGACAAGAAAAACAGTAGGGTCATCATGTAAGAAACACACCATTTCCAAGTGCAGAGACATCCCAGCCAACTCCCTTCACTGTCCTGACCTTGCTCATTGCCGTCCTCCTATTGCCTGCACACTGCCAATGTACAAAGCACGAAAGTAAACAGTTGACCCCACGCATAACCAGAGAGAAGAATAATGTGAATAAGCAAATGACTCCATTGTCAAAAAGAACAGATAGACAGTAAGTAAATCTACCTGCAGTGTGGCAGTGACAACGTACTTTGGAAAAGTCCTGTTATTTAACACCAGTCACTTCCTTTTCCAGAAATTAAGCAAAAGATGCAATAGCTTCTTGTCATATATCAAAAACGATTACTTAGCAGCAGTGATGCATTCAAGGGGTGCACAGGCGTGGTCAGCCCTTGAGCTTGAGAAAAACTGTAGAATACTATATAAAATATTCATTGATTTTATCTACTTTTTAAAATTATCCTATTTCTCCCCCTGGCCAATTTGCCAATTTTTCCTTCACTTGAGTTTCAGCCCTCTTGGATCTGTCAATTTTCCTTTCACTATATTTGTGCCCCTTTGGATAAATTTCCTACACCTGTTCCTGCTTAGTAATGGTCCCCACAGTGACTCTTCAAGAAAGCAGAACACGCCTGTATGAATAAGCACAGTCAGATCGCAGCTGCCCAAGCTCATAGCTAACCTGATATCGCTCATGTATAGCTTTCTCGGGCTTCCGATAAGACCGCCTATGTCAACATGATAGCTGCACCAGCAAACATGCTCGTATGATCAATTCTCACTGTACATTTTGAGAGGACGTGGAAATCGCGCATAGATGAGATAGAACACTCTGCCTTTCTATGTCATCAACTATAGGAATCGGCCCGTGATTTCTCTTGTAGAACATAGCAGCAGGAGTCACATAAGACGAAATTAACGCCGAGCGTGGCGGCTCAGCATTGAAAGGCTCCTACATAGTTACGCATCGGTCAGGAAAAGATCAGCAAATATTGAGATTTCTTGGACTACTAGCTTAGTCTAAAACATGATTCGGCTTCACTCTAACAAAATGACAAGAAAAACAGACTAACTCAGTGGAATAAAGAGCAAAAAAAAAAATCATGATTGTCCCAGGAATTCATGAGTTGACATAGAAACTTGCGCCGTAGGGGAAACTCGAGATTCAGACTGTGAAACCAAAAACGGAGCACGCGGTAGCACAAGGCGATAATCCGGCAGCAAAGGAGGAATAAATTGAGGATATTGCTCAGCTCCGATAAAAGTGATCGAACGCATGCATATAAATATTGCCGGTTCTGACATAGGAGATCAAGCTCAAGAGTGAAGCCAGCGGGATGACTTGGTTCACCTTGGCGTTGATTACGAGAGAGGGGTGGCGAGGCGGTTCCTGAGAGTAATCGGAGGGTCCTAGTAGTCCCGGCATTTTTCCTTCAGCAACTCCGATTCAGGTCCGGAGGGCGGCCAGCGAGAGAGAGGCAGGGAGAGGGGAGAGGGAGAAAGAGCAAGAGCCGCGGTGGCGACGGCGGTGGCTGGCGGGGAAATTTAAGAGCAGTGGCGTGAAGTTATGGTGAGTAGACAACGACACGAATGCAACAAGAAGTCCTTCGTGACATGGGGGAGATGGAAATATTAGAAGCATTTATCGTATTTCACGGGTATTAAAATTATGTTAATTTTAACCAATCTCACCTTAACTTTCCAAAATTACCCTTTAAACTAATTTAATTTATAATTCATTTTTATGAACTTTATAGTCATTTTTCATTCCTTCCTCTATTATCCATGTTTTCTACTTGATTTTCATATTTTCTCAACTTGTGCTCAATTTGAATTTTTCATAGATAGCACTGATCTTGTAAATTATGAATACTTACTTTTATCATTTTTTTAATCCACGATATTTACCGTACGTAAATGCGAGCAGTTGAATAGTAATAATTTAAGGTAAGAGAGGTCCATGCTTCATTGATAAATATATATATATCATATGGTACAATATATTAAGAACACCTTAACCATCTACGGCTCATATTCAAATTAGTTATAGTATAGTGATTTTGTGAATATCTTATGATAAAGATCGAATCAAGATTGTCATTGGAACCCGATATACTGAGATAGTTTGGTAGCAAAATTTGAATAGGTGAAATCAAATGGAAAAACTAATGTTATATCTATTACTTACGCTAATGGGGAGGAAGGCAGTCTTGGTGTCATTTTATGGTTCCAAAACTGCCCTCCGATTTGTTCCATTTACAGTTAATATCTAACCCCGTAATTGTCTTTTTGTCCCAACTAGTTACCCCTTTTTTCTTTTTCGCGCACATTCCCTCTTCCGCAACTCTCCATTGTTCTCTCCCCCACCTCCTCCTTGCACAAATTCTTCTGATTTTGCCAAACTCGCACAGATTCTCCCTCGCTTTCCCTCTTCCACCCTCCACGCATAGCTGGCAATCATCTGATCTTCCTCATCTCTCCTTTTTCCGCAATAATTGCATCCCCATTCGTCCAGCCCAACGCATGGCTCTCTCTAGAGACCGAGGCTTGAATGGTGCTGTCATGGCGCACCAATCTGACAGGAATTAGGTGAAGGAAGTGGCAGGTGAGCTCAATCCAATCGCTGTTCGAATCCTTTTCCGAGGGTTTACACGCAACTTTTTCCAATTGGCATTCAAATTTTCCTCTTATTTGTTGTATTATTATTATTATTATTTTGGTTAGAAATCGACCGTTATTCTTCTCTGTAGAAAATTATGGTCCCTGACGTATGGAATCATCAACCCTATGGTGCAGCCTGCGGATAGTGAGGGTCGTTTGCTAGTTACCCTGATTCTTTCTGCCAAATGGCAACTTCTATAATTTTGGTAATAATTGAGTGATAGATCTGGCACATCAGATTTGGAGATACGAATACTCGAGAAGGAGTTGGGATGTTCCTTCTATTAAAATTATAATTTTAAAAATTGCACTGGCTTGATGAATAATATGTCTAAAATTAATTTAATTGTATTTTAAATGTGATCAGTTCCTATTAAACTGGTAAGTTTTATGTTAAACCGATAAACCCAATCGAAAAGGTAGAAAATCGAAAGATTTAAAATTAAAAAAAATAAAAATTTATTATAATGTGTTTATTTTATTATACTAAAATTGTATTTATATTTTATGTTGAACTTGAATTTAATATAATAATTTTATTATAAATTATTGTTAAATTATGATATTATATCAATTTATTAGTGATATTGTACCATTAATATTATTTATTAAACATGTAACTTGGCTCATTGAAACTCTTGTCTGATCCGACCCACTTGACCCATTTTCAATCCGATTCAATTTTAAAAATTATCATTAAAATATAATTTCTCATCTTCTTATAAGTAATGAGTAATAAGAGATGAAATGTTAGCCACAATAGTGATTTCGATTTCTTTCTATTCTGACATGTCAAGGATTCCGACCGAGAATTGTGAGTAGGTTTTATTTGAGACCGACCATGATGAGGTTTTTTTTTTTTGTTTTTTTGGCTAGACAAAACAAGGATTATAAGTTAGTCTACATTTCGTTTTCCTTGTATTTTTTAATACATTATTTATTCTATAGTTGGTGGGCAATTAAGTCAAATATTGAACCTGACCTATCACGAGTTGTACACATTATGGGACGTGCGGCTTCTGTACTTCAAGCACTACCACAGGACGAAGTACGTTCCGACAAATAAATAGACATTTTTATATTTTCGGGCTTTAAACCCTTAACTTATTGAAAAATTAGATAATTGATTTATATGTAAATACACATATATGTGTGTGTATAATTGGGGAGATTCCGAGTCCAGGACGTTGGTGATTTCACGCATGGAATTGTTGCTGTGATCTTCATAGACTAGAATTAATATTACCTCTTTCCATTTAAAAAAACGACATCAATAAATAATAATAAATTTGTACTCAAATAAAATCAACCAGTTAAAGAGCAAATATCCTTATATTATAAATTATTTTTATTTATAAAATAAATATCAAATTACCTTAACTAAAATTTTATTTAGCTACGTGAAGGTGATTGGATCTTACCAGATTAGTCATTATAAATAACGACGTCGTGAGGACACGTACGGCATGCATCCGGGCCCGTGCGTGGCGTCCACACGAGCTATGAGAATGAGATATCTGTTCATTTATTTTTAAATCCGGAAAAGGAGGGGGAGGCGCAGAAGGATAATGGGTAAATCCGTCCATAGAGCTAAATCCGTGGGCGCCAGCGGTTTTGAGGTAAAAAGAAATTATTAAAAGGAAAGAAAAGAAAAGAAATGCTATGAAAAGCTGTTCTTTTTAGTAGCGATAAGAGCTTTCACATTTACTCTACGAAATCCAATCCCCAGTAGAGTAGATTCCCGCTGATTCACGACAACTCGGTACCCTCTTTAACACAACTCCAAGATTCAACCACCGGCAGCACCTTACCACAAATCCATTTCGATAGTGGGAAAAAAAATAAGATTACCAAAATTATCCCTCCTTTTTTTTCAATTTAAAATTATAAGTATAATTTAGATTTTATAAATACATAATCATTAAGTATATCATTGGAAAAATAAATTTCCATAATCGATATTAGCGGTGAAATTAAATAAAAAAAATAGCAATTAGTGTAATCCTCCCCACCAGCGCAACCCAAGAAGACTTACTGTTTACAAGTTGAACTGTGCGACAGACTTGAAATCAAATCACGCCCCTTTGCGATTTTTATTGACTGATAAAATTTTTAAAAGAATTAATACATTAATTATAAAAAGCAGTAGTGATAAGTGACTTTGTAGGCACAACGGACGGATTAGCTGCCGTATGGGATGACGTCATGTTGCGTGGGACATTACAATATCTTCATATATATGTACACACATATATATATACGCACTGACGAGCACAAATCACGGGGAAAGGGACTTATCAAGTGATACTTGGTGGCCTGTTTTAACTTATGCGTGATCCTTGTCGCATGGGTCAAAAACCGCCAAGTAGGATTATTTTATGTTATCATAATTTAATAATAAAGTAATTATATATTTAATTTTTATTATTATATTTGTCAAACCTTATTATTTCTATGGATACATCTTTTCCATCTATACGTACGGCTTTAAGATTCTTAAATATTTATGACCAAGAATCTTGACTAAGATATATATATATGTATAAGTTCTGTCGATACAGTTGCTCACGCCCCACGGTCACGGTGCTGCTGGCAGACCTTTCAAAGCTTGGCCCGGTATGAAATACCGTGCTTATGCCGGGAGTTTTTCATCATATTTACTTGAAATATAAAAATAATATTCATAATAAAAATAAAAATTTATGATAATTTTTTAAAAAATTAATTAATTAAGTACAAATAATTATATTTTAATATTTTATTCGAATTAGGATAAATTTTAAATTAATAGAAATTATATCATATAAAAATTTATTTTAAAAAATAAAATTATTTAAATTTGTTGGTGCCAGTGCTATAATACTCGAAGTGGATCTGACACGGCCGAATTGGCAGGTCTTCTCTCACGAGATGGGCTTTTTAAGTAAACTAACATGTTTATCTAAATTAGTATACACCCACAACTACAACACCATTAAACACATTTAATGCAAAGTTAAAAAAGGGTGATAAAGTCATATTTTCCTATATTAGCGGGCGTTAAATGGATCAACATGCTCGATACACACATTTGTAACTTACTTGATTAAAATGGGTTCTACCACATCTTGTTCGATTGCACAAATGCAGGTGATAAATCATACGGACTCGAATAGATCGAGTGTGAGACAAGTTTGGGCGCAACAGGAAAAAAAACCACCTAACCACACGTCTTATCCACTTTGTGCTATCACATCGAATTGGAAATTACCGTTCTTGTGCCATCCAGCTCAATGTAGCAAGCGACAAGGGCTTCTTTTTTTTTCGGCTATTATCGCATCCATATGGTGACAGGCGTGCGTGTTTGAGATTTTGAAAAGCCTCAAAAACCAGAAACAATTCCAAAAACGTTATGCTTGCCGCTTCTGGATGACTTGCACACACCAGTAGTTGGTCGTGGCAGCGGAGACGTCGATGTCACATTGTTGGGCGAAATGGGTCGGGTTGATTGATTGAATGGGCTTAATCTGGCCCGAGAAGCCCCCGGACTGACGGTAATCGAAAGCACGAGGCCCAAGGGAGAGCTCAAATGGCGGTGGACATGATTTCGGAGAGAGGATCTTGTCGGACAGTGTCAACAGAAATGGTCTTCGGGGGTGCAGGGACCGAAGGCCGAGCTCAACATTGGGATGCCGGGGGCCTCGAGTCCAGCTCGCACCACCTCCAATTATATCAATGTCTGTCATTATTAATTCGATATGAGACATATATACCAATCAAATTGGGGGAGTAAGAGCCTCGACTCCAGCACTCGTGCCTCTAATTATATCAATTTTGTCCGGAACAAGTTTACCCTCGTTTCCAGCTCTCACTTCATCAAGGGAAGTTGCTGGGCATCAGAGACCGGTCAATCGACCTTCGTTCAGCGGTGGGTGGCAGAGTCAAGGTGGCCACCACCCATTCTTTCTTCCTTTTGCTGGTTGGAAGATAAAGACAAAAATGATCACTTTAGCAGAGTGTACAATAATGAATAAACATCTAGCTCAAGTTAATGGCAAAATTAAAATGGTATTGATTTTAAAAAATAATAATAATAGTTGTTGACCATTTCGATAATAAAATAAATAAATAATTCGTGCTATATCGGAAAAAAATCCACATAAAAGGACCAGTCAAAAAGACCAGAGGTGTGAGAGCGACTTCCCCCCTTCGCATGCCTCGATGCAGTCCAGTGCAGCCACCTGCAGCTGCTCCCCGATTTCTTCAATCGGTAGTTGTGCGTCTACTATCTGCAAAAATAACTCACCCCTTGTCGATTGAACGATCCGGACTGTGCACAGTAGAGAAGCTTGTTAAGAGAACAGAAAGAGAAGACCCAAGAGAAGCGGAGGGAAAAAAAAAATTCCTTGTGCTCTAATCAAGTAGAACAATAAATCTGCCAACAAAGTCAGCTGGAAATATAAGCATGGCAGGTATC
Organism: Sonneratia alba; assembly: GCA_900174645.1. NCBI lineage: Eukaryota > Viridiplantae > Streptophyta > Magnoliopsida > Myrtales > Lythraceae > Sonneratia > Sonneratia alba. The sequence continues at coordinate 3,774,161 of FWPY01000024.1, read as the reverse complement.
ATGTTAGTGTAATAACAAAAGAAACTCTCCCAAGGACAAATTCACGGAGGCCAGAGGTATGATGAATTGATCTAAAGCACAAGCGACGATAAGAGTACCAAATTCGCACCCACAGGACAGAAATATCAAGCAATGTTATGACACAAAGTCAGAAACCTCCAAAGAAGCAATTTTGCTAGGAGGCAATTCTATCTCTACCACTTCATCAAGTAACTAGAGGGGGTTTAAATATTACCTCCACAAAGGTCATCGTAAGTCTTCATGATTATACTTAAAGAGTTGACATCGTGTCTAAAGGAACTGAACATGCTAATCACGAATCTTCTTGTGGTCGATCCTCCGATTAGACGCACACGTACACGTCCTTTGCGATATCCACACCAAGCCCTCTCATAGGATTGAGAAAACTCTTTTCCCGATAGTGGTCATAGACAGCTCTAAATTTTTCTCTCAGTTGAGGACCAAAAACCCACAGGCCTGAGTGATGTTTCACTGGCTGTATTGTTTACGCCTCTCAGCCGAAGAAGGTAGCTTAATTTTTCAACACACTCTCACACAGCCTCTCACTCGCTATCTAATGCTACAGCCAAAATAATTAAGACTATTAAATTTTCATTATATCATTTAACACTTCTTTCAATCTAATGATACTCAAAGCAAATACTCCTAAATGCACTTACTATCTGATAGAATTAAGGCTGACGATCGATCTGATATGACAGGGCAACAAGGATATGACATGGAATACTCCTAAGTGCATTTTACTATCTCTGATTTGAAAACTATTGCTGGCCATTTTCAAGAATTCTCTTGTCGATGGATATCTAGGGAACTAATCAGCATGCGCATACGCTATGTAAAGTAGGCAGGAACACAGTCAAACTCAGACAACAGAGGAGCCGGCAGAGCAGCGAAAAGACAAAAAACAGGAGACTTACAGGCAAGGAGACGCCCGGTGGCGGTTGCAGCGCCCCCAGCACAGAAGCTCAAGGTGTCTCGAATCTCCTAGAAATCGTCGTCGGGGCTGGAGAAGAGAAGCAAGGGGGAAGCGAGGCTTGAAGCGTCCGGAGCTGGAGAGGAGACGCATGCACGGTAGCAGAGCAAGGCACCTGGAGAGTGCAGAAGAGGTCGCTTCAGCCGTGAAACGTTGATTAGGGATTTTCTAGCGTTTCCCTCGGAAAGAGAAAAGCGATGGTCTGTCTGTACGCTGGCCCGTTGATCAGCTGTTTAGTCCAACGGATCTTTTTGAATTTTAGTCGGGTCCCGCCGTTTTTCTGTTTTTTGGCGGACTCGAAAGTTTCGGGCGAGTTTCTCAGTAGCTAAAAAATAAACCGAATTTGTAGTCGGGTCTAAAAGTCGGTTTTTTCAGACCGGATAGGGTCGGTTTTCCGATTTTGGCAGCAGCTCATTATATGCTCTCCCTCCCTCTCTCCCTCATTACTGGAACCCTACGCCATCTCCCGCCACTGCCCCTCCGCTCACGACGGTGCCCGCGCCGGTTTGGGTATCAGATCGTCCTTCCTGACTGCCCTGTAATGCAATTCTTGGTTCTCTCACTCATTACCGTATAGGAATTAGGATAGGATATTAGTTTTTTTCTGGCATGGAGGAGGTGCCCTCAGAAGGGGAAGCGGAGTCTATGAAGTGGGGCCCACTAGCCTGGAGCCTGCTCTCGAGGGTGAGGCAGCAGTCTCCATTGATTCAGTGCATCACCAACTTCGTCTCCATGGATCTCGTGGCCAACGTCCTCCTCTCAGCCGGCGCGTCTCCGGCGATGGTCCACTCCCTGGAGGAGCTCCCGGAGTTTACTCCTAACGCGGATGCGCTGTGCCTCAACGTGGGTACCCTCAGCTCAGACTGGCTTCCGGCCATGAAGGCCGCTGCCCGCCTGGCTGCCCAGCATGGTAAACCTTGGATCCTCGACCCAGTTGCTGCCGGCGCTTCTGCTTTCCGCTTGAAGGCTTGCATGGAGCTTGTCGATCTCAAGCCCGCAGTCATCAGAGGAAACGGGTCCGAGATTATCGCGCTCTCTAATGCTTCCACGGGCACAGCCAAGGTATTTCTGTGTAAAATACCTTATTTTGTCTTTGATATTACAGAAGCATGTTACGCTGGGACTAGTCAATTTTAGTTGTTGATAAAGTGATTTCCAAGTCCATTTGATCGAGTTGTCCTGCCAATTTTACGTGGTGCTGAGAAGCCATGAGTGCCATGACATGCACAGAGATGGTAGTTACACGATTAATTATAAGTGTGCCTCCTGAGTGATCTTGTGAAGACCGTGGGAAGAGATGAGTCATAATATGCACATTATCTCGGGATCAATATACACTTATTGAGAGCAGGCTGATTGAATAATTTGTGATAATCAATGGGTTGAAGATTATGGTCTGATGAGTATGACTACAATGTTATTGAGCAATTCATGACTAAGATTGTCAGTACAGCCCCAAACTGGACCATCATCGAGTGTGTGGGACAACAAGGCTGGATCATGAGGGGCATGAGGGGAATAAATGTAAAGGTCCTTTATGTCATGTCGCATAACTTCTAGAAATGAGTTCAAGTTGGCTAATGGAGGAATGCAATTTTGTAGGGTGTGGACAGCTCTCACAGCTCGACGGATGCAGTAGATGCTGCGAAATCCTTGGCTCTATCAAGTGGAGCTGTAGTTGCTGTAACTGGGGCTGTCGATGTCATCACAGATGGCAACAGAATCATCGGGGCTGCCAATGGAGTGCCCTTGTTACAGAGGATAACAGCCAGTGGGTGCTCGGTCTCTGCCCTGATTGCAGCTTTTGTAGCAGTCGATCCAAAGCATGCCTTTGAAGCAACAGCTTCGGCACTTTCTGTTTTCGGGGTTGCTGCAGAGATGGGGATGGGGATGGCGAAGGGTCCCGCTTCATTGCGCGTCCACACGATCGATTCCTTGTATAGCATTGATGAAACTTCAGTATTGTCTCATGCCAAGATCACAAGCATCAAGTAATGTGCAACAATCTCAGTGAGGGGTTTTGGTTTATTGGTTTCACCACCGAATGTTCTAATCTGGGGAACAGGGCAGACAGTCATTTATGCTGTACTTGGATTTTGCTTGCATGTGAAAGTAAATCTCAATAACATTGGTAGTTATTACTCTTATGTACCGTATGCTGAAATAAGGTTGAACCATTGAGAAGATGAGTGGCATTTTTTGAGGATAAAATGCATTGTCTCAAGCTGCATTTTTTCAGTATGGCAAAGCAAATGCTCCGCATCAGTCTAGGGATGAGAACGTTGTATTGGACTAGACGGGAGACTACAATTCTAAGCATTAGTTCACTGAGTTGGAGGGCCCATTTAGTCCGTCAACTTCTGATTCTCGGCAACACAAGGGTTTTGCTCGTGGTCCACTGGTGTGGGATTCTATTTCATGACAGACGTCCACCCTCCTGTTTGGGAAAGCTGCAGTAGAAGCCACTCCACTAGTTGATCAGCTAGCTAATGCTCTTGTTAATGGTCTCTCAGCACTGCGATTATGATTTCATACGAGCTCACTGCACATTCCTCGGTAATACTGCACCCGAAAGAAGTACAAAACACAATCATGACCCCACCACTCTTGCTGGTATTTCTTGCTTGCATCATGATATCAATTGTAAGCACATTTTGTTCTTAGTTGTCTATTATGGGTATAATCAACAGACAAATTTTGCTGAGAACTGATATCGGGATCTGGATCGATGTACAATGGAAATCACACTCACAGCCGGTGAAGTATATATAGCAGGGAGAAAGAATGGTACATAATGTACACTTCATGTACGTGGATGGTTCATGACAACAGGATCCGTGTTTTTCCCAGGCTAAGCCGAACTCACTGTATGTTCAGTGGAAGGCACAGTAATGTCAACCCTTTCTCCCCGTGACCAAATATGCGCAGAATTTGAATTCACTCGTGTTCCACCTGCACCCTATCCTTTGCCTGTAACTTTTTTATTTTATATTAATATTCCGATAAAGAACTAATTTTGATATATATATATCCCTAATTTAGTGCGAATTTTTTTCTTTTTTTTTTTTTGCGAACATCAATGAAGTACTTACTATGCATTGTTAATCGAGTTGATCGCTTTTTTCCTTTTTCATCCAGTAGTCCTATATAACACTCTAATTTTGCTAATGTGACTAATGACAATTTATGTATATTGTGCTAAATTTTCATAAATGGTGCATAATTAGTACTGAGATGTCCGGAAAAAAATTAGTGGTAAGTCTTAAATTTCTTATTTAATTAAAATATCTACCCTTTTATTTTATATTTCTTATTTTAATTAAGATATTTACCTTATTGAATATAATAGTAATTGAAAATGGGAGTTGTGATCAGTGAGAGAGATCGCATTACCGAATTAGAGTTTCCCTTCTTTTCACTTGTTTTTGTTTAATGCATTCCTTTATCGTTTGACTTTACTTTCATTATAAACTATTTTTTATTTTCCTAAGGAGATCGATGGGTCGTAATTCTTTATTTTGATAGCCTGGGAGAGGTTTAAGTAGCTGCTTCATGCTTATCCCCAGCACGAAATCCCCAAGTGGATGGATGTCGGTGCATATTTTCTATAATGGGTCGGTCGGTCAACAACCTTTTGCACCCCAATTGATGTAGCTGCAAGTGACATTCCTATGGGGAAATCACTTGATGAAGTCTTCGAGCTATTGGAGCATATGGCTAATAACAATTATTAGTGGCAATTTGAACACTTCATGGCAAGGCAAGTAGTAGTAAGAATTCGCTCAGTGGTGGATGGAAGTCTCGCTCTATTAGCAAAGATTGACACACTCACAAGAAAGATTTCTTCGCCAAAGATGTATGGTCTTAGGTACTAGTCAAGGAAGAATGGAGGTAGACAACTGGGCTTGGCAATTCGGGCTGGCCCAGCACGAAGTTGTTTTCGGGCTATGCCCAATCGACTTGAGAAGCTTAGCCGAGGCAAGGGGTGAAAGGGAAAAAAAAAAACTGAAATACCCAAATCAAGACTAACCCTAAAAAGTCAAGTTTTTGGTACTCTACATAAAATTATGGAGGTCTTTTAGACAAAGAAAAATCCTCTAGGAAAGTTGGGCCATAAACCGAAAAATTGGCCCGAGATTGGCCTAAATTCTACAATTATATTGATATTTTATTTTATTAGTTATAGCTAGTATTATTAAAAGTGCGGTTCAGACTGGTTCAAAACGGACATGGAACCATTAGATTCAGTTATGGTTTGGTCCATTTGCTTAATGGGCCGATTCAATTGCGGGTCACAATTCATATAAACATGAACCGACCTAGAACCGTTTATAAACAGGCCAATTTGGCCTGTGAACCGTCTATATTTTTAATTTTAAAAAAATAATGTATTTGAGTGAACAGTGTTTTGATTAATAAATAATGATTATAAATAGTGTTTTGATTAGTGAACAATCATGATTGATTATATCAATAATATTTTTATGGATTGGATCAACAATGCTTTTATTGGATGCTCGCTTATTTGTGTCCGTTGATTTTTTAACAAATTGTAGGGGATTGTAACATTTGCCGAGCAGAAGGCTATAGTTTACGATCCGAGCTGGTGTAGTTTGATTTCGTAACTATTCCAAACCAGTTTCTTAATGGTTCCTAGTAGATTACGGTTCTAGGCTGGTTTCGAATCGATTTCGGGCCAGTTTAATAGGTTAATGGTTTGAGTCGGTTATGGTTCAACGAGCCTATATTGCTAACTCGGCTCGTAACTGCTCCTCAATCCAATAAGAGCGGTTAGAGGTTGTCTGGGTCGATTTTGGATTTAAATAGTTCGATTTTGAGCCAATCCGCCCTGTTTAACAACTCTAGTTATAATTATATGCCTAATATTTAAATTTTATGATTTTACTTTCTAATTATACACTTAATCTTTACATTCATCCATATTTTAGTATAAATTTAGAAGAACTTATTTTCAATTATTTCACCATTTCACATCGCTGATTCTGTATCTTAATTGATTATAAATAATAACTCTTATTGATATTTTTAATTAAAAATCGAAACCCGAAAAAACCACACTCGAAGTGGGTGGTTCACTAGTTTTTCATAACCCTAAATAGTTCTTTTTTGAGTATGAAAAAAAACTTGTCCAGAATAGTCAAGGCTCAACTATTTATGATAAAAACCCACTTGAACCATACCACTTTTTTTTTCACTATGCAATATTCTCAAGCCAATCGAAATATACTTCAAGACTAATTTGTGGTTGGGGCGGAATCCCTGAGAAAATTCTTATCGACTCTTCCAACCTGAAATTCAATCCTTAAATTACCCATTTGGGATTTAGTAAAAGAACTACTAGTCCAACTCCAAATTAATGAATCATACCACTTTCACTCCTAGTTCAAGTACAATTGCTTCACATTTTAGGCCACCCGACTCAATATGAACTAAGTAAAATAATTATTTTTAAAATACATTTAAATAATTGTTGGGCTTAATATCAAATTTTAAGTGTTATAAGTGCCCAATCAATTTAACTTTTATGTAAATTTTTAGAAAATATTGGAACAAATATTAAAATATAATTGTTTTTGGCATAATTAACTATTTTTTCCATTTTATTATAATTTCATTTTTATTTAAAAAATACATTTTGTGCTTTGGACCATAGTTTAAAAAATCGGACCGGGCTGGCCGGTTCGACCGGGAACCGGCCACTCACCCGGTCTGGTTCCTTCAAAAATCCAATTGCACATTAAAAGAGAAAAACTCCGATTGAACCGGCTGGTTCCCGATCCGATCGGTGAATCCAATTGAACCCGTGAGAAAACTAACCGACTTAAAATTAAAAAAAAAAAATTGTAATGTACCTATTTTATTTTACTAAATTTATATTTATATTTTATATTAAAGTTTTGTTTAATATAATGGTTATATTAATGATTTTTGTTATAAATTATATTCAAATTATGATATTATATAAATTTATTAGTAATATTATTTATTAAATATGCGGTTCAATCCATTGAACCCCCGGTCCGACCTATGAACCCATAAACCCATGCCTACACCAGTTCCCGGCTCGGTCCAGTTTTAAAAACTATGCTTTGGACTAGTAAAAAAAATTTCGAATTGTGCCAGCATAGTCCAACGTCCTAAGTCAACCTAAAAACCCTAACCCAAACACGATGTTTTTCATGTCGTGATTGGGCCAGGTCGATTTTCGCTAGGCCTATATATAATCAGAAGCTGGTTAAGCATGTTGACGCTAATGACGAAGCTAACTATACTGACAAAAAGGACTATTAGTGAGAAGGATAAGCACACACCCGATCATCGTAGATAGCTAATTAAGTTTGACGCATAATGTGCTTTCATTATTTGTTAATCGTCTTCACAAAGAGTAGGATAACTCGACAGTCTTATTACAGGGGCAGCTGCATGAGCCGAGATTTAAATCCTAGGTTAGCAACAAAATTAATTAAAAGTATAGGTGGAAGAGGAGCATAATTGATTTAAAGGCTTAATTTTGATCAACATATTATGATAATTTGATATGACGCGGAATTAAATGAGTTTTATCTGAGTTTAAACGTATTTCATACTTAAATAAATCAAATTCGTGTAATCCATTGAAATTGATATTTAAACTGAGTACACCCTTATGATTTAATAAGACATGATTAAATATATTCAACTGAATAGATTTAAATTTTTATGGAACTTTTTAATCCATCTAACACATTCAAGTGATTGTTATTTTGTCGGTTGTATAACTAACACATTTAATTACATAATTAAAAGTGTCATATCATAGCAATCCGTTGATTAATTAGGTCGTATTATGCTAATATTATTTTGATCTTGTAATAAATAGTCATGAACGAATGAATTTATATGTTCTTTCTAAAATGAACCGTCCAGATATGACACGTTAACTCACCATACGACGTTTGATTCTACGGCCTAATCTTTCTATATTCAGCAATAAGAAAAAAGAAAAATAAAAAAAGGGGGGAAAACGGCGCCGGGTGGGTGGGTAAGCTGTAGCTTGTAGCAGGGGATATTCTTTCCTTATTCCGGTAATGAATTTCTCTGGGCCGCTGGGGGCCTCGGCTCGGGGGGATCTCCATACTCCAGGGATATTCCACCGCATATGATTTTCAAATCCCGTAAGTAATAATAAACGTTGACTCTGAAAGCTACGTCGTATTAATATTCATTGGTAATCACTGTCTCGCCCCCTCCTCGCAGCCGTCCAAGAATAATTATTATCTCCTATTAATTTAATAAATTCTTTTTTAAATCATTATAAGAGAGAGAAAAAAGAGATATAATTCTATATTTTGATATATATTATATAATGTTTAGAAATTTAACTGTAATATAATTAAATATTTCTCTTATGAGCGTATTAATAATTTTGCTTATAAATTTACCAGTAATGCATAAGAATTTGAGTATACGTCAAAAGTATTCGATGTAAGATCTGATGAGGTGCTATCATATCCTTGATATGTCATCCCCATCACGTCCTATTTTCCCCTGAAGTGTTATGTGAAAACGCACGTGTTTGGACTGATATGACGGCTGACGTAAGGTAAGGAGGTCTCAGGCCACTTGAATTTATATATCTTAGTGTAGCCACCCATAGTTTGACCATAATGTTTGTTTATTACACATACGCAAGGACGGACAGATATGCTACATTGAGTGCAAGGACTTCCACGGTCAACTCAAATTTGATCAAAATCTTAAACTAAGTGGTTGTTAGATTAGATAAAATAGTAAAATTTATATGACATATCATATATTTTATCGAATTTAATAAAGGTAATTACTCTCACACCACCTAAATCCATCTTGTGGATGGCTAACGGCTCCATGTTAGATCACTCCCCATCCATCCAAATTCATCGATTTCGAGAGGCACTAAATTATTTTTTTGACTTGTTATTCCCAATTTCATGTGCACGTTTGCTTCATTTGCCCTATGTGGTTCGTGGCCGTCCGGATGGAGCGAAATTGCGAGCCATTTAATCCTCAGCTAGCGGATCAATAGCGATAAATCTCTGTGGCCCGTTGAGACCTGGTGGGGCAACTTATGCGTTAGGGCTACCCATTTCACTCGGCTAATAGAAAATCTATTAAACTGAAGGAAAGTAAAGTCAAGAGTGTAAGGACAGACGGATACGTATAAGATAAAATAAGATAAATTTGATGTAGTGTAGTGGTTATATCACGTGACATATTGATGTGGTGTAATAATTTAATAAAAAAATTGATAAATTATTAAAAGATTTTAAAAGTAAATAAATTCTAAAAGGTTTTATTAAAAAGAAAAATAAGTATAATTGACATAATACAACCTTTGAATAAAATAATTTTTCTTAGGTTAAAATCGACTTAATCCCTATAATGCAGCTAAAATCTATTAATTGCAATTTAGTAATTGCGCACGTGCAACATCCTAATGGTTTTCCTTTTGCTCAACCTCTTACATATTATATCATAGAAGGAATATCTTGGTTAAGAAATTCAGTCTACATTGCACCTCCCCTTCCTCATCTCCCACTATCCATTACCCATTAAGAAAATCATGTGAGACATCAACCTTGGAAGCATGTATAAAGCGAGTGACGGGATCATTCACCTAATCCATTGACCAAGTAGGCCTTATCGGCATGGTGCCACAATGCCGAATAGACCCAGGGACTTATAGATTTCACACGTATTCTCCATGTACTCGAGCAAAATTTTTACCCAGATTCCATGATTCAGCGACTCTCATGACAGCCCTTTTGTCTTCCATGTATTGCCATTTCAGCGACAATCTCGTCGTCGCGCCCGCCGGCAAGGGCAAATTATTGCCGCAAGCATGATGACTCGATGGCCCACATCGTACCCTTCAGGGGTGGATGGAAACATGTAAAAGCCAGCCACCTTTCCAAAAGAAAAGGGCTATTCTGTAATTTCACGATTGCCCGATTGCCTCGTGCTCGCGATCATAATGAAGATGCGATTTACAAATACATTAGTGGTGAGAGAATCAGAATTTAGAACAGTATCAAATATTATAGAAAATTTTATACATATTTATTATTATAGTATCAAATCTTACACACTTTTTAGATTTAAAATTTCTTTTATAATAGTAATAATACAAGCAATAATGCAAAATTTAGGTCGTATAACCCGAAAATGATGGGCCCCTGAACGTGGGTCGATATTGGAATGCATGCATGCCCATTAGAGGCGAACAACACGATGTTACTTCCCCATGTTTTGTCCGGTCAATTGTCTCAACATTCTTATGTAAATACGTTGTCGTTTCTTACGTCCCAAAGTTTCCTCACGGTCAACCTCGAGGCTCGGACCACTCGAATGGATGGATGGATGGATGGACGGACGCAGCAACCGACTCTAGGAGGAGGAACTTCCACGTGAAGAAGCCAGATAACACAATTTAATTAAAAAAAATTAAAAATAACAATAAAAATTCATATAATATCTTAAAATTTCTCTCCAATTTAAGAGGTAAGGTTGCATCGTTCACCGAGCTTGCCCGTGAGACGAGATCGTCAGTCAATTTCGAGGAAGATTCTCGCATAGACAAAATCCCAGGCTAGCTATCTACAGGCCGGTCCAGGCTGCCCACAGCTCTGCAAAATTACCGAAGAGGACACATCACATTATGGAATCGGATGATGGTCGAGGTTATATTATTTTAGGGCCGTGAGAATCTCCGATACATGTGAAGAAGTCAAATTCGGGCATTGTGGTTGGATTTACTAAGATAAGTCGCATGGCCCTGAAGTAGCATAAGCTAGACTAGGACCGGGGCATCTCACCAAACCCAGAGCGGTGATGTGCCATTCTTGTTAGATTTCATAATATGCGGAGGATTTTCATAGGAATCTCATATGGGAAAGACCAAGAATTGAACTTTACGAGCAGTTACCACTCAATTGATAATGACAGAGAGCGCGACAACTTGTAGGGAAGAAAAAAGGAATAAATAAATAAAATAAGCGATAGAGTCACTTGAAAACATCAGCATACATAAATACACACAAGCTTTCCACTTCCCCTCTATACTTTTGATATGGCTCGCATATTCTCGATCCCCATCTTTTCTAAAATTACGTCCAACCCAACCAATTTGCATTATTGGTTGAAGAGTTCCCGGAATAGGTAGGGCCCTTTATGAGTTTAAAATCCAGATTTGAGTTGGGTCGATTCATTTTAATGATAAAAGTTACTTTTAACGTAAATTCTCTTCACTCACATAACTCTAACTTGAGACCTTATTTGATTAGAAGATGTATCAGACTATTTTAACTAATTTATATGAATTTATTATAATTAAAAAAAATTTATTGAATTAAATCAATTAAATCATGTGAAATTTTTAAATAATAAATGATGTACAATAGAATTCTACCTAACATGGAAAAAACTGGGTCGGGTAGCTAGCCTTCTATACTTTTTGTCCATATTTGTCATCAATCTTTCTTTGGATTTATTTTGGTTCTTTTAACTTGTCGAAGTCTGTTCAGTTTTTTTACTCATAAATATTGCGTTTAATATTTAAAGGGCTGGTGTGATTTCTATCTAATAATAAAAGAAATTTTCTAAGTAATGTTTGAATTAATTATTATTCGTTGAATTTTTTGATACATGTGCAGAGATAAATGTAATATTAAATATGATAAAATAAAAAATGGGGAAATAAAAAAAAAGAGAAAAAGAAAAAATTGAACGTCCATCCCTGCCGAAGCACGGCCCCTCCTATCAAGCAGCAAACGTTCCATCTACTCGTCAGACTTTTCATAGGCCACCGCGAACTTTTCAACACAAAAAATAGAAAAAAATCTCCCTCAAGTTCAATCATTCAACCGCCGAGTCGGCGCCTCGTGAGTCTCCTCCGGCGGCTCCGTTCATCCATACCGCGTGAACTCTCGTCTTCGGCGATGATTCTTCATTCCTCCCCTCCTTCGCATTGTTTCGCATCATCAATCTTGTCTGTTGTTTGGCTCACGCCATCGTGAACGTGCACTTCCGTGCTGGAGCTTCACTCCGTTGGTCTGGTGCTCTCTGCTTCGGATCGCGGCTCCTGAGCTCTGCATGCTGTGAGCTGGAATCGGTAGCTGGAGTTCGACTGTGGGGGTTGTGAGCTCTGCTGGATGAGAGACGGGGGGATGGAGCTGAAGATAAGGATTGGAGTTTGTGTCATGGAGAAGAAGGTGAAGTCTCGATTCTACTTCTAGTTCTAGCTCTTCTGCTTGGGCGCTTTTGTATAAACGGAAGTTTAATGCAATTATATTTGAGTTGGCGCACTGGTTCTTGACGTTCTTCTGAATGAAATGGATCATTGTCAGGTTTCCTCTGCTCCCATGCGACACATACTTGAGAGACTACAGGCATTTGGAGAGTTTGAGGTATGGAGATATTCTGTTAGATCTATTGGCCAGTTCCTGTCTGGTTTGTGGGCCTTGTGCAGTTGTTCAGATTTCAATTCTATAAAATCATTAGATAAGCTTCTCAACGTCATGAATATTGTTTTCTTTATGCCACGAACCAATTTATCGTGAGAAATGCATTTTATAGTTTCCCTGTTCTGGAGACATCATATCAAGTTGAGCTTTCAGTGAGTGCCATAGTGAAAACTTTTGGTTTATAGCCATTTATAATCTTATAATTTCTATCTGTATGTCTTATTTAATTTAATGCTAGGTAATTATCTTTGGGGACAAGGTTATTCTTCAAGATCCCATAGAGAGGTAATATGTGGCAGCGTATTTATACTTTATAGTGCATTGGATACTTATCTTTAGCCTTTCTTCCACCTCTTTTCCCAGTTATTGCATCTCTACTGCTTCCTTGACCTCAGATATATGCTGATCTTACGGTGAAGTTAAGGACTCTAAATATCATTAGGCTAAGAAAATCGGATATACTTGCTTCTGGGTACTCAATGTTTTTTATTTGTGCATCTTATATTACAAAGACTTGACCAACATATCTTCACTGGAAATGTAGGAGAAACTTCATTAATTCTAGCTTCTTCTTTTTTTTATGGTTGGTTTGGGGTGGGGTGGGGGAGCTGTGGGGTGGGTTTGGTTAAACAAGCCAACTATGCTAACTTGTCTTACATCCATTTCAGCTGGCCAGTGTGTGATTGTCTGATTGCGTTCTACTCTAGAGGTTATCCCCTAGAAAAGGCCGAGGCTTATGCTGCTTTAAGGAAGTTAGTCTCTTTCCTACGTCCTCTTTTCTTTTGTAATTTTTGCTGGATATATCTGTGGATTTACTGTTAGGTTGCAAACCAAAATGCACATCTGGAGGAGGAGTTGTTACTATGTAGCATTTTTTACATTCTCTACAACATGATAACAATAATTTGAATAGAACGATGGATCATCCTATGCATTTTAACAGCACCCCTTTCTGTATGTTTTGGAAAAATTAACATGCTGAACATTGTTTATGTACCTCCTAAGTCTTCATGCTGTGTTTTACTTCAGAGCAGTCTTAATTGACTTACTATACTCCTGGATTTTCCTACCTCTGTTTGGCCTTAATTTGATAACTACTGCTTGTTCGATATCTGAGTACTTGTTTTCTATCCAAGTAATCATTTACATCATTAAGTGCAAAGTACATGTCGTTTTTGCTAGAATAAAAATATATGATGATCCTAGCAAACCGAAAATATACAGGAAATTGATAGGAATATAATCATTGACAAAAAAAAAAATTTATTCAATTGAGCATTGTTAAAAATATTATTCAACATTTTGGATTTTAAGAGCTTATGAAGGAATTATTTGAGTTAGAGGAGATTTGTCACTGAGCAAAAATTCAGCAAATACCATCTGTTTCATCTGCATGTGTAATTCATGAATTCGACAGCTTCTTGAACTTTAAGTCTCTTCTTTTGCTGACAAAAGTGGGAACTGCTTGTCTCACTTTTCTTTATGAAGTACTAGACAGTTATTAATAATTAATTAGCATATCTGATGTGAATCAGGCCTTTCTTGGTAAATGAACTGATACAACAGCATCTCCTTCACGATCGAAGGAAAGTATACGAGGTATTGTTGCATTCAATTATGTTCTAAACAAGGTTTCCAGAATAATTCTTCCGAACTCTGCATGCTTAATTAGTAGAATTCTTTTCGGCATAGATAGTGATTTTATTGTTTTTTGGTGTTTCAATGTGATAAAATAAGCTTTTGCTTGTGAAAAAGAATTCTATAAAGAATTTTAGAAATTCTTGTGTAGGATAATGCTAGATGTAATTTCAGTGGCAAGATATTAACTCATTATCATATCTATTATGGCCTTGGTGATTACTGTGCGGATTTTTACCAAAAATTTCTAGCAATATTTTACATTTCAATTTGCTTATGGGAAAGTGTCTTTAGTATTGTGTAATGTGGTGAACGGTATGTTGATAGAATGATAAAAAGCAGTTAATCAGTAGTATAATGATAAATACAAGAGCATCTGATGTAGAGCAAAGAAATGCCAAGACAACCGTCTTTGGAAACAACATATTTACTAGACCATGATAACTACTAGTGAAAAAAAACTAATTCCTTACAAAGCCGTTTCGACTAATTGTCTTCTCCTAATTTCTGCTGATGGTAACATTTGTTTTCAAATGACAAATGCTAATCAAATACTTGTTTTGGTGGTTATAGCGTTTGGAAATGTTTGGAGTTCCAGTACCAAGATATGCCCTTGTGAATAGGGAAAGGCCATATCAAGAAGTAGAATATTTTGTTGAGGAAGAAGACTTTGTAGAGGTCAATGGCATTCGTTTTTGGAAGCCATTTGTGGAAAAGCCTGTTGATGGTGAGTGAAATTATCTGTCTGTCAATTTCCTTTTATCTGATGCCAGCCTTATTCCTTAATATATTTAGATGGTATATTTAACTCATTATATTTCTTAATTGGAATAACTATCACTTGACATTTATGGTCAAAAGCATCTAGTTTCATCAGTGTCTTGATTTCCAGAAAATAAACAGAAGCCTCTTAAAAAAACGTGATATCTACTTTATCAAGGTTATCATATCCTTATGAATATAAGACTTTGTTTCACATATATTTATATTTATAGTAAAGGTGTCAAATTTTCTTTATTGAAGTTTGCAAGTATATCTCGCAGATATTTGTGCAATTCTAGAGCATCATGTTGATGAGCTTTTTGCTACTGTGTACATTGCATTTCTCTATGCACTAAACAGCATCCATTTCTTCTGAAGGTGATGACCATAGTATAATGATATATTACCCCAGTTCAGCTGGTGGTGGTATGAAGGAGTTATTTAGGAAGGTGAGTTATCACTAGCTTCTCTCCTGAGGTTCATAACTTCTGTAAGGTTTGGTTCTCTCTCTTTTGTTATCTGGCCCACGGTTTAGGACATGGGACTTTTCTTGCCTGGAAGGTTCACATTGTTTCTGATGAACAGTACTTAAAAAATGTAGTACCCTTGATCAATCAAAAACTTGTACAAGGAACTAAGTCTAGCTGGTGATAAAACTGAGTACAACACAGCTAAATCATGTCTCTAGGTCTTAGGTGATCATCCATACAGCAATCTCTGCACCACATTCTTGAAACTCGGGATAGTTGAAGCTTTCAGTGATGTACACCAACCACCTGCTTTGCTAAAGCATACCGATCAGATATCCTAGACTGTAATATCTGGGAGTTCTTCTCGTTCCATGTAGTGTGTATGTAATGAATCTAACAAAACTTCATCAGATGCTAGTTTTCTACCTCTTAGAAAGAGCAAATTGTTCCATAGTCCATTTGTCAGAGGCATGGAAGGATAAAATGTGATCCCGAGTCTCCAATTCAAGTTAGCAAATCACATAAAGTGGACTATCTAGTGACTGCCTATTTTAAAAGCAGCAGGCAATCAGCCGAGTTGGGTCAAAATTTTATGCTTTAATATAGTAGTTAGGATTAGCATTTTTAGGGCCATAATGTCCAAGTAGCTTATGTTTTGAGGTTACTTGTCTTTAACTGGAAGATATGCTGTCATTGGTCCTCGGGGTTTTGTAGATCATGCTTTTCTAAAATAACAGTTAGTACATTATATTCATGTCATTGCTGATGACAATTTTTCACTTGGAGTTTTTCTTTTTCGGTAGTCTTACTGTCAGATTTCCCATCAGAGTCTGGTGGTTTGGAAATTTGGACTCTTGATTTTGTGTTGCTATGGTGGCAAAAACCTTACCTTTCTATTATCTTCTGTATTAATCTTAATTTAGGTTGGCAATCGGTCAAGTGAGTTTCACCCAGATGTCAGAAGGGTCAGACGTGAAGGCTCTTACATATATGAGGAGTTTTTACCTACAGGAGGAACAGATGTTAAGGTGATATGCTTTGAATTCCAAGATGGGTTTTATGCTTTCATTATTGCTTGATCCAGAGGTCCTAAGTAACACAGAGCAGAATGGATTATATTACATCTATTCCATTTACACATTATTATGATATTCCTAGTATCTATTTCTGTTCATGAATAAACAAAATCTTATGCAATCAATGAGTCTTTCATGGTTATTATTTCTGCTAATATAGCTATCTTAAATTAAATCTGTTACTTGCTTACATTTCCTATTATAAGGAACTGGAATAAGCTGGTTGACTCGAATAATGCCATATATGAACTATGAGAAAAGCTATGTTACATGAAGCCTACATGTGTTGGGTTCTTCTATTCTGTATTTCTTCTCTGTTTTGTTGCGAATATTGGTTATTGTTGATGTAACTTTATAAGAGGGGAGTACTTTCTTTATACGTTTTGCTCCTTTCCATTGTTCTTATGTGAAAATGAAATGGATGGTGTTTCCACATCTCTGTCTCTTAGTTTCTTTTCCATGTGCTTTGCCATGCTGTATGACATTCACATGGTCTATTCTTGTTTTTACACTTTTCGTCTGGACCAAATCCCTTTTCCCCCTTTTCTCTTGTAGATTATCACTTTTCTTGTGTACTGTTTTTGTAGGTATACACTGTTGGCCCTGCATATGCTCATGCAGAGGCAAGGAAATCACCAGTTGTGGACGGTGTTGTCATGAGAAATCCTGATGGCAAAGAAGTCAGCATTTCATGCTACGTCCTTTTATTTTTCTGCCCTTCTGCAGAAGTTGAAGTTTGCCTTATGAAAAAAATGAATGAAGAGTCATCTTTTGACAGGTTAGATATCCTGTACTATTGACTCCCAATGAGAAGCAAATAGCAAGGGAAGTTTGCATAGCATTCAGCCAATTGGTAGGGAATTAATGATTTTCTAGCTCACATTTATTGGAATTTCTTTTATTCCTGATAATGTTGCTAAGTTTGCAATCCTATTTTTCTTGGTTCCAATTGTATCCTTTTTCTGGTTACTGTCATTGGGGTAATGATTTTTGTCCTATTATCATTTTGTAGGTCTGTGGGTTTGACCTCCTGCGATGTGAAGGGCGGTCGTATGTTTGTGATGTGAATGGTTGGAGTTTCGTGAAGAACTCCTATAAGTAATAATTTTTTGGTCACTCTTTTAGCATGTTTTTAATTAGGTGATTTTAGGCAGGTAATTGCTTCAGCAAGTGGCATAAACCTTCTTCCTCTTTGCTTGTGCATATGTTTCTCACACTCACCCTGGATAATGCATCTTCCATCAAAATTAAACATATTTGCATTCTTTAATGTGGGAAGTACATGATGAATTATATGTATAAAAGACATAAACTGATTCAAGGATCTTAATTAGAACAGTAGTATGATTCTTTTTGAAATGTAATCGTAACTTGATTCATATGAACAGACTATAACAAAAGATTTACAAAAAGTTCCCCAGTGTAGAGAAGTGGTACAAAATGGCTTATCCTCATTTTCTGCCTAAGCTTGGGAGCTGTGACTACCTTAAGCCTAACTAAGGACAAAAGTCACTCTTTAAATTTAGAGTATTATGAACCTTAATTTTGTTGGAAAACATAAAAACTGTGAGTTTTGCTAAATGCTTATGAAAAAGCTGACTTTTCCTAGTTGATAATGGTCCTAATCTCTTCTTCAATAATTTACTTGCCTAAATTTCCGTTTGACATTGCTATACTTGAATGCTGTCATCCGACATTCTCCATATGTACTCTTTTTTAGCCTGTCTTATTCCTCTTAAGGAAGAAATATCTGATTGCAGCTTTCTTAAATAGATATTATGATGACACTGCCTGTGTGCTGAGAAAGATGTTTTTAGAGGCGAAAGCTCCACATCTGTCGTCAACAATTCCTCCAGTACTACCTTGGAAAGTCAATGAACAAGTCCAGCCATCTGAGGGATTGACACGTCAGGGAAGCGGAATTATTGGTACTTTTGGGCAGTTAGAGGAGCTACGCTGTGTGATAGCTGTTATTCGTCAGTAAGTTAAGCTTCAATTGGGATCAATATATGATTGAAATGACATTTTTCATCTTTTCAAGCCCATCTCATTTAATATCTGCAGTGGTGATCGAACTCCAAAACAGAAAGTAAAATTGAAGGTTACTGAGGAAAAGTTGCTGAACTTGCTGCTTAAATACAATGGAGGAAGACCTAGATCAGAGGTGCTATTTTTCATTACAGCATTTGCTTTACATTTTTTTTTAATTTCCTGTCGAGCAGTATAGGTTTTATTTGCAACTGGATGTGAAGGGCAGACTGATCTGACCTTCATATTCTCAATAACCTGTGCATTGTTGGTTCTATTTCTTTCAGACAAAACTTAAAAGTGCTGTGCAATTGCAAGATTTGTTAGATGCAACAAGAGCACTAGTACCCCGCACTAGGTATCACTTATAAGGAAGTGATTACTTTCTAGAAGCATTATCATTGCATAAAGCATTTAAAGTTTAGTTTAAGATTTTGATAATCAGTCTCTTGATCTTGGAGATGAATTGTTTTTTGGGGGAAAAATAAATAGCTTCAACAGCCAGCATATATTATGTTTAGGTTATTTCTGATATATAAGTTACCCAAAATCATTTTTCTTGAGTCATTACCGTTATAGTCATATATTGGGATGAAATTTTTATGCTTAGACAAATAGTAACAATTATCTGTGAGTGTGTTCTCCATGACAATTGGATAGTATATAGGGATCATCCTAGATGTTTTTGGCTTGTTAGCTATAATGTATAAGTTGCATTTATTCTGTAAATTTTCAATTAGCTGGGATCTGAGAACTTGCTCTTCTTTTATTTTTGTTGAAGCAATTCGACGTTATGCCTAGTTCACTGAAAAAAAGTGCCTTGTATTTTAATTTTTCATCGTATGCATGTTTTAAAATATTTTATCTCATTTCTTTCATTGCAAAAATAGAGATAGTGCACTGTCGAGTGTATGCATTGGACATATGCTTTGCTTTATTTATGTAGGTAACTGAAAGGTATAAGGGTAACAATGCATTAGTCGGTGTCATTTTGAAGATAATCTAGTATTAACCATGGTGGATGTTGGCTTCAAAAACCTGCTTACACTGACCATTACACTCTTTAAATGCTTCTGATGGTTAAGTTGGTTTCTGATCCAATCATCATCTTGTGGTCCAAAAGTATAAAACTTGTGTTAGCATGTTCCATTTTGTTCCATTTAACTCCATTTCCAATTGTAGTAAAAAATACACTTTTCACTTTGTACTACAAGGAGCAAATTGTTTATCATCCTAATTTCCAGTGAGTTTATAAGCAAATTGAATTTGTCATTGTGATTTATTATTTGGCATGTTTAATGTCTCAAGGCCTGGTCGTGGAAGTGACAGTGAAGCAGAAGATATGGAGCATGCTGAAAAGCTTCGTCAAGTTAAAGCTGTATTGGAGGAGGTATATATCAGCAACTTCATAATCTGGTCCTCAAATTAGATTGTGAAAGTGTGGTTCACTTTCATCATATATATGGTTAGGCTTTTTCTAATTTGAGGTTGTCATCTTGGAAATGGAGCCTGGTGATCTGTACTGAATGTGCTTCTTTGTAATTTCTTTTGCCTGATACATCTCTACTTCATGGATAGTGTTGCATCTTCCATCAGATAGTCTAAATACTTGCCTATTTATTTATCCTCTCATGCTGCAACTCTAGCATACCAGAGGTTGGTTTTTGTTTCCTATTCTTAGAATCTTGTATGGGGGCTGGGGAGAAAAGATTTCTTTATTGCTCAATTCATTTTGCTAAGATCCAGCATCATAATGCAACTATAGTGCATTGCCTAATTAGCATTGTTCGCTTTCCTTCTTGTAATTTTTCTGAAGAACCATTTGGGATAATTGTGGCCTCAAATATCAGTATTGGCTTGAGGCTGTTAACATTAATTCTTAATGTAATGACCTGTGCTCATTTCCAATCTATTAAGTTTTGATATATTTGGGTTAATTTGATGCATAAAGTATGTAGACATTATTCTTCTTGGCTTGTTGTAAATATAAGTTATTTATTGAATAATATTTGTTTCTGCACTCAGGGAGGGCATTTCTCTGGTATTTACAGAAAGGTTCAGTTAAAGCCACTAAATTGGGTTAAGATTGCAAAAAATAATGAAGGGGAAGAAGAATGTCCCATTGAAGCTCTTATGGTTCTTAAGTATGGGGGAGTTCTAACTCATGCAGGGCGAAAGCAGGTTTCAATCACCATCCCATTGTCTCGTACTTCTCAATTTCATTTGAATTTTTACATTTTCTGGCACTGTCTTCAAAATTGTGATTCAGGAGAACCATTAATAAATTTTTTCCTCATTAGATTTTCATGTTTCAAAGATTAAGGTTCCTATTTCCTTCTATTTTCAGGCAGAAGAACTTGGCAGATACTTTCGGAATAATATATATCCTGGTGAAGGTACAGGGCTGCTTCGTCTCCATAGCACATATCGCCATGATCTTAAGATATATAGTTCTGATGAGGGTAGAGTTCAGGTAAATCTATTTTGCTACATAGTTGACTTTTATGGTTGGCTACTGGCTACTTACTAGGCTTTCAGTGTAATTGCATTTTCCAAGTGAAATACAGTTAGACAATTTAACCTCCATTATTTGCCAATACTTTTTTATGCAGATGTCTGCAGCTGCTTTTGCCAAGGGCCTTCTTGACTTGGAAGGGCAGTTGACCCCTATCCTGGTTTGTGAAGTTTCTGCAAAATCCTTTGACTCCTTACTGTTGACTGTTTGCAATTGACTTGCTGCCTTTTTCAAGGTATCCCTTGTCAGCAAAGATTCGTCCATGTTGGATGGACTTGAAAATGCAAGTATCGAGATGGAAGAAGCTAAGGTTTGTCTAACTCAGGATTTCTTTTTTACATCATGTTCATTTTTGGTCATTATTTGACCTAAAAGCAACATATCTGATAAAAGCTTTCTTTGGCCTCACTTTTTCTTTCAGTTGAGCAGTTTTTATGTTCGGATGAGATTTTCTATTGACCATGCTTCCCAAGAAAATCCAGTACAAGTAGTCTCATTTTCCTATTCATTCAGGCTAGGTTGAATGAGATAATAACCTCAAGCACAAAAGCAGATCATTCCAGTGGGTTCTCTGAATTTCCATGGATGATTGATGGAGCTGGACTACCTCCTAATGCTGCAGAACTTTTGCCAAAATTGGTGAGTACAATTTTACCGGTAAAGGTAGATCTCAAACAGTGGGTATTTGACATGGAGAAAGAAATTATGTTTCTTTTTGGGTTATGTAACTTAATTCATACATATGCTTATGCGGACATAAATCAATTACTAGAATATCTCGTGATACTTTTAAGAGTTATATTACTAGTTCTCGCCCTTCTTCTTCCCATGAAGCAAAAATCTAAGGAAGCTGTGATGACTGTTTAATGCTTGTGATGGGTTTTGTGAGATAGGTTGAATTAACTAAGAAGGTGACTGAGCAAGTGAAACTACTCGCCAAGGATGAAGATGAGGAACTCACAGAGACAAGCTTATATGATGTTGTTCCTCCATATGATCAAGCAAAAGCTCTTGGGAAGACCAATATTGATGTTGACAGCATTGCTGCTGGATTACCCTGTGGTAGTGAGGGATTTCTGCTGATGTTTGCTAGATGGAGAAAGCTTGAAAGAGACTTATATAATGAACGCAAAGAGTAAATACACGTCTTTCTCCTTTGTCTTTCCATTTAAATATGAAACCTTGTATTCATTATGGTTGATCCAGAACTTTAGCTTCCTATTCAATTAATGATAGTTAAATCAACTGCATCATGGCAGATTCAATCCTTTGATTAGTTCAGTTTAGGTTCATACAGTTGGAAGGTGTACTGATATTCTAGGTGACTTTTACAATTACTTGCAGCCGGTTTGATATTACACAAATTCCAGATGTATATGACTCATGCAAGTAAGCAATTTAGTTTCATTCATGCAGCAAGGACAATTTTGCTGAATTAATATATTCAATCATTTAACGTGCTTTTTATTGCTCAGATATGATCTCTTGCACAATGCACACCTTAATCTAGAAGGGCTGGATGAGCTATTTAAAGTTGCTCAGGTACAAAAGAGACCTATTCCAGCAAACAGTTAAAAATTTTCAGGCAGCATGGACTTCTGAATCTTTCTGCATAATAGCCTGACTGTTTGTTTCTCATGCAATGAGTGAAGTTTATCGCATGTGACAAAATTCACTTTTTTAATACTGTCATGAAGAGATAAATGCCACATACTGTGAAACTTTGAGCATCTCTATGGTTCAAGGTTCAAAGTTCATTTCTCTGGGAATGAGAATTGTTGGCCACTTTAGCCATCTTTCTTATGGACCACTGACATTTTTTTGGCCATGAAGCTTCAGACATTATTGTACCCAAAGAAAGAAAAAGAAAGAAAAAATCTCATTACGTTTTTTTATTGTGCAGCTACTTGCTGATGGTGTCATTCCAAATGAATATGGTATCAACCCAAAGCAGAAGCTGAAGATTGGTTCCAAGGTGAATTCATTTTCATATCCTCTGGACTGTAAGTAGAATAACATGATTATATATTCCTTAACCTATATTATCTTGACGGAAACAGGATTTGTTCAAATTGTCATGTCACATCTCAATGATATATGTTCCTTATTCAGTACTTGGGCTGGAAAAGATGGATGAATTTCCTAGTTGTGGAATTGATTATGTGGGATAGATTTGCCAGTGTGGGGATTTTTTGATCCGGGTTCCTGATGTTGATACCATTTTAATGTATTTAAAAGCGTAAGCTTATATGACGGTTGATCAAGGCTTCTATATGTATAATTCAATTATTCAAGTTGCATAAGCTTCTCCCCCTCTAAGTTTATGTTTGGTTTTTTTCCAATATCTCATGACTTCTCTGACATTAGATTGCTCGGAGGCTTTTGGGGAAAATTTTGATTGATCTGAGGAACACACGTGAAGAGGCAATCAGTGTTGCTGAGCTAAAGAGCATTCAGGACCAGCATCCAGAGTCTGACAAGTCTGGATCTAGGGACCCACACTATCATCCAAGTCCCCAAGGGAAAAATGAGGAAAAAAGACGATCTAGCTTCACCAATGAGAAGTCAATGGATCAGGATGATGATGATGACAAGGACACTCAATACCGCTTGGACCCAAGGTTAATATTTTGAGCTCTTTGATTATGATTGCCCTTGCTACTGTTATGGTAGTTCAAACACGATCCTGTTAATTCCAATTAGGTACGCAAATGTGAAGACCCCTGAGCGTCATGTTCGAACCAGACTATATTTTACATCGGTGAGTTGATATGACTATCCATAACTTCCCTCTTCATGCATATTTATAATGCACTTTGCATCCGTTATCTTACCACTCATAGAATACCAAATATTATGATCCCTTGTCCCTTATCTGTTCGCTATTTCCCAAGGTTCATACAGCCTTTTTGTTATCTCATTTGCACTAGCAAGTGAAGTGATTTGTATGGGGAAAATTATGACACTATAAAATAAAAAACACTGAGTTTTCCTCTAGGCAACTCCTACTAAAGGGCATTGTTTCACTATGGAGTAAAGTTGTGAGCTTTGAAATGAGAGCATCTTATTTGTTAGCAATGAGGCGTATGTTCTGATAAGAGCACTTGACGTCTTTCTGAGTGACAGGAATCTCACATCCATTCCCTGATGAATGTTCTCCGATATTGCAACCTAGATGAGTCCCTCCAAGGAGAGGAAAGCCTTGTCTGCTCAAATGCCTTGGAGCGACTGTACAACACAAAGGAGCTTGATTACATGAGCTATATAGTTCTGCGCATGTTTGAAAATACGGAGGTTTGCCCTCATTCTTCGGTCATCCCTTAGATCCATTATGATTTTAGAGTATTGGAGAGTTAATTGATTTTCTTCATAAATTGGTGATATGAAACTATTGCAAGAACGGAGAAAAAGAAGGTTGAAATCTTGTTCTCAAGCAACATTAACTTCATTTATCCCCCCCCCCCCCCCCACTATTATCCCTCTGCTTGTCCCGTAAAGATGACCTATTCAATTCTGAAAATTTCCTTCTCACGCGAATTGCAGGTAGCCTTAGAAGACCCAAAGAGATTCCGGATCGAAATGACATTCAGCCGTGGAGCAGACCTGTCACCTCTTGAGGTATAAATCCTAGAGCCAATGAACTATGAATTTCTCACATCAATCTATTGATAGATCAGTCTGCAACGTCACTTCTAATTTCAAAAACTCAATGCCTGTAAACCTGGTACCAGAACTTATGTTGCGTGTTTGATTAGTTGTTTTAAACGTCCACAGAAAAATGACAGTGAGGCAACTTCCCTTCATCAAGAGCACACTTTGCCCATAATGGGACCCGAGAGGCTGCAGGAAGTCGGATCTTATCTGACCCTTGAGCAGATGGAAAGGATGCTTCGCCCTTTTGCCATGCCAGCCGAAGATTTCCCTCCCCCATCGGCACCCAATGGGTTCTCTGGATATTTCTCGAAACCTGCTGCTGTCCTCGAGAGACTGGTAAACCTCTGGCCTTTCAATAAGCACGGGAATAGCGCTAACGGAAAGTAACCTCTAAGCACACTTTTCCCGCGCTCTATTTATTCCTGGACTTTTTATCATTTGGCCATTCCATGAGATCAGAATGATCTTTACTCCAAATATAGCAGAGAAGCTTCTTCATCCATTCCACGAGAGAGGCTCAAAGAACGGTTTGAAACATGAGGAGATAGATATATTCCGATTTCGTTCATTATATTACGTTCAGAGAAATATCGGGTCTAAACGTCCCTTCCAAGAAGGCTTTAGACACACTGTTTGTACCGATACTGTGATCATGTATGTAGAACTATTTCGATCCTTAGCGCTGCGGTTGGTTAGTTTGCGTGCTAAGGGCAGGATCGAACCTGATCTGTTGCGTCATGTTCCCGTGGCAAAAATACAGGAGATGAAGCATAAGGGATCGATCGTATTCCAGTTTTGTTCCTTCACTTCGTCCTACCAGTTGGAACAAATTTTTTTATTTTTTAATGGTGCAGGTAAAAAGGGCCGGTGATGTTCTTGGGAGACATTGAGCGAGTTGTGGAAGTGAAGACCGGGAGCAAATCTACATTCGAGAGTGCTCTCTACATTACAAGATTAGAAAGTCCTAAATAGCCGAGCCTCTTTGTCCAAGACACGGGAAAAATTATGGAAATGCAGAGACGAACATGGCCTGGTTCTTGCGGGCCGACAATCCCGAGAGGGAGTGGGGGACGGTGGGAACGTCTTTCTGAATGCAATTCACGTGCTTCGTGTTTGCGACAGCCGTGGCCAACTACCAGGTGCCCATTCCCCGACGGGGTTCTTAATCAAGAAATTCCCGGGGTGTGCTGAGTTCTGATTATGACGCGGTGAATTCCACTACCGATTATTTCACACATTAGTGAAAAGCGTCCCATCATATGAGAACAGTAATAATCATTAGGAAGAGATGATGTGCAATCTAATCTGCCAGTAAAGCCTATTAGCCATACCCGTACACGCCTGTCATCCAATGATTGTTTCGGCATGGGAACTACAGTGGAACTACAAAAATATGTGCGTGAAACCAGGCAAATCTGTATGGCTATTAGTATTGTTAAAGTTGTAGTCTTCACCGGTTTAAAATAGCTTGGAACAGTTTGATCTGGGTACGGTTTGGTTTGTTTGCTTAACGGATCAGTTCGGTCAAGGGTCACGGTTCAAGCAAATATGAATCAATCAAGAACCGTTTATAAACGGGTCGATTTGGCCTATGAACCGTCAATGTTTTTTACTTTTTTTTTTTAAATTATTCCAAATGAATATTTTTGAAAATTTAAATTTACCGTTGATTTGTAGATTCTTTGGTAGTTCGGGCCGGTTTTCAAAGGTTTTGGGCCAGTTTCTAAATTGTTCTGGGTAAGGTTCAGTAAGGTAACGGTTTGAGCCGGTTATGATTCAATGGGTCCATATTTCGGAACCGACCCATAACCGTCCCAAACCCATTAAGAACGGTTACGGGCTGGTTTTGGGTTTGAAAGGTCCGGTTTCAATCAGGTTATAGGCCAGCCTGGCTCATTTAACATCTCTAATGGCCATTACATGCTACATCCTTGAACCCGAGTAACCTACAACTTATGTCAGAAAAAATATAAATTTAAATCTAATAAAAATAAAATATAATATTAATATATTTTTGAAAATAAATGCTGGAGTTGATGAGTTTTTTTACAAATAATTTTAATTTATATGGATTGACTATCGGTTCAATCGGATCGGATGATTGTCTCATTCTCAGTCAAACCGGCTGATTAGGGGGCCCAATCCAGTTTTAAAAATTATGTCCAAACAGAAAATCAGTTTCTCATAATCGAAATTTGTGGGGGGGAAACAGTTTCCTAACCCTAAACTATCCGTATGTATTGTCCGCGTAGAGGACGAGTACAATATGCGTGGCTCATTGGTGTTTAAACGCATATATGCCAAGGCTGAGAAGGTTCTCGGAGCCAATATTCCATCTCCCTCTTCCACTTCTCCTCTAAGTCTTGAGCCACTCTCCGTGTTACGCTTCTGGCGTGCCTGATAAGTGTCCGCTGCTCCGTTTCCTCCTAAGCCGAAATCGAATAAAAGAGACTTACTTCGCATTTAATGGGCGTTTAGTTCGAGTACTGTCAGAGACTCACTTCGTATTCAATTGGGAGTAAAACTTTTTTGGTTGGTAGGTTGAAAGATTTTAATAAATTATGATAAATGTTAAGAATTTTAGGTATTTCAAGCATGGAAACTTTGTAAACCATATTTTAATCACTGCAATTGTGGTTAAAACGATGAACTTACTTACGGCCAAACATTACAAACAAATTTTAATCATGTTCGTTATGTAATAATATATTTTAAATTTAAAATTAAGAGATTAATTCCATTTATTATTATTCTTATGCTTGCTCATAATTTTCCCACTTTTTACTAAACCAGCCTGACTCATATCTGAATTGATTAGATCATTTGGTTGATGCGTTGAGTGCATTCTTATATATATATATAGAGAGAGAGAGAGAGAGAGAGAGAGAGAGAGAGAGCCCAATTTTACAGGGTCAAACATGTATTTTACAGATGCTGATGAGAGATGGAGAGTTTTAACAGGTTCCCATTTGAAAGCTGTAAAATTGGTTGGAATTTGGCGTGCCCGCCGTCCATTGAAATCGATCGGTGATCCCTCTTTTCCGTTTCTATACTTAGGTAATGGAGAATCGGCATGGCCCTCCGGGGGAATGCTATAAATGTGGGTGCCTCAATGGCCTCGAAAGCTCGTGTTCTGAACTAAATCCCCTCGACTTCGAGCCGAACTCCTGGGCCAAAAATGAATACGAGAGCTTACTGAAGTCTCTCCCGTTCAGGTTCAATCCGTTGGTCTTGGCAAGGTCTGATAAGCTAAAAAAAAAAAAAGAGAGAAGAAAAAAAAAACACCACATAAAGGAATCGGAATTTCTCGATTCCGATACGTTCCGACCAGACCTTCGCCATCACCTAACGCATTTGAGCCACGGGAAGCTTTCGTTTCGAGTATCCTTGGCTCTTACCCTTGTGAGTTTAAGTCCATTCGACAGATCTGTGATAGCTGTTTTTGCTGCTGCTGCTGCTTATTTCCCAGGAAAAATAAAAAAAAAATGGAGGCCAAGGGATTGTTCGTCCTGATTATTGCTGCGTGCTTGGCAACTCTGTTCCCGAGCCACGAGGCGCATAATGCAAACTTCGAGCTCGATGACTACTGGAAACAGAGAGCTGAGGATGCTCAGAAGGCTGCCTTGGAGGCCTACCATCCCAATCCTGAGGATGTTACTGATGGCTTAAACTTCCATGTTCACAAGTCGGTTCACCAATCCAAGTCCCTTAGAGGTGTCTTCTTTTACCGTTTCGTGTTGCTGGAGATACTGAATGAACCTTCCTCTTCTCTTTCCACAGGCTCTCGAGGGTACCAACACGACGAGAAGGCAGCTGGGCAAGTATGCCGGCCCGTGCATGGCCACAAACCCAATTGACCGGTGCTGGAGGTGCAAGAAGAAACTGGGCACTGAAGCGCAAAGAGACTGGCGAAGTGTGCTCTTTTTGGCCGGAACGCCACTGGGGGTGCCAGAGGGAGGTACTATGTCGTGTATGATCCGTCAGACAGGGACGTTTTGAGCCCAAAGCCCGGACTCTCCGCCATGCGGTGATCCAGAAGCAGCCACTGTGGATTCATATTCGCCGGCAGCATGATCATCACTCTGCAGCAGGAGTTGCTGGTCAGCAGTGACAAGACGATCGATGCTCGGGGAGCTAATGTCCGCATTGCCTACGGAGCGGGCCTCACGATCCAGTTCGCCAGGAATGTGATTCAATCCATGGATTGCACATCCACAACATCTACCCGAAGAATGGAGGCCTCATAAGGGATTCTGTCGACCACTTCGGTATCAGGACCCAAAGCGATGGAGATGGCATCAACGGTCTTTGGATCCTCATTGGTCTGGATCGACCACGTATCCATGAGGAATGCGCTGATGGCCTCATTGATGTTGTCGCTGGGTCCACCGCCGTCACCATCTCCAACGGCCACTTCACCAAACACAACGATGTAAGTTCGCCTTCTACAAAAGAAAGACGGATACCTTTAATGGAGTCTGATGTGTATAATATGGAGGGAATTTCTTGTGCAGGTGATGCTCTTCGGCGCGAGCGACCTCAACGATGGGGATAAGATAATGCAGGTGACGGTGGCGTTCAACCACTTCGGGAAAGGACTGATACAGAGAATGCCGAGATGCCGGTGGGGATTCTTCCACGTCGTCAACAACGACTACACACACTGGCTCATGTACGCCATTGGTGGTAGCTCGGACGACCATCATCAGCCAGGCACCGCTTCATTGCTCCGCCTAACATTGCTGCAAAGGAGTAACAATACAGTACTTTTAGAAAGCTACCAAAGTGGAAAATGGCTTCCTCAGTTTCATCATCTTCGAGGGAACATCGGAAACGATTTCATCTCGAGAAATGTTCTCAAACCAAGATTGTTCTTGTGTACCCAATGCGTAGGTGACGAAGAGGACTACGCCACGCAGCGCAATGGAGGCGGTGGACATGGAATCGGAGGGTGACCTGATGATGAACGGAGCGTTCTTTGTGGAGTCAGGGCCGCCCTCAAGGATAAGCCAAGAAGGAAGTTCTTGATCAAGCCTAAGCCGGCCATTGCTGTGGGCATGATGACCCGGTTCACCGGCGCTCTCGACTGCAGGCCAAAGCGCAAGTGCTGAAAAGTAAATGAGGCACGGCGTCTAACAGGAGAGAAAACTGGTAAAGGCTTGAAAAGGGCAACATTGTATTGTGTTCAACCAATGGCACTGTAATACGTGTGCGTTTGTTGAGACGTGGATGATCATGTCAGAGGCCAAGAAGGAGCGATTTTTCATTTCTCATTTCATGGGCATTACTATTATTTTTGAATGTATCTCCTGATATTCAAGAGTATCATGTTATCTCATAGAAGCGAGACCCGTTGCGCCTGCAGATCAGTGGCAATGGAACAAATCCACTGAAAAGGAAAAGATAATCTACTCGGAACTTGGAAGATTAATAACAGGACTTCTACAGAAATGAAACACCACATACACAGATTCTTGAATAACCTCAGGAGGTGTAACCTGCCGAACAACAAATCAACTAAGAATAACAAGCATCAACATGCCAGAAAGCCGGTGGAGCCTGATATATGCTCTGATAATACAGGCATCTTCCAGCCAAGTGATTCTATTCACTATGGAACTTGCAGTCACACTTCTGCAGAATCTACTTCATCAGTTCTCCTTTATTACTAGTAACTCAGACTATCCTTTTCCCGTTTCTCATTAGTTTTTTCTTCTGATGATCCATATCTTCTACGCATCATTCAAAAAGACCTCCCTCCACCCCGTAAATATTCTCACGAGTATATTTACACTTAACGTCTTCCACAAAAAATTTTCAAGGAAATTTAAGACATTATTTAAGATCAATTCAAGGCAATAATCAGCCATACTTATCAAAAGTAGCTTGAGGACTAGCAAAACCATCTCATGGTTAAAGCAAATAAACTCCAATACAAGGCATATCCTTCAGAGGTGATAAGGCAGTCAACTCGTCCAACCAACAGCACCATGCAGATATAACTCTCCTCCACAGGAGTAGAGTACACATATGACGATTTGATATTGATAAAAACAAAAATGAGATAATAACATAGCTGGAGGCAATTGCAGGCAACTTTATTCACTGGAAGAGCTTTTTGTTATGGTGATTTCATATTTTGGTCGAAATATCAATAGAACTTTAGAGACAAGCAGAGCCATCAAGCAACAGTGTATACAAAGTGAAAATCAAAATGCAGAATTCAAGAAAATGAAATTGATTGGGTTCCATAGCCAGAAAAGCTGAAAGTATTCCAAGTAAACTGAAGACTAACCTTCTGAGCAAGAACTACATGATCCTCTCTATTTCTGATTTTACATGAGCCAGAAATTGATACTCCATGTATCACCATCATCACAGTCATCAAAACTGCTTCCTCTTATTCATGAAGAGCTTGTCACGCTTCCTATATACATATATAAAAGCAACAACACATACCGCATAAACTGACACTGTGGCCCAAGGAAAAGGTGGGTCCTTGAAGCAGATAAGTGAAGCCTCCAGCTTCTGAGATGCATGATAAACAATTGAGTGGGCCCCATATAGATCATGGTCAGATGACCTCAGGTAGTACAAGGCAAGCTCAAAGTCGAAGTGTGATAGGGCTGATACAGCCTTGTCGAGCTTGTACTTAAACAAGTTCAACCTCTGCATGAACTCAACATATTGGTTATGCTTCAATAAGTTTCTCTCCCCACCATGAGCAGCCACAGTGTTGAGGACATCAATCGCACTTGATATACTATAATTTAGTGATGTTAGCAGAACATTTCTTCGGGCTGCGTCCATCTGGGCAAAAGACAGGGCAGAGATCTCTGAGAATGGTCCAAATGGAGTCTGCCCACGCTCCAAGAGTAATCAACTAAGGTATCATTGTGTCCTGGCTCCATGTTAATGGGTAGGGGACACACCCCACATACTCTGCAAAATCGAGCCAACAGTGGCCTCTCAAGCTCCCTCGTCTGAGTGAAAACAGACGCCCATTACAGCTGTAGTCACTCACAGTTTTGTGTGTTCTTTGTTCTTACAGCAATCACCATATCTTTGAAAGAAACTGTTTGATGGTACCGATCGAGCAACAGGGTTGTGCTGTAGTCCAAGTCAAACACATAAACAGGAAGAATCCTACTGAAATCATCTTCCTCTAGTATCTCTGCAACCCTATGGAGCTCCTCAGCAGAATCAGACAGTATCTGGTGTAGCCTCTTTGAGTCTAGATACTCGCTTACAATCAAGGTATAATTATCGAACAAGAACCTCGATGTGTAGGAGTTGATTGATTTCGAAATTGCGAAGGAACAAATTGAACAGTCCTTATAGCTAATGGAATAAGGCTTAAATCTCAGTGACTGATCTCCCAGCAACAATGCCCCGTCATTGACCTCATCCATGAAAACTTTCTCTATGTTTTTCCAGTCCAACCCATTCTTGTCTTTGCTTTCCCACTATAGATTATGACACAATTGAACGAATCAACGACTCTCGAAAGGGACAGGGATTCTCAAGGGAGGAAGCGACCAATACCTCGTAGGCGCTCCGGCACGAGCGACGCCGATCAGCAAGGAGGGCTTTGTGGGACTTGGGCGCCCAAGGGGGTGCTAGGGGGTGAACTCGCCTCGGGGAAGCACACATCGCCCGAGAGGGCGGGCCCATAGTCGACAGGGCCAGCACCCAAGTCAACCCAGATGTACCGCTCTTTACCTGTCAGATACTGCCGGAGCACTTGGTGAACCCTGGGGAGGAGTCGCCGGAGTGTAGGAATAGGCGTAAGGCTTAGCTTGAGGACCCAGATCGGGAAGTAGATGTAAACGCCTCCACAGGCTTCTGCCTCTCGAAGTCATGCCTGATGATCTCGTCGACAAGGGAATGCGGGATCGAGAGGAGGGATGACCTGAGGGGAGACGGGGTTTTGGCGATCTCCGCCTTGAGCGCCTCGGAGAGGGTGGAGGCAGGGAGGGTGCGTGGGAGACATCGAGATGGGGGGAGTGGCTGAGGGGAGAGGCGATGGGACTGGGTAGTGAAGGGGGAGATGACGTTGGAAAGTGGTGGGGAGGCAGCGGAGGGATGCAGGCGGAGAAGGAACGAAAGTGAGGAGAGTTGATGTTTCGGAGTCGGACGGGAGCGGAGCTGACGAGTAGCGAACTATGGACGGGGAGGGATTAGGACAGAGGGAGAGGACGGCGAGGATAATCAGCGAGGAGGAATGGAGAAGGAGACGGGACTGGAGTTGAGATTAGGGAGGATTTGGAGGGATGATGGCATGCGAGAAGAAATGCAGTCTTGGTAGCTTGTGGGTGCGGCGGGACTTTACTGTGGCTGAGGAAGGTGTCAAGGCCAGGATCGGGCGCGGTTGGTGGGGCGGGAGAAGAAGAAGGTGAGTAGGAGGATGATGGCGGAGGGAGGCATTATCCCAGGCGGGGGCATTTGCTCTGAAGGTCGATGGAGTTACTAGTGGTGGTAGAAGGACGGCGGGAATAGCTGAGAAAGTGGACTCTGCGCGGCGGCCGGAGAGTCTTCGAGATTTCGATATGGCGACGGCGGGCCATGCAATGGAGATGCAGCTGTCTATCGGAGAGAAGTCAGCTAGAGAGAGAGTCCATGGCGATGGTTTATACGCTTGTACTGTTTGCTCACTCGAGTATATTTACAAATTTCTTGTCGCCATTTAATAATGGCCCTGTATTTTTTATAAGCATTTTTGTATTTTATTGAAAATTGGGAAAAAAAAAAAGTCCTTTTACAATCTACTCAATTTAAACTTGGAATTCGATAACTAATCAAAATATTTAATTGCATATTATAGTGTAATATATATAATCAAACACAACTTTGACAAATTTTTTCAATTTGATGGGTTTCTTTTACGTATTTATATCGGGTGCCAAAATATGCCGTGGTGATCAAAGTTGTATTAATGACATTGTTTTCCATTAGTAGTAGGTACCTATGTGGTATAGATTTCCTATATAAGTGCCAATAAAATTATTGTTAGTCATGTTAGTAAAATCAATTAAAGCAAGACGAGATGACAATAAATATCGTGTATATAATTCATAAAAATAATATTTGGTGATGATTAGAATAACGTACGTAAAAATGTGTTTGTGTCTAAAGTTTGAAAAGTGAATTAAACGGGCGTCAGCTTAATTGAGATTCGTCGGTCCATTTAGTATCTGCTTCAACTTGGGTGATAAAACTAATAATTTAAATAGTATATTATATTACTTATATAATTATGATAATATCAACGTATTATTGACATTTATAGAGTTAGGTTCTAAAGTTTACATCTAATTATGGCTCTGTATATCTATGCTTGCTATATTGCGCAAGTTATGAATGGAACCCTACAGTAATGCATATGTTATTTTATCACAAATATGCATTAAACTCCGCCTCGTATAATTTCCCTATTTGATTGTGATAAATACTGCGTATTAGCACAATTTTCAATAGTTTTTTTATTCCATTCTAGAATTATAATTATTTTTATGAATTTGTACATCATATAATTAACTCGTAAGATGTCTCTGTCTACAAGGAGATAGATGGAACTGGCAGGGGCAATTTCGCAGTCGATCCCCTAAGTTTCGGGCGCTTCCAATATTTTTCTAAAGGAGTCGCCGGTAGCAGACATTGCTTGGCGACTATCGAAGGAAGCAATTAGTTGATGCTTCTTGCTATCAATGGCCTCGAGCCTGGTCCTCTACTTCAGGAACCCTCGAGAATTTCCAATTCATGCGACGCGAGGCCCATATATTCTGTTGGGATTATATGTATCAAAGGTTGTAGAGTTTATGCTCCTATGAGTCGTTCTTTCTATGTCAATATCTATGGCCTTTCGCAGCAAAAGGGGGCCCGCACAACAAAAAAGGGAGGGCATTTTTTTGGCTCGTTTTGTTTGATGCGGATTTCCAGAAAACGGGATGCGTGAAGACATGGATTAACATTGATCAATAGCTGGGGCAGGTTTGTGGATCACATCTCATTCATCGATGAGAGTCAAACTGTCTCTAACCAGAAAACCCGAACTCTTCTATCCATCCATGGCAACTCTTCCCCAAACCTAGTCGCCAGAACACAAACTCTTTGCAGCCGCGCGCACCGGGCCGCTCTCAGCCGGAGAGCCAGCCCTCCCTTCTTGTGCTCTCGGCAGAGACCCACGCTCTGTGGTGCAGCGACAGTACTATACCCCTACTAGCGATGGTGCTTTTGTACAGAGCGCGCAGAGTCCCGCCATCTCCTAGATACATTTTTTGACGATTGCTCCTCATCTCTCAGCAAATCCCCCTCTAACGGCACACCGCATTATACTGCTCATTTTTGTTTTGTGGCACACAGTTTCTTCACCACAGTCCTCATACCGACTCAAGCGCACTGCATGAACAATGAAATAACCTCTTTGTGATGAGAGCTAACCGGGCAGGGCACCAACGATGTCTCTAGACTTTGACCGGAATATCGCACGCTCAAAATCCAACACACACTCGTGGCGGTGTGAGCGATGCTGACGGTCAGGCTGGCATCCACCTCGGGTGGCAGCACACCCGTGCAGGCAGAGCCTTTCACTGGCTGGGCGCGTGGTAGTCAGTCTCTCTCGAGTTCATTGGATCGCCATTATTGGGTTGGAGCCGCCACTTCGTGTTTGACTCTCATGCACTCTATATTATCCTTACCAAGAAAAACAGGTGAACTGCCTTATGCACGAGTCATATTGGTTGAGGACCCGTCCTGCCCAAATTTTTTTATTAAGGCCTGTGCAGACCGCAGGAGGTTGCGATCGAGGTTATGGAGTCGACCGATTAGCTCCCAATAATCTGTACTTGATTTCATGGGTTTTAATCACATATTCTTCATTAGTAGTTAGTCTTGGAGGATCCTTCTATAATTAAATATTATAATTCTCTATCTCTTAGGCATTTTTTCCATATAGTCCATTCTAAATAATGATAAAATCCTTGTTATTTTTTAAGAAAATAATAAAATCATAATTCCAATATTTATTTCTCTTTAGTAAAATCTTGAATTTTAAACACGAGAATGAAAAAGAAAATACATATTTGACAAGACTCTGTCCTCAGTATACTATTGATGCCCAAACATGCATTAGTCATCGGCCCATTGCACTTCTTGAACTAGAAAGGCCCATATCATGGAATTGATTGAATGGGAGGGTGAAAGGTTGAGATAGGATTTGAGTGATTCTCTGGCGTATATACTTTAAGACTTGAGGTAGTATGCCCAACAGGAAAATTGAAAAGAAAGAAAGCCTGAGCTTGTTGAAAGCTATTGACGTGGCATGCTGCTGATCGTGGTCCGTATCACGTTTGGCTTCCTTCCTCTTTTTTTCATCCTAAAAGAAGGATTGGTGGGAAAGTTCCCATCATCAAGAATCGACATGTAGCGATTGGATGTGGAGGGTTAATTCATGGATAGCCACAGTCTTTTACAGAGTTTTTTTCCTGTAAAATGCAGAAATAATGGCTATAATCCCCTCGATGCAAAGTTTCCTGAAAATTTGTGAACTCCCTCATCCATCCCCTGCTTTCGTGAGTTGAGTTCCTCTGAGAGTTTCCGACCCTGTCCTGCAGGAATGGATTGCGGGCGAACTGCAATTTCTCATGACTTCCTGAAGGGTCGGAAGGATGAGTTTTATGGGGCAGTGAGTAAGTGATGGGAGCAAGTTACGTCGATGTAGAGATTTCCCTGGGAGTTTATTGTGGAGAAATCTGAACGCGTGAGCTCGAAAGGTCGGGGTCCATTGTGTTCGATGAACTTTGTCCAAGCATGCTGATGAGAAGGATTCTTCGTGTGAAATGGATATATCACGTTCTGCTGTGCCTATGGCAACACAGCTCGACATCAACTGTTAGTGCAAAGTTTGTACATGTGTTTATCGAGTGATACAAAATGGATTTCTAAAGACAAGCACGACAAACGTTGATTGTTACAACCCGGAAATAATGGAAGTGCGCACCGCTAGAAGAATTCATCGCATTTAATTATTCGCCCGATTGAGCCATAAGCGGCTGATAACACGGTTGGATAGACGGCTTTCTCCCCCTATCGAACCTGATTAGTCAGGGTTCTAGCAATTCAACGGCGGTTTCAAGACTAACGCAAAAACAAGGATTCAGAAGCACTAGGGGTCAATTTCTCTGGTATTTTGTCTGGTGAAATTAGGTAAATGGAATGGATCCTCACCCACTGGCCACCCCAACCCCGGTTGGCCCATCTCCCCCTTTCCAGTTTCAACTTATAATTTTTCCTTATAAATTTGCCCCCTTCGACCTTTCATTTAGTTCAGTTTTATCCCTGCAGAAGTCCAAGTCAAGCTACATTTTCCCATTGCTATAGCTGGGGGCATGGCCTATGATGAACGAACTTGTGAGCTGGAAATACAAGTAGAACGCGCTCATAGATCCTAACAAGTTGGACCGGCATATGCGACCGTAACCGAATTACACAGTTCTTACCTTATCACTTTCTAGTTCGTCTCACTTGCACCTGACAATGTTTCCCTAATCAGGGAGCTGAGCATATGAGGAATGAAAAATAGCACAAGCTCCGTTTAAGATGCTATTACGGCATACGCAGATCGAATCGGTCTTAAAATGAAGGGGTGAATTTGATATAACATAAGGATTCGATGAAAAAAAAAGAGGCGATCTTTAATTTCGTTGGCCCATACACCTATAGTAAAAAACAAACAAAATTAGGGCATGATGGATTAATTGAATTCCAAACATTTCCACCAGTTCAAAGTTTGGCATGTAATTTAAGAGACATAAAGTATTGACCGAATAAGGAGACAAGGAAAAGCATGTACAAATTCAATGAATCACCCCTGAAGGGAGTTTAGCATGGCAATATTAACTGCATGGAATCAAGTTGATTTTATTTGCGATTCGAGAAAGTATTTTATGCAATTGTTACGCAACGTGAGCACGTCTTTATTTCCCTCTTGTCTATTTGATAGTTCCGTTTTTTTATGATTTATTAAAATCTTTTATGGTTTATTTAATATTTTTTAAAAAAATTAAATATTAAAAAAATTAAACATTAATTTGTCAAATTTATGCTGCACGAAACTTTCCGGTGAAAGAAAATTCGGTCTAATCGACCTAACATGATTAACAGACACCAAAAGCACCATACAATTTTACATGGTGTAAGGTCGAGATAACACATGTCGTGAATGAGCAAAATTGGAAAGAACATAACGTATTCGGATCTCGCTGTTCTTAGCTTGTCAGATTAATCGTTTCATGGTTATCAGTGATCGCATGGAGAGCACGGGTTCTGGAAATTCCATCTTCCTAGAAGTTTTTCGGGCTCAACTGCTGAACAGCCATTGATCATCCAGCTCGAAAAAAAATAGAAAATTGCAGTGGCTGGTTCGGTTGATGAATCACATAGCTTTTCGTTTGTCAACCTTAATAAGCTTGTCGATAGCACATTGATGAAAGCCACCGGAAGTAACTGCTGATGGATATATATATATACTCGTTTCCCTCAATTCCCACACTAGCATCTTCCCTAGAAGTGCTTAACGTGGTCAATTCAGTAGACTCCTAGAGGCTGAAATCTCCTCGCATAAGGGAATTCTTCTTCTAAGTTCTAATTTCTCGAAATATTACCTTGCGTGTCCATGAAAGCTTCTTGTAAAAACTAAGAATGCAAGGATAACAAACATTAGATGTATTATATGTGCCCCGAGAGTGATATCTCCATGGACTGCAACTCATCCAGGTTGCCAGAATGTGAAAGGATCGTGTTTTTCCAATTGTCATTTAAAATCGAGTTAGGTTCTGACTGCCCGAAACCCTCCATCTGCTAGTTGTAGCAGTAATTGATAGCCCCAAATTGCTGCGAATGAGGGTCAAAGAAAATTACGGTATCGGATGCATCTGAATCACGCAATCTGTATGTACGCATCTACTAGTTAGGCTTAGGCCATTCTCAACCTTCCAATTCTGATTCCAGTGGTGCTACCCATAACATGTGGTGTGATTAGTGAGGTAGTATTCTTCTTCTCTC
The DNA here is from genome assembly GCA_900174645.1 of Sonneratia alba. Taxonomy (NCBI): domain Eukaryota; kingdom Viridiplantae; phylum Streptophyta; class Magnoliopsida; order Myrtales; family Lythraceae; genus Sonneratia; species Sonneratia alba. Next base: position 3,735,462 of record FWPY01000024.1, on the reverse strand, counting down.
TTGTGCCTACCAATCCAGGACAGAGAAGGCAGCTAGACCCCTAGCTGGTTAGCTAGCTAGGCATATTTATGGTGGATCAATGAACGCTTAGTTCCGTGGAATATAACTAAGCGCGACGTTGATCACATGTTGTATCGGTAGATCGAAGAGGACACAACACATGACAAGGCTCCAACAAGAAAAGAAGTGAGGGGCTCTTAGTCCAATTGCTTGTGGTGATGAGCCAGGCAGTTTGTTGAATCATGTAAAGCACATGATTGAACTGCCAGCACCAGAGCCGTTCTAATATCTACAAGCACACACCAGCAATACAATAATTCGTACAGAAAGCGATCTTACTCACATTAAGGTACAGTACATACTGCCTCTTTTCATCCCCGAGCCATCTGTTCTCATGTTTCTCCAGAGGTGCTTCTGTTTGCGACGGCTTTTGACTTCGCTATCTAGTTAACTAGGTTATAAGACCATAGGATTCCAAGAGGTGTTAAAAGGGACTGTATTTGGGTATCTAGACTGATCTTTACTTAGCAAATGGAAGGACGTACAAGGAACCTTTTGAGAGTTCAACTTTTAGCTATATACAGAAAGAAACTGTGCAGGAGATCATAATCTGCTCTCGCAAGTCCATTGCCTGTCCCCTTCTTCCTGATCCTTTCCTTGCCCCATTATCTTGCTTGATCCGCATTAAATGTTCTCCAGCTGCAAAAGTTTGGTGCATTGCTTTTCGGGGGCTGGAAATCTGATGTTAACCACAGCGACATTGTGGTTCAATCACTCGGACTTCCTGGACAAGTCTTAGGAAGTAGATACTATAAATACTTGTCAATTCTCGAGGAGTAACTTCAGACTAATAAGCTGGTTTCTGCAACTTCGATGCCCCTTTTCAATCAGGGACGCAGGCTTAGAAGCTCTTCTTTTGCGGGATTCCAAATGCACAACATTTGGCCAGGGCAACTGGAAAACGAGCCCAGGAAAATGCGGGGAAAGCCACTTTCAGGGAGGATTATGTTAGCCCTATGCATTTTGAGCTTTTTTGCGGGGTCCCTGTTTTCCAAGCATAGTTGGAGTCACCCTTCCAGAAACATTGATAGGGAGCTACTTGTGACTTCTAACCACGTGAGCAAAGTGCAGATGACGGTGCAAGATCGAGATGACAAAAGTGTAAGTTATATAATATTGTTTTGAGAGCATCACGTGCCTCATGAACGGTGTTACTTACATTGTTCTCTTCTTGTTGCTGTAATTCATCTTTGATTCTATTGTTTACTCTGTGTTTGCAGAAAATTCCCAAAGGAAATCTGGGTGGTGTCATTGAAGAAGTCAGTGAAACTCATCAAGCTATCAAGTAAGCTTTGACTGAACTTATATGCAGGGCTCTCGAGTTTCTTTAGATTTCTTTTGTATGCCTTGCTACCTTTAATACAATTGCTTTACCGACTGGATCGGAACCTCGGAAACAGGTCTCTCGACAAAACGGTCACCAGACTGGAACAGGAGCTGTTGGCAGCCCGCACAAGCCAATATTATGAGCATGGTTTCAAACAGAAGGCGTCTAATCGAAGTGCACAGAGAGCATTTGCCGTCGTTGGGATTAACACAGCTTTTAGCAGCAAGAAACGCCGGGATTCCCTCCGTGAAACATGGATGCCCACAGGTTCGAATCCCCTTGTCACCTTCCACTATTCTCTCATTATGTCTATGCTCATGTAGATCCAGGTCAATACAAGTACCTAAAATTACCCCGAGAAGCACTAGCTAACTGGCTTGTAAGTTGTTCGGCTCTGGCGGAATGCAGGGGACAAGCTGAAGAAACTGGAGAAAGAGAAGGGGATAGTGATCAGGTTCGTGATCGGGCATAGTGCGACACCAGGGGGAGCACTTGACAAGGCGATAGACGCAGAGGAGGCAAAGTACGGAGACTTTCTCAGGCTCAACCACATTGAGGGCTACCACCAGCTATCCTCGAAAACTCGTATCTACTTCTCCACTGCCGTCTCCATTTGGGACGCTGAGTTCTACGTTAAGGTGGATGATGACGTCCATCTGAACTTAGGTCGGTTTTGTGTCTCTTCCCTTCCTGTTTTCGTCTGATCTCTGCCATACCCTCCACAAGCAGCATAGCAACCATATAAATGTCATGTATTTTGCAGGTATGCTAGCAACGACTTTAGCTCAGCATCGATCCAAGGCCAGGATCTACATCGGGTGCATGAAGTCGGGACCTGTTTTATATCAGAAGTGAGTTTACATTCATACATATTATTTCAGAACATGTCCATCCTTGAAGGATGAAACTCTTGAAAGATGATGATGACGATAACCGTGCAGGGGAGTAAAGTATCACGAGCCAGAGCACTGGAAGTTCGGGGAAGAAGGGAACAATTACTTCCGGCACGCTTCGGGACAACTCTATGCTATCTCCAAGGACCTTGCTTCCTTTATCTCCATCAACTCGTCAGTCGCTTCCTGCCCTTAAAACCTCATCTTCCTTTTATGGTAACTGCATTTCATGGACATTTACACTGACTATCATCATCGGAAACTACAGGCCCATACTGCACCGGTACGCAAACGAGGATGTTTCCCTGGGAGCATGGTTTATCGGGTTGGAAGTCAAACACATCGACCAGCGGTCCATGTGCTGCGGCACACCTCCAGGTACTGCTTGAATCAGAGCTCCCTTTTCTGCAGAAAAACAAATCAGCTGAGTTGTTCTGTGTTTCTGGTAAGATTGCAAGCTCAAGGCAGAGGCCGGGAACGTTTGCGCGGCATCATACGATCAACCGTGCAGTGGCATCTGCAACTCCGTGGAGAGGATGAAGTCGATCCACAGCTCTTGCGGGGAAGGAGACGGCGCTCTCTGGAATGTTAATCTATAATTTTCAGGCTTACCGAGAAAATCGTCACAGGATTTTTAAGTACTTTTTTTTAGCGTTTTGTTAACCGATCAATCCAAGGAAATGAACACACTGCTATCTAGGTCGATGGTTTTTTCAGCCGAAAATAAATATAAATCATGAGAGCCATTTAGCATAATATGATCTGAGCTGTATCAAAGCCCTTACCTTAGTCCTATGACTTAGAAGTCGGATTCAAGACAGATACATCACGACATGTTCTACTGATGCTGATGTATTGAAGCCAAGCCAAGCTTGAATGTAAGTTGAAAGCCCTGCCAACTACAACAAACCCTTCCCCTGATATCTTTTTCTTATTTTATGCAGTATGTCCAACTCGTTTACTAAATACACGCATAGCATAGCATAGCATGTGTGAGTTGATATGATTCGACATATTTTTTTAAAATAAAATTTTATTTAAATTTTATAAATAAAAAAATTATGATTATGTAATTTTACTCTTAGTAAACTGATTTATCTAAAACCTAAAGCCGCCAGAGACCATGAGAATTCTCGATAGTAAAAATTCCATGGTTTTGGACAGTTTTTCTTCCTACCGGACCAATAATATGGCTGAAACATAAAATTACTTGAAATTTATTTAGTGTCACGTGCTAGCACGTGCATACCAAAAGAATATAGGATTAATACCTTAATTATTAAGTAGGAACTTTTATTATTTATTAAAATTTAAAATAGAAAATTTCACATGTCCTTATACAAACTATATGTCATTATACTTGTTTTTTTCATCAAGAAATGGATGTCTTGCTAAAATTGATAATCAAATTAAAGTTGATATATGATTAGAATATACAAAAAAATCTCATGTTAAATTTAAAAAAATTGGTTAAATTTTGTATTTAATTGGGATAATGAACTAAAAAATATATATATATATATATATAAGCCAACTACTTAGTCTGGCCGATAACACCCCGATTTTACATATCTCAATTTTAATAATATATTTATTTACTAATTATTCGCATTTTATGTTTTTCCCTGGGATTACTTTATAGATAGGGATGAATAAAATAATTACGATACCTTGTAAAACAATTAGTTCCCACTTCACCTGCGAGCTGAGCTGGGCTGAGATGGGACGCGACCGATTGGGAGATATCATAAACTTGAAAGCAAAGCAAATAATATATCATCCAGCCAGGAAGTGCGGGCCGGTCGGCCCATCGTTTTCCACAACCTCGGCACTTCACTTTCGAAATTAAATCACCTGTCTCATGGCCGGGACGATGTTCAGTCTCCATGTTGCGCGCGAGCCACTCGAGCCAGAATTCTCGGACTCGAATTTCGGGATCGCTCCAACTTCTGCACGGATGTTCTTACGGTTACGACCCTCAGGGAGTTAGGGATTTCGACATCCCTGATAGGTTCGATGCGAACTACGGACCCGAGCATGGTCAAGAGCGTCTTTGTCTCCTGAGGCGAGTGATGACTCCCGTAGGGCCGAATTCTTCATGGGGATTTTAGGGTCCGTTCGCCTGGTTATCGACCGAAGAAAGCCGTAAGAGGTATGTGCAGCACTACTCGCACGAAGGATAAGCTATGCAAGATGGGTTATCTTGAATTATATAGACCAACAATACTGGATTGTAGGATTCTAATTAATTAACTGTCAATCAACAACTTGCTCTAATGGGCATCATTTTTCCACATTCAGACTAAAGGTGACAACTATCCATCCATGGGTTGGATATTCTCTTCCATACGAGCGGGAAATTGTTCTTTCCAACTCATGTGACTGATATCATAGCGAATTTATTAGTGAAAGTATTAAATTATTAATTTATTTTCCAGTAAATTATTTTGTTTTACTCTAAAAGTATTCTTCGATTGAATTTTGGCCTTTTCGGGTAAATATTCTGAATTTGTCCAAACTACTTGGCATCATTGGTGTGGAATTGTTATGACCAAGCTTGGAAAGGGACCAGTTAACACATCTCCAGCAGTCGAATCAGAAGACTGTTTAAGCACCATATTGGATTGGACCGACATTTTTTTAAATCTAAAGTTAAAATGATCATGAAAGCACAACCATATACAATTGCAGGGTGTCCAGAGTTAGGGTAGGTGGGCACTCCCTGACCGGCAGAAATGCTTTGCACTAGTCCAAACTATGATTGTTATTGTTATTATTATTATTATTATTTCATGAAAATATAACTATTTTATTGTCCTAAAGAAAAGTAAAAGTAATAATGTATTTATATAAATAATTTTGATTTATTTATAGTGAATTTTGAGTTCCAAGAGGGAATTCCCCAACCTACGATGGCATCATCAAATCCCACACCAACTACCGTATGCACTTACTCTACATATATATATATATGTATGCATATATAAAACACAATTTAATATTCACCGATGTCCAAATGGGTTGGCATTTTAAATGTAAAACTATGCTGATTATGTATTTTTTTAATAAGAAAATTGTAAATTTTAATTATAAAACGTTGCTTTTGGGGGATATGAGCAAAGCCAATCTGTAACAATGCACATGTGTCGTATACATGCAAACACGCACAGAGGCATACAGAGATATAGACTGAAATAAAGCGCATCTTGTTGAGGAGAATTTTGATTCCCTTTTCTCGCCGCTCAATTCTGATCGAGTCTCTCCCCCTGTCGAATCTCAAGCAAGAAGAGAGAAGAGGAGAGAGTGCGTGGAAGACTCAGGAGCAGAGTGTTGTTGGGATAGGGAGGACGGGTGAAGGAGGGAACACCTCTCCCTCTGTTTCTTGCGTTGTCCTCTCAGGGGAGCACCCGTCGACTCGTTCTGGTTCTTCCCGCGTAATGATTTCACGGGCTGTTGCCCAATTTCTAGAAGTATCTGCCTTCAAAGTCAATTCCTTTGTCGGCTTCCTCCCTGCTAAATCTTCAACAGGGTCTTATACTTTTGAGTCCATTTGCAATCAAGGAAAGTCCCCGGCTTTCACGGAATCAGGTAATTCTTGGCGTTGTCCATCGGTGAGAACCTCATCTGTGTCTCCGATTCGATTGAAGTTCTAAACTTTGAGCTGGTCTCATCAAAATCCAGATCTTATTCTGCCCTCATTGCTGTGTTCTCCCATCAGAATCGATGATGATGATCGGGGAGTTCTGAGTTGATCCGTCCATTTCTTTGTCGGCAGCATCAGGGATAAAGGGAAAAAAAGAAAACAGGGGCTGTTGGTAGCTTCCTCGGTTGCCGTTTCGTCAAATACTTCTTCTTGGATTTTTTTTTTTCAGTACTTTGATCTCTGGAAATCTTCTTCTCATATCAACTGAACTAGGATTAAATCTCCCAAAATCCAGCCCATCTAGCTATGTCGGAGTCTTTCCTCATAGGTTATCCTTAACTCTCCGCGTAATCCATAGACCTTATATTCATTCATTGTAGCTCGCCTAAGTTGCAAATATCCTGTGCTGTTAATTGTTCGGGGACCGTGTCCTCTATTGAGCCGATAGATCGATGGGCTGTGCTAACTCGAAGCAGAGACGGCGTTGCCGCCACTGCCAGGCCCCCTTCTCGCCCGTCCACCGGAGCTACTCGCTGAACAACGAGCCCCGCCACCGCCCTAAGACCCATGAGATGGGCCAACACGTAGTGGCTCTCAAGTCGAGTACACTAGGCTCTCTGAAGCTCGAAGATCCATACAGGGCAGATGTCATTCATTTCGGGGAGTTGATTAGCAGGAATGGTGGTGCTACTCTCGATGATCGAAAGGCTTGCAAGGGGAATGGTGAGGAGAAGGAGTTCTTCAGAATGGGGCTGATCGAGGCCAAGACTTGGTCCCACATGATCGAAGAGAAGATCCCGAAACCCGTCCCGAAGACCCCTGTTGCGACTCCTCCGGGGGAGCCCGAGACGATCAACATTTGGGAGCTAATGGAAGGGCTCGAAGAAGTCAGCCCCTTTAGGCCGCCCGTTAACCACGTAAGAAGCTTCTCCTTCGATATTGTGAGGAGCCCTGGTCGGGATAACGATGCTCACTTTGACCGTCCAAAATCGAGGTTCCACGAAGACGGGGCTGAGAAGGACCCTCCGAAGCAGCAGCTGATGTTGTGGCTCCAGAAGGCCAAAGAAGACTGCTCGAACTCTAGCGGGTTGGCGTCAGAACTGGATCCAGAAGTAATCTCAAACATTAGGAAGTCATTCGAGGAGCTATCTCCCCGCCACCCCTTCCATATCCGCCAATCGAGCACAAAAGAGATGCCATTTGATGATATCAAGTCTGAGCTATCTTGCAGCAAGGAGAGGGTGATCGTCTATTTCACGAGCCTCCGGGGGATCAGGAAGACATATGAGGAATGCTGCCATGTCCTCGTAATCCTAAAGGCAATCGGCGTCCGAGTCGACGAGAGAGACGTCTCGATGCATTTGGGGTTCAAGGAAGAGCTCAAGGAGCTGTTGGGTGAGGGGCTGAACCGGATCAGCGGCTATGGTTTGCCCAGGGTTTTCGTGGGAAAGAGCTACATCGGCGGAGCCGAGGAGATCCAGAGATTGCACGAGGAAGGGAAGCTCGAGAAGCTGCTCGAGAACTGCGAGAGGGTGGATCGTGATGGCGGGGACGGCAATGGAGATGCCTGTGAGGCTTGCGGGGACATTAGGTTCATTCCCTGCGAGACGTGTTCAGGGAGTTGCAAGATATTCTACGAGGACTATCTAGACGAAGAAGAAGAAGAAGAAGAACTGGATGAGACCGAAGAAGGGGAATACGGGTTCAGGCGCTGCCCGGACTGCAACGAGAACGGTCTCATCCGGTGCCCGACATGCTGCTACTGATCCTTTTCATTATCACATTGCGAGTCTCGGGTTCTACCTATCATTATTTGCTGTGTGTTTTGCTGCTGTACAGAGATTGGAGATTTTGGTTTTGGTTTTGGTTTTGATTTCGAGTTCATTGCAGTTTGCTTGGGGACGCACCCTCATGTGGCAAGCCTAATAAAGAAGATAATCATACTCATAATGGGTGTTGTGAAACCCTTCTGCCTTTTAGCTTTTTTGTGGGCCACAACAACTGTATGCTCTCATTCACACACACAAACACTTATATTATATTATATGTATGGGCCACAACTGAAAGATTGCATGCAATTCTCTCTCTTTTTTCTTTCTATATAACAAAATTTAAGAATTTCATTTATAAAAATTAAAATACCATCTCTTAATTTTAGATCAAAAGCAATGCATTGTATTAATGCACTGTATTAAGGCACAGCTTAAAGGGATTGCATGCAATTCTCTTTTTTTTTTCTTTTGATATAAAAATCCAATAATTCTATTAATCAAAATTAAACTATTATTTTTTAAATTTTAAACAAAAAATAATATCATATAAATAAGAATTGAAAACATTTTATTATTATTATTTTTTATATCAGTAATCATTCTGATATCATCATTGGAAGCATAGAATTCTTCCTTCATTCCCCTTAGGTTCTCTCGTACATATCACATACATAAATAGCCTTTGCTGGCCGCACTCCATAGCACATCGTCACCATCATCTTTTTTTTTGGGAATGCGTACTTAATTTCTAAGTGTAATGTGTCTCATCCAGGGGGAAGAAATAGGTAACACATATTGATTACTTTAAATTTCGAGTTAAATCTATATGTAAAATAGTTAAAAATTATTACGGCACGATTTTTTTTCATTGGGCGCAGGATGAAAGTCCTCGGAAAATCACTTGTCTCTTTAATTGTAGTACGTAACGGACGTGGTGGGTCCGACCGAGCTGAGCCGAGACGAGTGATAGATGGTTCCAAGAGGCCTCCATCAATTTTTTTTTCCCTCAAGCTATAACTGTGGCAGCTCGTAGTCGTGGTCCCGGGTCCACCTACCTATCGACTTCGGGTACGGTAAAAGGAAAATAAGATAATCAATTCACAAGACACTTTCGGATATTATATTATCAGGAAAGAATGAAAATTTTCTTCCTCCCAAAGTTGATAAGGCAGAGGAAGAGTCGGTGAAGCAATGCAATCTCATGTGCACATTTGCCGGTGAATAATAATAATAATAATAATAGAAGATTGACCCAGTAAGTCTGAATAATTCATCTGTCCATCAGATTCTTCCGCAATTTGATGGGGAGACGATTTTGATGTTCAAAAATAGATTGAATTGATGCAGACATCTCTCGAGGACCTCAATCCGTGCGTAGAGGAACCTAACCGATGTTTAAAAAAGTAGAACGAATTCGACCAACAAGGCATCTTTTAGGAACGAGATTATGTATTTACTAAAATAAATAAATAGATGTTAAAGTTTTAAAATTATGAATTATTTTTAATTTATTTATGATATTTATAATTTAAAATATTATTTAAGAGAAATTTAATCATATGGTCCATATTTATTAAAAAAATAATATTGAAAGGGTGTTTGCTTACGTAATAAAAAGAATATATAAAAGAAGTGTAAGATGTAATCGATTAAATTATTCGAATCAACTTTCATTTTCATCGCCAGTCCGAGGAAACTGTTAAGAAGAAAGAGGGATTTTTTTTTTGTTTTTTTGGGAAAAATCAGGTGAAAGTTGGCAATTATATATATAGATATATATATAGATATTCATATTCTTATGTGCATATCATGTAATAATTAAAATTCTAAACTTCTAATGCAATTTTTAAAATATAAAATATTAATATAAATAGCTATGGAAGTATCTCAATTACTCATTTCAATAACCTGTTCATAAAAGAGGGCTCCGCTTCTCGCATCCTTTAGTGTTGTATGTAGTTGGAAATCCCTTTCCTCTCTTTAGGGGCAGGAGGAGGCTGAATGACAGCCCAACATTATGGATCGATTTTCTGAGTAAGGTAAAATACTTTATTGGAATTAAAAATTAATTTATGCAGGTGCCTGTGAATTAAAATAGCGTTGCCTATACTTTCATGGCATGAATCTTCCAAATCACTAGCCACCAAACTTTCAGTGTAAGGGAAGGATCATACTGACCAAAAGCCCGCCAAATTTTACTCACGATCAACCGATCGATTATATGTGCGTTCGCGCGGTCCCATTTGTCTTGACTACCGATATTAATTTAATTGTGGCATCAAGTTTATCGTGCGACTGCCGAATTTGTAGTTCCCATATTATAACAGAGGTACAGCTGGAAAATGTAAAGCCATTGCGGGTGCATGGCATCCACGCAAAAGCTATTATCATCTTGTACCCTTTTGCCAAGCAGCAACGCAACTCATCCCCCTCTCGCCTTTCCTGTTCCCCCACTTTTCCAGAGGGCAAATTTCGAGTTGGCTTGCCGGCCAATGATCATTGAAAACCTAACATGGGGAAAGATGCCCAGCGGACAGGTCCGATCGGAAAACAGTCAGATTCGCCTTATGTCAATCTCAATGGGACTCGGCCTGAGATCGCGGGTCTCTTCAAAATTCCGTTTTCCAATCAGTGCCCGCAGGAGGGCTGATGATGATGATGATGATGGACGGCTTGATTGACCTCAAAGAAACGGCATCTAAATCGTCCTTAAAGTTGCTCCTGTCAATCAATGAGCGATCTGTGCGGGGCGACTCGTAGAATTTCGCGTATGAACATGTACCGGCAGGTGGAAGACAAACGAAGGGCGCCCCGGATTGAGTTCTGACCCGAGAAGTGACTCCACGAGTTCGGTTCACACAACCACTTTCCTGCACGGATGATAGAGACCGTATGAGTGACTTCCCATAACATTGTACTCCGTTTGAATGATCTCTGAGTGAGCGTCATTCCTTCAGAGCTTGTATTGCTTTAGAAACATTGTTTTGCACGATAGGAGGAAAGCCGGCCCCCCCGTAAATGCGATTCCCCATCATATCGTTGACCAAATGCAGCATTTCAGCTACTAACAGAGAGTCGGCTACACGTACTAATGATGAATGGCAATAGTGATTATTCAATTCCCACTGTTCTTGCACTCTATGAAATGGGCCAGATGGAAAGAAAGAGACAGGGAATCGACCTGACCGATGACTGAAAGCCAGGAAGGCTGGCTAGAGATTTCCTGCAAAAGAACACTAACCGTGCCACTGCTCCAGCTTCTGCATCCATACTTCGGTGAGGCTGTTAAGAGTATTGAGAGGACCTCCCAAGGAACATCCCGAATTTGATTCAGAAAGGGAAACAACGATAAGGCACTGTGGAGAAACGTGTTCATCTCAACATTCCCAAGTTGTTGAACTGTCAACTAAGGGCAAAGAACCAAGTCATCTGCTTCAGAAGTTGTATGTCGATATCCAATAACACTCTAAATCTAGGAAACTAGACCAGTATTCCGGGTCCTCCAGATCTACAGGCTTCGAATTTCTTAATAGTTGAGAGCATGATAGCAACAGCACGAATGCATAAAGGATAGGCTGAGTTAATTGTTTCTATACACAGATGAGTATACTTTATGTATGTTCTGAGGTAGAATAGGAGTTGTTGACTAATAGAACACAAACATCATATTATTACTTACCGCCTTGAGTGGCCAAATCAGAAGTGGTCCTCGCAGCTCGACTAAGAGCATCCGAGACCCAGAGGGCACCCTTAGAGAAGTAGCTGCTGTTGACCACAGCAGAAGCAGCAGCTGCTGCGGCTTCTCCAGTGACAGTCACTGCCACAACAGCAGCTGTCCCAGTGACAACTGCGGCTGATTTTGTGGTCTCCGAAACATGGAATCTCTCATCGATTGATCTGACCATTTCCACGCCTGAATTTATCCTCTCGGTTAGGCCAATCCTGTTGCTCAGCTCGGCAACTCTTGAAACAGCAGAGGTCGAAACTTGATGGGACTCATCAAAGGCTTTGGCTTTTATAAGCACATCCTTGCCGAGATCATATCCCTTTGCTAACATTGTCTTGACAACATCCTGTGCTATTGTTATTGCTTCACTAGGTGAGGAAACGAATTGATTTGCATTTATGGCCTGAGAAAACGCAAGAAAAATTAGGAAGTTTGCAGTTCGAACAGCTGCTTATCAAGCAAGAATCAGTTTGAGAGCCTCTATGGTAAAACTTAACTGATCAAGTGCTTTAAAAAATATTGGAGATGAGCAAAGTAAAAAATGAAGGGAAGAAGAGAGTCAGAAAGAGAGACAGGCTTTGAGAAGTCCAATTAAGATGAGCACTGTCTGGGCTAACCAGTATTTAGACCTACTTTGCAGTTCCCTAGCCATGCCTCTTCTCTCCTTTTCTAACAGATCTCGAGAAGCACCACCTTATATAATATGATATCAATCAACACAATTGGACTGTAAATTGAACACAATTTGTCGAGATTCAGATTGCAAAAATCATCGGGGCTGTAATTTGAAGAAAGGTTATCATAGCAAAAACTTAGACATTTCCTTAACATGCTGCTAGTAGCAGAGCCAGGAGAATCTTATACTGTGAATGAAGAACCTAATTGAACACCAAGCTTTGAGGTAACTGCAATTTGGTGTGTACCCCAAACCCCAAACTTGATTTAACCTGTTCTCCAAAACTTAGATGGCATATTTATCAGAATGTAAAACCACATATTTGATCAATGACTTATCATTACCAGGATCAATATATTTCAGTTATCATGAAGAATCATGCTAAAACACTATTCTAACACCATATGAAAAAAATCAACCACATTTTGGGCAATACGGAAACTTGCGCGTACTGTAGTACTGTTGCTTTCTGGCTTCCATGACCAAGGGTCAGATTCATCAACAAAAGAACCCCAGCGAGATATGCAAACATGTCGATCAGCAATTCTAGCTCCCTGATGAATGAACACAGAACCAGGTACAAGGTCAGTAAAACTTCAGGAGTTTAGAGTCCATCTACCAAGACTTTAGGCTCATATTTAAGCTGGAAATGATTGCAAGAGCCATTCTGCCTCTTCAAATGATTCCCTCGTCATTTCATCAGGACAGCAGGTCATGAGTTCTTGAGCTTAGTTATTTCTGATTAAGGTAATGCAACTTACACTGAGCAGCAGAGCAGTTTCGAGGGCATAACGATCTTTAAAGGTCACGTAAGCTGTGCAGGCATACTCACCCGACCTGAAAGTATCCATAGGGGCAATTCTTCCATCAGTTTCAGGCACTACTCATTATTACTTCATGAACTACATAAAGTGGGAAAAGAGATACGAAAAATTCAACGCTAGTCACAATTGATGAAGAATAGAGTCCTGATTAAAATTTATTTTTAGGAATCTAGAATTACAATATATTCATAAGATGCTAAAAATTCTTTTTGTTGATTTTTTTCTAATCGTTTTTCAGCCAACCAGTAAGTTTAATTCCGCATTTTACAGTTAATTATTCTCAAAACTTAAAGACAATCAGCTCCAACATAATGGAATAATTTTAAATTTGGCCCATATTATTGAGCTCTCTCTCCTCTGCCTTTGAGATCTTCTATATCAGCTTCAATGTTCCTAGAGATTTTATTAAGTCTTAAACCACACTCTGCTCCTTTCACCCATTTTACTTGCCCTTGCTCTCATATTTTTTTTCACCTTCCTACAAGTCCAATAATAATTGAATTACCCTTATTGCATCAACAAATGTGATCTCAACATCAGTTTGTGCACAAGAATAAAATATTTTTTTATTTTTTAACCTCATGTAAACATTCTGTTATAAAAAAAAATGATATAAGCATAAAAAAAATGATATAAGCCCTAACCACAGTCAAAGGCAAACGTCAATCAAACTCTTAGAAGTAGACACTGTACCTATCAAGGCACTCATATACACATGATAGTGAAATTATCAAATAGCAGGGGATTCTTTTAAGTGTTCACAGAGGGCCCAAAAACCAAAAACTGTGAAAAAGATACCTGATGATCTCAACAAATTCAATCGGGCCACAGTTCACAAAAAATTCATACACTTCCTTTTCTGTAGCTTCTGGGGATAAACTAGTTACTTCAGCTGTATAACCTCCAGGATACATTGTTGCTATGAAATCCTGCAAGGAGAAAAACGGGAAAAAAAAAATTATGGTGGCAACAACCTTCTTCAATCAATATGCAACTGGGATTACAAGTGTATATGTGTGGTGCTTCAATTTTCTCATCTCTTGAGAAGGAAGCTTTCAGCAGATATTTTAATCATGATGAGGTAAAGTTGATGGATCCAGGACAAAGAAAAAGGTGGAAAGCAAAGGCAGTCAAGCCTCTAATGCAGCTTTCAGCTTATTTCTACGAACCAATGTTCCTTCAAGAATATCTTCTGGACATTTTTCCCTTCCCTGTAACATCTGCCAACGTTGCTTTCTACCATTTCATGAAATACACCTCAATTTACTTCCCGAATGGCACAGTAAGCACCAATTCCGATATTGTTGAAACTCCATTGCCCTAATTCCAGAAATCCCTTGTCCTTGTCTATATATATCGTCTCTACCTACTAAGATACAGTGTGATTACTTACCGAAGTGCACCACCACCACCATCAATTCCGTCACTAACCGATCAGAAGGATAAAGAAATTCAAGAATGACAGTACCACGAGATGAAAAATTGAATCAGGCCTCAGACTCACTCAATTTCCACAAAGAGGGATTAATTTAATCAAAGGCGCACATGACCAATCCTCGCTCTACAAAGTCTTAAGTTTTTAGCCAAAGCAAATAGGTTAAAGAACCGGGCAGATTAATGAAAAAGGAATCATGAGGAAAGCAAACTTTTCTTCCTCCCAATGAAGTAAGATCTCAAATGCCCAGGAACCCACCAATAGGAAAGCAGCGAATGAACAGAGATGGACTACAGGCTGCAGCTGATCAATCTATGATGCAAGTGAAGAGGGAGATGAGAGCGTTGATTGTTTACCCTACCGACTGAGTCTACGACGGAGGGACTGAAGAGGTCGGGCCGAAGTCAGACTGCGAATGTCGTTCGGGCCCGAGGATAAAGAGAGAGAGAGAGATCTTCTCCTTCACTACTGCCGGCGGCGTAAAACCAACCATTCGTTGCAGAAGAAACTTGACGCGCGCTTTGGCGCGTGTTGCATCGGAACAAAATAGCGCCAAATATAACCGTTACAGTAGTCTAGAAACCAAAATATTTATTTATTTTTCTGTATGGACCCCTAATTCGGAGTTGTGTTGAATTATTTACAAAATAAAATTTTCTTAATATAAATTTTATTCATTAATCAAAGTTTTATTTAAGTGAAAAAAATGTCAAACTATTATAAACTTATATTGTTTAATAGTTTCAACTTTATTCTTATATTGTAAGAAGATTATTACGAAAAACTTTTCAAAGTAGTAAACTTTCTTAAAGCATGAGTTAAAATGAGATATTGTGATAATTTGGAAAAAAAACATAATTAGTTGTGTGAATTAGGTACACATAAATTATTTTAATGAAGAGGTAAATTTAAATTAAGTATCATCTTTTTGATATATATATATATTATATCAACCACATCATAAAATTTTAACCAATAAAGTTGTTCATACTACAGTGAACTTTACAATTAAATACTGTAATATTTTTATGAAATTTTTTTACCTTATTTAATTTTCTAATTTTAGAGGAGAAGAGGAAAAGAGATAAAAGTTTTACCTCCATGCCCCTCCTGGAGCATAATTTTTTTAAACCTCAAATGAAGGTAAAAGAGATAAACTATTAAATTAATCTTATTTTTTAATTAAAGACTCATATGGATGGACAATATAGTCAAATAACTTGAAAATTTTCTCTTGAGGATGTAGTCCGCTGATAAATTGATAACATCTAGAGTTCAAATCTCTCGAGAGTCGGTATTTGGTATTTAATTGGCGAGTTTCAGGCTGTATAATACACCACCTAATGGATTAATCGGTTATTATGGCGTTAGATACCACCGATATAAAAAAAAAACTTGAAAATTTTCCCTTCATTCCCTTCTGTTCCCCTTATTAAGTATTATCCGAACAAGATTAAAATCTCACATCCATTCCCTTCTCTTGCCTTCCCCTCCTCTAACCTCGATCCAAACAAGGCGTAAGAAATATTTAGCAATTCTTTCACAGAATATTGAAGTAAGTAAAACATGTGGTGGAAAGTGAGAAAGTGATTGGAACAACTAGCATGGTTTAATTAGTTAAGATGAAACTATACATTATTGCTTTTAAACATTATCTTATATTCGAATTCTGTAAATAAACGTTATGTATATTTTATGGAGAGTTTTATCCTCTTAGTAATGGATTGATCACAACTGAGCTCCAATTAGTTAGGAGTTATTTAACTTTTGATTGAGAGGTAATCTATATGTAAAAGAGAGAGAGAGAGAGAGAGATATGAAACCTATAGGGCTAGCCTAGCTCATATCAAAGCCCAAACTAAATACACGTTGAAAACGGGCTTAGGGTTTCATTTTTAAATTAGCCTAGTACGAGCTCGGGGCTCAATTTAAAAAAAAAATCGACCAGTTTGACCCGACTTAAGCCCAATCTAGCAAGGGCGTGTAACTGTCACGATGCGTGACATGCCGATGGTATAAGACACTCAGTCGGGGTGGCAGATGGAGAGCTGAGCCCCGGCAAGAACCAGCCGACAACTTGCTCTTACCGGAAATGCTGAGTAATGATATGCATATACGCATATGGCATGTTTGGTAGGCATGAATGGAATGAAATTCCCACATACTCAAAAACGAGCACACAACAGATACTTCTAATAGATCCATTAGATATTTGAATTTGGAATCGTGAACTCGTTGGATCATATAGGAGTGAATTTTGACGGTATTTCTTTTTATTACTAGAGTTAAATTACGGAAGACAATTGATGTTGAATTGAAAATTTTTCGTTTGAATATGATAATAATGTGAAGAAAAATAATATGCAATAATATGCAAAGTGTGAAAATCATAATATAATTCATATGTAAATAAATGAAAAAAAATTATTTTATGCCATGGATGTAGTGATTAAATGAAATTAATTGATGCTATAATAATGATAAGGTCACTTACGGTGTAAAATTTATTGTATGGATCATACATAAATAACTTTTCTACCATATTAACAAATAACTTTGTGTTGTATGTTCTTATACAGATATCTAAAGTGTTAACAAGTGATAAAGAAAAATGGAAATCAGATTCCGACTTTGATGTAAACCACATAGAAATTGGAATTTGATCATTCCACTCGCTAGTTTGCTCTATTCATATTTTCCAATTTCCAAGAAGAAGAAGAATTACATTGCATACTGATAATTGATATGGGTGGGTAAATGCATTTTGACATATTAGATAACGTCTCCTTCAAAATTTATGAATAAAAAATTCATATTGGAACATATTGATTTAATTTAATTCTAAATTAGGAAGAACTTATCAGGAAAATGGATATTAACAAAATTACTTACAGAATAATAATAACAAATCTGACAGTTGCCTATTGATCTCAACTCTGCCGACAAACCCTAATGTTTAATTAAGTATGTCTTTTCATGCCTAAACCTAATCTTATTTTATGCTAAAAGCGGCAAGTCCCAAAGGAAGATCCACTCGAATGTCTCCGTATGATGCCGACATAGATTAGTTGAACTTTCACTTTAAATAAATTTTACAATTCGAGTGATCCGATCAAATTATAGAAAGGTTATGTTGAGAAACTTTTACTTTTTAATGAAATCGAACTCGACTTTGAACTGATAAAATTCAATTAGATTTCTACATATCAATAGTATATTAAAAAAAAGTATGTGTGTGGGTGCAAATGATTTGATTTAATCGGAAAGGATTGTAATAATGCCCCAGAAAAGCTACGGGTTAACTAACTCTTGCTGATCGGATTTGATGAATATACAGAGCTACATATCCACACAAAGGAGCTTTATCAATTTGCTGATGTAAAGGATATAAATCCCTCTTTATTTTTCATTGTCACCTACCACTAACTGGCAAATGCTTCAAGTACTCATGTGCAGCAGCGGGTCCTTGTTTACTGTAGTAGTTATGAGATCCAGATCTTATATCTTGCAAAAAAAAAAAAAAATCGGGTTTTGAACTGTGGAACTAGATCCATCCTATTATGCGGTGGATTCAGATGCCTAACTAAAGCTGTATATAATATAGCAGGCTTTAGATACCCTTTCGAAATTTTTTATTGTTTCTTCTTGCGGGTTCTTGGAATTCAGGCACCATGACGTTGGAGGATGAGGAAGAAGATAAAGGACAGCTGAGATGTATAGGCAAAGCCTTAGCAACTGGCCACCCGATGGGTTCTACGAGTGCATCCCATCGAGTTCGAACGGTACAGGTTGGGCTATGAGCTTCTGAAGTCCTTCAAAGAAGTTGAATCCCAAGGTTGTAACCTGGATAGATCCTCTGGTGCTTATAGTGTGTCATCGTGTCGAGATACAATAACTAGGCTATGATTCTAGCATTAAGGAAAGTTAAATTTATAGATAATATGTGGGTTAAAGAATTGTTTTCCAAAAATATACAAGAATATAAAAAGTTATAAATATATTATTTGTTCATACACAGCATCAAAATTGTGATAACCCAATCAACATTAATTGCATAATTGATAAAAAGGATTTGAAAATATTTTTAATTATCACAAAATAAAAAATTTTAAGTCCGATTAGTATACCAAAATTTAGATTTGCCCATACAGCCATTACTAATCCCATAGGTAGGCAATTTCTAAACTTCTTTAGAGGAAATGAACATGATTTCCTTACTTCTATCTTCAAGTATTCATAGCTTCTTACCCAATCTCTATCCTTTACTTTGATACATCCGAATCTACCTCTGCCAACTTCAGGGACATTACCATGCTCGAAGCCCACTCTTTCAACTTTGATACATTCACTTCAATGACGAGTGATGAGATTAGAGAGCCCAGGGAGGATGAGAGGAAAATTTTAACTTGATTTTATGTTTGTGGATGTAAGGCAGAATTTTGGCCTCTAATGTTTGTGGAAATGGCGTAGCATGGAATATGATTCATATACATTAAGGAAAAACATTTGCGAAATATTTTGTACCATTTGTGTAATTAACCCTATGATGTTTGTTATATAGGGCATGTAATCAGAAGAACATAATATTTTTCAATTTTTGCGATTCAAGGATTAACAGCTCAAAGACCCCTAAATTCACCCCTAATCTCATGTATACGCCAATTTATAACCAAGAAAATTCTTTATCTATAATCTCCATCTGATCCTTTATCTACTCTAATACTTTCATTATTATAACGCACATACAACGAATATTTTCAATATCACTTCTATTCCATAAAAGCAATTGAATAACGTCGAAAGGGACACTCTGGTTATCCACTGATCGCGACCGTGGGGACTCTTTTCCACTGCTAAATGTCATGATGTCTAATTTTATAATCCACGATCTTGGTCAGGTAGGACACACTTCGGGTCTCTCAAGTTTATGTTTTGTTCGATGGGTTGGTTGATGCAATTGCTATATCTATTTTGAAATAGGTAATGACAACTTGAGTGAAGCTAACTTCGAGTCATCCTAAACCTTTGCAAAGGGTTTCACACGTGGGGAAGTTGCGAGGTTTTGAATAAAGAATGGAGAATATGTAAAACCGTACACGTATGGAAATGCATGCACAGAATGGATAATTCTACTGGGTTTACCACTGCCTTCATAGTCCTACGTAAAATATTCGGCCTAACATAATAATGGTAAGGGTAAATTACTTAAAAAATCATTATATTTCTCGAAACTTTTAAAAATATACATGATTTTCGATGTTCACTTACGTATACGTGACGTTGGATGGTTTTCTGACGAAATAGCTTGCACATTAGTCTCCTATAAAAGGTCCGTATGCTGTTAATGTAAGGGTGATGATTTGACACGTGTAAGCCACCGAATGTCAAAGGCATACGGAATGCGGATATATCATGTCGCAGTTAACTAAAAAGATTAACGTGTTAATTTTCGTGACATTTTTGTGAAAAAAAAGTAAACTTAGAAAATATCGTGATTTTAAGATAATTTACTTTAATTTTAAAGAGTGAAATGGTAGGTTGTGCTCGATGTTGCAATGACCATGATATATAATAATGATTAGGTGAAATGGAACGAGAATACGCACACATACAGAAACTTATAGATCTGGAAGGGAATACATTAATTAATTATCAAATTGTTCGTAAAGTAATTAAGCGACAAACTAAAGGGGCTTATTGCGTAATTAAGCTCCGAACGATGGCGGCTTCGGCACTATCAGCATCAATGGTAGACAGCAGCTGGGAGAGTCTCTCGCTCAGATCATCCACTTCCCTTTGCAGTTTCCTTATGTGGCTGCATGTCTCTTGCAAAACCTTCGAAGCCGATACCTAAAATGTCGTAGTATTTAAGGGAGAAATTCAGTGACGAATGCATAGTGAGCAAATCAATCAAGATTAACATCTTTGCTGGTAAGAGAAGGATCGAAACCCGGATATCTCCTTTGGTTTTTTTTTTTTTTCCCTTTTGTTCGGTTTCGGTTGGTTCCTCATGACTTCACAACAAATGTAATTGTTGGACTATGTTTGTGTCTTCAAGGGTTTAGCATACAGACTGCTTTTGGATCAAACAAGCTTGTGAATTAGGAGATGTCAAGAAATGTAAATGGTAGACAAACATGCACATGAACCTCTGTAGCCGAAGTCTGATCGTATTCTCGGCAGTTCCTTTTGCTCTCGGTGTGTGATTATGCCGCGTGCTTGCAAGAATCGGAAGCTATACCACAAATATTATGTTGTAGAGGGAGATGGAGATAGAGAGAGTTGGTTATATACTTTGTCGGAGCGGCGTTGGCGGATCTCAGGAAGGACTTGCTGTAACCTCGAGATTAGGTCGATAATTTGGTCATCGCTGATCCTCCCTGATGACTGCTGCTGGCTTGAACTCGACGACCTTCTGCTGCTAGACATTGTCGTTCGTGTTTGTTTAGGTTCGATTTGGAAGAGGAGATATGCCGTCACACCAGCAGAAGGAGATCTAGAGGACGGGTAAGGCAGAGGCTCTGTGGTAATTAGAAGAAGTGGACGAGGAAGAAGAGGGAGAGCAAGAGAGCAAGACATGATATCCAACATATATATAAATCGGAGAAAGTGATAGATAATACAGATCACGTACATGGAAAATATTGGGCCACATTGGAAATGGACGTGTGCGACTAAAATGAAAAATGGATGTCTGAGAGGAGAGAGAGCTGGCAGAGCAGTAACTTTGGTGCTGGATATTAAGAAGACAACTGCACTAAGGAGAGTGGATGATGGAAGTGAAAGTGGGTGGGTATTAATTTTCCTATGGGCTGGTATATGCCGTATGTAATCGGAAAAAAAAGCTGCTTAGGTTTTTTTTTTCCGGTAAATGGTTGAGTTCCAGATTTTAAGAATTGATTTTTTCTTGTCTAAGAGAAAAAAAAAAGTCTATAATGAGCTACTTAGGATGATTTTAACATAAGAATATATTGAAAAAAGAGAATTTAGTATAGTGATATCATACTCGGCCTAATAATGAAGAAGTTATAAATTCAATTCTAATAATAAACTCTCTGTGCCTCTTTATTTATTATTTCTTTCATCTTATATATTAAATATAAGATGACTGATCTATGTCATCATGAACTTTGTTAAAATTATCAAATCTGCCATAAACTAAGATTTTTTGCAAAAATAATCATGAACTTTAATTTTCACTTCACATCTACCAATTTGGATGTTTTTTCCATTAATATTGTTAATGGACGCATTAAGGGACGTTTGTTTAGCATAATTTGACCATTTGCCCCTTAAAATTGCAACAAAATGACAGCTCACTCTCTTCTGCTGTCTAATAGTGCCTCTTACATTTGTAATTAGGGCACCGAGGGAAAGGGAAAATTTTGTAGCACAATTTTATTTTAACCATGATAACGGTGCATCTCTACAAGTAGATCTCAATCAGGTATAATACATATTGTTTGAAAAAAAAATGTGAACTTATAAACCGTGCCCAAAGTTACTACCTTTTTAATTTGGTTTATCCGACAACATCCATGAACCAATGACAACTAATCCGATGAGATCGAATATGCTCGTGACCCTAGTGTCGCTTTTCATGGCAGCGAGAGGCTCAACAAGAGGAGAGTAGATCGAGGACGGAGAAGGTTTTGACAGTTCTAGATTACCCATTCATGCACAGAATGACAGTCAATGCTTATGTTCTTCGTGTATGCATGGAATTGTGATTCTTCGCTAATTAAATTGAAGAGACGCTATCACATTAGAGAGTGCGCCCATATGTGACCAAGTTGTCCTGGTAAAATGTCAACCCTAAAGAGTTGTCATTACCAGCTCCTCACCCGCGAGGAATGGTCTGCTAAGGGCAGGTGCCTCTTTGTGGGCCCACTCACTCTCCTGGTTTTGTCCCATAAATGGCGTCCGGCAGAATTAAGAGGGAACTACCCCTTTAAACACATCACACATCCACCTTCTGAGTGATGTGGGATAAGATCCACAGAGAGATCTCATATCGCTTGGGAGGTGGATGTGTGATGTGCTTAAAGAGGTGGTTCCCTCTTGATTCTGTGAGGTGCCTTTTAGGAGACAAAACCGTGAGAGAGAGTGGGCCCACAGAGAGGCACTTGTTCAAAGTGGACAATACCTCACAAGTTAGGAGCGGGTCATGATAGTTGGTATTAGAGCCATTCTCGACCGGAGGTGTGTCAACTGAGGACTACTGGGCCCCATGGGGGTGAATCCATAGAGAGATTTCACATTGCTCAAGTGGCAGTTGCGTGATGTGCTTAAAGGCATGGTTCCCTCTTAATTTTGTGAGGCGCCTTTTAGGGGATAAAACCATGAGGGAGAGTGAGCCCACAAAGAGGCACCTGCCCAAAGCAGACAATACCTCGTGGGTTGGGTCATGACAATTGTTGACCTTGCGAAATGCCGAATAGACATTATATTTTAGAGGAAATTATATGGGTTATAAGTACATGTCGAATATGGACTAATATCCATGAGATATCTTATATGGCTAAAATCTTTATCAAAGACCCCAATAGTATGTGAAATTGTAAGAAATTCTAACCAAACATTGATGGGTGAAGGTGAAGCACAATAATTTATATGTAAAGAGTTGTTTTTGAATGAATAATTATCTTATACATATAGTACTACATACGATACGCGCTCATCTCGCATCCTTAAACCGCAGTGCGGTCCGTGATTTGCATGCATGTCTAGATGAATAGCGTCGGTCGAAAATAATCTTAAGGGCTTCTTTTTTTGTTATTCTATTCTTTGTTATATGACTATGTATTTGTCATTTTCATTGCCATCCTATATTAACTATATATATTTCAAACGGTTAATTGCATTGGTTAACTATTATACTCTGATTCTGTACTAGAACGAGAGCTATGATCCATTAATTTTGGAGTCTCATAAGATTAGATTGTGCGTAAGAGGTACAGCAAATCCACTAACAAAACGCTGGTATTGTGTAGATCCCACTAATGATCATCGAAAAGATTACCGTTGTGTAAAGAAAAACGAGAACCATTAGTGATGATGATTGTGTTGAGAGAGCTAATTCCTGATAACCAGGCGTGCAGCTTCACGAAAATACTTTAAAATTTGGGTTGGATACATACCCTAAGGTGAGTCGACTTCAATTCCAAGGAAATAATAATTGGACGCAGCCGAGATCCTTGATATTGAGTGAACTCTTCTTGATCGGGAGAAGTTGGAAAGAGGGGAACAACACATTCTGTAATCCTGTGAATGCAACATCATCATTA
The DNA here is from genome assembly GCA_900174645.1 of Sonneratia alba. NCBI lineage: Eukaryota > Viridiplantae > Streptophyta > Magnoliopsida > Myrtales > Lythraceae > Sonneratia > Sonneratia alba. The sequence goes on along the minus strand of FWPY01000024.1, from coordinate 3,711,818 downwards.
ACATACACCGATGAAGAACCACAATATAATCCCAAAACCCAGCTTGAGGAGGAAAGAGAACCTAGTTGAAGAAGCCATTCCTGGGAAACCGATTTGACACCAAGTTGGCTTAGAAAGAATCAACACTTCTAGGTGATTGTTGCATGTACGTACGTATGGTAGCATATACTAACAGCTGCTGTACCCTTGATATGGTAATGATATACTGCAATGATATTGGTCACCCATGACATGGATCAGTGTGATTCTGTCCGGTACAGTCATATTTATCACGTGTCAGTTGTGTCTACAATGAGGTCGCTGCCCATTAGCCACCAATTTCGGTGTCAGACTTGGGGATCCACACATCACCTGACCACTTGCAAAATTACTGGGGAGTTCTACATGATTTTAATGGTTCAAAACAACCCATATGATCGATCATCCCCGCGATCAATCATGAACATCTCCCATCAACAAATTACAGAGAGCAAAGGTCTTTTACACGCGGCATGCATATTGTATAACTGATGTTTGGGGCAGGTGAGTGAAATTGCCTGATATATTCCCAAAAAAAAAAAAAATTGTCTGATGTGCGCAATAATTAAACATGACCATTGTACCAAGTTGGCTCTTATGGTCAAGCGGATTTAAGAGAAATCTGCATGTTCTTCAGACTACAAACGAGGGCCTTTGTGTGCATGCAATTCAGTATACAAGGTCGTGTGATCACCACAAGGACCATTCATCTTTCGGTCCCTAAAAGGAATTGATCATTAATGGTTGTGATCGCACTGCGCGTGACGCTTAGATTGAGAGTATAATTAGACATCACTGTTGTGGAGCTCGATCGATGCAGTCCAACTGATTAAGTGCTAAGTGTAAATGTGGTCAGTCACGCTGCTACGTACGAGAAGTATGAGTCTCTTCACAATCGGATCCTTATACATTCAATATATATCAAGAAGAAAATCAATCGAGCATGTCGAATAGATAAATGGACAGAGAGTACTATGAGCCATGACACATCAGGGGAAAGATCGACAGCTTATATATAAGAAGTGATTTTTGAAACTCGATCATTTTATGCATCGATTGTGCTTGATGTGTTATTCTCACATGGATCTCTAAACAAGTTAGGGCTCGCGATGTTTTGTAACGGTTGGTTCCTGAGGTTGTACGGCAGCATGGGGCGCTCCCTGTGTTAGCTATCAAAATTTGGCATAACTCAATCACTCTAAAAAAAAAAAAACTTATGCATAGGTTGGGATTTTAGGATTATCTGGACTATGTTAATATAATGCGAAAGTAAATTATTCTAGCATGAAGTACGAAAATAATTTTTATAATAAAAAATTATGATAAGAATTTAAAATTTTGATTAATTATTTATAAATACTTATATTTTAATGGGTATTTCAATTTTTTTAGATTAATGTAAAATTTATATTAATCAGTCAATTATATTATAAAAAATTATTTATAAATTATATAAATTTATTTTTAAAAGATAATTATTTGTGTTATCCATGCTGTATCAAAATTTTTGGACCGTCAGAAATGTTAAGCCGTGCCAACCTGGCCTGAATTAACTGGTCTGGTCACAAAGGGCTGATGTCATTGTATTTCAATTCCCTGTCGGTTCGGTACCAGAAATTTCTCTGGCTTTCTTGCCAATCAGTGGTCTTCCCGCACTGTCTATTGCCTAAAAATCAAATTTCATCATTTAAGGTTATTATTATTATCATCATCATCATCATCATCATCAGTGCAAAAAGTGGGAGCGATAGAGACAAGATAAAATCACGGACTCTTTTACCCTGTCGATTTCTCAAACTTTTGATTTTGTCCTTAATTTAAACGGTAACTCGTAATTTAGGAATTTTATAGATATCAAAAGCATAAAAAATACTGGGTTTTGGAGAGAGTCAGGATTTTGCACAGATGGCTGGTGTGTAGTCCTTAAAGAAGGAAGGGGCAATTTAGTAATTTCAGGAGGGTGTTCTATATGGAAAAGCTACGGTGGGCTAGACCTCTCGATTCGGGCCGGGCCAGCACAACCCACCGTCTCCACCAACTTGGAAATCCTGGCCCGGCCTAAGTCAAATAAAACAGTTATTTTTAAAAAATAATTTTATATTTTAAAGTAAATTATTATATAATATAATTAATAGATTAATTTAAATTTTATATTAATTTAAAGAAAACAGTAAAATAATTATTTGTGAATAATTAATATTTTTTTTAAATTTCTCACAATTTTCTTTTTTTATTAAAAATATTATTTTCATTCTTTTTAGGTCTAATATCTCAGGCGGGTTAGGCACTGTTTTTTCATGCAAAATTCAAACCATGCTTTCAAGCATGACCAAATTTTGACATGTCTAACATCGGCCCTACAAATGATACATGGTGAATAAAAATTGAAGCATGTGACCACATTATCTAAATTTTGAATTTAGTGCTAGAAATTGATTTTTTGGTCGTAATTCATGGTCCCTTTTAAGCTATCTTTCCTAATAAATTTTATATTTTTCCGCTCGTGACAGTGTAAACGAGGTAATTGCATGACTGGGGCCCCTTTTCTTGTCTCCATGTCTCGCGGACACCTATTAGGTACAATATCGAGCCTATCAACGTTACATGTGGTAGGTACGTTTTTTTTTAGTTTGCACCACGTAGTATTCTTGGGCCAATTGAAGCGCACTTCAAAACTAATCTGCAGTTGGGTGATAACCTGGGATTCAATTATTAGATTACCTATTTGGGGATCGGAACTATTAGTCTAACTCTAGGTTGGTTGGTAGGTATATCTTCGACAATTGGGAAGAGGATTCTTTTATGGAAAATGTGATGCTAATGTCATGATTTATCTATTTCTTGGGCACAGTCACGTGCCACATAGTAGACCTAGAAAATCGGGCTGGCCCGGCATTTATAGACCATGCCGACATAACTTGAAAAATACAATAGCCCGATTTACCTGGGCCAAACTACAATTGCTTCATGCTTCAGGTTGATCAGCTCGGACGGATCTAAGTAAAATTATTAATTTTTGAAATAAATTTAAACCATTTTGAGTTTGGAATTAAACTTTTGAGTGACATAATTAATCGATGGCACAGTTTTATTCTAATTTGAAAATATTGAAATAAATTTTTGACATAATTGACCAATATTTCTAATTTTTATCATAAATTTCATTTTTTATTTAAACGTATTTTTGTGCTTCCGGGTGGTTTGAAAATTTTCGGGTCATGCCAAGTTACAATAGGCCTGCAACCTAATGTGTGAACACGATTTTTCCTTACTATACCCAAGTCAAGCTATTGGACTGAGCCAACTTTTGCCGGGTCTACCACATAGTTATCTTATTAAGAGCTATCAATGGAATGCCTTCTTCTTTCCATGAATATTATGAGATAGAGATGTTAAACGGGCTAGGCTGGTTGTAACCGGGCCGTCCAGACCTGAAACCAGCCCAGACCACTCCTAACCCAGCCCGTAAACATACTTATTGGGTTGGGACGGTTAGGGGCCGGTTTAGAAATATGGACTTATTGAACCGTAACCAATCCGGATTGTTATCTTGCTGAACCGGCCCGGAACTGTAATTGACTTGAACCGTTAACCACCACTTTCATAAATTGTTCCGAGTCAATTCATATTTGCCTGAACCGTGACTCGTAAACATGGTCGAACAGTAACGGGGTCAAAAGGTTCCAGGCCCGTTTTGAATTAGTCTAGACCTCACTTTTAACAATACTATTATGAGATGTTCTTACTCCACTGGCTAAAATGAATCTCCACTTTTGTAGGAATGGTTCTAATTTAGCACGAGTTACTTCCAGTGAATTACGAATTTACATCGATAATGAAAGCAACAGTCCATGTGGAGTCCGGTCACGTAGAGGACACTTTCCGGACTTTTGCCAAATCTCATGGTGTGTAGTGACCACACACATAAACCTATATGCAACATTTGTCACATGTGAGCATATATATTGTGTGTAACTTTTCTATGAACCAGTTCTCTGAGTGGGAATCTGTTTTTATATAAACTCATTGGTATCTAAAAACCATTGCACCATGACTCTAATCTAACTCGAACTCTATTGACCCACTAAAATGGTAAAGTTTCTCTCCCAATATAGATTCTTTTAATTTACAAAATTCAAAACCAAATTCTTATTTAAAAGGAAGGGATGCTGAACATTATCAACCGACTTATGTTAGTTTTTAGATGATAGTTATTCACTGATTTTAGCAATGATACCACTGTTGGCATGATAATCAAGAAGTATATATTTGATTCTTATTATGAGACTCTCTATATCTCTTTATTCCATTTTTCTCCTATCTTATTATGAGCTTATGGACTTTTTATATAATCGAAAAAAATTAGCTCAATTAGATTTTTTTCATGCTCCTATATGATTTATGTTTGATTTGGATCATTCTAGTAAGAGATTTAAATATATTAAATTATAAATCTTATTAATTCGACAGTATACTCAAATCCCATATTTTACTTAAGAAATCTCCCAATTATGGACACCAAGATGAAGTGATCTTAGTCTAAATATTATTATTTTTTCCTTGTTTGAATGTTAGAAAGCAAGTTAAACAAAAACTTAGAGAAGCAAGAAATGGATTCACATAAGGTCACCACCATCCACCACGGCACCATGAACGTTTCTGAACTCTGGGCCTGGGTCCATCTTATATATGTGGTAAGACTGCCGTTGCTTGATAGGTGAGATACATGGGATTGAATTAGCCCTGCTTCCATTTGACTAATTATTGAACGTATATTACAGCTTATATTTTGTGTTTCAGGCTAGGAGGGTAAATAGAAGTCGAACGTCTTTTCCCCCATTTTTCTTCTCTAATGGAATCATCCATGGCAGGCTCAATCTCCTATAATTTGAGTTTTTCATTGGCAAATTCGATTTACGTTAGATGCATGGTAAACAATGACTAGTTTGAGCATGCCATGCACATCCTCGTTAAATGTAGGTCGGGTCAACAATGTTGTCCCATCGATTTCAAGCATCCAGAAAAGATGTCCATGGATGGGATAGATCAAATAATAGCTATATGCTCGTTGTTGTTTACATGCATCCAACTAACGTCTAGAAGGGTATGGTCTTGTATGTATGAAGAAGCCAATAGCCAGTGGCCCATCGTCACTTCTATACTACTCTTTTCGCATAAGCTTTTGAAAACAGAGGATAAAATGCAGAAGATACGACAGCAAATATTCCCCGAAATTTCGTAGAAACTTGTGATGAACTGACCAAAGATATATCTATCATCTGTGACATGCTTCGATCCATTTCACTTCCGTCCTCTCCTCCTATTTGTGGTCTCTTTCTCAAGTGACGCATTTTTTTCCCTTACTCAAAGGGCCCATGAAAGCTCCCAGTCTTCACCTATCCTTTTTCTTCTGCAATTTGCGATCTCTTCTGCCCTTTTCCTTTGTTTCCCTTTCTCCCTTATCTCTTCCCTCTGACACTCTAGTGTAAAAGGGCCAGAACTCCATTGGGGCCAATTATCAACAGCTTGGACCCCTTTTGTGACAGTGCTTTATGGCAACTGAAGTTCAACCAGTACACAGACAGGCACAAGGAGGTGAGTGAACAATAACAATGAATAGTCATAATGGTTGTATCATGCTTGTGATGAAAAAGCTAGCAAAAAGCACATTTCAATTGTCCCCAACTATTGCTGTTTCATTGGTACAAAGTGATGATGGGAATTGGTGCAGTTGTCTGTTAGGTAATCAATCTTACAGTGGTGTCTTTTGTTTTTTTTTTGGGGTGAATTTTCTCAACTTCTAATGTAATTTAAGATTCTCTCCTTTTCTTTTTCCCCTCTCCGACACACTTTTTCTTGATTTAGGCGCATGAATTATGAAGTGTCCGATCCGGGCCCTCGCAGTGTGCTGGAAAGGGGTGATGATGTCCATTTTTCCAACACATAGCTTTTAGCTTTAAGCCTGTAAAGCTTTCGATATCTCTAAGCTGCAACTGCTTCTCCTCCAGTACTGTTCTGCTGTTTTCCTTTCTCCGCCTTCCTTCCTCTTGGTGATAGCCTTCACCCCTTTTCCCCCTAGTGAATTAGTCGAATTTATTCAGTGTCTTTTTCTCTAAAATAATACCGTAGTTCGAATCCTATTGATAGAAAAAATTTATATTAAAAAAGTTCAAACCTTTGACTAAAACTTTAGCCATAAATTCCTTTCTTTCTTTGGTGCTCATTTAGTCAAATACATGATTTTTCATTCTTTTTTTTTTGGCTTGAAGGTTGAGTGATATTGTTTCTTTTTCAATAATGCAAGGGATATGCTGATCCATCCACACATGCAGCAATTGTACTGTCATGCCCCTTGCAGCCTAATAATGAAAGATCATGAACATAAGCTCAGTAGATGATACAGCGAGAGAGAGTGAAATAGTATAAGAGATTTTACTGATCACATTCCATCGTAAAGTATTCTTTTTCAGGTCAAGGATGAGTTCAATTTCCCAGGTCTTGTTGATGATATTTCTTTTGTTGTAATCATCAAAATTTCCGTACACACCGAACTTTACACTGTGGATTTCATTGTTTGGTTGCAAACTCTATTAAATATGAGATTACAAGAATTAAGACTTTGCTTATATGACTAATAACATTGTTAAATTTGAAAAAAAAATTAAATTCTCGAATTACAACCAATTTTAATATCACTTCATATCAGTAAAAATAAAATAAAATTATACTACTACCCGTATTTTTAACATATAATTCATTATTATAACCGAACTTTTAAAATTCATTTCATACGATTTGATGAGTTCAATATCCAGTTTAAATCCTTTATAACAAGTCCACTTAAAAAATATTTACTAATCGTGTGCTTTTATGGCTTACCCACACCGACTTCTTGAACTATACTAACTCTTTGGTAATGCCACATTGATGGGGTCGGTATTCAATGATGACCGTTCATTTCATTTGATATGTTTGCGGTTGAACACAAAAACCCGAATGTTGTGTAACCGAGCAACTAGGTTGGTACGAGTGTCGCCTCCTTTTTTTTTTAATCCAAAAAAGGAAAAAGAAAAGAAAGGAGAAACTTTCATTATGATCTAAATGGCGCAAATTGCCAGACAGATCGTGCCTAAAGTGGAAAACATGAAAAAGCAGGCAAATTAGGGAAGGGGAGCGAGCTTCTTTATTCTCCTAGTCTGTGGACAATAAGCTTTGGTTTTCTGGGTTTACGAAAGCTTTGGCAATTGCTTACTGCTGCTATCTCCAGCCATCGTTGAGATGAGTAGCAAGGGAATCAGGAGTCACCCATTTGTGGGTTGAGTTGGACGCGAAAGTCTTGTTTGATCCAATCTGGGGGTACCTCGGACTTGATCCATCGGGAAGCGAATAAAGCGGCAGATCTTCTGGCGATACTTGTAAGAGGTAGCATTTCTCCTTGTTCTTTTACGCTCTGTGTGGGAATTACTAATCCCTAATCTAGGGATGTTCATGGTTCGCTTGCTTGCTTGCCAAGCCAAATCAAACGGAATCTTGCAGAACTATTATTAAGTCGATTTAATTTAGTTCGAACACTATACCTCTCAATTATAACCATTACACATGCATTCAATCGAATTGTTTCAAATTGGTTTTATAGACCGATTAACCGATTCGACTACTTTTCTTAAAATATAATAAAAATTAACAAATTAATATAAATTGAGATAAAATTGACAAAACCTACATCGAAACACAATTAAATAAAAAATACATAAAAACAATAGAATGAAAAACATTAAAATCATCCAAATTTTAACTAAATATAACCAAATATGTAAGGGTAAAACTAATGAGTCTATTTAATACAAAATTAGACTGAATCATCAAAAAAATAGTTTATAAAGTAGTAAAAGGATCTATACCTAATTATTTTTAATTTTGTGAATATTTATATTTTATTTTAAATATATATAATATGTTAACTGAACCATTTAAACTTAATAAATAATCAAATTTTTTTAAAGTTCAATTCGATTTACAATTCGATTCTGTTAATTAGTCCTTTTTGTGCACCTCTACCCAGATCTGTAAACTATGAGACTAAGTGTACTGGGTTTATGGTTTAATATTAATGCACTATCCTTGAAATTCTTGAAGCCCGATGTGCTCACCAAACACTAATATACACTGGATGTTAATTTGTATTCTATACGGACTTGTCATGTGTAGTCTTAACCAAATACATATATATGTATATCGAATTATTGCATCTCGGAAGGTAACCGATTTTCCCTGGGTATATATACAACGGTCATTCAGAAGAAAAGGCACAAGATCAATGGGACCAGGCAATAACCCAACAAGCCATGTCCCTGCAATTTAAAAAGTTAACTGGAAAAGAAAAAAAACAGAACCCAAACAGCTCATATGTGATGATGCTGTAGCTGCAATAGCCTCGAATAGGCCCCATCAGGCCGGCTCACCAACTCCAAATGGCTCCCTTGCTCCACGATCCGCCCGTCCTGGACGACCCCGATGCAGTCGACTCCTCTGATGGTCGAGAGTCGGTGGGCCACCAGGACCGTGGTCCTGCCCCTCATGAGCCGCTCCAGTGCCTCCTGTAAGATGCACTCTGACTCGGCGTCCAGCGCGCTCGTGGCCTCGTCCAGCAAGAGAACGGCCGGGTCCTTGAGCACGGCTCGGGCGATCGCGATCCTCTGCTTCTGTCCCCCCGACAGCTGGACCCCTCTCTCCCCGACTGTAGTCTTGTAGCCCTCCGGCAATCCGCTCACAAACGCATGCACGTTGGCTGCTTGGGCTGCCTCGATCACCTCAGCCTCCGATGCACCCTCCTTCCCGTATGCTATATTGTCGAAGATGCTCGATGCAAAGAGCGCCGGCTCCTGCTGGACCAGGCCGATCTTGAGCCGGAGGGACTTGAGATTCAGCCTCCTGATGTCCTTCCCGTCAATCATGACTTTCCCGGCTATTGGATCATAGAAGCGCTCGATCAGTGCTATGACTGAGCTCTTGCCCGAGCCACTGGCCCCCACCAAAGCCTGGCTCTGCCCGGCTCGGATCCTCAGGTTGAGGTCCCTGAGCACTATAACATCCGGTCGTGAAGGGTAGGCAAAGTCCACATGCCTTAGCTCGATCTCCCCTCGGATCAAGCCAACAGACTCTGCCTCCAGGTCATCCGGGTCGATCCTCGTTTGCCTATCCAGAATGGAGAAAACCGACCCAACTGCCTCCCCACCTCGGATGATCTCGGGGGCCAGGCTCACTGTCTCGGCGACTGAGTTGGCGGTGATCACCAAGACGACAAAGACCTTTATCACCTTTGAGAAGGTCGAAGCACCTCGGCTCACAAGGTGAGCCCCATACCACAGGATCAGTGCCTCGGACGCATACAGGGCCAGCTGGGAGAGGCCGAAGAGGAAACCCGAAGTCTGGCTCCGCTGGAGGCTCCTCTTCTGAGGGACCTGGAGCTCGCATGAGAATAAGGAAAGGATTTTGTTCTGGGCATTGAACGCTGCTACAGTCCTGATGTTGCTCACCCCTTCTCCTGCGAGCATGCTGGTCTTGGCGTGCGCCTTGGCAGTGTCCCCAGCAAAGCCCTTGAGAGATAGTTGCTGCAAAAGTTTTGCGTAAGGCAATCAGAACAACTGAGGTTGGACGTCTATATTCATTAAGGTTTAATCTCAGGTCCATCGTAAAGTTGGACTAGTAACATAACAGAGCATCTCATCTCATGAGTGCGTAGTTCAGTTATGACTTTGACTCAGTTTCCAGGTTCTTTTGATGAAAACCGGACTTCAGACAAAGATCAGGACATGTCACAGAATGAGCCTCACTGAAGTGACGCCGCTTCCACTGGTCAAAGATCAACAGGAACAAGTCAGATCGGGTCTACTACAACAGAGTCAAAACACCCGGACGGAAACTATAACAAGATCATAAACTCTCTTCAAATAACAAAATTAGAAGACGCATGTGGAAGGGCCATAAGCCTCGATAGAGAAGCCGACTTGTGAGAGGTTTAGCTAACAAAAAGGGGTCCCTCATTTGCACAGCAACCAAAAAACAAAAAAAAAATAATGAGGAAAGGTAGATGGTAAAAGGAATCTCTCCGAGAAAAGGATAGGTGCAATAGCACCGCCATTAATATAAGATCATGAGATTCAAGTCTTGCTTCTCATTAGTGGACTACTATATCTCGTTGTTTCCCTTTAATGTTTCATTTATCATTCGCTGCAATTCACGAGCTCATTAATTTTTAAATAATAATAGAGGGCTGTGTGATTTATGGGTGATTTCTTCTATAAGGGTCAAAGCTTCGAAGTAAGGGAGGGAGCATGTGAAGCGCACAGCTCTGCTCTGAAGCCACCTCCTGTTCCTTTGCTCTTTGTCCTTTCTTCTGCTGGATGTTTCCTTTGCTCTTTGTCGTTTAATAGTAAAAATACACAACTTTAGATTCCCCATTAGATCATTTATGTATCTTAGGAGCCAAAGAGGGAAAATTTTCTTTTATTAATTTATTCTTTTAATGATATTTTTGGTATCTAGAAGTCTAATAAGCCTACGATAATGTCCAAATCTAGTAGACTCGCTGCTCTATGTAAATTATTTACCAGTTTGAGTGAGGACAGAAGCATACCTGAGCAAAGTTGGCAAGGACAAGAAGAGGGAAGGTGCCAAGGATGAGAAGGGAAACCCTCCACTCAATGACAAAGGCAACAATGAAGGAGGTGAGGAGAGAAGTCATGTTCTGCAGTATCACAGAGATCCGGTCGGCCATGGCGGATTTCACGTCTGCTGCATCCGAGGCTAACCGAGCCGCGACCAGGCTCGAGTTATGCTCCTCCTCGTCAAACCACCCCACTTCGTTCCTTAGTATTGCTGCAAAAGACGATATTCAGCAGATCAAATTTCATGTCTTGGGAGAATCAAAACCTTCGTTCCAAGTGCGCCATATCAGCAGGTGAAATTAAAATGGACATTTACTTAGGTCGTTGTGTAATCTAAAGATGGGAGCATGACACCAGTGTCCATTCACCAGCATAGCCTTTTAGATCAGTCTAGTCATTAGTCAGGTAAATCTCGTACATTGTTGTAGCATGAAACTCGACATGGATGTATGGAAAGAGTGTTGTTTACCTGCTAGCATCATCCTCCTCACTCTAGTTGTGAGGTTCTCCCCCATGATGCTAAAGAAGTAATGTTGAATCAAGTAGGCAACAACAGCATAGATGCCTGCCCCAATGTAGATGAATACATACACCTTTGTCTTCCTCTCCATGGCATCATAATTTCGGTAGTAGAACACCTCAATCATGTCGCTCATCACAATAGCAAATGTGGGGCCTATAAATCCTGAGAGAACTGAACCAACCGCCCCCGTGATAGAGTAGGGCCACTCAGGGGCATTCAGCCTGAGAAGCCGCATGAAGTAACCTTTGGGTGCAGGATTCTTCCTATCTGTCTCGGCATTAGAGATCATCTCCAGTCGACCATCAGCTCCAGTGCTGTATGAGTAGCTCAAGTTCCTCAGGCTGCCTGACCTGAGGCTCAGGGATTTTGTGGATAAAGAATGGCTCAGCCTTGAGGATTGTGATCTTCGGGTTGAAGGGTTCGAGAGATCCCTGTTGCCAACCATTTCTTGGAATTTAATGAGTGAAGTGTAAGCCCCGGCCTTAGCAATTAGTTCGTCATGGGTTCCTGTCTCCACAACCTGGCCCTGCTGTAAGACTGCAATCAAATCTACATTCCTAATGGTAGAGAGCCGGTGTGCAACAACCACAGTTGTCCTCCCGACCATCAAACGATCGAGAGCCTCTTGAACTATGCTCTCTGACCCGGCATCTAGAGCGCTTGTTGCCTCATCGAGCAGGAGGATCTTCGGGTTCTTCAGCATCGCCCTTGCAATGGCAATTCTCTGCTTCTGACCCCCAGAGAGCTGGACTCCTCTCTCCCCAACCTAAAACATTCAGCCCAAGAGACAGCTCACATGAGATTTACACTTAATTACTCCAAAAACATTCCCAAAAACCAATATGTCGACTATTCAATGTATCTGACCTGAGTGTTGTAACCATTAGGGAGTAAGGTTATGAAGCTATGGGCATTGGCTGCAGAAGCAGCTGCTTCTACTTCAGCTGAGGTTGCATCAGGCTTCCCATAGAGTATATTCTCAAGAATCGTGGTTGCAAATAGAGCAGGTTCTTGATTCACGAGCCCAATCTGATCTCTTAGCCATCTGAGCTGCAGTGTCTTGACGTCCACATTGTCCAGCAAAACTTGCCCTGTCCCCATTTCAAATATTTACAACTACTAAACATTGATTTGGGATTGGAAGATCTTCAAAACTATGGTGAATTTTTTCAGGTTCTTTTCTCATGAGCTGGGTCTTTATCATAAGACAATTTCAGTTGCAGCCTAATTAGGTTTTTGTCTTTTATTTTTTTTGCCATTACAAAATCAGGGAAATGGAACTGGAAAATCTTCTGGCAACTAAGAATGATCTTCATATATTACCTTCATTAGGATCGTAGAATCTCTCGATCAGGGACACCACTGTGCTTTTTCCCGAACCACTCCCGCCAACAACAGCAACAGTTTTTCCAGCAGGGAAAGACATTGAGAAATTCCGGAAAATAATTATATCAGGTCTTGATGGGTAACTGAACGTGACATCCTTAAATTCTATGTTCCCAATGATCTTGGGCAGGCATTTCCCATCCGAGGATTCCTGAGTTATCTTGGGCTTCTGTTTTATGATCTCCATCAGCTTATATCCTGCAGCTTTGCCTTTGCTGAACGCCCCAAGATTAGAAAACGATTGACCCAAACTCCTGCAACCACCAACCCACGTCATAAACACAAGCAAGATGTTGAATTCATTCTACTCTGAACAAGTTCTGACGTAAACAATTATTTCCCAAAAGAAACAAAAGAATTGTTCATAGTGCTAAAATGAAGAAACTTCAGGTTTAGTCCAAGAACTTACATGCCACCAACAATGGCAGAGAAAATGGCAGTGAAAGCTTTGCCTCCGTCAGTCTGTCCATTCCTGATGAAAACGCCAGCATACCAGAAAACAAGTGCCCATGACATGCATGCTATCCCATATGTACATCCCAGCCCCAGGCCCTTGGCCATCCCAGCCTTGTAACCAAGCTTGAGTGTTTTCTGAATCGCATCGGAATAGGAATTGAGGGCCTTGGTCTCACCAACGTATGAGTACACCGTCCGAACTTGTGCAATGGCCTATGAAGTCATCAAAGTCAGCAGCAGCAAGTCATTATGAAGCAAATGGTAGATCACTTTTTTGGTATTATGAAATATGGGCACATCGAGTCAATTAATTTCCACCATCACACGCGCCCCCCCCCCCCCCATTTAGCCCCAAATCAAGGTTGAACCAAAGGGAAAAATTCCCTTCCCACCCCTTCTTTTCCTCCTCCAACTGCACTAAAGTTATGGAAACTTCATTTCATTTCACCTGCTCGGCAATTATGCTGGCGTTGGCATAGGAATCCCGGCTTTTTGACGTCAGGCCAGTGAGGGTATAAGCATAAAGCCCACCGGCAAAAGCAATGCCTGGAATCACGGCCACACTGAGCAATGCCAGCCTCCATGCTGCCACAAATCCGACCACCAAACCGGCAAGGAAAGTTGAGAGATAGTGAATGAAATTACCAACCTGCTCAAAGAAATATATCAGAAACAGATGAAAACAAGAATGACAACATGTTTGATTTTTATCCGCTAAGCTGCGTGGTAAAAAAGTCCAAGATCCAGATATACTGGGTCCCGTACGAAACGGAAAGCTTTTATTATGCCTCTGTATATGAACGTCAAATCTATAGGTGTTGCACCTCTCAAAGCGCACAACTCGCTGAACGAAAACCAGGGACGGAAGCCACTGGATCTATCGATTCCGATTGGTTAAGCAACTCACGGCCTGAATGAACGAATCTATAAGTGTTTTGGCTTAAAGCTTAACTACACAAGGAAGAGGTGGTCAAATTTCCGGCTTCATGCCCGTCTCTCCAAATTTCGACCCTCCGAAAAGAGAGTGAAGCATCAAAAGTGCAAATTGGACCAGGGTAATATGGGAACAGACAGAGCCGAACGGAATGCAACTGCACCCAGGGACCAAAATGAAGCTGCAAATGAACTTGAAGGGGAAATTGAAATTAACCCCCAACAAGCTATCGCAGCTGCAGAACTGTAATGTGCTATCTCATTACAGAATCGCCAACGACCCTGAAGAGGATTCCCCACCACTTGTAATCCCGTACTCAGATTTCAAATTCTGCCCTTGCCCCTTACTGTAAATTAAAAGAAAAGGAAGAGGAAGAAGACGAAGACATGAAACACAAACACGAGGAGAGAGGGAGGGAGGGGACCTTCTCACTAATGGCGTCCTGTACAAGAAGGGTGTCTGTGGAGACGCTGAAGACGATATCGCCGGTCCTCGCGTCTGTGTCGAAGAAGCCCACGTCCTGATTCAGTACCGCCTCCAGGTACTTCTTCCTCAGCGTGCTCGCTTGTCTCTCTCCGGTGTACATCCAACAAGCAATCTCTGCGTTCACAAGAAACGAGTTGAAGGCCTTAAAAGTCTGGTCCACGAACATCGAATATATTGGCCTGGTCCGTAGAGAGCACAGAAGTACAATGTGCTCGACTGCAGGACCATCAAAAGGTCCCGGGTGAGACCACAACTAATTCCGCTCGGTAGTTGGCTTTGACCACCATCCATCCTTTAGAAAAAGCTTTCAGCTTTCTCACATTTATTTCGCTTTCCACCCGTTGCCTCGTCCAGTAACAAGTACGTGCAAATCAAGTGGGTAGGTTGCAAATAAATGAAGGGGAGAAAAAGTAATGGAGTGATTGAATGAGTTTAGAGGCACACCTGCGTAGGAAGATAAGCACACAACTAGCCCAAGGTACACGAAATACAGAGAATACTGCACCATTAACAACAAAAAAAAACCAAGAAAGCTGTTAGTAAAAGATCTGAGGTCTAATGCCGGGGGAACAATTGGTCGATCAGGCAATGGACCTTGGAGACTTCGTCAGTCATCTTCTTCAAATCAGTCTGGTTCTTTCCGAACCCATTGACCATCTCACCGAACAGGAGGAAGAATAAGGGCATCGATGAGCCGTGCACTATGGCTCCTAAGCTCCCGGAGATCATCAACAGCCAATCCAGCTTGTCCGCAAAGGAGAAGAGCTGGTAGAAGGGCAGGCTCTGCTCCTTTTTCTTCTCTGCCTCCGGCAACGGCTTGTTGCTGCTAATGTTGGGCTCCGTGGGTTCTGCCATTTCTATCTGCTCTTGAGCTCTGGCTTCTTCGGGGCGGGATGGAATAGAAAACGATGGGGGAAGGAACTGGGTGAGGCTACAGGCTGGATGGCTCAAGAACCAGGATCATTTGTGGGTCTGCGCCCCCCATTGAAGCAAAAGATCTGAGCTTGAGAGTATTAGCAGCTCTAAGAGAGTGGGAAAAAGACAAAGCAGACAAGTGTCAGTAGAGAGAGAGGGGGGGAAGGAAGAAGAGAGAAAGAAGAAGAAGAAGAGGAGGAGGAGGAGGAGGAAGACTGGTGGTCAAAGAAAGTGGAGGAAATGAGTCTGCTGGAGAATGATGCGAAGCTACTTTAATATATAGACTAGACAGAAAGAGAGAGGTCCAACCTTCATGCGACGTAAAAAAAAATTAAGTAAATTTATAAAATTTAGGATTGCACTTTTTTTTTACTATCAATATCCAATTAAATTTTATTTAACTGACTAATTTGAATATATCGAATCAACCCATTTAAGAGGTTAAAAACTTCTCGTCGCAGGTGAGACTCAAATTTAAGTCCTTCTATTAAGATAATGAGTGTCAAACTATTTTACCACACCAATATGGTAGGATTGTACATTTGACACATAGGCCATAGCGTAATTTAGCCCATATTTTAATATTTTCATAAATTTTTGTTAATTTAAATTCAACTCCAATTAACCTATTGAGAAATAAAATTTTTTTTTATTATTAATAAAATTGAAAAAAATTTTAAATCTCTAATTAACCCAATCAATTTTAATATTTTCTTTTGTTTTTATCTCGATTTTTGTTTTCCTTTTAATTAGTAAGTTTGGGAAGTCTACCTGAATCAGCGGGGAACTCCGATGAATTTCAGGTGGAAGCTTCTCATCACTGCAGAAAATTAAATTGAAGACCATCAATATCTCAGTGAGTCAGTAGACTGAATCCAAAGTCTAAAATTGTATTTTATCAAGTAATTTTGACAATATAGAAGGATAGAAAATTAAATAGAATTTAATTCAATACTCATGGAAATCTCATATTTACTTATTTATTCAGACAAAAAAGGAATATAATTTACGAATGACTTCAGAAATTTTTTAATGCAGACGTTATAGACAAACAGATTTCTTAGGAGCATTTGTAGTAAGAAATTCATGCTACCCGTTTTCAAAAATCTTCAAATCTTTTTTGTGATTCATGAGAATGATATTGTGAGAACGGACCCTAATTTTTGAGGTACATCCCCAGGTAGAGTACAGGGGAGGAGAGGAAAGCTGTGCTTAAAATGGGCGAATGGGGGGGAGTGGCTTGAAATGGAGGATGTATGTATGATTTGCTTGGACTGTCATGCCATGCCAAGCCATATTCATGAACAGTCTATTCTCTTTTGTGTTGATATCAGATGTGTTTGCTTGAAGATAGATAGATATAGCTTTTTTTTTCTTCCTACAGTTTGCTCTCCAAAGAATTTATTTACTTTTTTTTCCTCAATGTGCAATCAAATGGACCAATTAGATGTAGATCTCTCTAAACCTTAACGAATATAATTTATTGAGATAGTTTAATATCTTCTTCTATTAAGTTCAAGTTTTTAAATGTAAAGAATTTATGTAAAAATATGTTATAATTAAATGAGTTATTGATTTTATTTTTATGATTATGTTCTCCTACTCGCTTTCATTCTCTTGTGGTCTCCATTTTCCTTTTTAATTTTACATTTCTCTTTTGTTAATGCGATATATTCATTTCAAGTAATTCTAAATAATAATAATAATAATATCATAATAATAGTAGTAGTAATAGTAATAAACCACGCAGTATCCTTAAGTCAGTCGAAACACACATCGAGACTAATCTGCGATCGGATCAGAATCTTTGGAAAAATTCCTATCGATCCTCCTAACCTGAGATTTGATCATTAGATCGCCCATTTGGGGGCCTAGTGAGGGAATCACTAGTCCAACCCCAAGTTAGTAATCCAAATTAAGTGACCATTTGGGGAAATTTTTTTATTTGTACCACGCAGTATCCTCAATTTGGCCGAAACACATCTCATGACTAGCATACTCTTAAGCCGAGATTCCTGTGAAAATTTCCTATGAATATTATGCATGCATACAAATACAGATTTGCAATATAAGATCTAGGAAGAAATCCTAGTACTATGTCAATACACAATTCAGGTTTCGATCTCAACAAAAAATTTATCAAAATGTCGTATTCGTTTCAAGAAATTTGTTTATGATAATCTGACCTCACCTCACTATATGAAGCGAGAAATTTGCACGTGGGACATGTCAAGAAGCCCTTTGCTTCGAGAACCGTAACCGAGGCATTGTTACTCATGGTAGTAGACAAGAGCTCAGCAACTTGCTCAGTTACATTGGCATTCCTCTCGACATTCCATAACTCATCATCAAACCACATGACTAGATGGCATAAATTCCATAACTGTTAAATTCCCCCTAAAATGGTAATTCTCAACAGCCCTTTTTATCATATTAAACGTAAAGACTTTCTCGAGAAAGAAAATTCCAGCCCATCAACACTTACCCTCAATGTGAAACCATAAAAATAAGCTTTTCTCGCAATAATTTTAAATTTCTGGGAAATAAAACAAGCCGTCTAAGACGGTTACCATTAATTCCCTCGCATTTTAGGCTCACAGTGCTCATTCATGACCTCGAAAGAAGAAGAAGAAGAAGAAGAAGAAGAAATGTGCTGCAAAGAGATTAATGGATTGAAGGAATCTATGCAACGTGCAGTATGCAGTGTACCATCTGGGAAAAGAAATGTCTCACCGAAACACACAGACTGGGTGCGTTAACTCTTTCCCCGAATGGTCCAAAATGCGAGCCCTGAGCTCTCTCCGTTCCGTACATCAGAAGGCCATTCACTTCCATAAATCCCCCTGTCCCACTATTATTTACCAGCAGCAGCAGTTGCCCTTCCACCGCAGGATCTCGGCATCCCATTCCCATGTACCCATGCTCGTGTTGTTTCTGTCACAGGAGTTCCACCACATCATATAGTCGAATTGAACCGTACCCATCGCCTGCTTATACCGATCTCTACTAGAATTATTCTATTATGATCCACATATCTCTAGGTGCAGTATCATGATTACATAAAAAATTGAACTCATTTCTATATAAAAGTCTAAATTGCTTGGGGGATGATATTCAATATTCGCAACATGACTCTTAGATGGTCACTGATTCATTTTGCCATGTTTCATTAAATGCATGCTCTTAATACTTGTTCACGAATTACGTATTTTTTCTCCGTACTTAGATGAAGGGGGCAACTGATCACGAGTTAGGCTTCCAGATTTGGATCAAGCAAGTTGCTAGCCTACCGACTCTGATACCATATTAAATTTATTATAGGTACATAGGAGAAACCTTTAAATGGAAATGAATATAATTTTTTTATAAACTCACGATGAATTTAAGAGTCATATATGCAGAGTTGTATGTGAAATTTTTGGTTTTGATGATTTGGATATTGTTACAAAATTAAACTGAGTACTGTATGGCATACCTTGATATGACGTGGAGAGTCCATGCTCACCATATGGTCTAATTAGGCGATGGAATATATGATCGGATACGAAGTACTGCTGCCGAGGAAAAGGCTTCGGCCGGTAAACATCGATTTGGGGACGAGTTTACAAGACGGAGGAGCTTCGATGGAGTATCCTCACAAAGAAAGTGAGCTCTTAACTCATTATACTGAATAAACAGTGGTAGAAATTTGTCAACAACGGTAATAAAATCAAAGGAAACAAGTGAGATACGTACGTGACTGAAATAGAAACAGTACCGTAGGAAATGAAATGAATTGACATTTTTCTGTTCATAGAAATGAATCCTATTTAATCATATTATATATATATATAATACTATTAAATTTATAAGTTGGTTGAATTGATTCAAAATTTTTTTAAAAAATATTAAAATAGTTTTCAAATTTAAGTATTGTGAATATTAAAAAGAATTTATGTTGAAAGATTTTATTATTACATTTCATTATATTTCTAAACAATGATTCCAAATGAAGAAATTAAATGGTAATATTTTAAAAAAATCAATATAAATAAGTCAAAATAATCCAATATTTTTTGGTATTAAGAGTATTTTATCCCTCAGTATACCGGCCTTGCCCGACTTAAATCTATCACGGTTTATTGAGTTTATCAATATTAGGTGGCACATATTCAAATATATATATATATATATATATGAAAGCAGTGAAAACTATCGATTTGGCCTCTGTACAAATTCAATGAATTTTGTAATCAATCTAGATAAACATTCATGATTTCCCATGCCAACGTGGTCCCTCTGGTGTTGCTGACGGTGGAGTCCCCGCGAAGGACTAATAGTGAATTGTCAATGTGGTCCTCACATTTTCAATTATCATCAAATCAGTATCCTAATAAATTCACCTCCAAACCAACCTAGCCTTGGATTTTATATTAAATAAACTGGAAAGCACGGTAACTAATGGGGAAAATCAGCTGAAGAGGAGAAATGAATCGAGAGGCTTGGCCTGTTAGTAGGCATGGCTAAGTATTCAAAAATTCAATACATTTTTACTAATCCAATAATATATATATATATAGCAAGAGCACTTTCACGTGTACTTTTGTCAGTATATAAAAGTCGAACATAAGAGCTTACTTAATTAAGGAGAATAAAATGTTGAAACATGTCAACCGAACCCACAGCCCCCGAGATTTGGCTGGACCATTATGTGGGGCCTTTCATCTTTGTGAATTCAGCCTAAACGCAAGGAATATCTCGTCCCTGGGAAAGTCCTACAGTCCATCGTAATATGCGTAGAGAGCAAATCATGTGCATGGGCAAATACCTCGATTGCAAACCCACAAGGCTCTGTATCGACAAAGATATACTGGCCATGTATCCACAAGCAAAGTGGACTAAAAGGTTAACAAAGGAACGTTTGCAAGGGAACCGCCCATGTTCGAGTTGCCATGTGCGAGGTAACGAATTATTTGGAAAACCCGCTTCACTCGTTCATCGTCTAGTGAAATTATGCGTACCTTCATCCCATAAAAAGCCATTGCTGGCATTGTTGAAAGGTCATGTGAGGTTAAATCCTTTCAACTTTTGTCTATGAGTAGGAACAAGCCTCCAAAAGCATTCCACTAACCGTGTCCAACGTCAATTCCACTCGACCGGGCTATCCCATGTATCAATTAATAAAGAGGGAAGAAAACAAGGAAGAGTCGTTTTTTTTTTTTTTTACGTGTCAGATCTTTGATTGGAGTTTGCCTACTTGATGGACATTATTTACAGAACATCAAGCGATTGAGTGGACACATATACGCCAAAAACATACGCACAAGGATGCCTATAGACCACCAAATTCAACAATTATATGAGTTTTGATGTGTCATCTACTTCTTTTCGAGATCGACATGAAACGAAATAAAGCATTTGCTATGATTCATATTTACTCCTTGGACCCATCAACATGGTACGATCCATGAATGATAGGGGTAGAATCAGAAATTTTTCGAGCCAAGTGAGGTGAATCTCATAGGAAGACGGACGAAAAATAAGAACGGTCGGTCTCAAGTTGGTAAAATTTCATGAATTATGAAGGACATGAGTAAAATTAATATATATATATACATATATATGTATGTATGTAAGTCACTATTGTGCATGCAACGGGCGGTCTCTAAGGGCTCGATATCAAGTGGGAGTCGAAGTCTATAACCTGCCTGTATTTATAATTAAGGTTGACGGTTTGAAAATATCATTCACCAGCTTCATTTTTTCTTTTCTTTATTATTATTATTATTATTATTATTATTATAAAGGTCGTATGAACTACAACTAAATGCAAATCCGTGTGTTACAACTGTATATATTACCTAAATGAAATTGCGTAAATATATTTATTTGAGTGCAATTGAAATAACCATATATATATATATTTTAAACTAAATCAGATCAATTTAAGAAATCTGAATTTGGCTAACTTTCTAAATTATAATAGTTAATTTGGATGTAATAAAATAGAAAATAAGATATATAATTAGTTATTATTTTTAAGTGATAGTTATTATTTTAAGAATAATTTTACAATTTAATTTTTTTCATTAGTTAAATTTATATTTATTAAGGATATTTTAACATCAGACAAACTACATTTTGCTAGAAAAAAAATAAGTCGTCACAAATTTTGATGGATCTAATCGGATACATATCTATATATATATATATATAAATAGTCCTCTCTCATGACAATTTTAAGGAGGAGGTCTTGAGAAATCTGTTGTGGAAGGAGAAAATATTTATTTACGACAGTGTTTTCTCGAAATTTTTTAGATTTATGAGGGATATCATGTAGGTGCGGATAAGTCTGGTCGGATAGGTTCTGTGTAGATACCAAGGAAATTAGAGAATGATTCGGGTAAGGAAAAGATGAACCGATTAACATGGCCTTCAGTTCCGCTTCCATTAAATAGAAATCGAAATTGGAACTGAAAAATAAATAAATATTATAATAAGGTACATTAAATATTTAAAAGAAGAAGAAAGGGAAAAGATTGAATTTGGTTATCAACTTTTATGCTATGTTTATTTTTAGTTTAAGCCATTTTTTGAGTTGAATATAGCCCTCAACCTTATGAATGTTGTTTACATTCGATTCTTTGTATTATAATATAATAAAATTAATGGATGGGGGTATGTTTTAATAATATGCTTTTTAATTAAAAAATACTTTTGAAAATTAAAAAAAAAAAAGAAAGAAGGTTTCTTGGAGGAGAACGGAGAAGGGATAAGGAGGCGGTGGAGGGCTGGATTCCGGGCATCACCGCCTCCGGCGAGGTCGGTGGTCGCATCAATGACCATCGGTGACCTCGTTTGTAGCGGTGATGGCAGAAATCAAGCCTCCACCACCTCCTTCTTCCTTCCATTCTCCGAAATCGTATGGAGGCTGTTGCTGAATAGAGGGAAGAAGGAGGTGGTGGGGGGCCTCCATTCCGGCCATCACCGCCTCCGGTGCGGTCAGTGGCGGTATCAACGACCACCGGCAGCCTCGCCGATGGTGGTGATGGCCAAAAATGGAGCCCCCACCACCTCCTTCTTCCATCACCGGAGGCGAGATAGCCGATGGTCGTTGATGCTGCCACCGATCACACCGGAGCGGTGATGGTCAGGATCGAGTCCCCTACCGCCCCGTCCTCCATTCTCCATTCTTCTACCTTCTTTTTTTTATCTAAATTTTGAGAAGCATATTTTAATTTTAATATATTTTTTATAATTAAAATATGCCGCATCACATTAATTTTATTATATTATAATACAAAAGGACCAAATTTGAACAATATTCTTAAGGTTGAGATCTCTATTCGACCTAAAAGAAGGTTTAGGCTACGTGTGAAAGGTTGAGGTCCATCTGTCAAGGGATCCGGTTTATCAGGTTCATCACACGAAGACCATGGAACGGAAGCAGCATGGAACCTTCTCTACGGACACGGAATTGATTAGAATAATCAAACAAGATTCTTAGATGCCCCAAGTCGGATGGTTGTCTCTTAGAAGACGGAGCCTTGTTGTCTGTGGATCCTTCGGCACCGATCTGTCCGTTCTGTTTCGCTTTGCCCTCGGACGGTTCTTTTTTAAGTATTGCGAGGGTTTTCAAGATATGCTGTTGGGAATAAACGCGGAATCATTCTCGTGAAATTCGATTCATAATGGCAATCAAGGGGAACAAGGTGTACTAATGCGATTCTAACACTCGCTTATGCCACAAGGATAACACTCCTTGTGGTGACTGGCACAAAGCCAAGGGGCTATTTACAGGCCATGAGAGCCGAAACATCGATGGTGCTGGCACAAGGCCGAGGTCGCCGGAAAGGGAAGCCATATTAAAACTAGGCTACGACTCTCGATAGTTACCCTACAATTTCTTTTGAGAAAGTGCTGAAATTACATTGACTTCTCTAGAAATGTTCTGGTTACCATTCGAATGTCTTCAGTTGAGTGATATGTTGCTTCTTATTTCCCTCAATTATCTCTACGAAATGGGTCAAAATTTCTTAACTTGCCCATGAAATGTGCCCCCCAAGAAAGGGGAGGCCGATTATTTTCTTTGCAATGGGTATCGCATAAGTCTTTACAGAGTTCAATAGCATCAATTTCTCTCTTAATAACAGCGAACCAAGAATGTGGAATTGATTAATCCCAAGTGAAAGGGTCCATGTTTGGTTGTGTTGTAGCCACTTCTGGGGACAGTAGATCTGCCATGCTGAACCACGTACCCAAAGTCTCGCCTAGCCTTACAAGACTGTATAAGATATTATCCCTAGCATGTGATACACTTGTTTCCACTCGGAAAATTTCGGCTGCCTTCCAAAAGTTTCACTAAAATAATTCTTCCTCCCAGTGGATCTATTGGAATCTTTATACTAATGTGTGGATGCTTTTGTTGTGTCATACAACTGGACTTCTTGTAGGTTTTGCAAGCAGCAGGCGAATGTATCATGTTCTTGCCGATCAATACAGATCGACTATGATTGTTCGACTTTCTTTTCCCATAAGTAGAGTTTCGAATTTGAATTTTTGAGGGTAGAGAACATCGTTAAAAATAAAAAAGAGCTTCAGTACTGATCCGAACTGTTCACTTTGAACCTCACACATAACTATCAAATTTTTGAATATCGAATTGTGCATACTAAATGAATGGTAGTTTTTCTTTGGGTATCACGACTTGAATTTTTGGAATTAAACCGAATCAAACTAGTTGAGGATGAAACCACACATGACTGCATAAATTGGGTCGACTTAAAAAAATAATAATAAGGAGATAGCTCTAGGGAAATACGCGTTGTTGATTCATAAGCTAGCAGATGGAATGCGTTCAGATTTTTCAGATTAAAAATAAGGAAACCTTTCTTTTTGGTCGATAAGAAAACATTACTAATAATAGATATTATTGAATTTAAAGTTTGAATAAAATCGGCCTGTTACGAAATATAATTCTTTCGATCATGGTTTCTTAATATTCACAATATTTGAATCTGATAATTTTATTTAAATTAAAGTAGTATCGAACCATCTCAATCAACTCATACGAATCTATACCGAGCACGTTAACCTGGTTGTTGATTAGGCAGGAAAGAGGAGACACTTTTCAAATAAAACTAATGAAGGTAATTAGTCTCTAATCACATACATTAATTAGCACCTAATCCATAATCATCGCTTTCGTTGATCGGCGGAACATAAATTCCTCACCAAATCCTGATTTTCGCCAAGTCAACACGGATTGATGACCACAACACGCAGTGTACAGTCTTATTCACCATGCCGGACAACGGATTACATGAACTACTAGTGATCTTACAGAAATATTCGGCGATATGAGTAAGTGAGCGATAATCTTCCGAAGAGTACGTCGGCTGATTCTTTTCCAGAACGATGTATAAATGTGAACCGGTAATTGGCCACGATATGGAACAGTGGATCAACAAATTAGCATATGTTGAGATCTATAATATGCTAGTCAACCTTCCGACAAAATTTTCTAGAGCATCGTAGCAGGTACGGATGGAAAGACTAAGTAATAATTGTGGAATATGCACGAGGAATCTAATCAATTCGAAATTTTATATCTAAATTACATTATTTAATTATAAACTTTTCTCTACCATGAGATTATGCAGCGTTTAATACTTTAAAATATGATAAATAAAATGGAAAAATTATATTAAAATCTAAAAATTCTATCTTTTTCAAGTGAATTTTAAAAATCTTAAAATATACTATTTAATTATAAATATTTGGTTTCATCGTATCGTTAAATCGTTTCTTAATATATACGTGACGTAATATATCAGTAACTTAATATCACGTTATTATGTCGTGTCAATAACTCATGACACACTATCTTAGCAAATCTTTGTCATGGCATCACATCATGCCAATATATTTTCACCACGTAAATATAAAAATTATCGTGTTATTGAATAAATGTCACATCAATATATTCATTACGAAAATTTATGGATATTACTTAATATTATGATAAAATTAAACATATATGATATTTAAAAAATTTTAGGATTCATTTTTAAAAAAGTACAATTTTTATAATTTTCACCTTCATTTTATCTAAATAAAATCCTTATATTCAAAACATATAAAATTCTTAAATAATTTTGATATATTTTTATTTATACCTACCAAACTTTATAACCATTTCTACTTTGATATTTTCTCGGAGGCACAATCTCATATTCCATTATAACTTAATAAAATTTTATTACCGTCGAAGTTTTTTATTTGTTTTTACATAATCTTAATATTTTATGTAAAATAACAGTGAAAAAAAGATGTATAATTAAATGGACAAAATCATGATAGGTGAGCCGTTGGATGAAATTACACGAAATGCATAATTATTGATAGTTTAATTTTGGAATATATGCAATAGAAAATTTAATTGGAAATCAAACAAAGGGAAACGGTTGGCAGAGAGTCACCGACAGAAGAAAAAAAATCAAACGGATAGAATGGTCCAAAGAACATCTATGGTACTACTCTATTATTAATAGTACTACTTTTAACCAAAAGGCTGAACCAATGTGCCAAAATTAATTCTGAATATATATATACACATATTTATTTATAAAGAGAATCTGAATCTGAATCAGCAAAATCAGACATGCTTTTCGACCTCTTTCTCAACAATTCAAACACATAATCCCCCGAAGAAACAGAGTACCAACAAACCCTAGCTCTAGTAGCCTTATTTTCTTTTCATTTCGTCCCAGAATTAGCTCCAAAAAATAGTAATAATAATAATACATGACAGAAAGTGCCACTTGCATTGTGAACAGCTAGAGAAAGGGCAACTGTGATGATGCAAATGAATTTCAGCTGATGTAGTTGTGATGGGCTCGATCATAATTGTATTGTCTTGATACTCGCGCTACCCATTTGATGACGACTGGACCGACCGATCGATTAGCCTCGGCTTGCTCATTTCACTTACTGTTGCTGAGTTACAGTGAACTTTCAAATGAATCTACAATTAGAAATATTATAAAGTAGTCCCCGATGGCAATATAAACAAAAGTGACTGAAAGAGAGGAGACGCACAGCACAAAGTCATATAACAGAGAGAACCGAGTTTTGTAAAATGATACTACTATCGATTTAACGATCAAGAGATTGTGTGTTTAATTATTATTATGAGATTTTTCGTATCTCTCTATTTTCTTATTTTATTATTTCTTTCTAGACTCATAATCTCTTATGTAATTGAAAAAAAATTCATATAAGAAAGGAAGTGCATAAAGTAAAAGTCAACATGTAGTAGTCACATGTTCTCAGGACAATTTCCAAACCCTCTTGGGTATGCCAAGAATAGAATCATAAGATTTGGTCATCTTCACTTCATGAAAGAAAAATATATATTGGAGAAGGAAAAGTTCGGCCTCATGTAAGGTTCCTCTTTGCCGGAGGCTATTTACGCACGCAGTCATGCCCACACATACGAATTCAAGTATCCATACCATCGACTGCACCCTACACATTGTATACGCATTGTATAATAGATCAACAAGATAGTTATTCTTTTAAGAGCGCTTTTTCTTGTACATAAAGAGGTTAAGCTTTCATTCACCTCATTCGTCCCCATATGAATTCTTATGGGCTTCAATCTTAAGGCTTCTGATATGTATGTATTAGCCCATATTAACATGGATTTTAGCTAACGTATTTTCCTTCATATATATATATATAACCAGCAACCATATATATATATATATATATATTCATAGCTGACATAACGTCACCTTGAAAATCTTATCTATCAGTATAATAGATCCATTCTTTTGTGTAATAGAGAGAATCCTTTACATAAAGTAATTGTCAGAACATGATTTGGACCCCAATCTCTGATTGGGTTTTCGATTAGAGTGATAGTAGATCCTCCTGTTCAAAGATCACTCCGGAGAATAGAACATCGAAGGTAATGCGCTATATCTTATAAGTAGGTTAATTTCTAGCTATTGGCTGTCAAAGAAAGGCTACAAAATGTGTCTATGAAGTCGTTTGATGTATAGCAAATGGATCATCAACCGATTGGATCAAAATAGTGCACGAAACGTTCTCCTTAACCGATGCAACAGAAATAATAAGAAAGGACAAAGCTCTTTCCTGCTAACCTGCAAGTCAGTATAGTCTATGAAGCGAGGTTGCAAATTTTGCCATCACTTACGTGCTTGAACTTGGGAAGATCTTGGGAATTCAGTGAGGACTGATGTCAGGAGATATGATTGGAGTTGCTGTGAAGTGCGTGTCCATGGATTGGAATTCCTAGAGGGTGCATGTTAAGTGTTTCCAGACTCGCCCTCTTGGTGAGAACTTATTCACCATTCGCAATCCTTTTTCCTGATCTCTGTCCAGAATAGTTGAGCCCCCTGTTTGGGAACCCACAGTTTGGTCCAACTGTGTTGGAACTCCGAGAAGTCGAGACCAGTCAGCAGTGCAGTATTTCAGCTGCCTTTTTCTTCAAGCATCTGATGGATTACCTGAAGGAAGTCCTTTGAGCTTGTCCTTGATCAGGATGAGCAATGGTCCATCCCATTGGGCTTGTGGAGAAGCTGGTTCAGTCGCTACCAGGTTCATATTTCTATATATTTCAAGTTCTTGGAGACAATGGGATCCAATCAAGACACCTATGATATCCGAGAATGTTCGGAAGTCTACCCCCACATGACTTTGATGAACCAGCTAGCGTTGCAGACTAACCATAGATGTTAGTGATATTTTTTCAGGATCTTCTTTTCATATAACTTAGTTCACTTCCAAAAACAATGTTGGATGCTTATGCCACTGGTTTGATGAACTGCAACTATGCAATTCAGCTTTAGGCCAAGTTCATTCACCTTTAAGATCTTCGAACACACAAGACACATAAAGACTCCCTGTGAATGCTGTAAGGCTATAACAGAGGCAATCACCACACCGAGTCCTTGAACATGTGAGCAAGCAATTCCAGGATACCTTCCAAAGATTGATCCGTTTCTGACCCGATGGAATCATAACATGTTTGCTCATCAAATGCTTTATATATGGTTTATGCCTATAAGGCTGGTCGAGGATGAAGTCGATATTATCAAGCAGATATTGGCTGAGGATGTCCTCAATTATTCTATTTATGTTGCTGGAATCATCCCGGTCCAGGTGGAGAAAGTGACTGGGCAGACCTTCGAGCACCTGCCACCCGCATTTGGTCAGTGGATTCGGCATCTTGACTATCTTACCCATTCAAGATTTGAAATGGCTGAGCACCAAATTTCTGAAGGGGAATTCGCGAGACTTTTTTTTTTTTCATTTCACAGGAATCTGTAACCACCACGAGGAGAAGCTCCTGGTATGTCAGATTCACTTCTCTACATGGAGAGAACCTTGGCTTAGAATTCTACGACAAGCTATTTTTCCAGCAAGACAGGATCAGGAATTATCTGTTCAGCTGGAGGATAGAATTCCATGATCGATTGATTTCATTTGCTTGTGACCATATCGATAGGGTTAGCAGAGTGGATTGGATTGGTCACCATGTCGATCAGAGACTGAGACTGCAAACTGATGCAGCAGAGCTCGGGTTATCGGTTGCTTGTTTCTCAGGAACTATCGGATTCCTAACCTTTTACTCATCCTTGTTTAGTAGTCTACATGAAGAAAATGTCCGTGGGCCAGCCACGGACCTCTTGGTTGTCCCTGGAATAGAGGCCCAGAGACCGAGTCGGGATGTGGCTCGTCGACGAGCAGAGCTAACAGTATTCAAGTGACTCAAATTAAGTGGCTACCAGATCTGGTTCTGGGAACATAATTAATTTTTATGGGTATCTATCCTTCGATTGCCATGGAGGGCAATATGTGGTAATGTGATGTATGTATGAATGTTCTATCATGTTCCACCAGAAAATAAGGGTTATATGAGATATTTAGTTAGTGCACCACCTGCTAACTTTAACTATTACACATCCCACAACCCTATTTGAGCCAAATATGATTTTTTTTTATGTATATTTATTTTGAGATGAGATATCGAATTTTAGATTCTATAAATGAAGAAAATCGGTGATTGGAGAACATTATCTTTACTAGGATGACTTGGGTTTGAACATGAACTCATTGAAGTTCATTGTACTTCTCGATATTAGGTGAGATATTATATTGTCTCATTCTATTTGCTTTCCTTCGCATTCTTATTGCTTCTTGATGACAAACATATGCCCATCACAATGACGAATGGATACTTAATCTCGTATTTGTAGCATTTTTATTAGTATTTTCTTTGAAAAATTCCTTCAAATTGAAGCAACAGTTCCAGACGTAATGTGATGGTGGTCGTGGGTTAGCAGGTAGATTTATCTCAATACAGGTAAAGCAATAGCCTAATTAATTAGATCCAAATTGGAAGCTTTTCACCATAATATGAATGATCTTATCGACTTCGTTACACATCTAAGTGGTCCATAGCACAAAGGAGGCATCATCTTCCCCCGGTCTTTTCCATATCCAATCCTATTACTGTGTCAAGTTGACATGTGTGATAATTATGGTAAAACATCATATCTTCGCCTGCTTGAAATGGTCCAACATAATTGCTCCATAAAAATCTTTTAAATTTAAGCTTTAGCGAATTGTAAGAACTAATTGGAAGTATATAACTATTTATGATTGAATTTAATTACTAGATCTTGAACTAATTAGAACTCATTGGATTTATGATGTACACTGAAAAAGAAATATACAAATAGTTCGTGTGATGTCCATTGATGCACATGCACCTTACCTGCAAACTGCGTGAGCTAGTACTCTCACATCACTAATTTAGTTGCACTGTGCATCTCAAAATTGGAGTTCAAATCATCTGATCGAGGGATCGCAGTCCTACGTGGAAAAAATGTCTGCATAGGTGAGAGATCCTGCAGCCCATTAGTCGGTTAAGTCATGCGAGGGTTTAGACTTATTTCTGTACTTCGTGACCAGTCTAATATACCGTATGTTCTAGGTCAGTCAGTTGCTTCGTGTCATCCAGACACACGACACAAAACGGTGATTTGAAACCAATTGGTATCGCGTGTGATTTTTATCAGTCAATCTCACTGTCTCCTTTTCATCTCCTACTACCTCCCGCCCTTTCTAGGTTCAAGGAGCATCTTTATAACCGGAAAAAAAAAATTAATATGGTTGTTGTGTATAAAATGGCCCAAAAACCCGAATCATTAGGACCATTTTACGGTGGGGAAGCACGAAGAGTAAGACTCTGGTGAGAGAAGCAAGAGGGCAGCGCACCCTAAAAGTCGTTACTTTCCACTCCACAGCCATACATCAACTCGTAGAGACCAATCCTTTTAACCTGTCCAACTCCCTTAGGAAACTCCGATGGGATCTCCTCTCATGATCGTATTTCCATGATGAGTCACTTTGGGCAAAAAGGAAAGGAAAAAGGGGAAGGACTCATAGTTGAACTGACGGTTATCACACATATGCATTTTACAAATGAGAATGTGGGTTGACAACTGGTTCCCCCTTCCCTTATTGCACTGCAGAATCTGCAACATGGAGGTGGAATCTGGACATCAAAATCTATTCTCTTGCTCCCATTTGGAGGCGAACTTTTGCACTACCTCAAATGAGGCGAGCTCCCACGCAGAGACGGGCATTTTGAATTGTCATGGGCTATTGCTATGGGTCGCGCCTTCAATGTCTTCTGCCATTCCAGGAGCAGTAAGATGGAGCATGGATGTCCCAGATACATTAATATTGAAAACTTTTAAATGAAATAAAATAGATATAGAGATATCAAATATGTGATAACAACGGTCAAAACTACGGAGTAAAAGATTTATTATTAAGATTCATTCACTTAATAACATGTCTACATATAGATTGCGATAACATAATCAAGTATAGAAATAGATAGGCAGAATTATAACGTCCTATATCTTATGTATTTTTTACTTTCTATACTTGAATTATATATTTTTTAAAATAACTCTTTTAGTTGTATATATTTAGTTCTGTAATGTACTCGAGTCTTAATTTAAACGACTTGCTGACGTGTAATTTAACAATGCCATGTGATTTGAGAAGATACGGATTGAAGTACAACAAACAGGTAAACGGGTGTTAATCATCCGAATGATTGCCATAATTATCACTAATTGGAATAATTTTATTAGTTATTGCTGCCGCTTCATTATGACATAGACTAAATTATAGTATGAATACTAAAACTTTTGCTCCTTCTTACATCAAATCATAAAACTTTAACTTTTGTTTTAATTAATCCCAAAACTTAAATATAAACTTATACTAACCATTAAACAGAGAATAACACGTTAAGTCTTGCTAACATGTGACAATTTAATTTGACTTAGTATTGTCACGTTATTATTTTAATGTAAAATTAATGTGCCGTTATCACGTGGAATCCTAATTACCATGCCAGCATATCAGGTTAGACAAATTCAACGCCGTCACCATCATCCATCTAATATGTCTGACGTTTACGACTTATATAAGTTATCGCATATAGAAGTTATATAATGGAATAAGTTACAAATAGAAATTGTAAAATTGATTAGGTTGAAGATAAAATTTTAGGATTTAGTGTTAAAAAAGTCAATTTTTTTGTAACCTTGACTGTAATCTTCTCTTATGAAATAGGAAACCCTACGAGCATCCTGCAATTAGGAAATATTATCTTATAGAATATTGTCATTACACTGTAATGCTGACGTAATGGCACCGTCCAATAAAATTTTATTATTTGTCATATAAATACACAACATCCAATATTAATTTACTTTAACATTTGATAATTAATATGTTTAGGATTCTTTAAATTTTAATATCCTTTGAGCCAGTTTATTTAAGATTTGATATTTAATATTTAAAAAATACGATACTTATTTAATTTTTATTGGCTAGTATTACCATATAAATATGTCATATTGTGATCGCGTAGTACATAATACTTTTCCGCAATCAG
Source organism: Sonneratia alba (assembly GCA_900174645.1). Taxonomy (NCBI): domain Eukaryota; kingdom Viridiplantae; phylum Streptophyta; class Magnoliopsida; order Myrtales; family Lythraceae; genus Sonneratia; species Sonneratia alba. Next base: position 3,679,440 of record FWPY01000024.1, on the reverse strand, counting down.
ACATCTTTTTCGTCCGGCGACACATCTTTTTCTCTACCTTACATGTTTTTCATGTAGTGACAATTTTCCTTCCTTATTGTCAAACACACACACACACATGGATTCACGTGTTTACATAATTGTGACCATATTATTTCACAGGGAAACTTCTTTAATAAATCAGTATTTGAGATTAAATTGTTGGTTTTAGTGATAAATTATTTGTGATATCAATTCCAAATTGCTGCAGTTAGGATTAAAGCTAGAATTAGAGAATAAGTAGAAGCGCAGTTCTCACAATTCTTATATATATATAAAGACATTTCCCACAATCACATGCTAGGATGACAGAAAATAAATCACGTTTATCATGTCACGATTGCTCAGAAACAACCATTGATTTAAGCTGGGCATGCGGTATAATGGCACTTTAAGCTTGGAGAATTTGGAAAGTTTATACATAGTTTTTGTTAATTTTATCTGTATTCTTATTAAGATAAAGACATTTCGCCCCCTCGACTTGCCCCCCATTGAAATCTGACTCTCTTGTTTTTCCTTGCACTTCCTAGAAATTTCATCCCGGATAAATCTCTTGGATCCGTCCCTTATGGTCTTTGCAGTATTTCAGTACATCCCTAGTGCTTCCGCTTAAGGGATAAAGGAAATGTACCGATTTATTAGAACATTAATCAACCATATTTCGATGCAGTGCAAAGTCGTAATAAATCCCAATTCTCTCTATAAATACAAGTTCAGCTAGGGTTTCGCTTGGCAAAGAGTGAACAGGTGATTAAAGGTTGCCACTGCCTCTTCTTGAAAAGGAAGAAGTGGGTTCTCCGGGGAAACAGCAGCAATGAAGAAGGTTGTGCTAGTGACGAAAGAAGCGGCAAATTCGTCACCACTACCACCACCATCGGCCTCCACGGCTGCCAACATCACCGTCAGATATGCAGAGTGCCAGAGGAACCACGCAGTGAGCACGGGAGGGCATGCTATCGATGGCTGCGGAGCCTTTGTGGCCAGTTCATCGGGAACGGACCCATTTGCTTGTGCTTCGTGCGGCTGCCACCGGAACTTCCACAGGAAGGTGGTGGGACCCAGTACTAGGTAGGTGGTGCGTGCTGTTTGTCTAAACAGACTATCCTACCTAGGTTTCTTCGTTTGGCATATAAGGTGGGAAGATGATTTGGGTGAAGGCGGTTGCTTGTAGAATCTGTTAAATCGATCGATGAAATTCTCAATCTCCTGTTGGGTTCTTCTTCTTCACTGTGGTTTTTTTTTCTTTCTGGTTTCTTGAGGTTTCTCTCATGGGAAGATTGCAAAACGTGTGATGGTATCGAATCTGAGGTTTGATCTATGTGGTACAGCTAAACTGAAGTTTCTCTCTGTTCATTTTGTATTAAGCTCATGAACACATCTCGACGGCACAGCACACTAGTTATTGACTCGACGACTAGAAATTAATCTTGAAATGAAGAATCCCAGACGACCTCGTCCATCGTACTGATTAATTAGATCATGGAATCATGTAATTGAACATTCTGACGGATAAGACTTGTGTTTCATCGATTCTAATTTCTCCTTCTTGGATTCCCTCACATGATGGAGTCAAATAGAGAAGAAGTTTCTTGGCCTCAGTCAAGGCAGCATGTTTCAGAAATTCGAAGGAGGGCTTTCCCTTTCGGATTCTTCAACGCCGATCTTGTTCCGTCTAACACCACTTCGCATCGGGACTCACCATACAACCAAAAGGACATCTTTCATCCGATTGCTATGCCTAATCGTATTGGTGCTCGTATTTGCGTGTTATACAAGCGGGTATACGATCGCCTTTTCGAATCTCAGCGGGCTTTCCACAATACACGTTTCAAACTTGCTCTCAAACATGAAAAATACTTCATTAAGATTTCTAGTTAAAATTAGATCGAAACCTTCTTATCCAAAATTCCAATAGACTCTGACTAATTTAGATTATGAGTCACTTTAATCTCTGGTCTAAAAGCCCCCAGATCTAATCATGCTGGTTGTTATGTTAAAGACATTTTCTTTAACATGTACTTAAAAGTTAACTAAAGCTTACATTAGAAAAGCAAGTAAGACTCGGCTATCTTCTTGACATGCAGCTTGGTCATCATTCTCAATGCACGAGCTCTATTAATTAACAGTAGAAGGGAAAATTTGTCCAGATAAAGCTCCTAGATTAGACCACCCTTTTACAAAACATGTAATATGCGAATGTCCAATCATGTTTATAGGATTAATCAGTCAATAGTTGATTGAGGTAATTTAACATTTCCTTTTTTATGTCTAGTGATCGATAAATTTCATATTTAGAAAAATTTTACACTTTCGTCAGCCTATACTTGTTGAATATGAACTAATTAGAGCCAACAAAATTTTTAAATAAATATGCCATCCGATGTCTCCAGTTATCATTAAAACAGAGAAATTATTATATAATTTAATATATAATATATCTATTCAGATCCGTTTAGTTTTAGGACAATTTTTTTCGCCGCAAGCTACTTAATAGTTAGAAATTTGAAGTTATTAATCAATACAGGTCCAAGTCAATATGTTCATAGAGCAGTAATTAAAAAATTTTCAACACTAATTTCTTTCTATTGACAAAATTTGAATCATCATCTTAATTGATGAAGAAAATCTACAAAATCAACTGAAACAACCCCACGTTAGTACTGCTCCAAAATATTTTTCATGTGAAAATCGAACATGCAAAATGGATCACATGAGGCATTAAGTGTTGGGAGAACAAACGTTGAGGTGCATGTCTACTTTATGTAGAGAGCGATACGCATGATCTCTTCACAAAAGTACCAGGAAATTGCTAGCTTACGGTCTCGCTAGCTATCACTAGTTTGATTGTTAATTTTGTTGGTCCCGAACTGCACTCGAGCCGGATCGTTGATCGTCTGTACTCATCGGCTAGATTCTTGGATCAGGCAAGCTCTGCCGCCAGATTCCCCCGGTTCGATTATGCGGTCTAGCCTTCGCGTCATGGGCATGAGGGCGCCTCCCTATGCCGAGAATCGCCCCCATGACCTAGCTTCCACTAACCGTTACATGCCATCAATTATCTTGACGGTTAACTATTAGAAAATTTAGTCCCATGTGTTGAAATTATCAAAATGATGTAATTGGCATCCACGTACTAATGGGATATCACACTTTAAACTCAATTACGAAATTAATCCGAAAAATCCCGATTCTTACATCAACTCAAATGGATATGACGTGTTTACCATCTATGAGTGCTTACGCATGTGTTTATAGATGACTCTTATAGATCCATCCCCTTACAAAATATTCGCAAGTCTAGAAAAAAATCTAAATTTCTCGTTATAAAAAGGAGAAATCTCGGATTTCTCCGCATGATCTGGATGAGTAAGGCTACCTCAGGGTTTTGTCAAAAAAAGTAGACAAGATGGACGGGCATGATATAAAGCTGCGTTGTGACTTCTTCGTATTTATGACTACTGCTGGAAATATATAGAAGTACCCTCCAAAACAGGAAAATTTTTATTGTATATAATATCATATAAGAAAATTGATTAATTTAAGTTTTAAATAAATAAATAAAACTTTTCCATAGATATAGGACCAGATAATTGGATCCGTACACACAACTGATTTCTATTTTAATTAATTAGTAATAATGATAAGGGGGAAAATTGGACTTGGTCCTCAATCTTTTACAAGATATTTATTTTTATCATAGATCATTTTTTGGATTGAATATAGTCCTTAATCTTTTGCATATGATTCAGATTTGGCCTTCTATATCAATGTGAAGTGGCAATTTTTTATGATAAAAAATTCGATTTTAAAATTTTAAAAATATCTTGGAAATAATATATAAAAACAAAGAGGGCTAATCGGAGAAGAGAGGAAGAGGTGGGGAGGGATTCCGGAGAGGCCACTCTTCCATTTCTTCAATTTCAAGATAGTCCAGTCATCAACGCCCTTCCCCGGTAAGGCCGCCGTTACTCACTGTGGTGATGGTGGTTGAAATCGAAGCCCCGCCATCCCGATTTTTGTCTCAAAATTGATTAGTCGAGTGAAAAGGGCGGGAGGAGGAGGAGATAGTGGGTACTCGATTTCGGCCGCCGTCAATCCTATCCATGTCACCGACCACCCTTTTCCGGAGCCGTCGTGATCGAAATCGAGTCCCCCCACCGCCCCTCCTTTCACCCTTCCCCATTCCCCCATTCCGTCTTCCGATCAGCTCTCTTTTCTTCCTTTTCTTTTTCTTATTCCTAAAATATTATTTTAAACTTAAAAAACGATTTTTTATTATTAGAAATTGCCGCGTCAAATTAGTTATAATATATTTTAATGTGGAGCACCAAATTTGAATTATATTCGCAATGCTAAAGAATGTAATCAACACAAAAAAAAATTTAATGCAAAGATAAACATAATGTAAAACGTTGAAAATCAAATCCAATTTTCCCATAATATAATATAGGCATGGCTTTTTCTTTTTTTCTTTCCTTTTTTTAACAATTCCCGCACCACAGATATTATAATATTAAAAAAAATTAACCATCGAAAGTAACAACCCGTTAGTAAACTGATAACATACAGTAGATTAGAGTAAAGTTTAAATCTCTCAAGAGTTGTTATTTGGGTTTAATTGGTGAGTCTCATGGTAAATTAGTTGGTTATTACGGTACCAGATGCCATCAATATCAAAAAATATATATAATATTAAAATTTTAATACTTGAAATATTCCGTATATTTTTATTTTTCAAGAAAAGGTCTTGGTCATTTATGGCTAACTAATAACACTATTTATTTAGAAGAATTTTTTTTTCAGTTCAATTTTAAGTATTATAATTTTGTTAAAACTGAAATAATAATATTTTTATTGAAAAAAAGGACGGGGGGAGAGAGAGAGAGAGAGAGAGAATTTATAGAGTTGTGCGCCATTTGACATAGAGCTCTCATATCTCGTACTTAACCTTTTTAGCAAATGCGGTCCAACCAAATTATGAATTCTCTGTACTGCCACCACACGGAAGAGAGAAAAGCCGGTGCAAAATATTGACTCTTTGAAGGGGTTACCCCAAGTAAGACCTTAGACGAAGACAAAATTTGTACCATCTATTCTTTTTTTATTTTAATCTCTCTTTTCCCTTTTACTTTCCTTTTTGTAAGGTTGCGAAAGCAATTTTTTTGGGGTTAATTAAGGTTGCAAAAGCATTTTATATAATAATTAATCACATCGTGTCAGTATTTTATATAATAATTAAGGCAGAGAGCATTACTTTAGGGCTCATCTGATCTTCTTTTTTTTTAATTTCTTAAAAGTTAAAAGATTGACACCTAGCAATTCTTAATTGGACTGTTACACAATATCAGCATACCATATGGTGTAACCCTTGCATGTGATAGCTTCTCTAAAGAAGGGGAGAGAAACTTGTTTGTCCGGTGCCGTGTGTAGGACATGGTATAAATATAAGTTAACAGGTGTCTAATATGTTAGTTCGTATCCATAATCTGATAGGCATTTTCACTGTTCTTATTGATCCATTAAACACATGTAGACTCCTAGGATGATATATCTGTTATATATATATATATATCTATATATATGACTTTTTCGATTAAAAATCTCTTAGTTTTGAATGGCGGACAATGTTGCCCAATTTCTCGGTGCTCTATTTCTCCCATCACCAACTACAGTTTTTATTCAAGGATGGATGGAATGAGTTTGCCCGAGTACATAATAGCAAAGGTGGCAATTTTCAGCCTGACCTAATAGCACAGCCCGATAACACTGTGCCTAGATCAGGAGATATTGGGCCGGGATGCTATCGGGTCAGGCCACACAGCCCAATAGCTCAATGATTGAAAAATAAAAAATAAAACTAAATAAAGTCCTTGCACACTAAAGTGGACTTTCATAATATTCTATTGCATATTTGTATGGGTATTTTTGTTGAAGCCTAATTTCATTTAGAAATATGTATTGGGCTTAGTTCGACCTTTAAATAGCAAGTTAGGTTTCAGTTTTTATTTTTACAATATTATATTGGGTCGGACGGGATGGCCCAAACAATAAATGGGCCACGCTCGGGCCCAGTCTTATCGTGCGCGGGTCATATCGGTCCGGCCCGGATTACCACCTCCAATACATTGTAGGATCGAAACCAGGAAGAATTTAAAATAATTTGAGTAGATTCTATTAGAACGTTTGAGAACTTATATGTTTCAATTTCATTTCCATTTCTAAGCTCATAGGATATTATGAACCATTATTCAAAATCATAAAAAAATTATATAAATTTCACTTAATTTTATCTCTATTTTATTAAATTATCTTATTTCATTCACGTTTAACTGTTTTGTCCACTTGCGCCTCCTTTTGGCAAATTTCCAGGATCCGTCCCTCATATTGCATCAATCCACTAAGATCAACTTGCTGGGAACAGGAGGGTTGTGTAATCACATATTATCAGAATGGCCATCTTCCGTATCGTTTCTCTGCAGTTCACCGAATGTTTGGAATGAGAGGGTTAGATGACAGTCATGTAAGAATCAACCGACGAGATTTAGTCAGATGTTCTCACGAGCACCATTTCCCCTTTGGTCGATGCTCGTGCAGTGGAGACGGATGAGGATCCGGGCGCAGAGTGCTTCAGCTGCTACGCACCACCTGATGATCGACAATTCTCTTAGTTGGCTGCCAAGAGCAACGACGCATCTGACGAATTTATGATCCGCATTTCAATTAGCACTCTTACCCTTGAGGAAGCTTTATAGCAATTACGACAAAGGTCTAATTTCAGTTTTGGTTTGAGTAGGATAACCATTCTTCAGCATCTCCGGATTTCTATCGCCGAGATCAGTACTTCTCCTCGGCTGTGTCAGTTCGACGGCGCGCGGTGAAAGACGTTTTAGGGAGTTTGCGGTAACAGCAGGGGCTTTTCTGTAACACATTTGAACGATGGAGGGAACCGTTGTAAATAGGAGGTTAGTAGGGATGATCATGGTTCAATTCGATTCAATTCAAAAAGCCATTTCAAACTGAACTAAATCAAACATTTGATACGAGATCCTATTTGGGATATCAAGTCCGAATCCTACTCAGCTTACATCAAAATAACCTGACATTTCGAACTGAACTTGATGCTGTTTCCTTGGCCGAACCACCAAGTAAGTGGAATAAGTTTTGTAAGTCGAATATATATCCGATTGCTGCAGCTCGTGTTTCCGCTGCTTTTGTTGCGTACTTATGTACTTACAGCTTTAGTGTCGGTGGCGACAGCTGAAGTGATGAACATCATGGAGAAGGTGACCACGATCTCCATTGTCAGGACCTGTGTGTCCGAACCAGTAGGAGATGTGATCCGTACGTGTTTTATCGGGTCGAGAAGCACCCAGAGTGTAAATGCAGCAGAAATTGCTCCTCTTAGCTGTGCAGCTACATACTCCGGCACCTGCAGAATGTGTAAAAAAAAAAAGTACAATAAATAACTCATCTAGTTCAGAAGTTTCTAGGAGAAACTGAGAGCTTTCAACTTTCGAGCATGAGAAGAAGAGAACTGGACTTGCCTAGATTCGAGTGTGCCTGAAATCAACTTACACGGATCGAAGAGATCTTACGATTTTGTTGTTCTATTAATCTCCAGATAACAGATAATACTACTTCACTAAGAAGACAAGCACTTATCGACAATGTGCTTTGCTTATTGTAACGTGGATCCTTCTGATGAAAAGCTTCGACGAGTCGAGGAAAATGTTTTCAACATGGACAACGTATATACTATAAACTTCATTATTTGGTCAATTGTCCAATATCAAGCAAATATAATTATTACTAAACTTCGTTGGAAAGTGCCTCACGGCGGAGAAAGCTAGGGTGACCGCCGGGTTCATGTGGGCCCCGGAGATGTGCCCGACCACGTAGATCATCACTGTGACGATCATCCCCCCTGCAACCAAGGCCCTGAGCTTCGACACCATCTGCTCGTTGCTCGCACTCAGGGTGGCGGATCCACTCGTCACGAAGACCAGCAGGTAAGTGGCTATGGTTTCTGCAATCACCTGCAACTTTTTTGTTTTTTTTTTTACAGAAGAGCGAAATCTCATTCCACAACACTACGTAAGCCTTCGGGTTTATCGCCATTTTCATGTCAGGAATCATCGTAAATTGTCTTGAAACTGACATGTCTAAACATATGTACGTAATCGTATTCACTTTCAAGCGCTTCCTCTAGAACCGATCGCTCAGGATTCTAGACAAAAAGCTCGGAGGAACAAGTTCATGAGCTGCTACGATTGCATTACATATATAACAATTCATTTTAAGAACATCATCAACATTGGATCGAGGGAGCAGTCCTTATATATTTAATTATGCTAGAGAGTGAAGCACTTCATGCACACCTTCCTGTGAAAACCAGGTGGACAGTGTTCTTGGAGCAGTCTTCTGACTGAGCTTGGCTTCTCGGAAATCAAGCTTGGAACTGGGGCAGGCTCGTTTTGGTTAGCCCAGTCATTCGCCTCAGGATCCACCATGGCCATCGTATACGGTGGAAAGGAGTTGCCACAAGGGGGAAAAAATGTAGGCCGGACAGGCTGTGTATTGCAGCTATGATCCTCCTTCAGATGTGCTGCGTTAGAGGTGCTTCCATGTGACTATAGCGCCATTTCTGGGGCATCTGTTACTGTTGGGGCCCAAATTCTTTTGACAGTGAACTTTTGTATTCCTCTAGTCCTATGCACTGCTGTGAAACGGTTCTCTCGGAAAAGAGCTATTTCCAAGGAATTTTGGAGGAAATTTGTCTCTCGAAAATTCCTTAGTCACAAATTCGGTTTCCCTTTCCTATAGCTTTCCGAGAGACAATATTTTCACAATGGAAAGTCCATTGGAAGTATGATTCTGACCAAACAATTTGTAGTTCCTTTGTCAGAAATATTTTAAGACAGATACGTGACTGTCAGAAATCTCTTAGAAAGTTTAGAAAATACTTACTGACATTTTTTTTGCCATCAAAAATCCATTAGAAAGTTGCCGAGAGATTTTCTAATGGAGGTCCTCCAGAAATTCCTGACACCTCGATGACTTTTACAGACAAATTGTCTTGAGTGCCAGTTTCCCTCATAAACTGGCATCGGTATTTTGCCGGTTTCTGGTAGTGATCATTTATAATGTTGAGGATTGAATCTCATACCGAAAAATCAAGAAAGAGTGGGAAATTTGATAAAAGGATATTCCTAAATGCAAGAGAGGAGATCATTCAAATACTCATGCACTCTATGTATGAACTAAGTACACCTCTGTGCTCGATTTATTAGCATCGTAGATAGAACCCTGATGTGGTTGCATAGCATATTGTTTCATTAAGCCCTAGCTGGTAGGGCAATACTGCATTGGTCGCTCCCAGCTTTTCATATCACAATCGACAAAGAATCCTATACGATATAATTCAACTGCAGGACGCATGCCCGTGGATGGACGTCGTCAGTCAGTAACATTCGACCAAAAACGTACATGCAACTCTCAGATTTCGAAGAGGATCATAATGCTGGATCAAATCCCTTTCCTGCAGGTCCAAATGTATTTTATATTCTTTTGCCCGGGCACCAACATGTGCAGGGCCCGAAAACTCTAATACTATAATGGTGGCAAGTGGGAGGTTCCCTCTTGCAAAAGCTACCATCACCAATGCTAATAGAGCAAAACATCCACTATACTGGTGTAAATAAAAAATCGGAAGATTGAAATCGAAAAAAATCAATCAAGATCGACCTGCAAAAATCGATATTTTTGGTATCCTAGGTAAATTTTGATCATTCCTAATCCTTCACTCAATATTCACTTTCACTCCATAATCATACACTAAATATTTAATTTGGGTAATCTTCAGTTATTAAACTTCGAAGAATTGACTCCCGATTAATGTCATAATTTCCCATGGATCGGTTTGATTTCTTGACTCACTACATTGTTTAATGAAAACCAACCAAACGAACCATTCAATTACAATAATTACTATCTGTACATTAAGACACCGAGAATGAGAAGAAGCATAATACGATTTAAAAATAGAGGCTTATACAGAGTTGTCAAGTGCTTCTCAGCCTTGAGATTATCCAGGTCTTCTTGGTCCAGAGGGAACCATCATCGTGGAATCTTGATGTGGAACATAATGTGGGGGGTGCTTCTAGGGCTAAGATTCGGTTGAAGATTGCCAAATTATGTACATCCGGGCCCACATGAATGGTCGATAAAATGTCCTATCGGGGCTCTGGGTATCACAAATCTCGGCTCTTTGATGGTTCAAGGCTCAAATAGTTCACCGATTCACGAGGGCAGGGTGGGTGGCCATGTGAGCCGGGTCAATTTGGAGTTCATGCGGCTCACTAGGGCTCCAGTGAGAGCTTAGAGTGAGAATGGCGACCCGGAGGGTTTGTCCTGTGTTATATTTTTACGGGAGTGCATCCAATCCAGAAGGTTATGCCAAAACATAGCACCGCTCCAAAGTCTCATGTTCTTAAGAAGTCTGTGTTCTTTAAGCCAATGCATTGTATTAATAGTGTATTTTCCTTTTCTATGCGATAGTCCATGGTTCATTGGAAATTGAAGTATGGCATCATATTATAGTGTATTTTACATCACATATTGCAGACAGACATGTCTAGACAAGACACGGATCGTGAGATCTGAAAATTACAGTCCCTCATCGTACTCTGACAATAATCGGATTCTTATAATATTATAAATTTTTTTATATTTCTATTGCAATAATATATAGTTTTTCCCCTGGAAAACTAAAAGTGGATGGTCCATTTGGGTTTACCCCATTAGGTCATGATGAGCCCGAGTGTCGTCAACCCGTTAATCATCCTTTCCACCTGTGGGAGCAGGAGGGTTTTGCCGTTCTCTGAAACCAGCGCATGCGTTACAAGCCCGCGTGACCGAGCTCGGCATCTGATTATCATGATCGAGTCGTGGATGGTGCTAATCGTGTTAATTGGATTGTTACCATTATCTCATTGATCATATCAAACCGGATTCACATTGCCACTGTGTTATATGTGTTAATCATATAGGTGCACAAATTGATACATCTAGACGCATCTAATTATGCAAATTAAGCATATTGTCTCGTGTCAACCCGGTGTTAAACCAAATCGTGCTGCTAGCCTTTGATGGAGATTGATCCGACAAAGACGGGCCTCAACCCAAAATCCCGAGAGCTTTGGATTTCCCATCCGTAGAAACAATGTAGCCGTTCATAGGGATGCTCGTCTCTCCCATGCTGCGTCCACAGCCTCGTCAATCATGGGAACGCATCATTATTCATTGGGGGTGTAAATGATCGAGGTGTTTTTTTGAGCTGCGATTTTAATATAATAATAAAATTAGGGTAATATAATTATTAATAATGAGCTAAGAAGTCGAATTAATTACATGGCAATTATGGATTAATTAAGAGCAATTTCTTCTAAATTTCAACAGAAAATCAACTAAACCCGCCTATGTCATGTGTCATTCATAGAATATCCTCTGAAAAAAATTAACAATTTGTTGAGCTACGTATCATAAATTCACGTGCCGAATACTGAGACGAAAACTACTCCCAACTCTTCACCTTAGAATTCTCTGAGCGGTTTCTTCATCGCGTTGAGTCTGCCTCTCGGCTCCGCCCTCTCTTCGTCCGTTCTGTGCAAGCAAAACTAAGAGCATCAATGGAAGTCGAAAGGGATGCCCAACCGACATCACAACCGGGCCGCTGATCCCTCTGGCTCACGATGATCCCCCGAGGTAGCAATGCTGTGAGGAAGACGACGAAGACATCCATCATCAGAAGAACCACGGCCCACCACATCCTTCTTCAGGACTTGCTTCAACGGCCTCACTGCTCTCTCTGGTTCTCTTCTTCTTGAGAATAGAAGATTAGATTAAGTACTTGCTCTACTCAAAGTGCACAATGCTCCTCTTTTCGATTGATTCTAATTTCTGCAAATGCCTTTTTTTTTTTAATTTCACATAGTAATTAATGTAAGATCCAGTCTAATAACCGGGGCTAAATATTCATTGCGTATGGTGCAATGATACGTGTACATATTCAAAGTAAAAAAAACATAAAACCCTAATAAATTGATCGATTTTTTTATTATGCATCATGCACCGAATATTCAACCAGTAACTAATGGAAATTCCTCTACCACTTGAATTTCCATAGGCTTGCCAGCGATCTCGAGGGGAGGGTTGGTCGTGTGGGAGCCTTCTTTAGTGTTGCAAGTTGGGCCGGTCCAGGCTGGTTGGTGATGGTTCATGAGCCTGCCCGTATGGGTCAGGTCAGGTCCAGCTCCAAAATGGGCCGGTCTGGGAAACGGTTTACAGGGCTGGGATCCTGTGATCGCACCGGACTGACGGTTCGGCTCGTGAAGCCCTTTTTCAAATTTTAGATATCTTTGATAATTTAATTTATACCATAGTCCAGGCTAGTTACAGTTCAAAAGGCTGTTTCCACACTATTTGTACTAGACCGTCCACTTAACTGTATTACTCCATCCAGCCCGGGTCATTCTCCAGGGCAGGCTGTTGTGGTTTTACTTGGGCTGGTCTGATCTGGTTCCAGGCCGAACCAACTCGATTTGCAACTCTAGCCTTCTTCCCCCCACAGTCCATCCCACCCTAATTTCTGATGATTAAAGGACAAGCGTCATTCTAGGAAAATCTCTTTTCTTTATGGAAGGTATTAGATTAGATTCTTCATAAATTAGTCATATTCATTATACTATTATCGTGTACTTGACCGAAGGAATAATACCGCGATGGATTTTAGGAGTAAGATTAACGATGGAAAATAGATAAGTGCGTATAATTAACACAAGTGAATAAGATGGTTGGTCTTAAAGCGTGTCTATGAGAAAATGTAGTATGACTGATGGATACCCTTAGTGTTCCACATTTTATTTATTAAATTCAATTTACATATAAAGTCGACTCTTCGTGAAAGTTAAAATTATCAGAAAATATAATCGTAATTCGAATTAGAATCACAGCCAAAGCTCGTCAGTGTTACGAATAGCCGAAGTGAAAAGCCAAGGGTAACCCGAGAGACTCAGAATTAGCATCTCAACTGAGGATTTGCTATGAAGCTTTTCTTTTTTTTATTTGGGGTAAAAAAAATCAAATTTTCAGTAAGATAAAGAGTCTGGACAAGAAATAGGACACAGAGTACCTTTGCGGGGCTCCTCTGTCGCCTCCATGTGATTTGTTTAAGAGATTTGGCATCATTGGAGTGCGACAATTTGTCTTCTTGCCCTTTAATCAAATCATCGTATTCAATGTCATCTCACTGTCCATTTTTAACGTGCCTCGGCTGCACAAATGGGTAGGAGTACTAGCACACGGCTCGTGCCGGGGCAAAATTCACGACAAAATTTTAGTTCTTGAGAATTCATCTGTTGACATCGGTTTAATCTCGAATAGAAGATCACGAGGACAAAATAAAATTCAAATAAACACGTAAATTTTGATTGAGGAGCGGCTCGTTCAACTTACCCCTTTTAAGGTATAATCCACCTAAGGCAACCAAGTAAAAATCTTCTCCACTCTGAGGAAAATTGAACAAAGCTACTGCACCTCTTACGTAAAAACGTGAAAAGGACCTTTTTTTTTTTTTTTTTACTTTCGTGTTGATCCAACTGGGAAGTTACCAAGATAAAAGTGGGGGTGAGAACGCAAAAATGTTAAATTACAATATAATCCATAAAAAGTAGAGCTGGTAAATTGGCTAGGGCCAGCACGACCCAAATACTTTCCGGGTCGCCTGGTCAGGCCCACTAAAAACTTTCATTGCAATTTAAAAAAATAATTTTAAGTAATTATTACAAATTTAACTCAAGTTAATCAACGCATTTTTCTCTTTTTATCCTCTAAATCCCCTTGATATAGCTAATCCACATTAGATGTAGTTGTTTAAGAGTGTTAGTTTTGTTTTAATATAAATATTTTTTAAATAAAAATCAATATTCATGCCAATAACTTGTGGCCTAGCACGCCCATAAAATTAATTGTCGTGCCGACCCAGCATGAGAAGTCTTGGCCCAAGTACGGTCTTATTGTAGCAGGCTCAGGCTAGGTCAGAAATTAGATGGCAGTTCAAACTACCTTGCATTGTAGTGGCTTAAAGTAGTAGAGAGTGCATTAATTACCTCGTCGGAGAACTTCTAGAAGCCTACCAACTAAGGTACTAAGCCAATTATACTAAACTATATGATTGTAATTATCCTTATTTTTAGAAGAGGGAAAAAAAAACTAAATACAGTTTGTCTCTCCTTTTATCTAGTCCGATCGTGTCTTCTTTGTCATTCCCCTACATCCCCTATCGAAACGATTGAACCGGTTTACTCGATTCAACAATTCCTTCAATCTCTCGTTCTTCTTTTCGGTGCAAAAATTGTGATCATATCGCAAGGCGACATGATATGCCATTCTCAAGAGCTCTAAAGGAGCAAGATATATATTTCCCTTATAGTATGCCATTTTTTTCGCAGCAATATTTGCTCTCTCACGCCCTCTATTTTGTTTTCTAAAAAACTATAGGAACATAATTAAATATGATTATTAGAGGTGGCAAAATGTGCTGACCCGGTCTTATCAGGTCGGGCTGACATGGCACGATAAAGGGGAGGGCTGGCTCAAGTATGGCCCTTTAGAATATAGGATTGGGTCGGCACAGCATGATAGGACAGGAGTGGCCCCTATCTGACTCGATAGCACGATAATTTCTTTTAATCGTGACTTATCTACAGTTATAAGTGAGCTTTAGTTTTTTCTATCTTTCAATAATTATGATAGTCTATTAGGTTTTTTTTTAATTTCCCTAATCGGACTATCGTGCCGGCCCGGTTCAAAGATCGTCGGGCCCAGCACGTCAGATAAAATTATCGGGCCAGTCCGACATGGCACGATAAGCCCCGGCCCAGCACAGTATTATTGTGCCAGGCGGATTTTGCCAGGTCTAATGATTATACCTAAGTTCAAAAGTTTTCCAAAACAGGACACCTATTAAACGAATGGAACACAATCTTTGTGGGTCTAATTCCTAGGAAGCAAGGAGCAGGCCAATTCTCTGACTTTAGGCCAGTCGCCTCACCAGCATCTGCTATAAAGTCATATATAATATCTTAGCTAATAAACTTAAACCCCCCTTAGGAAAGATAATTTCACCAAATCAAATAGCTTTTACAAAGGATATATAGATTAATGAACATGTAATACTACTACTTGCTCAAGAAGTAATCAATTATACAATGAATAAAACTCGGTCAAAAAAGGGGCGGCTCGGAATCAAAATTGATCTTTCCAAGCCTTTGATAGACTTGAGTGACCTCTTCTAGAAACAGCTGTAAATAACTTAGGCATTCATTCCATTTCTATAAAATGGATCATGCAATGTATGTCTGCTCCCACTTTTTCTATTTTATTGAATGGCTCCCCCATTGGTTTCCTTAAAGCAAGTGGAGGATTATGTCAAGGCCGTCCCATCTCTCCTTATCTCTGTATCATTTCCATGGCAGTATTATCGACAATGTTCTTGAGAGTAGAAAACCAAAATTTACTGAAAGGCATCTTCATGTCAAGAGGGAAAGACAATTTCAATCACCTTCTTTGATTCTAACTAGGGCGGCTGCTGCCGATGCTCTAAATGTCAAGAACAACATAGAATGTTTCCATGATTGGTCTGCTAAAAAAATTAACTATAGCAAAATTGGTTTGTTTTTCTCGAAGAAAGATAAGAGGATCAGTGAAAAGAAGAACTAAAGAGATCTTAGGAATGAAAAGGTTAAACAAAATAGAATATATTTAGGCAATCCGCTCTTTCTCAAGAGAAATGAAAAAAGAATCCTTTGAAATTTTGATAGAAAAAATGCGAATCACTCACTGTCTTGGACTAGCAAAAGCACTTTAGGATATGTATTGAAGAGTATCCCTTTGTATTATACTGTGGGAGCTTGTAAATTCTCAGCTTGTACTTGTAATGATATTGACAAAACGATAAGATGATTATGGTGGGGGGCAGAACTTAGACAGATAGAAAATGCTAACCAACAATCAGTTGGCATAAAGTTTGCCAAAATGGTTTGGGCTCTATCCATAAATCGGAATAGTCAAAAAAGCCAACATGCTCAAAAAGAAATATGGGAATCTCCTAGTCCCTAACACTAGGAAGCATAGATACTATTCCACTATTTGGAAAGATTTGCAATCATGTTAGTCCACTTTAATAAAAGGTGCTTGCAGACAAATTGGAGATGGGAACAGCACAGGAGGCTAGGTAGTCTCACCCTTGGTTCCTCAAAATGCAGATTTCAAGCCAAAGCCAAAGGAAAATATAACCCTAGAACCTAGCTTAGTTGTTAGAGACCTGCTAAATGAATATGGTAGAAGTTGGAATGTTGAGCTTCTTAATCAAAATTTAAAAAAAAAAAATCAAGACACAGTGCATAACATTCTTACGTTGCATTTACCCATAGAGAAACTCCACAGATGACTTTGTTTGGATTGGGAGTAATTCGGGCTCCCATTCAATCAAAGATTTCTATGCCTCAGACCAAGAAAACAAATTTTAAAATAGGCAATGAAGCGGTTTGGACTAAGATTTGGTCTTACAAAGCGTGGGCAGCCGCCTGCAAGTCATACTAGGTCTCAGCTTGATCTTGACGAATGCTGACTTCTGTGAACCATGCCATGCCTGTGGTGGTCCGAAGGTGTGAAGAGTCGGGCGTTGTCTGGTTTGTCTCTCTAACACATTCGCTGATGAATGCTAACATCAAACTTGTCCACCATGTCTTGGCAGTTGTTTTCTCGTGTCATACGCGACGCACACAAGAAGAGTCCAAGCAAAACCACTGGTCCAAATAGGCGAGAAGACAATGAGTGGACGAATTCAAAAGGAATACTGTGGCAACTGAACTTAGTTCTCCGTTCCTACACGGGTCTAATTAGCCAAGTCCTAAGATAAGGATTATATAGATACAATTAGTTATTTTTTCACTTTTAATACAAATGTGTGAACCTTAAAGAGTACGAGAAAAATATTATTAAAATAGTATAAAAAATCTCATTAATAAAAATTAGTTTTAAAATCTTTTAACACAAAGTTCTTTGGAGTCAATGGGCCAAGTTTATTCCTTGTAATGTGTAAACTCTAATTTCAGGCTTGTCAATAGAAGACAAAATGTGGCAGGGACATGCATTAACTTATCCTTTCTCCTGAATCTGCTAGAAGTTCTTGCATCTTCCACATATAGATAGAGTTCAAATCCCACAGGAACCGGCAATACTTCGAGGAGTTCATCGGAGCACTCGATTGATGATATGCTTCCCAGTCCGGGAAGTCACCGCTCGGTTAAGCCAGATGACTAGGCAAGGTTTTATTGCCATCTGGGCAAGTGCTCGAGCTCAGTGAGTTTCTCACTCGAACGATGCATGGCTTGCAAGTTTTAGTGCTATTCCAATGTTCACAGTTGCAGAATTCAGGGTTAGTATGATCTCATGCAACACAACAAACAAAGTTGTCGATAAAATGTGAATACTAAACCTCCAATGAGGGGAATGAAAATACATATATGTATATCACATCATATAGTACAACAACTTATTAATTTTACTTTCAAATAGATGATTCTCGTCGATTCAAAATTCATATGTTATCTCAACGAAGAGAACACAGTAAACCATGGGAATTATGGAGAATGTGGTATAGGAAATCACAGGGAAATTGGTTGGTCCTGTGCCGTGAGGAGATGGTCTGAGGAGCAAAAACACATGCACTGCACATGTTCCTCCCTCGCCAGTATTTGGCCCTGGATTCATCCTCTCGAGATAAATCCCACGTGTTGCTGATAAAAAAAGGGATAAATCCACGTGTTCAAATTAATCTCGTCAGACGTTAATAATTGTCCTCGTCTAAAAGTTCAAGTGAAGTGCCTCTTAAAAATATTCCCTCAGGTTAAAAAAAAATCCGGAAAACAAAATTAGGAAACAGATCTCCAGAATCCTTCAGTCGTCTCTCCTCGAGTGTCTAGACCTCCAAGTTTCCTCATCCCTACTCAATGCAAGGCCTCTCTCGACATAACCAATAATCCGAGTTTTTTCTAGGTCAAAATTGAATGAATTGAGTCAGTTATTCATAATGTGGCATGCGGACCCGCCATCGTCTAGTCGTTCCGCGACGTTGGCGGGATGGAATCGTAAGTTGCTCAAAGTTGTCGTGAAATGAAACTGCCAGGAAATTTTCAGGCCTTCGACAGCCTACTGCATTACACGTAGAGCTGATGTCGACGTGAGGTCCCCTTCAAAGATGAAACAAGCTCAGTGGACTAATTTCCACTGCCTCATGTCAGTATGACACACTGTTTTATGTGGCTTGAAACTCGGGAGCGCGAAAATTTCGTATTTCATACGGACGGTTTGAGTTCAACACAAATTATATAAATAATTTCTGTTTAAAAATAAATTTAAATAATTTATATTTTAAATTTTTATAATATAATTGACCGATTAATATATAATTTATATTAATTTAAATAAAATATTAAAATATAATTACAGCCTTATAATTAATTATTTTTAAAAATTTTATCATAATCTCAAATTTTATTTTTGTATTTTTAGGTCAGCATAATCTGATCCTACAGGCGACTCCAAAAACACCATACTTTTTTCGTGTGGTGCTGGCCATACTTTGGGGGCCATGGGCAAATTTTACCACCTCCACGTGCCATGAGCCGCTCATATCCGGTCCCCGTCAGCCTACTTCTTCCATCTCTCATGTGCAAAAATTAATGTTTTACTCGGTGTATCTAACTTGTTATTAAAAATTCAATAAATTTTTATAAATTTAAAATTTTCATTTTTTTTTACTAAAAAGAAGGGCAACGGCGCAGCGTCCTACCTTCTCCCCTTGTAAATGAGGTTTCGCATTCAACCACGAAGACATTGATGTTCACCTAAACAAGTGGCGCTCAATAACTATCTCTATAAGCATGGCACCACCACAGAATTCAAATACGGGACCACGTACTCACAAAATCATATCGGAGGAATATTTGAACAACTAGGCTACAAGTAGAGTTGGTAGGTTTGAGTCATATCATTAATAAGCATTATTAATACCAAAGACCAAAGTTATAAAGTTTTTCCTCGGAGGAAGACTATGAACAATTTCGGAGAAATTTGGGGGTGCATTAGATGATTAATTTATTAAGTGAAACGCCATGAGAGGGTTTTGGGCACGGGAGCCCACGATTTTGATTTTTGGTAATCAAACGAATATCGCAGCGCAGGTGCTTGGACGGTAGCAAATAATGCGACTAACTTTGTGCCTTTTTTTTCTTTCTTTACTCGAAGAAAAGTTCACATGCTGTCGTCATGGTTCAATTCGGCCCATTATTTTTTTTTTCTTCCGATTATATAGGAATTTCATCAACCTAAAATATGATAGTAAAAGTGGAGAGGGAAATAAAGAGGTACGAAGAGTTTCATGATAAGAATCGAATCCATAATCTCTTGATTATTTGGTCGATGATGGTGTTATTGTACTAAATCCTATAAAAAATGGAAAACGACATTGAAACGTGTGGGTCATCAACCTGAGGGAAGTTGCCGCCGTGGAAAACGTTGGTCATATTTCATATGTTTATCATTTTCTCTCTCCCTTCCTCATTCAATTCGATACCAATTATTCTTAAATAAAATTATACTAATTATTCTTAAATAAAGTTCGTGATTTAAGTTTTACATATAAAAAAAATTCCGTGATTGAAAATTCCTAATTTAAGGCTATTCGAATGAGATTTTCCCAAGGCGTTGGATAATAGGTGAACTGCGTCGTCGGTGAGGATTTTAGTTATATTATTAGGGAGACTAAGACTCGAAAACCATGAAAATCGGCATACAGACTACAGGAACGTGTTTAGGCCCACGGATAGAAGACAAGGACTGGACCAGCAGTGACAAGACCCAACAAAGTAGTACAGGTTGGGTTTTTTGCCCTAACGTGGACGGAGGGGTTGATTGACTGGGCTCCTGTTGTAGCTGTGGCATTTGGAGGAACCTCTTCTCGATAACGTGGGTCATATCCAGAGGCTAAAACACACTAGTAGGGAGAATGAATATTTAGTATAGTGATATGGCCTTCGATTTACCAATTATGATGTTATAGGTTCAATTCTTATTATGAAACTCCTTATATACCCCTTTAATTCGTAAGTAATTTTTTACGCCTCCTTATATAGAAAAATATATAATAAACAACGGTTATATCACGTAATATATTGATATAGCCTAATAGTTTAAGTGAGAAGATGAAGATGGTTAATTTTTAATTGTAAAAAACTTTAAAAAATATCATACAAACCACAAAAGGGTAATTGTTTAATAAAATAAAAAATAAAAATATATTGATAAATAATATAATAATTATATAAAATAACGTCACCGTCTATGTGCCATCCACTTTGGTTGGTTGGGTTATTTATAATTATGAGGTGCTGGTCTGCTTCTGAGCCACGTCAATGCAATAAAAGGCTGTCCACATGTAATGCATAATTAGTTGGTAGATCAGCTGGCAATTGTTAACTCTGTAATGTACTCAATCAATATTGTAACCCCTAATTAAAAAAATTTAAATTTGTGCGCGGTAATATTTACGTCACTTAAAATTATGTTCCACTATTACACTAGTAGGGTGTAAGCCATGGTAATATCGCACGAGCAAGTATCCGTCGAGTGTGAATCGGATTCTAGATTGGGTTGGCCGGTGTAAGCAGATCTTTAAGCATTCTCTCCCTATATCCAGAAACGATCCCACTATAAAGATGGCTTATAGTGAGATCTCGCTTCATAGTTCTGTTTCAACACTACCAAAGTCTTCGATCCCTTCCTTCTTCCTCGTCTTCTTCGTCTTCCGTCCACGTTCTCACGGAACCCGACATGGAAGCACAGCCACACGACCTGAACGTACCTCTGTTGGTTGATAAGGAGAAGCAGTGGACG
Organism: Sonneratia alba; assembly: GCA_900174645.1. Lineage (NCBI taxonomy): Eukaryota > Viridiplantae > Streptophyta > Magnoliopsida > Myrtales > Lythraceae > Sonneratia > Sonneratia alba. The sequence goes on along the minus strand of FWPY01000024.1, from coordinate 3,658,407 downwards.
CGCCAGCAGCAGATCAGGTTTGCCCCGAAGGTCGAGGAGGTAGAGTCGTCCGGCTGCGAGGACAACCCTAGAGGCTGCACTTCTTTCTTTAAAACCTGCTTCAACGGCCTCAATGCTCTCTCAGGTTCTAGCGACTAGCCGCCAAAACTTCTCCTTTCCCCTTCTCATCTCATTCTCGTGTCTTACCGAACCTCACTGGGTCTAAATAAATTCTTGGAAAAAGTCCATGGCTGTAAAAGTTTGGTTTTTTTTATATTTATTTTCGATCTATTCAAGTGGATGAAGCAGTTTGCATTTACTTTCCGAGCCCTGGAAGAACTTACATGCAAAACCAGATGGTGTCCCTCTAATGCGTTAGAGTGGTTGGCCGTATGGGAGTAATGCACCAGACGATTTATAAGATTGTGGGAATGGTTCTTCTCTCTTTGCTGATCCCGCTCTGCCGAATGGGATAAAGTAGGAAGAATTCCAAATCGTTTTGTGTCCATGAACCTCATAGGGCCATAGCAGCAACAGCAAAAACCGAGCTTTGTCGGATTCACTGTGATGAGATTGTGTTGAATCCTGTGCTTGATATTTATTGCTGGTGTATACCTTCTGATTAATTTCCAATTTTCCTGAAGTCTTGACTACATGTATATTTCATACTCGTTTTGCCTTCTGTATGCAGGAGTAGGGATATTATCGACCCCGTATGCACTTGCATCAGGAGGATGGCTAAGCCTAGTACTCCTCTTTGCAATCGCAATCACAGCCTTCTATTCTGGCCTATTAATGCAGAGGTGCATGGACCTGGACGCAAGCATCAGAACGTACCCCGACATTGGAGAACGAGCATTTGGTATAAAGGGACGTCTTCTGGTCTCAGTCTTCATGTACGTTGAGCTCTTCCTGGTGGCGACGGGCTTCTTGATCTTGGAAGGGGACAACCTACACAATCTACTTCCCAGTATGGAGTTCGAGATTGGAGGATTCCTTGGCTGTAAACAAAGCCTTGTATTGATCGTTGCCCTTGTCGTTCTTCCCACGGTCTGGGTGGATAATCTGAGCATCCTGTCCTATGTATCAGCAAGTGGAGTTCTAGCCTCGGTTATTATTCTTCTCTCGATTTTCTGGACCGGTGCATTTGACAGAGTCGGGTTCCAACAGAAGGGGAAGCTTGTGAATTGGAGTGGTATTCCGACGGCTGTTAGCTTGTACAGTTTCTGTTACTGCGCGCACCCGGTTTTTCCAACCCTTTACACTTCCATGAAGAAGAAACATCAGTTTTCCTCTGTAAGTGTGAGATTCATTTTTTATAAATAACCTGAGGTGCCCACAGTATGTCGAGTAAAGATGTCAAAGTTATCAAGCCTCAATGACCTGGTTAAAAGTTTTATTTGGAAATTTCTAATATCCATGTCCAGATCTTCCTGTTTCTAACTCAATTTTGCATTTCTTCTTTTGGATTGCAGGTTCTGGTTGTGTGCTTCGTCCTCTGCACAATCGGTTATGCCTCAATGGCCGTGATGGGCTACCTAATGTTCGGGGATGCTGTTGAATCCCAGATAACTCTCAACCTTCCAATAGGAAAGCTGAGCTCGAAGGTGGCGATCTACACGACCCTTGTGAACCCCATCTGCAAGTATGCTTTAATGGTGACACCCATTGTGAATGCCGCTAAACAGCACCTCCCATTATGGTCTCACAAAAAGAGGCTGCTTGGGATTTTGGTTGGTACGGTATTGGTTATAAGCAACGTCACTGTAGCCCTATGCTTGCCCTTCTTTGGGTACCTCATGTCACTAGTCGGAGCCTTTCTCAGTGTAACAGCATCCATAATTCTCCCGTGCTTGTGCTACTTGAAGATCTCGGGCAGTTACAGGAGTTTCGGGTTTAAAAGCATCATGATATGGGCGATCGTTCTATCTGGAGTAGCTGTAGCAGTCTTTGGAACATATACGGCTCTTGGGCAGATAGTAGTGCATTTGTAGATTGTTTATGTTGACATTGAGGCAAATAGCCGTGTATTGGAATTATATAACGCCCAGAGAAGAGTGTTCTTGTGGTGCTTGACTAATGTATGACATGTTATTCCAATCGCTATCGCTTCACGTTCAAGTAAGTGGTTCTGAAGACCAAGAGTCAATATATAATTTTTTTCAGAATTATACTTCTTCTGGGGGAAAAAAATCAATGGAAGAATGAAGAGCATGCAGAAACAATGCACAGGGGAATCCTTAATTTGAGATATGGACTATCCAATGAGAATATGGCCGGCAGAATAGTGATCTCGAGCCCTAGACACATTCAAGACCAAACAAGTAAGGAAAAGAGGCAATTGACCATCGAGAGCCATTGTAAGTCTTCGTGCGAAAAAGCACAGTTTATGAGTCAATCAGCAAATCTTGATGCTTCGTTGAAATTGTCATCTTCTGAATTGCGTAGAGAAACCAACATTTTGGCGATGAACACGACTCTACTTTTATGAGTTTCATCATTACAGTTTAATTGGGGTCCTGCCTAGGCTATGCTGTATCTTTTGTTCATGTGGTCAGCTTTGATTTTGACCGAATGCAGAAGTAGGCGCTCCTTAAGACTTAACTTTTCTTAGGAAGAACCATTTTTACCTTTTCCCTTATCGTATCAGTCAGTTTGTTTATCTTGCAATGTAAAAGCCTGCTCCTCTCCGTCAATTTCATTATTTCTCTTAGAAGTGCATCCGTAATTTGCAGTAGTTCGAACAAGATGTGGTGGCTAGGCTGCTGCAAGATAGCATAATACAAAATACCACCTTTATTCTACCACGGCTTCTAATGACGCTTCTAGTGAGCACAGAGAGAAGTAGTCTCTCTTCTCTCCCGTCCATCGACTCTCTCTCCCTGCATCATGAGATTGATATAGAGCTCGAAGGTAAATAGATTGTATCGTGTGGTTACTACTTTGTGCAAGATTTCAGGAGATTCAAGTGTTTTTGACACCCAACAACATGCTGCTGCTTGGAAATCATGAGCTTGTGAAGTTTCACTTGCCTGTTCTACATGTCATGTGATTGTTGTAGTACGTTTTGGGACAATTCAGAAGACTTAATTCTTGATTCATCATATTTGCTACAGAAACTGAGAATTGAATCCTGTGGCAGGAAAACTAGAGCACTTCAATAAATTGGACGACTCCACAGGTGAAGAAAATGACATGTTGGATCTGGCTTTTGGTCTTACAGAAACGTGAGTTTCCTTTCAAGTGTCAAGAGATTGCTAGACCTGAACTTGATAGAATTAGCGATTCCTGCTGCTACCCGAAATTTTGCTGTTCATGGGCATGTACATAGACCACATTAACGCAAAAGGCTAGCAGTGTTTCCTCAGTATAAAGGATGTCTTTTTCTGAATTTGGTCGCCCCTGTCCTTTTATTCGATCAGAGTGCCTAACAGTTGTTGTGGGAGGGTCTCTAATGTCCACTCCATATTAACTGGATATCAGCCTGTGGGATATAAATAGCTGCTTCATATGATATAGATTGATGTTAAAGAAATTCATTTGATTGAAAATGGGTTCCGAGTAAACCTTTGCCCTATGGACAGAGAGTTCTGCATGACAGCTCTCCATATGATCATACCACCGTCGATCTTCATTCTTTCCATGAGAGCCCAAAATGTTTGTTGCCTGTGGAAGTGATGATTCAATGTGTTCATTTTATTTCTTCTCTTCTTTACCTTGGGATGGCTCCTGAGAGTTGCTGGTTTCTGTTCTAAATGCTGTATAATATAAGATTGTTTTATCATAATCGACAGATGGGGATATGATGAGCTCGCTTTCTTTAGGATAATATCAACATAATCGATTTTGCATTGCCTTTGTTTTTTTTTTCTTTTTTCCTTTCCTTGTTACCTTCGGCTTGCATGAATAGAATGCCGATTACTGATGGGCCTCAGATCTGCGATATAAGTTGTATTCCTATGCGTTACCTCCCTGTTCATAATCGTGATTACTGATTCAAATTATTAATAGTAGCTTCAACTATTCATTTTACCGTCAGACCACCGGTTAAAGAGAACAAGGAGTTTATTTACAGATCTGCCTATTTCAGCTGGTAAGCTTGAGAGAAACCCACGAGCAGCAAGAGGATCGTTAGCCTCCTGGCCAAGGGCCCTGACCGCCACCCAGCCACCCAAAGCTCGTGCCAATAAGAAAACTGTTGAAAAAAATTGGTAATTTTTTTTATAACGAAAGGCTTATTCCATCATATTGAAAGAGAGAGTTTATCATATGGTAATTCTCAAAATGTAAGCAAGTTTAAAAGCAGAATGTAAGGATAATTCCATATCGTTTTATTCAATCAAATACAGGCGCCCAGAGTCTTTGATTTCATGTAGATTGAACAGCATAATGGTTTTATCGTGCTGGCAATAAGGTTCTGTTTCAAGCAATAAATACTCTTCAGATCTTCGACTTGAGCTGCATACAATCAATGAGACCGCAGAACTACTTTCCCCTACAAAACGCTGCACTTACGATGCAGCAAGGAATAGAACTTGGTCATGTGCCAAAGTCAAGTTCTACATCTTAAGAACCAGTTGAAGTGCTAGTTAAGATCGTTTGCGATATTAAAACCTGTTGAATCAGAGTTTCAGTTGATAGTTCATGAGGGTATTTTAGAAGCAACTACCTCTCTCTTCCTTTTTCTCAATTCTCCTTCAACCTCTCCTATTTATCTCTCAGATCCTCTGATAAATATTCAAGAATTATGCTATGGGCACTGGAGAGTAGCTACATGGATGGTCCAGCAGATGACGCTTCATGGAGTTCTATGAACAACCTGACATTAAGGCCCCACCGTGGTTCCTGAAACTTCTAGCCTAGTAAGATCTCCAATTTCCCTTAGTTATGAAAAATGAACTCTGGATACACGAAGACGACGGCTAATGAATTAGAAGAAAATCAGATAATACTGCAAGTTAGGCCCCATGTCCGAACAATGTACAAAAACAGTGAAAACAGAGCTACTCCTCATGCATTTGTGATCCAAAGCTGATCTTCTCCAAACAAATCTAATCGGGCATTAGAGGTTTGCACATCAAAAAATCAAACCAGATTCTAACATAACGCAGAGAAGGAAGGAGAAAAGCATCTTAAAATAAGGAGCTCAATTGCAACGACCAGATGCATATATATATATATATATAGATAGATAGATAGATATTCATTCCATTATCTCTAGCCACAATAGCTTATTCCAAGTATCATACTACGCATAAGACTAACTACAACTAATCGTGAGTATTTATACCCTCCGTGTTAATAAAAATAGTATTCAGTTTCCTTTCCTACTTCTTGATCTTCCTTACCCTAGTTGGTCCTGGTACCACCAACCTGCCAAGAGAGCACCCGCACCTTGCCCTGTAAAGAAGAACAGCCCTTCCGTTAGGTGGGGCCATCTTCTTCAGCTGTGTCTCCAGTTTCCTGTGGTGGTCTCGGGGCAACTCAAACAGGCCATTCCTTGACCCTTCTCTGGTGGAGCCCGAATTCTTGACATACTCTTCAGTTTCCAGCTCAATATCGAATTCTGCAGCCTTCCTAAGACCCCTGCAGCCAGGATGTCCACACTTTCGGCCAGTCAAACACATGACAACCCCCCCAGCAGCCAAGGCAGAGCAAGAAACACCGATCCAAATGCACTCGTATGTAAATGGCTCCTCGGAGATTTCCTCTTTGACCATGTAAGTAATGGTCCCGACAATCCCTAGAAGCCAAAAGAATATAAACTTGGCATATGGGTACGCCAGGAACCCACAAGCACTGATCACGGCAATCAAGATCACAACATCGATTGCTGCGCATCGGGATCCATGACAGGGCAGAGTTCTCAGGCAGTTGGAGGCAGGGGAGGCCTTTCTTGTCCGAGATTTTTTAGTCGAGTTCACGGAGCTCCCCATGGGAGTCAATCGGTCAACAGGGTTCTTGCGAGCTGAGACCGAGCTATGCCAATAGATCATTTCAAGAACAAAGCACAGAAGTCAAAACCCAGCTCTGATATAAAAAACCAACCGCAATCAGATTAAGGCTCGCGAAGAAAGATCCCTAATTGGATTCACCCACATCCGCCAGTCGGCAGAAATTCCAAGTTCCGGGTGCTCCAAGGAACCACAACCAAATCTCACGGAAGAATCGTGGGATTGAGTTCCACTTCTTAACAGTGAAAGCGCCTTCCAAAAATCAGATCAGCACCCTCGTCACCTGTAATCTAAAAGTTGCAAACTTTCGAGCTGTGGGGGCTACAAGAAACAGTAGCATAATCCAAAAACAAGGAGGACCCAACCCAGAAAGACTGGGATCTTGCTCAATACGGAGATGAGAAAAGGAAGGGATGCGGAGCCGATGACGGCCTCCGTTGGAGTGAGGATCGGATAAAGTTAGGTACCGGTTTGAATGGTTCTATTGAACAGAATGAAGTGCAGAGGAGGAAGCAACAGGGACGAGAGGAAAGAAATTGTCAGAGGATGCTACCCTGTTGAAATTTAAATTGCAATAAATTGTTTCAGGCGTGAGAGACGGGCGGACGGTGACTGTGACTGTGGGCTATGTTTGGCTCGTGGGAAGGTCAATTACCTCACAATGACGTAATACAAAAATATACACACATATTTTTAATTGAAAATAGTCACAGTTATTACGCTGATAATGAATACCAACTTCAGACGTCTGTTATTATTTAGTTCATACATGTAAGGCCATTTGACGAAGTAAGACTATTAAGAATATATTTTGTCGTGTCCGTTCATTCTTATAATTAAATATCTTATATGTTATATGGGATGATAATCTAATTGTTCAAAATACATTCTCATACCGTTGGGTAAATCGGGTCCTCCCCTCCTCTATCTCGTATCGAAACATCTAACTAGAGATGCCTCTTTAGATCAGACTAGTTTCTTTAAACTTCGGTATTGCTATGCTAACATAATCAATATTGAGCACTAATTGACTCGTTCGTTTGATATATTTATGGTTAAATATAATATGATGGGTAACGACTGACTGGATCATCCCTGCTACGACTATGTGGTTTCACTCGGGAAGAGGAATAAAAAAGGGATGGGGGTTGGGTTGGTCGTGGGTGGGTTTGGCTGGCTCTTATGGAAGAGGTCATGCACGCAATTGCAAGTGTGGGGTTGTATCTGCCGTGAGGGATTTGTTCGCGGCGACTTGCTAGCAGCCGAATGGGCGTGGGCTCTGTTTATCACGACTCACACACCCTTATTCTATGCTGTATGGGGCCCTGAAGGGTACGGGTGAACATTTTTCTCGGAAGCCGTCAGTGGTTTATTCCATCGTCTTCCATTCGGCTTCGTAGGATGGCAACAGTCAGATGAACCGGGAGAAATCCGATCGGTGATCGATTGGCACAGTCGGGATGCCTAGTCGAGGAGATGAGGGGCCGGCTACGGGTCAATACGCGGACATGAATGTTTTTCGCATGGCGTGGTTGCCATGAGTGCAAGGCCGATGTGCAAAGTGCTGAAGCAATTCGGTACGTGGATTTGTGCCTGATTTTTTTGTAATTAGTTTGTCGGTGAATATAGTTAAAGATGATGAGTTGCTTTTTGCTTAATTTGGGTCATAGATTATTGAGACGAATTCAAACGGGAGCATCACAGTCGGTCGTAACCAGGCGTGTCAACAAACGATCTTCGAACCTCCAATTTTTGGGTGTCCTTATGAACAACACGTTATGTTCGATGTACGAATTAGGTTTCCTATGAATAAATCAACATTCACATTCTTAATTCAAATTATTTACGATTAAATAATTAATGTATTATTCAAGAACGATACATTAAGGTCGTGAGGGCGTGCCACAAATATTCCACAAGTGTTCGTCTCGTCAGATTTCTCAATCAACGAATGGTCGAATTAAGATGGACTCCGAATTTTTTATTTTTTTTCTATTTCAATCATATGAATAGTCAAGTTCTTTTTTCCTCTCTTATCCGGGTCATTTGGTATCTAGAAACCAGACCTCGGCTCATTCGACTCAATTCAACCCATTTAGAAGATAAAACTCTTCCGATATCAATTCTCTCAATTTACAATACTCGAATATAAGATTTAAAAATATCACATCATCATAATCAATTTACATTTACATTTATTATTGTATCAGAAACATTAGTATAGTAATATTGTACCCGATCATATATAAAAACATCCTACATCTAAGGCGGGGTAAGAAGGATTTTTGAAAACAAAAAGAACAAAAAACTAACATTATAATAATATGATTGACAATATTTTCCTCAGAAAATCATTAAATTTGTTGCTATACCGACTCGAAGGGTAGGAGGCCACTTAGCGAAGTTATCAGATTCCACACATCTGGCACTTGGTCGAAGCGGAAACCAATGAAAAGAAACCCTAGAGGGCGGACCCAAGAAATTGTTGATGCATATCTTCCATTGATTGAGTCATGTTCACACCGGTCATACGGGGGATGGATTTAAGGTGGCTACTTAGGCGATTGTCCTCCTTATACCTGGGAAAAACCGATGAAATTTATACAGATCCAACTGATTTTTTTTTTCTGTAACTTTATTAAATTATCTTTTCTTTAATCAATTTCTGAACTCATCATTTAACCCTTGCACTAAATTCACTTGATCCTCCTCAAATTAATTTTCTATATGTATCCTAGCTTGCCGTTGTCTTTGGGGAAATCATTTTGACTATAGGCCGAGGTTCATCCCCTTGGCATATTGGTCAGGAGATGGATGTTTCAAGTGGCTTTCCAACCTTTAAACGGTTAGGTAAAATAGTTTACTCCGCTATTCACAAACCCGATATATAAAATGAAAGTTTAGGTAAGGAGCGTAAATTAGAAAAATAGCTTATAAGTAATATGAATTGGTTAAATTGGTTCGATATTTTTTTTTCTTTAAATAAAATCTTAGAATTGATTAATATGAATGGAGGTAATTTGTATAAGTTGGGATATTTACATTATTTAGTAAATTCATCTTTCTCGAATTTTAATTAATTAAAATTTATAAAAATTGTGAGTATTGTATTATTTATGGTGGAAGAAAATTGCAATCATAATCTATCTAACAAGGATGAGTTTCCTTTTTTTCCATCAAAGTGGACTTTTCTTTTTCCTGATGAGCGCCATCCATGTGGACTCAGTTCGTCAATCTGCCGACGTAATTGGAAAACCTGATTGAAGACTGGTAAGTGACCAGAATAATAGAGAGTGACCCCTGTAGACACTTCAAAAGTCACCGACGTGCCCCTCGACGACCCGATAAAAGTCAACCGTCACATCACAAAGTCAATTTTCAACGACTTAATGACGCGGATACTGACTAAACACAGTCGCACAATAGGATGTTCTTATGGGCTTCAGGATGTGAATCGTGCTCCGCCTTGCAAGAAAACTATTGTATTGACAGAGAAACGTAGTACGACGCGACATCATTATTCTCGATTTGGGACTATAATTGGGATAGAGAGCACTGCCGGGCTATCGACTAGCTTCGGCCCATGCACAGAGAAAAAATGCTCCTCAGAAAAGCTCACTTGCTTTCAAGCACTTGTACACACTATAATACTTAAAAGGATTTAGATATTATTTATCATCTTTTAGTTGCACCAATTCCCTATAAATAATAATAACAAAAAAAATTACAAAAAATTATGGAGGCCATTGGACATAAGATCTCATCAACCTTTTATGCTGTACTGAATGCTTACCCAATCCAATTACTACCCTTTACATATATCTCAATATTAATTGGGCATAGTAAATAAAGAAGATTTTTTTATTGAAATATTAGATTTATCTTTTAATAAACTAATTTAGCTCGAATCCAAATGGGTTAAAAGATAAAAAAAAAAAAAAAAAAGAATCCTATGGCATTGGATTCATGGGATACATGGGCATGGTAAGCAACAAACCAGCATTCGTAGTAGGGGACAAAAGTTGTAACTCGGTGCTCGTAAATCAGCCGGGGCATTTTCCTATTTACTACGATTTGACAGGTACAACTTTTGAGAATAACAACGACAAAATAAATCATATGAACATTACTCGACCTGCATGGCCTACAGTGCCAACTCCCGACTTGTTTCGCATCATGAAAGAGATTGAGAGGAACACAAAGTATAGCAGTGGGCCAATTTCCGTTGCCATCCACATAAACTCATGAAAATGCACGCGAAGGAAGTATTACGGCTGGATATGTTAACAATTTTTTTTCCAATTAGGGGGGAAAAAAGGAGTCGACGGGAATAGAAATAATTTTATGAAAATGATGTAACATTCCCATCAGATGAGTGAAGGACACCATGCATTCATTATTTGTGTTCTTGATGGATGGACTCTTTCAGCTTGTTAACACTAGAGAGAGAGAGAGAGAGAGAGAGAGCTTTTCACTCAGTGTTTTATGAGATGGCTAAAAGAAACCAAATGCATGGAGCCCAGAGAAGAAAATTACAATATATATATATATATATATATTACAAATCATCGACAAGAGAATACGGGAAAAATCGTGGAGAACACAGTTGTTACCTCAGAGCTTTCCATCAAGTAGTGTGTATATATATATATATATATATATTTGGCAGAATTATAGCAGGGTTTTGAAGAGATTTGAATGGTAGTGGTTGGTTTCGAAAATTTGATGGGCAGTGAAGGGTAGACTAGTAATTACACTGATTTGTATTTATAATGCTATGTAAGATTAAGATTGTCACCTAAGCAAAGAAAATGCCAGATTAATTAAAAATAAGCTACGTTAACTCCACGTAAGCATCCCCTCCTTAATGGAGGGTGACGAATGCAACTCAAATGTATTACATAGTAGAAAATATAAAATTGAAAGAATCACTTTAAAAAATATATAAGTTAAGCGTTAAAACAGTAAATATAGAGAATTTTTATAATAATTTTATTAATTTTTTTATTTATTGCATAGACGATAATCACTTATTTCTTTTTTTTCATCTAAATCAATCGATATTTAGTAAAATAATCGATAGCGTAAAAGCTTTCATGACAGGAATTTTTTTCATTTATAAAATTCGAATCCGATATCTTATTTAACGGAAAAAAGTGTCGACCATATTTAACAACTTATGTTGGTATTCTTTTTTGTTTTTAATTTCCAATGGAATATCATTGAAGATAGTTTGGATATTTTCAATGATACTTTTTTAGTAAGATGATCTCTTATTTTTTATTGGCTGGAAATCCGTGATTCAAGAAAAAAATGAGACGACCACCGCGACCTGTTTGCTCAAAACTAATCAGAGACATCTTACTACTTGTAAGCTTGTGATAATTTTCGTTAATACAAAGATTATGGCAAATTAGATGTTGATCTCTCTATTTGTAGTGGGGCGAGGAGAATTAATCGTCGGCCAATCAGAAAGTGTCACGTGCCACCATGGATTCTGATCCGGCCACGTGGCACGATACGGATGTATGTTCAATCTGAAGGAATAGTGTCGGAACGGCACGGTAGAATATAGTGCGATTTGCTAGGGGGCAATTTAGATGCCATTCGACGACGGGGAAAAGCGCCGAGGAATTGGAGGTGCTGACTAGGACAGAGACGGGGAATCAACGCGGGGAAGTGGAAAAACTGGAGAATCTAACTGACTAAAAAAAGAGCTTTTCGGGTACCCAAAGAGGAGCGTGGTTCAGAAGAAACCAGTTGATGACGTGGCAGATCGATTTTATTTAATATTTTTATAATTTTTAATTACTATAAAATTAACACCTTCCATTTTTAATTGACAAATATACCCTGTCTATATAGCACATATTATCACCATTACATAAGATAACTCTTTGTTTTAACTTGTATAATTTGGGGGTGAAAAGGGCAATGGAGGCGGCATTTTTACCTTACTTGGTTTTTCTCATTTTGAAGGAGACGAAGGGGAAAGAAGATAAAAGTTTTACCTCTAATTCCCCTTGTAGAGGCTATTTTTTCAAACCCTAAATCAAAGTTGAATGGTGGTAAAATGGATCGATGTCAAAATTAGCTTCATTTTTCTAAGTTATAACTCATATAAAATGCCAGCATACTCAAATAATTCTTCAACTTGCATTTTCCGATTGATATGTTATTATATGATCCAACCCATAAATGAAACTTTGTTTTAGAGTTACACCTTAAAATTTGTCTTTGATGTGATGATCTAAAAAGGGAGGAGAAAATATTCATGCGATGGTCCAGTTCTCTCACTCGAAGTTGGTTCTGACGGCATGCTGGATCTCTAGTGCTACTTAATATTTATGGATACGTTCGACATTCAGTTGATAAGGACATAGCATTATTAATTTGTGTAATTGAAAGGTGAATTATAGTTGACTAGAAATAACAGCATATGAGTGAGAGAATATAACCTCGGAAGCCATTTACGATCTGCTGGAGATCACATCCGATACAGTGTTGGTTGATTTGGCTCGATGAATTGGAGCCCGGAGTCGACCATGGCCCCATTTTAATCACCTAGAAGTAGAGCCGTTTCTGTTTAGTTCAACCTTCAATCTTTTCTGGGCATTGCCACTTTTTCAAATGGCATCTCGTACTAAAAAACTTTATGGTTCCAACGCATCCAGGTTGAATCCGGTCGGCCCCTTGATGGACAGATTCCTCCCAGCATCAATTTTGTAGAATTTGCAAGGCTGATATTTGAGATCTTATGAAATGAAAAGAAATGTCAAATAATCTTAATCGAGCCGTGTTAATTTTCTTGAGCTGCATGTAATGTTTTCTCAATGAGATAATTGTCAATTAATCGATAGATTTCAGATTTAAAATTAAATTATAAGTTCACAAAAAAAAACTTGGTACAATGCATTGGATTTTGTTAGATTATTGCTATTGAAACCCTAATATCTCTTGATTCTCTTCTTCTTCTTACCCTTTTTAATTTTGTGAATGAATATTATAATAAAAAAATGTGCTCTTTTAATATTTGATATATGATGGAAATTTTTATGATAATGTTCAACTTTTAATGAAATATGCAAACTCGGAAAAATTGACTCAAAGACTTTCATCATATATTTTCTCTATTTTGAGAAGTTTGAATTTTAGTCTAAAATGTTTTTCTTAATAATTTTTTTTTCCTTTTTAGCCTACAAGAAACGCAAAACACGAAGAAGAAGAGCAAAAACAGAGCAGACAGCAGACTGCAGAGCGGAGCAACCGAAGATGCTGGGGGAAAGAAAGGACCCGGCGATCAAGCTCTTCGGGAAGACGATCCCTTTGACTGAAATTCAGCAAAAGGGCCATTCGAGCTCCCCTCGTCAGTGTATGAATATGGATTTTGACAAAGGCGAACAAAGAGAAAAAAGGCAGGGAACCGAAGAAGAAGGACGTGACGATGATGAACAGTACGAAAAGGTGCTGACATTTTCTTATCTATGCTCTCGTTGGTGTGTTGGATACATTGGTGACTGTGATTGAACAGTGTTCAGTTCCTGGAATTTGGAATTACTACCGGGATTGATAGTGCGTTTTCCTCGATTTCAACTCCGGTAGATAAGTTTGTGCAATGCTGAATCTGACCAAGACGCTCCAATTCTCGCAAACTGCTATCTTCTATGTTTCTGTGAAGCTGTTGTTGGAAATGAGGGAAAAAAAAATCAGTTGATGTTTCCTGGGTGAGATTATTTTTGGTGGGTTTTGGAGCTTGACTACGTTGAAACTTTGAGGAAGATCAGTGACTTCATGTTTGCCTTATTGAGGAGACAATTTGTAAGTTGTTGCATGTTGCTCAAATCTTATTAGAATTCGGATTGATAGTGTAGAAACGTACCCTGTATTCTTCTGTTTATGTTTCTGAGAGTCCTAATATAATGACTATCATTAATTGTATATCAGAAGGTTCAGCTGTTTTTGTCATTTCTGATTCTGAAACTTGCTGTCAATGCTGCAAATTAACTTGTTTGATTCAGGAGATACTGGAAGGAAGTGCCCCAGCACTGGGAGAGGGATCAGACCATCCATCCCATGCTTTGACAGAAAATTTGAGCCCGGTCTCAGGAAATGGTGAGAACCCGAGAATGCCTCCTCTCAATAAGGATAACTCTGCTCCCAATTACTTAAAAGCCGGGGAGAAGCAAATTGAAAATGGTGATCAGCAAGAGAAGAAGACCACCTTGAAGAAACCGGACAAGATTCTGCCTTGCCCCCGTTGCAACAGCATGGAAACCAAGTTCTGCTACTACAACAACTACAATGTGAGCCAGCCCCGGCATTTTTGCAAGAACTGCCAGAGGTACTGGACTGCTGGGGGCACAATGAGGAATGTGCCTGTGGGAGCGGGTAGGCGGAAGAGCAAGAGCTCTTCTGCTTCCTCTATCGGCCAATGCCATCACTCCACCATAGCAGAAGTCCCACAAAGTGCTAGGCTGAATGTTCTCAGTGGGTTCATGTTCGGCTCTGGCATGCAGCTATGCAAGTCGATGTCCTCTGTGCTGAATCTCACCGGGAAAACCTTTATTTTGGATAGGTTCGGTAAGCCTGATGCAGCAGTAGTGCCCACTTCATATGCCAACCTGGAGACTGTTTTTTATCATCCTGGCAATTCGGGCAAAAACCGTCCAACTGTTCATGGAGTGACGATGCGCCCTCCAGCCTTTCCAAGCCCGGTTTCATGCTTTCCTAGGGCTCGGTGGCCTAGTCCATGGGGCACTTCGTTTCATCTTCCTCCTGTTCTATGTCCACCACCAGGCTTTCCTATGCCAATAAACCCAGTAGCTGCAACGGCACCGTCAGCTGCTTACTGGGGTTGCGCTGTACCATCCAATTGGAGTGTAGTTACTTGCCTTCCTCAGTCACCTTCTCCGAATACTAGTGCTTTTACCAACCCGAGCTCGAGCAAGAACTCTCTGGCTTTGGGGAAACACCCAAGGGAAGAGAGCATGCTCAAACAGACGAGCTTTGAGGAAGTCGATGAGCTGGACATCTCAGAATGGTGCCTTCGGATTCCTAAGACCTTGAGGATTGATGATCCTGGAGAAGCTGCCAAGAGCTCCACATGGGCGCCTGTTGGAATCAACAAGAATGATACCAAGGCCGACTCCGTCACCAGAGCGACCCTATTCGATGCTTTCCAAACGAAAGTCCAAGACGAGACTCACTTCACCATGACACCTCCTGCCTTGCAGGCCAACCCGGCCGCCCTGCTCCGGTCCGTTAACTTTCTTGAGAGCTCGTAGTCAGCTACACGAGGAAAACGGTGTTCAGCAAGGACTTGATTACCAGCTGGCACTGAGAGTTCTTGCAGAGCCTAAGTTTCCAAATAACCTTCAATTTTTCGCGGGGTTAATTTAAGTTCTGAAGCAGCCTTCAGGGAAATTCTCTTCTTTCCCTTCCCTTCTCCTTCCAAATGCTACCGCTCGAGCACGACGCTCAGCAAGTCTATGTTGTACATAATGTAATGCGAAACAGTGAGAGCTGGAGGACGAAGAACTTGCACTCTCTCTCTTTCTATATATAGGTATGTTAGGTTCCCCATTTAGTGCAAATTCCAATTGAGGCTTTGCAAGAAGATGATGATGACGACGACGATGGAAAGTGTGTCGCCCCGCTTAATCCGAGCACCCGAACAAACCACTTGATATGATCTATGAAAAGTTATTGCTCCCAATATTATTTCACAATACCAAGATATTTAATGGGTCGAACGCATCCCTAATTCTTGAAACAACATCGGCTAGTTGAATCAAAGTATATTAAAGGTTCTTGTACGCCATGTTGCTGATAATAGGCCCAATTTATTTGCAAAAACACTAAGTGACTCCTGATATTTGAGTCGAATCTATGAGATAAAGGGTAGAGTACTCATGAGAGTCAACTTGAAGTAAGCCATGATATTACATCTGTATCAATCAATACGTTCTCCCCCGAGAAGATCCTTAAACATTTTGTTTACGGTCTCCTCCTACAGACGGGACGTCAAGGAAAGAATTCCCATCTGTGCTATGGGAATCACTTGAACTTCAATTTTGACCAATTACTTAAATTTAGTACAAACCATTTTATATATCTTGATTAGACATTAAATTTACAAATTTTATTGACATTGCTAAAAGCATCTTACATAGCATAATAGTATCACAGAGATAATTTGACAAAAAAATAAATATGTTAAATTTGATAAATGGTATATAATTTGTACATACAAGGCTAGTGCTAGATTTGAAGAAAAAAAACTAAAATTTATGATCAATTAAGATATTAAGCATTACAATTATGTGTATATGTATGTGTATATGTATATCTATCCATTTAAGCCCGCAAGTAAAATAGAAAATTGTACGTTATAGAATAGCCGCACATGACATTAGAAGCGTTAAACTCGCATAGCTTGAACCTTACCGAGTCACTTAAAGAAATTTTAAAAATAAAATACAATAAGGAGGGAGTAGAGATACTGAAAAAAAAAAAAAGATAAATAACGTAGACCGATAGTCCAAAACCACATACTTTATTCAATCGAGCAATTCAAGAAGTTACTTACACGAGGAGCCTATAATTTATAGGTTTAAATTTGGGAAACAGAATAATAAAATGTTTCAAAATAAAATAAAATCAAATACTAAAGAGTCCCAAATAGATTACTAACATATATATATATATATATATATTAAGTTGAAACATCTTATTTATGAATTCTTTATTTTCTAAGTCATGCGCACAGTTACCTCTGACAACGACTGTTAATCTTAATTTGGTATAACTTAACAAGACATCCTGGAACACGTAATTATTCGCATGAATGCACTACAACTTTTGACTTCGGATCTTACGACCAGCTTGGCAGTTTGGGTGTGCGCAATATCTAGTTGAATCAGTTGATATATGTCATTAAGAATGACGAGTCGTCAAGATCATGCCATTTATTATGTTGGACCCTAGCTGACAGACGATAGATGATGGCATAAGGGTGAATTAAGATATTTTTGCAACTTCTGCCCTGGAATGGACCTTGGCATCATCTCTGGTATGATGAGCACCACCAGCTTATTCTTCTTCTTCTTCTTCTTCTTCTTTCACTTTAATGGACCCTATAAGGGCATGTGATGCCTATTGACCCCGTCGTGTTGTCTTTATGTAATTAATTGCGTCCCTCCTCCTCCTCCTGTCTCCTCCCATCAGCACAACCAACCTTAGTTTGGGAATGCATGTCTACACTATAGTATACTCGGTTATACTTAAAATCTCTTGATATTTAAATATTATTATATCTCGATTTTTTCTTTCCCGCAATACAATACGAGGGGACTTTGTTTGTGCATGATTTGGAAAATCCTCCGAACTTTCTGAGATACAACAATGTCGATACTTCTCCCTCTGTTGGTGCGGTGATCCCTCGGTAATAGTACCTTCTTGGTATACTACGCCTCCGAACCACATATTAGCTTGAATATTCGTTTGGTTTGGTAAAACATGCGTGTAACGACTTGGAAATTTTGTATGGTATGTTCGAGTGATTTATATATTTATTTTAAAGCAGTATAAATAGTTTTACATGTAGAATATATATAAGATATCATGAAATTTAGGATAAATCCCGCTGAGTTTTCCGATTGTGGCATCTGCCTCTAAAGATCATAATCAAAATTTCTTTTACTGTTAAAAGGTCTTCACGTTGTTCTCAGAGAGTACGATATCGCAGGTTGCCTTTTACTAGGATTTCTAGCACACGGGATAACAGCACCTGTCGCCAGAAATTTGTACCAGTAAATTGTTACAAACAAACATGCATTAATAATTCAGTAATATGTTGTAATCTAAGTTAATTCAAGTAATTTCATTAATTGTCATACCAAAATCATTATGAGATACGACGATTTAAAGTTTCCAAACAGTGGGTGCCTTTAATTTGAGGCAAACTAGGGAGAAGCGCAAATCCCATTTAAGAAAAATTCCTCAACTACTACCCATTAATGCTTGGGAGTTTTATGAGTATTTTATTTTATTTTTTCCATCGGTAATTACAACTTAAGACGATTTCATTCAATGAGGAGGAGGTTGGCCTGGGGAGCCCGATCAATATACGGTTGTCCAGGCATCCACAAGAGTCTCGAAGTCTTGGAATATGTACGATTAGATCATAACAAGCGTTAGACCATACACACAGGCGTATAGTATACAGAATCCGCGTGAGACTAAGGTTTGAGGATGCCGATCGTGATAGTCTCCGCCGCTCCATGAAAACATCATGGATTCTTGCAAACCGTGCAACCCAGTCCGAAAGCATCATCCAATGGGTTAAACGAAACTTGTCGATCGCACCAGACCGTTTCTAGGGGGATACCTCAGTCAACATCAGGTTGAGCGAGAGACCACTGAATGTCTGTCTATACTCATGTTTGGAGCCCCCGTTCCGTTCCTTTCCTTTTCCTGAAAAAGCATTCCCATCTCCGAATCCAATTTGTTTTTCCTTCATTGATAAGTGAACAAGCAATATCAAGAAAACTCTGGTTCGCAAGAACTTCCTGTGAACCGTAATTGATCATCGGTATCCTCTGGAGTTTCTCGGTATGTCCCCGTGGATTTCATTGTCTCCTCCCAATCTTCAATCCTCGGCCAACGGGAGTGTGCAGATAGTCTCTCAATTTATATCATGTGATCCACATCAGCAACAACTCTGAGGACACTCCTGATTATGAAGTACCTTTAAATTTTCCTTATCCCATTATCATAGTCACAAATATCCTCTGATGCAGAACCAAGATGGTCCAGCAGTTGTTTCCGTAGGCATGTGACTTTGAAAATGAGTTTTATTTCCCGTCAACTAATTCAAAGTGGGGTTGGAAATTACGACTTTCCTTGTAAAGTTTTTGACTTTGCAGTAAGCCATAAAGCACCTTAGGGCAAAAAAAATCACAGTTTTCTTTGATAGTGTGGGGAGCGAAATTGAGGAAGAAAAAATATGGCGCGATGGACATTTTTGAACTCTTTCGAGGAAGTAATCATCCCATCAAACCGGGACCAAGAAATGCACACTACAACTTCCTAAAGTGTAACTTAACAAAAGAAATAGTAAGACATATGGTAAGATGCTTATTCCGTTCCGTTCTATCTCCATTTAGGTATACCAAATGCAATATTAGACAGTAATTACGTTGAACTTCAAAATATGAAGAAGCGTAATTCAAAAAAAAAAAAAAATGGTAGACTAACAGTTCAGTTTTTAAATTTGTGAAAAACCAACTCTTCAAAAACCTAATTTTGCCACCAAAATCGTCCCCCCAACTTTCATTCTGTCTAATGAACACCTGTGCTGTTTGTTTCCATGTTGGGTATTTAGTCCCCAGAATAAAATTCAGGAAAACATGATAGTCCGCTTCTGGTTTGCGCAAACTCATCTCTGTGCAGTAAGAAAAGAATTTCTGCTTTGCTTAGAGAAAGAGTAAATTCATGGGAATGAGAGGAGACATTGCATATTATGCAGACCTAGTTAGTTCAAAGTGGCATTTTTCTTTCCTCTGACTTAGGGAAACAGAGTAAAAGCCTAGGTGAGTTCCCTGAGACCAAGTCACAAGTTTGTACGCGAAGGCTTTCGATTGATGAGAAAGAACCCAACATGATGAGTTCCCATATATATTGACTGGACAGCTCACAGCGCCTCTTGATCACGGTCGCGAAATTGTTGATTCTGACCTGAACTGGTCAACATCCATCATGTTTCCTAAGAATATATGAAGATTATTATTTAGGGGAGACGTGGCCCAAGCTTTCCATACGAGGTACTCGGAGCAAGAGTCCTAAACCTTGAAACCATTATATAATTTTATGGATGTGGCAAAAAGTGTCCCCCTACAGGAGGACTTCATGTACTCTGCTTCATTTCTTGTTCTGGTATTTCTGCTTCGAACAAGATTTTGTTCTAATATAGATAGGATAAACTACAACTTCTTATGTTGATTGACATACTTCAATATGTCCTCTCTTTGAGCAAGTTCTTCATTTTGAGTGTTATCAATAAAAATAATTTATGTTAGAAAAGATCCACCCTTAATTTTTTTAATAAAAAAACTACAAATTCTTAAGCATCTTGATCAATATGCGCCTTGAGAAAACATTCAAGTTCGACACTCTTAGTGAGTAAATACTGAAGTACGGATGGTGCAATATGCTTAGAGCTTCTAAATCAGCATCGCATGAACAAGTGTCATCATGTAGAGTTTGTTCGAGTCTCCCTTCTTTTTAGCCAACTGTTTGCGATACTCCAAGGAATGAAAAGTTGTACAGTTAAAAAGTAACCAATCAATCTCAACTACAAGATAAATTTAATGCTGATAGAGACAGAATGAAGCAACAGCATGAAATCACACTACCAATGTCAATAGACAAGCGGCTGCTTATTGATGAAAAAGATATCAGTTTTTGCTTGATTTCCTGCCACGGACAAAGATTTGTTGGTTTTCATTATCAGAAGAAGGTAACGATGTAAGAAATAGGGGGCAGCATGACTGTAGACCTCAGTGCTTATCCTCTATGACTTCTCTGCACTACATCACCGAGCACAGCCGATCGGAATCATCCACCAAAGTGATTCTCTCAAGTGCCGTCGATTTGTAAGCATTTCCTGTTGCCCGATGATCGTTACGAGTGACTCTCCCGACTCCCTCGATCTCCACAGAGCTGCCACAATTATCTATGCTGACATTCCTGAGCTTCTCCAACTTTGACAGGTTCTCCAACCTGTGCAAGGAATGGCACTGACTTATGCCTAGCCATAGTAAGCATTCCACTTCTCCAAGACCTCGAATCTCACGAAGCTTCTCGCACATAGAAAGGTGCAGTCTATTTAGATTCTTCAAATGCGACAGGTTGTGTAATATCTCCAGGGATCTGCAGCTCCATATTTCCAGACATTCCAAATTTTCCGGGAGGCTGCGGACATTGAGCTCACGTAACTCACAGTTCTGTACCACAAGGCTACTCAGAGACTCCAAGTCTGAAACTCCGAGGCTTTCCAGACCTCCTTCCATTGAGCAATTCCTAAGCTCTAAGTATGATAAGTTTCTCAAGTGGGAAAGACGTGGAAAGTTCCTCTTCACTTCAAGATCTCCAAGGGCCAAGCTCAACAAGGAGTAGGGAAGCTGTGGGGCGTATGCAAAGTTTCCGCAATGTAGCATAAGCACCTTGAGCTCCACACAGGCGCGTAGATCGATTGGTGGAATTGCGGTATCCAAGGAGTCTAGTGTTAAAATCTCCCCGGTTGACTCATCATAAGAACAGACCTCTTTAGGAATAGAGAACATCAGCTTTATCAAGTTTCTGAGATTAGAAAAATCTGGGACTTTTTCTAGTGATGGAGATGTCGTCACATAGAGGCTGACCAAACTTGTAGGAAGCATTGGCAATTCCTGGAGCTCGTCACACCACTTGAAATTAAGGGTTTGGAGAAGTGAAAGCTTACTCATAGAGGGCAATTCTTGAATTCTCGTCATGGACAAGTCCAGGATTCTCAGGCAGGACAAGCTATCGATCTCACTTGGGATTTCAGTCAGCTTTGTGCTTCTAGCATGTAATTCTTCAAGCTTCACTAGCTTCCCAATACTATCAGGCAAAGTACCTATTGAACTTCCACTCATCTTCATCACTTTCAACATTTTCAGATTTCCAGTAGAATACGGTAATTCGACAACATCTGAGTGTGAAAGATCGAACTCCACTAAGGACTCCAAATCCCCAAGTGAATCTGGAAGTTTGTTGCCTAGACGACACCTTCTTAAACTAAGATGTGTAAGCTTCTTTAGTTCACAGATTGACGGTGGAAGTTGGGGAATATGCAGCCTTTCTATTTCAAGGACAGTCAAAGACCTAAGATCACCAATCTTTTCCGGGAGGGTGAAGGAACCTATATAGTCCCCTCTTATGAAAATCTCTTCCAGGGCATCTAGAGAGCACAATTCTTCTGGCAAGCTTAGAAGGGGAACACAATCCTTCAAATTCAAGTGCTTCAGGCTTTTTACCTTGCCAATGGAGGAGTCTATAACTTTAAGCTCAGTGCAACCTTCGAGTATTAGTCTCTCCAGACAACTATACTTGGAGAAGTCAGGAGTTCTGGTCAAGTATTTGCAGCTTGAGAGATCCAGACATTTCAGATTTCTGCCCATCTGAGAGGAGAAACAGATGAATGAATGAGTGAATGAAGATGGATGACCAAACACAATAGAAAGAACATCTAGAAAACGGATGGTTGTACCTTGATTTGACTCCATCCACCCCAGCTTTCACTGATAACACTCCTAGAGAGGTCAAGAATAACTAGACTCTCCAAATTCAGATAGATTGCATCAAAATCCGATGGACAACAGTGCCAAGACAGCCATCTTAAATTTGAAAAAATGTGCTTCAAGTCCCCCGTGACGTTTAATGTACTACAGTCAAGGAACCTCAAATTCTTGAGACATTTGAGGTCTTCATATGTTAAAGACCGATTCCAGAGCCTGTGATCATCATCTAAACGTATTGCTTCAATGCTTTTACCCTGTAAAAAGTGCAAGCCACTAGAAAGATATATATGAGAAATTTCAATTGCTAGCAGGAATTAGTTTGTTCCTCATTTTGTGAAACTGTTTATATTACAGGGACTCCTGCAATATCGATATTCTTTGTTACAGTAGACATAAATTTTGTTTCTCTCGGAGCAAATGCACTTACATCTTTTCTTTCTAGCACGCTGAGGGCCTCTTCATGTATCCATAGTCTGCTCCGCTTTCCAGGAATTGTGAGACTTTCCTGACGAACTATCTCCCTTCCAAGGTCTCTGAGATGGTCATGCATCCATAACTTGTTGCCATCAACGACCTTTACCAGTGACATTGATATAAGATCTTCCATTACTGTATCAGGATGGAGATCAGAAGCCCTCCACATATAAAATGGCTTCGTCATTTCCTCATTAATGAAAAAACACGCAACATCAAGAAAAATCTGTTTTGCTCGCTGGTTCAGCGAATTGTAGCTTATCATCAGCTTTCGTTGGATGTCATTATGTGGTATCTCTCCCGGCATAACTATCTTGTCTTTCCACTCTTCAACGCTTTTGCCACGAAGATATGAGCCCACGATCTCAAGAGACAAAGGAAGATGTCCGGTGACATGGACGACTTCTGCAGCTACATCAAGGTAACTAGCAGGAGGAGAGTCGCTTTCAAAAGCATGCCAGCTGAAGAGCTGAAGAGACTGAGTAGAATTGAGCTCCTCCATTTCGAAATTGTAAACTTTTCCTGGTTTCTTGGTATAATCATTTCTTTTCGATATCATTCGCTCGCTTGGCAAAACACGCATATCCCTCGTTGTCATGATTATTCTACTTCCCGGACCGAACCAACTAGCATTTCCAACTAATTTGTTTATCTGCTCCTTGTCATCCACATCATCAAGAACTATGAGAACCGTTGCATCTTTGGATGTGTCCCTGATCACATTGAACCCATCATCTCCGTCAGCAATCCATCTTTGTTTACCTCGGAGATCATTCAGTAGTCTTTCCTGCAGATACTGGATACCACTGCGCCGTGTCGATTCTCGAATGTCTGAGAGGAAGCTGCAGTATTCGAATTGAGCAGACAATTGGTTGAAAACAACCTTGGCCAGAGTTGTTTTACCGCTGCCGCCCATCCCATAGATTCCAGCATATCGAATATCATGAGCCTTGACGTCCAGGAATTTCAAAAGAGCTTTGACTTTGCCATCCATTCCAACCAATTTTTCAGTAACGATTTTTTGCTTTAGCTTCAGGATATCCAGGACCTCCTTAACTATGAATTTAGAGAATTCACCATACCTAAAACAAATTAGAAACAACTATTACACATCTTGCAGCAGGGCGGAAGGAGGTATTGCTGAATCAGTAGTGTATACCATTCAATAGATTTTGCTTTAACAATTTTCATTCAACACGTAAATACAGCTCTAAGAATTTGAGAAAACGGAAAAACAGAAGAAAATTCATTGCGAATGGTCAAAAGCAGCCGAAGATCTTACCCGGTGCCTCTTAGCTCCCTTCCGGTCAATTTACAGACCCTTTTGAGAGCCTCCTCCCACCTATCAATCTCCAACGTGGATTCCATCTCTGACGTGCTCAAAGCATCGTAGCTCCATTCCTGTCCACCGATCTTGCCAACAAGTGCTCTTATCACCTGCTGCACACCCTCGCACATGAATCTCCGGGCATGCTTCCTCAAGGCTCTCGCATAAAGATCCGTCTTGAGCTTTACGTCGTCTGGCCCCACATCGAAGAAGATGGGGATAATCCTCTTGTCAAGCTCCACCATCCTCGCGAGCTCCCGGAGGCACCACTTGCTCGATGCATAGCCCCGAGAGAAGATGGGCATGCAGACCGATGAGATGCCGATCGCCTCCAGGATGTCGTCGATCCTCCGCCCTACACGCTGGTCCTCGTCGTCCCTGAAGACGCGGATACCGGCGTCAATCATGTGGTGGTAGAGAGTGTCCGTGAATCCCTGACGAGTATCCGGCCCCCTGAAACTCAAGAAGACGTGATATTTGCTGCTTTCCAGTGTCATGGAGTCCATCTCCCCCTCCCAATCAGCTCTATCTGTGATGAGATGATGCTTACTTAGCTCCTCACCTTTCTCCCAAGTTTCGCTCCTTCCGGTTGCTTTTTCCTTTTTCAATTTAGAAAAAACCTATGCGCGGCGTCGTCCATTGACTTTGATTTGACAGGTAATAGGGAAGGTTGAGATGCAGAAAGTTTACTATTATGGTTGACGTCCTGTACGAGTTTGTGGGCTCCCATCGCTTGAAACTCGGTTTCGTGTGTGTATATAGACACACTGGTACATAAATGCAAGTTGATCGGCTGGAAATATTGACTTGGAAAGTGAGTACTGGAAGAAACAATGGATTCTCTTTCAAATCATAATCTTGAAATCCAACCTCTAATATAGAATCAATCTTAATAATATGTTGAGAATGCCTCGTCATCCTCAAGGAAAAAAATTAACACAATTTTAATATTTTCAATTTACCATAAAATTCCCTCAGCCTCGAACTCTCTCTCCTGGTGGCGATGTTTGTAAGGCTGTCTTTCTTCCTGATTAAAGTCATTGTGTCTATAAAAGTTACATCGGCCCTTAATTTTTGTCACGGGGACCTTTTCTTTGGGCAGGCTACGGTCCCATTCCGTGGCCATTTCAATGAACAGTTAATGGGTAATCATTACACGGAGGAGAAAATGGTACAAGGCAGATCATGAAGATATGGACTTCCCCTCCTGTTTGTTTGGGCGGCAGGTCTAGCAAAATTGCTGGAAGAAAGGTAGGTAACCTTTCGCCCCATCGTATAGCAAAGATGATTGCCCTCTCTACGGGATGTGATTTTAATATGCTATGGAAGCTCAAGCTTGTCTAAGTACGTGTTTAAGGGGAGCTTATTAATGGTAGACTTTACGACGTGATGATTGGTTGGTTATTTTTGGGCCATCAGCCACTGGAATCTCAAAAAATACTGTCATGCTTGTGGAAATTGGCTGGATCATTTCAGCGGGGGACTAAGCTGTTTGGGAAAGATGGAAGGTTGCGAATATGGCTGTACAAGAGAGTAAAGTGGCACTGTGCACTAATTCAATCACTCCAGATGCTTCACATCGATGAAAAATGCATTACGAAATGCCTCCTTACGAGATTCAATTGATTGAGCGTTCCCATGCTTAATTATTGTTAAAATCGGTGGTGAGTTGGCCTGTATCCACTTTTCCGGCCAATGTGGGATAGCACTATCATGCTCATCATAGATTTTGGTTCCATCCGAGTGCAGTATATAACCGGAATCTGTCACTGCCAAGTATGCGACCCTTCTTACGTTTGCTTGAATTGCCTCTTGCTCTCTGCCACTTATCTGGTCTCTGCTTTTCACTCGATCTGCCTCTTGCAAGTGTGGCACATCCTGAATTATCTCAGTCGCAGGTTAAGCTCTCAGAATGGTCTTTTGTTGATTGAGTTTGAGTTGGTATCGTGAAGCATTCTCGGAGGAAAACTGCCCTTCACCGTGGTCTATTAACCTCAACCGATCTTTTGATGCTAAAGAACCATCTACAACCCTTGCAGGGAAACTGTTATGTTTGGATTGAGGGTCATAGAAGGTTATGGAGGAAGGATATGTGAAGTGTTACAAATATACATTTATATATATGCATATATATATAATTTTAGGAAAAATTACAAGGAAATTCCTATAAGTTTACCAATTTTACAAATGAGTTTTTTAAATTTCAAAACTTCTAATTGAGTCTCATATGTTTGAGTATGTTACGTCATTAAATTCAAACCATCAACCGCAATTTACCTAAGTAGCTGGCAAGTAATGTGACATGGAGTAACACATGAATAACATGTTGCCATGTCATCATATTATGTGAGCATATTTTACCACGTCAGCATAATTAGTGTAAAAATTGCCTTGGATGAGCCTACCAAGCACCTGCGAGAATGTCAACCACTCTCACTCGTGTGTTTCCTTTCAGAACGGGAGCAGTCAAGTTGTCTTTACATTCCAATTCAATCCTTAACCCGAAGAATTTGTCCAGTTCACGAAGTGTATGATTCTCCGATCATAAAGGCTCCTAGAAGAAAATTTTCCGTGTCAGAAGGAACTGATGCCTCCTAGTTTAGTTTTCATGACTTACACCCTATTGGACTGGGACCTTTCTCATGCCTCGCCTTCCTAATTTGAAGCAGTAATCTGTCCAATAAATAATGAGAAAATGGTTTGGCTCCCTTTTATGTGGCTGTGTTCTCTGTATGTTTGTCTTCATGTATAAGTCTTAAGGTCTTTTTTGGTAGTCTGAGGCTATTCCTCTTAGAATTGTAGTTGGGTGGAATCTAGGATTCCCAGGCTCAATTTCTGATTATGGTGATACATACACTTTTCATGTCCCAATTTCTTGGGAAAATCTTAACTAGTTCTACTTCATCAACTTATCATCGATACTTTTGGTGAGGAAATGCAAAATTTTGCTAACTAGGCTATTTCACCAACTATATCATTATACCCAACTATAGTTACTTTTATTTGTTGGAAAATGGCCTTGGATGTATGAACGAGAAATTGTGAGGTTCAGATTCTTAAATCTAAGAAAAATCTAAGAAAAGCCCATGGATAAATAAGCCCAAGAAGAGCTATTCTGAAAATTATGAGAAATATGGCTTGAGATAAGAAAGTAGAATAGAATTGTTTATACGTACAATTGTATATGAGTGAGTAACATTTGTAAGTACACTATAAGAGATATACTGTGGGCAATGCGTCTCCGAAGCTAAGGGTTCCGGGCTTGCCTGAGTTTTTACCCTTGCTTTCTATTCTTCTCAGCTAACCCGGTGGCAATACGAATGGCGACTAATTGTGGCTCTTCTGCATCAAGATATGGTTACACAAACTCATCTATGCGAAGGTCCCACACCTGTGCTCTTTTCATCCATTTTAGGTCCCCGAGACCAGGAATCTCTTCTAGTCGTTCACACCCTCATATGCTCAACCGCATCCGATTCTTCAAGTGGGGGACACCAAGTAACATCTCGATACTCGTGCAAGAGCATATTTGCAGCCTCTCCAAACCTGTTGGCAGGAATGATCCCATCTCTCTTAAGGTATTGCATGAAAGGATCTATACATATTACAATGACTGACTTCAGCTCTCCTAGACCTGAGATCTCCTCTAGTCTATCACAGTCCCATGTAATCAGAGGTTCTAGATCCTTCAAGGACTTGCACAAGACAGTGGATAATCCTGTAATCATAATCCTGCGGCGATTGCAGCCCACCAAGACCTGGAATGACCACCAGTTCTTTACACTCCTTGTTCCCAACGTTCTTTAGATGTGATATATCAGGTAGTTTCCTCAGATCATGTATGTAAGAAGAGTGGTACATGAGCTTCAAACTTACTGGCAGGTGAAGCCCCAAGCTTTCCCGTGAATGACCCATGGTTGAAAATTATTAGAAGTTCTTGTAATGATTCAAGCCCACCGAGTTTGGGCAGCTCCGAGAGCGCCTAGCACATTGTTGTGCCCAACATTCACAAAACCTTCAGGTGTGAAAGATCCGATAACTTGTTGATATTAGTACAATCGTACGAGTAATTAAAAATATGCAAATGTCTCTGCCCAGAAGAAGACCAAGTTAGCCATGGAGGCTTTTCCTGGGTTAAACTTCAGTTACCACTACTCCACACGACCAGGATACAGTGGTTAATGGACCACGATCTGCAGTGCAGAATTAGGAAATTTGTCCGAAGGGCAAAATTCAATAAAGTAGTGTACAAAAAAATTCAGTGGGGACGAATTAAATTAATGTAATAAAAATCATATGATATCAACTAAAAATTTATGTAAAATATCATATGAATCCCCAGGTTTAAGGGGGCGATCGGCTCCGTGTGCCCCATAAATCCATCCCTGATGATCAGTCAAGTAGAAGAACTCTAGTGCAGTCTTCTCTGCTGTGAAATGTCACGATAAAGCATCCAAGGCCCACGTCGACACGTCCATACTATCACAGGTTTCCATAGACGTTCACATTGAGTGGATACGCGCCATGTTTTCCTTATCCTCGATTTCTCCTCATTGTCTAACGCGATATATTAGCATGCTGTAGCAAAGGCATGATAATTAATCTTATCCAATTCGAGAAAAAGCATATTATGAGATTTAAAAGTATTCTGTTTTTTTATTTAAAATCTAAAACTTTCAAAGGATTTATTTCAATTTTGCAATTTTAGTTCCACAACATGTAAAAGATGGTTAAATCATTGAAGTTAGCTAATTGCTAATGATATTAAGAGAATGATGTGACAATACCAACTCATATTAAAATCGTTACATCACCTGCCCAGATCAGTAGAGTTTTGATGTCATTAAGTCCATTTTAGTGGGATTTAATTGTTCATTACAACAATAATTTAAGTAGGTCAAGGAAATGGATTTTTAGGACTAAAAAGAGTCATTTGAAAGTTTTAGTGATTATGTTATAAAAAAAAATGTGTAGTTTTAGTACTTGTAGCGTACTGGTATCCATATAATTGGATCTCATGTGTATAGGACATACGTATATATAAACTGACAAAACATGGGCTATGCTGCACAAGAAGGTATGAGTCATTTGCAGTTAATATGTTATGTGTAAGCCCCTTTGTGTCCCGACACGAATATGGCCGCTATGCGGGCCTCGATCGCATAGCAACGGAGGGCCAGAAACGGGAAGGAACTGCCGAAGGATCACCTGGTATGGAAAGGCAAGCGGGCAAGCGACACGGGCAGAAGGATCCTACCGGAAGCCCCGTCCCTAAGAAGAGCAGGGAGCAGGAGGGCGCGACTACTCCCGCAAGCGGAGCCCACGGGCGACGCATGGGAGCACACCAGACCCTCCCAGGGACTATGCCAAGCCATGCTGGTATACCACGGGCTCCCGAGAACTCCCGCAACCTCGCTCCAGGAAGGGGGCAGCCCTATCGCTCTAGGAGTGCCATAAGGCGAGCGCTCACGGTCGCACGGCATTGCGGGAACCAGGAAGGGATTCGAAGGCAGGCGCATTGAACCACGGTCAGGCTGAGTGTTGGTGGCACTCAGCCGGACCAGACCAGAGCAGGTCGTGGGGACATGGGCTGCCGGTCAGAGGACTGAGCTGGTAGACAATCAGTCCAACTGCTGCTGTCAACCCGACTGCTGCAGTCACCAACTCCTGCTCGGTAGGTAGGAGGGGGATGGCTGGCCGGTGCTGGAAGACCGACCCCGCAAGCATAAAGAGGGGGGACGGCTTCTGGCAAAGAGGGGGAGGCGGGCAAGCGTGCAAGCCAGACAAGGGAAGAATTCCTGGCCAGCTAGCAAAGGCGGGCAAGCGAGGAGTCCAGGAGTAAGGCCGGAAGAGCTGTCTCCAGTCCCTGCTGCCAAGGCGACCTTCCCAGGCGAAGGTCACCTGTCCAGGCGAGGAGTGCAGGTGCAGGAAGCACCAAGGCATATGCTTGGAGTGTTCCGTGTACTTGTGTAAGGGTTTTGCTTGTTCTTGTATACCGAATTGTGAATACAAGTGAGATTTCCCTTGTAAGTGTTCTGTTCTGTCCCGGTTGTTGCGATAATGGGTCGAGTTGTATTGCGCTGAGTGTTTGGGGTTGGCTGAGAGTGCGTGTCGCCCTACTCAACTCCCTCACAGGGAAGGAAAAATTTGGGCCAAGCCCGAGCCTTGTGACAGTTGGTATCAGAGCCGCGTTCAGCGGGAAAGCGTGCGTCTCCAGCAAACAACAAACGACCGGTGACCTGAATGTCACGCATGGACGCACTGAAAGATCGAGTTGCGGCCTTGGAAGCGTCACTCGGCGACATGTTCGAGGTAGCTGGGACGGTAGTTGAAGTCCTGGCGTCCCTTGTTCCGGACGTTGCCAGACTGAAGGAGGATGTGTCCCTCCTCCATCGTGCGTTGGTTGCAGGAGCAGCTGAGGCAGAAGGATCTCGGGCAAAGGTAAGAATACCTGAACCTAAAGCCTTCACTGGCGCTCGAAGTTCCAAGGAACTCGAAAACTTTCTGTGGGACATAGAACACTACTTTGAGACAGGAAAAGTCCCTGAAGGAGAACAGGTCTCCATGGCGGTCATGTATCTGTCCGGAGATGCGAAGCTCTGGTGGCGCACTCGCGAGCAGGATGCTGCTGCTGGTGGACGGCCGCGCATCAGAGATTGGCCTTCGCTAAAGGGGGAGCTCAAGGAGTAGTTCCTCCCCACGAACACCTCGTGGGTTGCTCGGGACGCGCTATGCAACCTGAGGCAGACGGGCTCGGTACGCGACTACGTCAAGGAGTTCAGCTCCTTGCTATTGGACGTCACAGAGATGTCCGAGCTGGACAAGCTGTTCAACTTTACGCGGGATCTTCAGTCGTGGGCTCAACTAGAGCTACGGAGGCAGGGTGTTTAAGACCTCCAGACCGCAATGGCCAAAGCGGATGTGTTGATCGACATCCGCACGATCAAGAACGACCCGAAGGGGAAGCAGGCCGAGAAGCCGAAGGACAAGATGTCCAAGCCCGGCAAGAATGCGGGCAAAGGCGAGAAGAAGAAGCCACCCAAGGGGGACAAAGGGAAGGGGAAGGCCACGTCAAGCACTCCCCTGAAGGACCCCAAAACCCACCCCGGGTGCTTCATCTGCAACGGCCCCCATCGGGCTCGTGAGTGCCCGAAGAGGGAGAAGTTGTCGGCCCTGGTAAACAGGACTGACTCTGACTCTGAGGGAGAGCAAACCAGGGTGGCGCCTCTTCAAATTCTTGGTGCCATCCGCTCGGAGAGAAAGGCAACGGAGCAGGGGCTGATGTACGTGCCAGTGACCCTGAATGCCAAGGAAGCAGCGGCGATGGTAGACACTGGCGCTACGCACAACTTTGTCTTGGACCGAGTCGTGCATGCGTATGGATTGCGGATCCAGAAGCAAGCTAGCCGCATCAAAGCTGTTAACTCCCAAAGCCGGCCTGTGCTGGGAATGGCCAAGGGAGTTCCCGTCCAGATTGGCGAGTGGTCCGGGAACCTGGACATCATGGTCATTCCGATGGATGACTTCGACGTCATACTCGGCAATAACTTTCTGGTAAGGGCCTGCGCATCAGTCATGCCCCACTTGCCAGGTTTGCTGCTTGCAGACCCAAAGAAACCCTGTTTCGTTCAGGGATTCAAAGGCCTCACCCATGTGGAGGGCGTCCGAACAGAGACAGTCTCGGCTATGCAACTAGCCAAGGGCTGGAAGAAGGGCCAGCCGACCTACCTTGCTGCTATCCATGAAGTGGAACCTGAAGTGGGTGGAGTAGCAGAGATCCCTGATGCGGTGCAAGGGATCCTGGGCGACTTTTGTGATGTAATGCCCGAGGAGCTGCCCAAGGGCCTACCGCCAAGGCGGGCGGTAGATCACAAGATTGAGCTAGTCCCGAGGACAAGGCCGCTTGCTAAGGCACCTTACCGGATGTCGCCCAAGGAGCTGGAGGAATTGCGCAGACAACTCCAAGAGCTGCTGGATTCAGGTAAGGTTCGACCCTCGAAGGCGCCCTTTGGAGCGCCCGTGCTGTTCCAGGAAAAACAGGACGGCACTTTGCGGTTGTGTGTAGACTACCGCAGCCTGAACAAAGTCACCGTCAAGAACAAGTATCCGGTGCCCTTGATCGCCGACTTGTTCGACCGCCTCAGCGAAGCTGCATTCTTCACGAAGCTAGACCTGAGATCAGGCTACTGGCAGGTTTGTATCGCCGAGGACGACGAACCAAAGACGACGATGGTAACTTGTTACGGGTCTTACGAGTTTAGAGTTATGCCTTTTGGTTTAACAAATGCCCCGGCCACGTTCTGTAATCTGATGAATGATGTGTTTCATGATGTAATGGACAAGTTCGTGGTTGTGTATCTTGATGATATCGTCGTTTACAGTCGGTTGCTGGAGGAACACCTCCAACACCTGCGTTTTGTGTTCCAACGATTGAGGGAGCATCGGTTGTATGTGAAGAAGGGGAAATGCGAGTTCTGCACCAAGGAGATAAACTTCCTTGGCCATGTGATCGGTGGAGGCGTGGTGC
Organism: Sonneratia alba; assembly: GCA_900174645.1. Classification (NCBI taxonomy): domain Eukaryota; kingdom Viridiplantae; phylum Streptophyta; class Magnoliopsida; order Myrtales; family Lythraceae; genus Sonneratia; species Sonneratia alba. Next base: position 3,625,824 of record FWPY01000024.1, on the reverse strand, counting down.
GCATGGACCCCCGGAAGGTCCAAGCCATCAAGGAGTGGATTGCTCCTACCAAGGTGGGCGAGCTGCGGAGCTTTCTTGGATTGGCCAATTACTACCGCAAGTTCGTGAAGGGATACTCCAAGCTGGTATCCCCGCTCACCGATTTGCTACAAAAGGGCAAGTTGTGGATTTGGGATGAGGCGTGCACAAACGCCTTTGAGAAGATCAAGTCATGGATTGTGGCTGAACCTGTGCTCAAGCTCCCGGACTTCGAAAGACCATTCGAAGTCCACACCGACGCTTCTGATCGTGCTGCAGGCGGAGTGCTGGTGCAGGATGGGCACCCGGTGGCGTTCGAGAGCTGGAAACTAAAGCCGGCCGAGCAGCGCTACTCCGCGCACGACAAGGAGATGCTTGCGGTCGTGCACTGCCTTCGGACCTGGCGGGTATACCTGCTAGGTACCCCTTTTGTGATCAAGACAGACAATGTGGCAAACACTTTCTTCAAGATGCAAAAGAAACTGTCCCCAAGACAAGCCCGGTGGCAGGAATTCCTAGCGGAATACGACTTTGAGTGGGAGCACCGGCCAAGGCGTCACAACCAAGTTGCTGATACGCTAAGCAGGAAGGCAGTAGAGATGGTAGCCGCGCTGACCCAGCTGGAATCTGACTTCGTGGGCAAACTGAAGGATCAGGCGAAGGCGGATTGGGTATACCAGAAGCTGGTCGCGCAAGCCCAAGAGGGTACCGTGAGGAGGTATTGGGTGGAAGATGGCTTACTCTATGCGAAGGGTGGCCGCGTGCTTGTCCCCAGCGGAGGGCTGCGGACTCAACTGCTGCGCGAGCATCACGACGCGCAGTGGGCAGGGCACCCCGGCAGAGAAAGGATGCTTGCTCTCTTGACTTGCTCCTACTTCTGGCCGAAGATGGAGGCTGATGTTGAACTCTTCATCATGACATGCCTTGTTTGTCAGCAAGACAAGATCGAGCGGCGAGCAGAAGCCAGTTTGCTACAACCTCTGCCCATTCCTGAGAAACCTTGGGTGTCGGTTTCCATGGATTTTATCAGCGGCTTCCCAGAAGTGAAGGGCTTCGATGGAGTCATGGTTGTGGTGGATAGGTTCTCAAAGTATGGGATCTTTAGACCTACCCCAAAGAGCTGCTCGGTGGAGACGGCGGCAGAAGAGTTCTACCGCCATGTGGTGAAGTTGTTCGGGATTCCCACGGACATTGTGAGCGATCGAGATGCGAGGTTCACTGGCAGGTTCTGGACCCATCTCTTCAAAATGATGGGGACGGAGCTGAAGTTCTTGACCGCAAACCACCCGCAAACAGATGGCCAAACGGAAAGGATGAACCAGCTATTAGAGGAGTATCTACGGCACTATGTCATGGCCAGTTAGAGGAATTGGCTGGATCTCCTAGACACGGTGCAGTTTTGCTGCAATCTGCACCGGTCCTTGGCAATAGGGTTCAGTCCGTTTGAGCTCGCCATGGGCTACCAACCATTGACCCCTTCTGAAGTAGCCCTCCAGAAGAAGGAGGGGCCTTGTCCTGCTGCCTACCGCTTCGCCCGGAACAAGCAGGAGATGCTGGAGGAAGCCCAAGACAGCCTTGCCAAAGCTGTCCGCCGCATGAAGAAGTATGCGGACCAGGGGCGTCGACCGCTGGAATTTCAGGTCGGGGACAGAGTCATGTTGAAGCTGACTCCCCAGATCTGGAAGAAGGTGACGAGCAAGAGGTGGCACAAGGGTCTCATCCGGCGTTATGATGGCCCGTTCGAGGTAGTGAAGTGAGTTGGCGCTGTAGCCTACCGCCTGACACTACCCGAGAGGATGAAAATCCATCCCACCTTCCATGTCAGCAACCTGAAACCTTACCACGAGGACGCGAGTGAGGAACGCTCGAGGGAAAGGCGAGCTTCGCTGAATGTATGCACGGAGTTGGAAAAGGAAGTTGATCAGGTGCTAGATCGACGTGTGCTCGGATACAGCAAGAAGAACCGGCGAACGGAGTACCTGGTTCTATGGAAGGGCTTGCCAAGATCGGAAGCAAGTTGGGAGAAGGAGGCAACACTCTGGCAATTCGAAGAAAAGATCCAGGAGTACCTCCGCTCTATTCCGACGAGGGCGTCGGCTTCCTCAAGTGGGGGAGGTTTGTAAGCCCCTTTGTGTCCCGACACGAATATGGCTGCTATGCGGGCCTCGATCGCATAGCAACGGAGGGCCAGAAACGGGAAGGAACTGCCGAAGGATCACCTGGTATGGAAAGGCAAGCGGGCAGGCGACACGGGCAGAAGGATCCTACCGGAAGCCCCGTCCCTAAGAAGAGCGGGGAGCAGGAGGGCGCGACTACTCCCGCAAGCGGAGCCCACGGGCGACGCACGGGAGCACACCAGACCCTCCCAGGGACTATGCCAAGCCATGCTGGTATACCACGGGCTCCCGAGAACTCCCGCAACCTCGCTCTAGGAAGGGGGCAGCCCTATCGCTCTAGGAGTGCCATAAGCCGGTTATGCCATAAGGCGAGCGCTCACGGTCGCACGGCATTGCGGGAACCAGGAAGGGATTCGAAGGCAGGCGCATTGAACCACGGTCAGGCTGAGTGTTGGTGGCACTCAGCCGGACCAGACCAGAGCAGGTCGTGGGGACATGGGCTCCCGGTCAGAGGACTGACCAAAGGACTGAGCTGGTAGACAATCAGTCCAACTGCTGCTGTCAACCCGACTGCTGCAGTCACCAACTCCTGCTTGGTAGGTAGGAGGGGGATGGCTGGCCGGTGTTGGAAGACCGACCTCGCAAGCATAAAGAGGGGGGACGGCTTCTAGCAAAGAGGGGGAGGCGGGCAAGCGTGCAAGCCAGACAAGGGAAGAATTCCTGGCCAGCTAGCAAAGGCGGGCAAGCGAGGAGTCCAGGAGTAAGGCCGGAAGAGCTGTCTCCAGTCCCTGCTGCCAAGGCAACCTTCCCGGGCGAAGGTCACCTGTCCAGGCGAGGAGTGCAGGTGCAGGAAGCACCGAGGCATATGCTTGGAGTGTCCCGTGTACTTGTGTAAGGGTTTTGCTTGTTCTTGTATACCGAATTGTGAATACAAGTGAGATTTTCCTTGTAAGTGTTCTGTTCTGTCCCGGTTGTTGGGATAACGGGTTGAGTTGTATTGCGCTGAGTGTTTGGGGTTGGCTGAGAGTGCGTGTCGCCCTGCTCAGCACCCTCACAGGGAATGAAAAATTTGGGCCAAGCCCGAGCCCTGTGACATTATGTGTATACTCTTCTTCGTGTTTGCGCGGTTGGCGCTCGCTAAGAACACCAGTTACCTTCAGGTGGTCTAGCCTAGCCTGCTTGCCCTTTACGGTGGAAACCGATGAACAGTGCGACCTCAATAATACACTCTTCTGTCTTTGAAATTTCCACCAATGGGAAACCAGTGGGGTTTATTTTCCACTCCTTCTGGCTTCTCTACCACGCCCAGCCCCATTTTGTCTACGAGATCGCTATCGGATAGGAAATGGCCGACCACCGGTAATCCTCCGAGGCCTCTCTTATGATGGTGACTCGATGAAGTATTCGTGTGAATTACTCATATCCCACAAGAGAGAGAGTTGAATGGTTTGATGATAGGACCTAGAAAGGTGACCCAGACCGCAGACGAATTACAAAAGTATCACGATAAGATGAGAGAGACTTGGGAACGTGTGGTGAAGGATTAGAAGAATCTATAGACCAATCTTTCAGTTGACTTTGTCTTTGTGGAGTGAAGGCCGGGGCAAAAGAATCTTCCTCGAATCATGGTACACGCTCGACTGAAAATGGAGCTGAATGAGTTATTAAATAAAATGAAACAGTGAATTGAAAAAAATTAGTAACATTTGATACTATTTTAAAAATAAGAAATGATGTAATTGTAAAAGGCGATGATAAGGGTATTCCTTAATTTAAAAAAAACAAAATCTCATTATATCAATATAGGAAAAAAAGAGTCTATTATAGTGGAATATAATAAGTAAAAATATATACGCATTGGAAAGCTTAAATATAAATTTCCATTTTATTTTCATTGATTCAAGTTTATTAAATATGACCTTAAGAGTGTCGTCATATTTTGCTTTCTTGCATGGCTGCAGCCACATCGGCTGCCACCATCCCCAGCAGAGGTCACCGGTGATCTATGGTGACTTTGGCTGGGTGTGGTCTCGGCAATTGGGAGTTTCACTTCTGTTGTCCCAATCTCTCTCTGCAAGGAAAAAAAATTGATATGTAATGAATTGAAAGGAGATCAATCTTCGACCCTAGTAATTGGGCGTTGGAATGGATCCAAAGGAGACGGGAAGAGCCATTCCTTTAGGTTTTCGTTGCATTCTAAAACTAAATATCCGATAAGTTCTCTAAGCAAAACTCCCTGATTCGCTCAGAGGGCATTTACTCCCGGCTAGAGATGTTAAACATGTTGGGTTGGCCCAGGATTGACCCATCAAAACCCTTAACCATGGACTGTACCAACCGGCCCATGACCACTTTTATTGGGTTGAGGGGGCAATTCAAGGCCGAGTTCAAGAAATAGACCCATTGAACCGAAACTAGCGCGGTACATTTTCCTGTTAAGCCGGCAAGGGATCGTGTAAGAACGGCTTGGAACTGTTGTAAAACCGGCCTGGACAATTAAAACCTTATAAATCAATTATTAAATTTTGTTGGATCAATTTAATTTTTTAAATAAAAAATATATTCATTTTAAATAATTAAACAATATATCCACATGTTAAATTAGTCCGAACAGTGAACCAGCCCGTTTAAAATGGTTTTAGGTCGATTCATATATGTCTGAACTGTGATTCATAACCGGACCAGTGAATTAATCAAACAAGCCAAACTGTAATTGAGCAAAACAATTTCATAACCATTTTAAACTGCCTTGGACCTTGAACTACCCCTTTTAACATCTCTACTCCTAGCTGTGCTGAGGCAAAGCAGTGGAGTCCAGACAGGAAAAAGTTGGAGGGCTCCGCCATGTGTGTCTCGAGGCAAATGCTCAAGGGGATAGGGTGGAAGCGAGTGTCAATGGGTGGTTTATGGATTTTGTCGCATAAAGAATTTCAGATAGACGATTGTTATGAGGATGAGACTAATGATGATGTATTAATAAACGCTCAAAAAGATTCCAAATTATTACGGAAGAAGTCAATTGGAAAAAAAAAAAGGTTATTCCGAGAAACTAGCAGAAGGCGATGGGATGCACTGAATGAACTTTAGATTTGACTCCTTGTTTGTCCGGTGGAATTTTAATTCTTTTTTCCTTCTTTTTTTCCTTCCCCTGTATACGTATAATGCCAATGTTAATGTTCATAATAATTGGACATCAGTTCAGCTGTACCAGTAAGCATTTCCGAGAATCAGTGAAGAGGAGGATGTCGAACCTTTGCCCCTTCCCGTTCCTGTTCCTCTCTTTGCTCTTACTCCATTCTACAGCTGTTCCCTTTGTTCCCAACCCATCGTTCCCTCCTCCCCAACATCTGAGCCACAGTGACGAGTGCGATGCCTTGCTTCGGTTCAGTAATTCACTCATCATCTCGAGAAATGCCTCTTTCTTGCCCTGTGATGCAGTCCAATCCATGGATTACGTTGGCGTCACCAAATACGAATACTTCTTTCACATGAATATGAAGAAAACCTCGGTTTCAAAGAACATCAATTCATATCCCAAAACAGCCTTGTGGAAGAACGACACAGATTGCTGCTCGTGGGATGGGGTCACATGCCACGCTGCTACAAATGAGGTGATCGGCCTCGACCTCAGTTGCAGCTGCCTCCAAGGACTTCTCAGTCCCAACAGCGCTCTCTTTTCTCTCCCAAATCTTCGGCGGCTCAACCTTGCCGGAAACAATTTCCAGGGCTCTCGAGTTTCACCCAGGTTTGGCATCTTTGAAGGAATGACGCACCTTGATCTCTCTTATTCCAACTTCTCGGGTCCCATTCCTCTAGAGATGTCGCACCTTTCCAGCCTAATTACACTCGATCTCTCTGGCATCGGCAGTGATGTAGTAACAGAGGATCATGAGTTTAGAAAGCTTCTGCAGAATCTCACTCAGCTGAGAGAATTTGCTCTTGATTGTGCCGGTATATCTAGAATTTCTCCTATCTCCCTCACCAACCTCTCTTCCACCCTAACATCTTTGCAAATTGTTGACTGTGGATTGCAAGGGACATTCCCGATTGACATTTTTCGGCTGCCAAACCTTGTCAGTCTCTCTCTTTCTGCTAATGATGAACTCACGGGCACTCTCCCTGGTACAAACTGGACCAGTCGAATAATCTCTTTGGATCTAAAAGCTACAAAATTCTACGGATTAATTCCAGCTTCTCTGGGGAATATGACATCCATGATTTCTCTGGATCTCTCATACAGCGCATTTACGGGTCCCATCCCACCGACACTCGGAAACCTTGACCGCCTCACCCAATTGTCCCTCAGCAATAACAACCTCAGCGGTACTGTAGAGTTGGAAATGTTCGCAAGGTTAAGAAATCTCCAGTACCTTGAACTTGGACAGAACAACCTCACTGTGTTGTTGCAAAGCAGTGGGAACTGTTCCTTCCCGAGACTCCAATATTTGGCTTTGTCCCACAGCAACTTGACCGTATTCCCGTACTTCTTGAGCTCTTCAGAAGAGCTAAGTTATTTGGATCTTTCAGGAAACATGATTAGTGGACGGATTCCCCAATGGTTTTCGGGAACTCCAAGGGAGACATTGACATACTTGGATCTCTCGTTGAACAATTTCACAGGAGAGATCCCATCTGCAATCTGCCAAGTGAGTTCCCTAAATTTTTTTATCCTCTCAAATAACAGACTCAGCGGCAGTATTCCGAGGTGTTTGGGAAATTTAAGGGACCTTTTTGCATTGCTTTTAGACAACAATCTATTACAAGGTGCACTGCCACAATCTCTAGTAAACTGTGCGAACTTGCAGGAATTAAGCGTGGGTTTCAATAGAATATACGACACTTTCCCACGCTGGTTAAATGCTACCCACCGCTTGAACATACTAGATTTGCAGTCAAACAAGTTCCATGGAACCATCGAAATACCCCTCCCTCCACGGCTGTCATCGTTAATGCTCTCCAACAACAATTTTGATGGCCCACTTCCGATTCCACCACCCACTATTGTTCACTATTTGGTTTCAAACAATATATTTCGTGGGGACATTCCTCATCAGATATGTGATGCCACTATGCCAAATATCATCAACCTGTCCAATAACAGTTTGATCGGCTCCATTCCTCATTGTCTCGTAAATCTGAGTTCCTATCTATCAGTATTGGACCTCCGAGCAAATAATTTTGTTGGCCAGATACCAGAAACATTTGCCCCTGGAAACAACTTGCGGACAATCCGCTTGAGTCAAAATCAACTTGGAGGTTTGTTGCCGCGATCTTTGGCACATTCCAAGAATTTGGAAGTTTTGGATCTCAGTGAAAATAAGTTGGAGGGAAGCTTCCCTTACTGGTTGGAGACTCTTCCGAATTTGCAGGTACTTGATTTAAGATCCAACAAGTTTCATGGTCCAGTGCATATCTCCAAGAGAACTAGACATCCCTTCCGAAATTTGCGCATTTTCGTCCTGTCCAACAACAGCTTTTGGGGTCCTCTGCCGGCTAACTATATTGCCAATTTAGTAGCCATGAAGAAGGTCAATACAAGTGGTTTGCAATATATGAATAATGATGGCTCCTTTTATCAAGCTTCCATTGAGGTGGTCATGAAAGGGTCGGAGATTGAGCTGGTGAAAATTCTAACCACGTTTACAACCATTGACTTCTCAAGCAACATGTTCGAAGGAGAGATTCCAGAAGTAATAGGAGATTTGAGGGCACTCAAGGGACTCAACTTTTCTCACAACAGTCTGAGCAGTAGCATCCCTTCGTCTATGGGAAAATTGACCGAACTTGAGTGGCTTGACCTCTCCTCCAACAAGCTTGCTGGGGAGATTCCTGGCGGATTGGCAGATCTTACATTTCTCGCTTGGCTGAATCTGTCGGATAACCAACTCACTGGACAGATTCCTCGAGGCCCACAATTCAACACGTTCAACCACTCCTTTGATGGTAATCCTGGACTTTGTGGCCATCCCTTGCCGAAGGCATGTGAGAGTGATGCAGGACAGACAGTTCCCTCGGCTTCCCATGAAGAAAGGGAGACGAAGTCCAACAATTGGATCGAATGGAGAGCAGTGCCGATGGGGTTTGGATGCGGCCTTGTGTTTGGGATTTCGGCAGGGTATGTTATGCTGGAAATCAAGCGACCACAATGGCTGGTGAGAATAGTCGAGTGGAAAAGATGGGAGAGAATAAACTGACCAGAGAAAAATGTTCCTCCGAGAAGTCACAGCAGGTACTCTCTCTCCCATAACGAACTCTCCCTCTTTATGTATGAGATTGCCAATCTCTTCAAACATGTTCATGTCACGACCATTAATTAGCATCCAACTCGATGTTTTTAATGGCTCTGTATTTCCTGTTGGGTTAATCCCATATTGATTTCTGAGAATCATACATACAACATTCAATTTTGATCGTGCAACTCCTTTTCAATAGGAGGAGCACTAGATAGAGGTCAACGAGATGGGGGACAAGGCCAGAAGATGTTACAGCAATGACGTTGCTTTACGTTGGACTGGAAACTTCAAGGACTTTATTTCCTAAGCATCTGTACTGTTTAAGTCTCTTCTATGTCGTGCGTGGTACTCAGATATAATGTAGAATGCACGTATAACAAACTTTTGTGATAAGTCTGATTATAGAAGTAGATGTGTTATATATATATATATATATATATATGATGGAGTTCGATTTTATGGATCGGTTAGAACACCTGAAAGCCCAGAAGGCACCACCTAGGAAACAATTTGACCGACGGTCAAAAGATGCCGATTTCATCTGCAGAACTTGACTTTTTTGGGGTGCAGATGGGCTTTCGAGCAAGACTCATCGCTTAGCGATGCGCACCGGCAGTTTTCGGGCAAAATTCCATCATCTAGGCCATCAAGGTCTCATTTTTTTTTTTCTGTTCCCGAATCTCTCTAGTGGCGTCTCTCAAGTTTCCTTCCGTTTGGGTTTCGTCTTTATGCATCCGCGATTGACTTTGTAGTTGTCAGGCTCGAATGAAATAACAATTGAAGTTCTCCCCCTTTACGCCTACAGTTCAAGGTATTTGCAGAATAAGTAAGACGATTCTCTATTCTACTCACAATTTTCGATCCCATCACACCCTGGCTGTATCAAGATCCCCATGCTCTATATAGATCGAATCTACGTCAGGGTATCACTGCTTATTATCTTTCAAAATGTGCCCTCGTACATTTTGCTCCATCGAACAGCTATCAATAAACAAAACCAATTTTCCCAGCCCACTTGACCCTATTGATTTATGCTATTACCACAACTATGCTATGATAATTATTTTTATTGGAGTACCAAATCACCTTGACGGTGCCGAGTATTATTACATTAAGTCCCAAAAATTCAGAACTATTACACGATTAAATCTTTTCCATCAAAAGAAATAAAAAATAGCTTGATATGGACAGACGGATGTTTCTCTCTGCCTAGGTGGCACATTAGACGCTTTGCGTTGATGACATGGATGATGGACGTGGTGGCAAAAGGACGATGGGTGACATGACAGAGTGTTCAATCAGACGTGGCCAATTTCATGATGTCAGACACTCAGAAAGTGAAAGACGATGGAAAGTTTCTTCAACTTCTTCCCCAAAAATTAGAGGCGTCTGTAATTGAAAGAATCCAGTTACATCTTTGAGTTCTCCTCCTTCAATCGAATCCATTATCTCCATCGAAGTGCAAGTGTTCGTCCGAAGGCAATGGACCAGAGGAGACAGCCCTTGACCTTCAGCAGAATTACAACTATCGTAATCCACGTGATAGTGCCATGTAATTTATATTAGACGCCACGCATGCAAAGTGCATTATGTGCCACGTAAGCAGAACGAGATGCCCGTTTATCCATGTAATTTTTATAATGGAATGAATATCTTTGTGTTGGATTAATATGTTCGATAAAAGATACTGAAAAGACAGTTGACGTGGAGCTGAGGACTTGCTTCCAAGGTCTACGTGGCACTTTCTCCTCATGGGAAGACTTGCTTCCGAGGCATACTGAAAGGGATCTTTAGAGTATCCATACAAGTTAATTTTGAACTATTATACCATCCATCAATTGTTTGTACATTAAAGGAAAGTGGATAATCTCTCTTTAAATTTTGAAATCACCTCACATTATTTCGAGAATGATCAATCAACTAAAGGTTGAAATTCTAATAATAATAAATTTTGTTTATTTATTGATTTTGAACTCATTAAATTTACGAAATGTTTTTCCCAACGAAAGGAGATTTATAAACTGTTAATAATAGACCATAAAGAGGGGAATCAATGGACCAAAAAGTCAAACTCACAATAATAGAATAGGATGAAGTTTGGCTTAATGTATAGTCAAATTGTGGGGGTAATCTTAGATTACATGGAAAGATGTTTGATAATGATAGTAAATTGCAACACCAATTTAAAATGATTGGAAAGTGAATTTGATACAATAATAAAACTCTTAATTTAACTGTCATAATATTACAGATTTGATTCTATTTGTAATACTTTTATATCTTCTTATTTATCACTTCTTCTATTATTTTTTCATACTCATTAATCTTTTATGTAATCGAAATGTTAAGGAAAAACTCTTCCGAACTTAGTAAGACATATGAGCCCTGCAGTATTAAAATACATCATATTTTACACCCAAACTATATAAACTAGGGAGTAAAATGTCCATTTTCCTCGTAAAATTTCCGCTTTACGTGAAACCAAACGCCCCCAGAATTTGTTTCCGCTTTTTTCTCGGTTCTTAGTATAATCTCACAGGTGTAACAGAGGGAGGATAGAAATGGGACCATATTAATGGGAGCCCCTTCACTGGATCGGAAGACGAAGCGCTTTCCTGGAAAACCCGGCAGAGCCGTTTCCACGTTTTCCCCTCTCCGATCCGTATAGGCCCAGGAAATCAAAAACCCATTTCCCAGAAAATCGAAAGCCACGATATCATGGGTCGGTCCCGGCTTCTGCTGCTTCTCCTCGTTGCTGCTCTGCTCTCTCTCTGTATTTCTCAAGGTAAAGTCTTGATCTTTCTCTTCCCATTTCCAGAAACAATTTCTTTATTCCGAGTCTTCCTTTCTGATTGAGTACTGGGGAGTTGATGTCCTTCCCCTCGATGGTTTTAGGATTCGGGAGAAAATTGATGGAAACTGCAGGGTATGAGAGCTCCTCTGCTCAATTCGAGGTTTGTTTCTTTTCTTTCCCCTCTCATTTTCTTTGTTTCCGGTTTTTCTTGGAAAAGTGTTTTCAATGTTTTTCACTTCATCTTACGATGATTGCACATCCCCTAGCATTTCCTCTGTTTTCTGTTTGTTTTCAAAATTATTCATGAAAAGCTCTGCCTGTTCGAATGTTCTCTTCTGGTTTTCTGCTTCCTCTGCATAAGAAAAAAGATTTGGAGTTTTCACTTTTCCCTTTTCTTTTTCCTTAGTCTGCTGATCATGATGCAAATATTCAAGCGAAAAAGAAAATGACAAGCAGACCGCACGGATCTTCATTCGTTTATCTTATCGTGAAGAGAGAAACAGAAAAACAAAAACGGAGGGAAAACAGAGAGAATTTGGAACGCGTTTCACGACCTAATTGAATCTAAAGTTCGATATGCACTTTTTTGTCATATCACAAAACGAAAGCCCACTTGGTTAAGTTGTGTAGCCCTCGACTTGGACCGATCTCCTGGTTCGAGGAATTTGCCGTGTTTTCTTCTGCTTTTGGATTGATTTGACGCATGTTCTTTTGATTTTTTTTGCATTCGTTTCTGGTTTTTCAGGAGACCGAGGAAAAATCGAGGAAGATGGTTGAAGTGATGGATTATCCAGATCCCGAGCCAAATGTTAACCCGAGAACTGGTGTCATGTTCAGCCCTCCTCCTTCACAGGGCTAATGACGTAATCAATAGATTTTCCCAATGGCCACCAAATTGATCTTCAAGTGTGCCTTCCTCGGTGCTCTGTATGTTTACTTCATGCTTTCCAAGCTATATGCACTTTACTGTATAAATTTGCCTTTTTTATACATACTTATAATTATCGACATTCCCACTTATAAGCCCTTTTGATCTCCCTGTCTCCATAAGCTTTTTCTGTAGCAGATCCATTGATGCCAACTGATATTCTATTTGTTGTGAAAGTAAAATGGAATCTAGAGTTGAAAGAGTGGGGTCTTTGGTTGTTTTTTTCATAAAAAGATGGGATGGAACGCCAAAAAGAAAATAACATATTAGGTGAAACAAAGATAGGAATCACTAAATAATAAAAATTATAATTCTAAATGATAAATATCTAATGGTGAAATTCGTTATATGGTAAATTATCTCATTTATAAGTCAATAGATACATATCCTATATTCTTTACTAAAGGTGTGTGCCGAAGGTATTTCGATGCTGTACTCAAAAGAAAAAAAAAGTTAGTCTGTGATTACCATTTTCGGTTTATTGAGTTATTTATGATCTTGTACAATTGTGAGTCTCATCTCAATCGACTCAGGTCTATCCAGCGTAAGCGGTGGCTCCCCTTTGGTACATTGGTTCTAAGCTAAACAACAATACCTCTTCAATGAAATACCAGATCTACCCTTTGTTTGGAACTTGGGGGTGGATATGGGACAAAATTGATGTGATAACAGTACGGGCGAGGGTTTCAACCCGGTGATCAACCTGGCCATTGAGTATTAGCTACACGATGATTAGATAAACCGAGTGTGCCCATTGACAACGCATATTTCAAGTACTTACCATCTCCTCATTTATAAATTCAAATGGGTCTTAAAAAAATGCAAACTTAACACAAGTTTAACTATTCTAGAATAAAAATCTTCAAATTATAAATATTTTAATGTAAAAAGATAGATTCAGAAACCCTGAAAAGGATAGTTGAATTGAATGAATCACTATATTCCATTTAAAATATGTATTAACACATGACACACGAGACGAGCACACTGATAGGTAATTGATGACGAGTAAATGAGGTTCTCTCTTCCTGTTTTGTTCACTAGAAGAAGAGTGTTGTGAGCCTTAATTGTAATTACAATATATATATAATAGACACTTGGTGTTTTCATTACAGAGAGCTGAAGCAAGAACTTCTCCATCGTACGACACGATGATTACAGACGCGCTACCTCGCACTTTCCCGGTTTATGTACCATCCCCTAGGCTTGGAGTTAGCTGGGGCCATCGACAGCCACAAGCCCTTTATTAAGTCCTGGCTAGTACAGACCACCAGTAGCGCAAGTGGGACAGATCCCATCAAGCCCTGCTTGGATTGATCGAGGCAAGAGGATAACGTGATAACGGTTTCCAGTAAGGTTTGTGCAATTTGAGGCCTACAATGTCCGACCAGGGATTTCTCTATCTGCGACAGTTTCATTTACCGCCTGTCTGGATGAGGTAGTGGGATGGATATGGAGGGGAAGGTTATAAAAAATTACACGAATGCTGTTCAGCTAAAAAGTTAGAAAAATTATGAATGATATTATATTAAATATTATGAATGAGTTGTTCTTTTACAGTATCTTGAGGAAGGCCAGCTAGCAAATGTAGGATATACTCTTCGAATGTGAGCTCCGAACCCAATAACTCTGGGCCCGGGGAACATGATAGTTTTTCTAACTTGGATATCCACCCAAATTTCAGATTTTTTGATCCTTGCCTTGGCCTTCCAGTAGACCATATCTTGATTAGCTAAGGAAACAGAGGACTGGATTGTGGGGAGGAGTTGCAGTAGGATCTACACATTTGGGCCATTGCCATACGCCCTCACAAAAGATAGAGGAAAGTTTGGCTTGAGGTCCTGGGGATGGAAAAGAGTGTTCTCCCTCCCTTTCGAAGAGAAGTGCAAAGGCTCAATCCACTCCACGCACACATGTCCCTCATCTGACTAGGTCTATGCCATGAATAACAATTCATGCCTAACCAAATTAAACTTCTAGATCAAACGGTTATACCGACATCAAAATTTGTTAGAGGCCAAGGAACGTCCTCAATTTATTAGTGGGCTCTAATCTCTCTCGGATGTCGGTCCATTGTTATCAACGGGGATGCTCCAAGTGGGTTTGAAATCCCCTCCACCGCATGCAGAACACATCCACATGAAATGTAGTTTGTCTAACTACGACACATATTAAAAGTTCCCGTCTTCAAGTATACGCGGGGGGAGAATCGATTGAAGTGGATTCGTTTCCATTAGTTTATTCTATTAATGCACCAATCATATGACCAACTCATCTTTGTCATTTTATTTTTATTAATTCATGGACACTTGGCTATTCCCTACGATCTCTTCTTTTCCAGAAACGATTCCATTTGTTATTCGACTTCAACTGCCCCATGTTTGCATAGGGCACTTTGCCCTCTCATACGATTGGAATATAATATGTTGCACTTCTTATAGATGCAATTATTGATTATTCATAATCATCCCTTCGATTAACATAAGAGCAAATTGTTCCTGAACCTAACGATGGGCCTCTAACCTGGCATCCACCCTGACAAGAAAATCCAACACCGGTACCTTGGTGCCAAAGCCGACGACACGAGCTAAAAGCTACTTCGGTCCAAAATCCATATGCCCACAAAGATGTTCTTTTCCAAATTATCGGGCAAGGGGGGAACAGCTCCGTAAGTCTGTTTAGTGCAGAAGAAGCATGCTTGAGACACTTAATTGCAAGTAATTTTGTAAGCGCTTATTCTCTATTGATCCTTAGATTAGGATATGTTCGCTCCAAATCTATCCATCCCTTTGCACATGAAATTTCCCATTTTAAGGGCCTGTTTGGCGGAGTTGGGATTGAGGGACATAATATATGTTTTTTTTAATATATTAATCATTGATTCAGAGCGGGCAGGTAGCTCTATAGCTCTTTAAAAATGAATAAGACCCTAACTATACAAGCTTTAGTAAGTACGGTCATGTTACGTAGCACTGCGTCGTGAACCTGCTACACTCTCTCCCTCCCCTTACGTGCATATAAATACCCCGTCACAGCCTCCGTAGCCATGCAGACAACATCCAATTCATCTTCTCATTCGAAGCCCCGAGACAACTATATCGAGAGATTAATTTCTACACAAACTTCGGACTAATCGTCGAAAATGAAGGCCGGTGCAGCTCTCAGTGTCGAAGGTGCCCCAAAAACGCCCAGCACGGGGATCGGCAGAGGAGTGTCGGTTCTCGACTTTGTCCTTCGTGTGCTGGCATTTATCTGCACTCTAGGGAGCGCCATAGCCACTGCCACGACCAATGAGACCCTCCCCTTCTTCACACGGTTCATTCGGTTCCGAGCGGAGTATGATGACCTCCCGACTTTGACGTAAGTTTGGTGCAGAGCTTTTACTTATGATGATATACGTAAGTTCAATGAGAATATGAACATGATAACTAATAAGATATGATTTTATCCGTTTTTGAGTTTTTCCTATCAAAGTAGACACCCGGTAGAGTTCTTCAGTAGTTTTATGCGAAGATGAATTCGTCAACTAATATATGATCGATCCTACCCATTAAGAATAAGTCTCGGGCTCACTTCGGTCTGTTTTTCTTTGCAGGTTCTTCGTGGTCGCGAATGGCATCGTGAGCGGTTATCTAGTTCTTTCCCTGCCGATCTCAATCTTCCATATCATGAGGAGCACGGCTAAGAAAAGCAGGATTGTCCTGATGATCTTTGACACGGTAATTTCGACTTGACTGCACGAGAATAAATGTCTCCAAGCTCTCGGTCTTCCCATCGACCTGCCACTTCTATCCTAACGTTAGAAGTCTACCGTACATTGACAAATTTGAGAGGAAAAAGGCTGATGATTAACAATTATCTCAAAAGTTCTATCACAAAAACTGATACTTAACTCAAGAGTTAACTCAACTGGATAGGACGAGCGCCCTCTTCCGTGAAATGGTTCACCATTCCACCATCTATATTCCTACATAGAACAAACAAGTAGACTTATATCTATACATTTAGCTGCTAATTCTATGATGGGATTGAATTCATATGTTCCGACAATCCACAGATCATGCTTGCTCTGTTGACGGCTGGAGCATCGGCATCTGCGGCCATAGTGTACTTGGCCCATAAGGGGAACACGAAGACGAACTGGTTCGCCATCTGCCAGCAGTTCAACTCCTTCTGCAAGCGGATCTCCGGCTCACTCATCGGGTCCTTTGGAGGGGTCCTGCTCTTTATCGTGATCATCTTACTGGCTGGAATAGCACTATCCCGACGCTGATAGCAGATGAAACCCTCTGTGACAACATTCATTGCATGAATTTCTCAAAGTTCCCTATATATGTCTTCTTACGAGTGCGAGTGTGAAAATCGCTTCCATGTGTGCGGCTTCACGTTGATTGCGTGCCCCTTTCCTATGTATTTCATGCTCTTGTTTAATGAATGTATCTTTATATCTTCGTGTAGTGTATATTGCTTTAAAGGACAGTGGAACACAATATATGTTGAGATATCTTTGATATTAAATCCTGGATGATCGAATGAGTTAAATAATAGCACGATCTGGGAAAAAGATGGATGGGAAGCGGAAGTTGCAGGGGCCGAGCCGCAGCTGGAAAGGGATGGAGGAGAAAACTGGCGAGAGGCAAAATCTGCTTCCCTGCAATCTGGGTCCCTGAGCTCCATGTGATATCGTCATATCATGCACTGTTTGCCACATAATCTTCTCCAAATCACAGTACAGTGGTTGGGTTGGATACAACCTCCCTCATTGCTCTATACTTGTCCCTCATTGCTCTCTTGTTTTTAGGGTGCGTATAGTTTAATTTGATTTGGTCGGAATAAACCCTGAATTTTATCCAATTTATCTGGAAGATTTCCTTCCGTAAAAAAACAAATGGTATTTAGAAATTATCGGACTTTGATTATTACAACTTGAGCCAGATTAACCTACATAGAGGTAAAGTTTTTTCGGTAAATTTTTTTTTATTAACAAGTTTTAAACCCGATATCTTATTTAATAAAAAAATACGCCGAATGATATCAACTAATATATACCGATATTTATCTCCAACATTGAATCATACAAAATTGATTCTTATCATTCAGCTATTATATTACCTTTTTTTAATAAAATAATCATAAATTTAATCAATAAATCACAAACAGTTTTGTTCATTTCTATGTTCGAGCGGGACCGTTTTATAAATCCAAAAGTCTCGTCAACAATCAACAAATTAATATAAAGCATGATTTTTCGTACAAATATATATATTTTTTATTTTACTCAATTTGACTAACCATAACTAACCAGAAAAAAACAAAGCAGGCATATTTTCAAAATCTGCCATTAGAAAGCCTATTCAGTGAGGGTTCTGTTATAGTTGCATATCTCGGGCTCCATCGGTTTGACTTAGAAGTTCAGTTCGATCGTTTGATTTTTAGAAGATAATAGCCTTTAAATAGAGTAAAACTATGCTCGTATTCCCATCTAAAGGAGGATTTATGATTTGCTTCCATGTAACGGCCAATTCTGACTCATCATTTGAGGTTGGTTCATATTTGTAGAGTTATCGAGACGAGGGATGAGGAGGAGAACCACCGTTTGCTTATATATGGAGTTCAAGTTGAAGGGAACAAGTTTGTCTAGAGCCACACCTCAACAAATCACCACCTTGGCTCATCTTTGGAGACACTTACCGTGAACAACCTGAGGTCAAACTTGACGAAAGTACTCCACCGTGATCCAAAGATGGCCCCAATGGAACTAGCTCGATCTACATGAGACTCCAACCAAGTCCAAGCAATACTCGAACTTGCCACTAGGTGGGACTTCATTAACATATCCTCCAAGCTCTCATGTGTGCTAATCTTCTAAATCTGCACATCTCAAAATGCCATTACAACACAAATAAATTCGATACCTCACTTAATGTGTTTAGTTCTCTCATGAAGTATTAGATTCTTAGTGGGATGTATCGCACTCTGACTATCACAGTAGGTGACAGTTACCTCCTCTTGGTTAACGAACTCCGAGTATAATCCCCTCAACAAAAGAACTTCCTTCATGGCTTCCATCACTGCCATGAGCTTAGCCTCTATAGTGGATAGGGCAACTATAACTTGCAATGATGCCTATCAACTAACAACACTTCCTCCAATGCTGTAGCTATAGCATGTGAGGGATCTTCGCCTATCCAAGTCTCCTATAAAGTCTGAATCAACATTACTAGCCAAACCAATCAAGCTTCTCCCATACCTTAAACGAATGTTGAAGGTATCCTTCAGATATTTTAGAATCCACTTGATTGACTACTAGTATTTCTTTCCAGGTAAGACATATACGGACTAACAATATGGAATATATTTGGACAGTGTGCACATCATGATATACATTAAACTTCCAACTGCACTAGAGTAAGCAACCTTAGCCATACCTCATTACGTCCTCTGATTGTAGTGACAACCGTACAGATAACCGGAAGTGTGCAGCTAATGGGATATTCACCGGAAACCGTTTCAGGACCTTCTTCACATAGTGTTGTTAAATTAAGAATTCCTTGTTTGTGTGTCTATTTCTCACCATCTCCATTCCCATATTCTCCTTAGCTGCCTCAAGATCCTTAATCTCAAATTTTATACTGAGTTATGCTTTCAACATGTTAATCTTAGACAAATCTTTTGCTACAATCAACATAAAGCAGCAAATACATGAAGGAAACATCACCAAGACATTGCATATATACACAACTATCATATTTGCTTCTAGCAAAATGAATATTCACCATAAATGAGTTAAATTCCTTGTACCACTGTTGAGGTGACTGCTTTAACTTGTAGAGGGATTTTTTCAATATGCACACATTATCTTCTTGCCCTTTCAAATTGAATCGTTTTGGTTAATCCATATGAATCTCTTCTTCAAGGTCACCATACAGGAAAGTAATCTTCACATCAAGCTATTCTAGCTCAAAGTTGTGCATGGCAAAGTAACCATCCGGCTAACTAATTACTCCCCAGATTTGCTGAAGTCGAGATTCTTAGAACAAATATACGAGCCACGCCATGTGCGTACGTAGACCTTATATGTATTGAATATTGAATTATGTTGCACATGATAGTAACGTTGTTTTGGTCAAATTTCTTTTTGTGTTCCATTTCGTTGTGACCACGATTCTTGAAACTATCAAGATTTACCTCTCAAAACAATTAGCAAACGATAAATCCCATTGATATTATCTTAGGACTGACTTAGGAAATACAGAAATCTAACAGAAGTGAAAGCCGCATCAATTTCCCACTCGATAGCTCCAACTAACACATGAAAATTCCTAATTGTTGCAACCTCCTTTCAAACATATGCCCACACTCGTGTGCATATGCCTTTGAAAACCCGCTCCCAATAATTGTTTATGATATGGATATTTCTTTTTAATAGGGTTCTCGGTCTCAACAAGTAATCATGAAATTCAATCGGAACCTTCGAGTGTCAACAAAAAACTAAGAACCCCATGCCTCTTTTGAACTTGAGTTTGGATGTGAATCCAGATGGTAATATATTTTAATATAATGTAAAATTTTCATAGAACTTATAAGAGATTCAGTTCTAATTCTAATTAAAAAATTTAAATTAATAAAATAACAATAGCAATTCTCTTATATTCCATAATCGTTTGTCTCCAACTTATAATGTGAGATTCCTATATCCCAACACATGTATCACAAAATTATCTCTCATTTAAAGAACACTTCAAAGCTAGACAACTGCATTGACATGTAACAACAGCGTGTGCATGAGACCTTCGGCTAAAAGATAGACTATAACGCTAAATCCCTCCCGATACAGTGGAACGCAATGGTGAGTCCCTCTATTATTGAGAGGATCGATTCAGCAACGAGTTATATTCAATCAAAGGCTTTAGCTCTCCATGGGGGAAAAAAACTTACATGTAGTAGGTATACTGTGTCATTATATTCCAGCATAACAAGCCAACTGTTGCGCGGCATAAGTATAATTTTGATGTCAATCAACATTTCCTAAGGTTTTTAGAGATTTTTTAGGGTTATATTTTCTTCTCTAGACAACACCTAATCCAAATAATATGGTGGACCAATCAGACACAGCACGTCATCGACGTAGCCGCCCTTGCCACTTGTGAGAAGGCACGTGCCCTTTTGTCCAAATCCATGTGTCGGGGAACAAGAGGCAGGGCTGAGGGCCCCCCACGCCACCCTAGAGTTCGGTATCGAAAGGTCAGAACACTACCTTTAAATAAAGAAATCCACGAGGGGAAAAAAAAAACAGAGTTTGGTACAAAAGCTTTCTCGAGAACCAATCAGATACCTCCAAGTGGATGCTATGATCTTGACTCCATCGGCAGCAATGGCGGCAGTGTCAATTCAATCCCTCATCGTTAGACATGGCTGGAAAATCTAATATAAAAGAGACAACTTATTCAATTTTTTTTATAAAAATAAGGATTAATTTTACTGATGAAAAAAATTTATGGTGAGAAGAATTTTATCATTCAATATTGAGTTAATGAGATTTAAATATGCATTAGTTCAAGACAGTTAAGTATTGGGTATTTTTGCCGGAAACATGAAACCCTAAAATGTGCTGGATATGCACGAGAGACAAACTCCCTTGTCGACTGACTCTTCACCTAACATTTTCATATATAGGTGATGAAGTAGTAGTTTGCAACTTTAACTTAGATTAGGGCACATTAAGAGCCCACAAGAGTGAAGCTAATATGCATATAGGCATATTATACAACACACACTTGCCTCATATGTTTGTATGGGAAAGTTTCATAGAAGTTCTGGATAGTTTGAATTCATGCGCACGGGTGACTTACATACATGAATAGCATCCTAGAAAGAAGGTTCTTGTGCGAGATTGAATCTACTTTTATACCTCAATACACTGGGAGATGTAGGAAATTGTCTTAATGACATTGTGTCCACCATAGACCTTGGCTATTGCTTTTGCTCCTTTCATTTTTCTATTTCTCTTTTAACCATAAGTGTCATAATTTTTCTTTCTTCTGTAATTTTGTGTAGCGATGGATTGATTTAAGGGCGAGGGGCAGCATCCCGTGCACTGGACAACCATATGGACTCGACGATTCAAATTAAAGTTTCACTTTGACTTCCTATAATCCAAAAAACTTAAAATGATAAATAGTGAAATTCAAGTTTTTTCTAACTTGTGAGTAACTTTCTAACTTGGGATTTTGTGTCCAGTGAGAGAGACAGACTTACCACAAGGCTTTACATGATATGCCCATAATCATAAAATGACCTACCCTCCATTACTACGTTCAATTTTTCACTTATCTAATAAGCCCATCATACGACCTGAAGAGGGCCGTGAATCCAAATCATTTTATTTCTAAAGTTTTCTTATTAAATTTCTGATTTGGTTACGATCATCTCAATTAATTTTTTGGTACCAAAAGAACAATCCAATAACTTATGGAGAAAATGTACCAAAAAGGGAACATTTAATCTTGCATACTATCATAGTTTTAAAAACCGGACCAGGCCGGCTGGTTTGACTGGTTCGACCAAGACCAGCCACTCACCCGATCCGATTCTCATAAATAATCTAATTACACTTTAAATTAGGTCAAATCCGGTTGAACCGTCCGGTTCTCAATCGAACCGGCTAACCCAATTGAACCGGTGAGAAAATCGACTAATTTAAAATTAAAAATAAAAAATAAGAACATATTATAATGTACTTATTTTATTTTACTAGATTTATATTCATATTTTATGTTGAATTTGAGACTAATATAATTACTATATTAATTATTTTTATTATAAATCATAATTAAATTATAATATTATGTCGATTTATTGGTAATATTATATTATTAATATTATTTATTAAATATGCAGTTCGACTCATGGAACCCCCAGTCCGACCCATGGACCTGTGAACCCATACCTTAATCGGTCCCCGGTCCGGTTCGGTTTTAAAAACTATACATACTGTGCAACCATCTTTTTTATTCTGTTTTGCGTTTTTTTTCACTGGTAGGCTTTCTATTTTTCTCATTTTACTATGTCAGAGTACGAGAACTTTGTCGCGATGTGTAACAATGGCAAAATAACATGGGGAAAATGTCAAGGTTCGCTTCACTTCGCCCACACCACTATATCGTAAAGAAACTAGCCTGGTTCAAAGGTACCGTATGAAAAAACAGTATTTAAACCATGATTTTTAGAATACTAGAGGTATCCGGTCGTGCCCGCATGCTACGAAAATAAATCTTGTCATTACAATAAGAAGAAAATTATCGGAAATTTTTTTAAAATGATTAATTATATACAAATAATTATATTTTAATAATTATTTCAATATTTTCTTCAAAATAATATAATGTTAAAATGAATTAGCGAATTTATGCTACATTAAAATTTATTTTGAAATATTAAATTATTTAAATTCATTTTCTAAAAATTATTTTTGTCTAACTTAGACATGATTGGATGACTTGAAATACAAAATATTTGTGCGGATGGCCCGAAAATCCCGGCCGACCCGAATTGATGGCTATACACGCCGTAGAGCCTTAATCTATCAAGCGCAGTAGACCGGGATTTAGTTAAAAGCCGATACCAACTAACCAAATCAATGACACTCCATTTTTAAATTATATACTACCTGATTTACAAAAGTCGAAGGATTTGGCCACACTAGACTTGAGCTTGACCTATCTAACTAAGAAGTAAGCCTTTTCCAGCGGGTGAAAATCGATCAATCACCAACTTGAAGTTGGATTATTGGTTTTCTGACTAGATTCCAAATGGGTAATTTAAAGATCGAATCCTATGTTATGAGGGTCGGCGGGAATTTTTTCAGAGATCTCGGTCCAACCGTAAATTAGTCTCGAGATACGCTTCGCCTGTCCCGAGAATACTGCGTGATGTAAAAAAAAAAAGAGTACTGATCAATCCATGTAGTATACCATGTTAAGCTTTACCTAATTGACATTAATACAGATGAAATGTTCCTGTTCGATCTGGAGCATGATGGAATTATTGTCTTATTAATAATGAACAATTACTGACTCCTCATGAATGTTCCCAAAGACCACCAAACAGGGAGGCAACCTCCTGGCCAGGAACTGTTCCGTTGAGAACTTTGGAGGCATGGGGAGAAATTCGTATACCAGTGAGGATGCCGAGTGCATCGAATTGCCTCCAGGATTCCAACTCCACCCGACCGTTGAAGAGCTGATTTACCCATTACCTATCTCCGAAGGTCCTCGACACCCAGTTCCATGCCCTCACGATCAGGGAAGTCAATTTGAGCAAGTGCGAGCCCTGGGTACTTGCCCTGCAAGTAGCTTGTGAATTCATGAATTGTGGAACATTCTACAGAGGGAGGACAGCCAAGGGCGAGAAGACCTACTGGATGGCCATGCATGAATACCGACTCACCGGAAGGTTCTCTGTTAGGAACTGATCAGCAGTCGGGACAAGGGAAGGGAATCGGGGCTGAATTCAGAAGAGGGAAAAAGATTCAAGAAGGGTTCGATGAGGGGAGCAGGGAGAGAAGGAGAGGACACCGGGGGGAGAGGGAAGAAGGAAACCGCTTTTTTTCTACTCTCTTCAAAAAATGGTTTGATTACACGATTTTATCCCTCCCGCGGTGTCAAGGCCAGAACCACCAATTTACACTCAGCCCCCTCAACTTCGTCACCTGTTACAGGAGATCCCCCTCTTGTTATTCATAGATTGGCCCCTCAACTAAACTAACCTTAACAATTCTCCCCCCTTAAGGAGACCTTGTCCCCAAGGTGATCATCAGGGAAGCAAAGCTTCATGTCATAGAGGTATTCCCATGTAGCCTCCTCCGGCGTTCCGTTGGACCATTGAATCAGGACTTGGGTCACTGGCTTCCTCCCTCTTCGAACCATCCTCCTGCTAATAATGGCAACTGGGTGTGGGGCTGAGTTAGAGCCGAATGTTGTAGGAATAGGCATCTCCTCAGCAATTGGCCTTGGAGCTCGTTTGAGTAGGGAGACATGGAACACTAGATGGATATGAGCGGTTGTTGACAATTCTAGGCGGTAGGCAACCTTTCCCACATTCTCCAAAATCAAGTATGGCCTGAAATATCTGGGGCTGAGTTTGTGGGACCTTCGCGTTGTCAGAGTCTGCTGTCTATAAGGTTGCAGCCTCAAGAACACCCAAGTGCTAGGTTCAAACTCCCTTTCTATCTGCCTCCTATCAGTGTGCCTTTTCATCCTTTGTTGAGCCTTGCTCAGTTGTTGCTGCAATTCCTTGATCAAGGACTCCCTTTCTGTGAGTTGGGAATCCACCGCTTCTACTGGTGAGTCCCCTAGTATGTATGGTATGTGTATGGGAGGTGGGAATCCATAGAGAGCCTCAAATGGAGAGTGGTTGATAGTAGTGTGATGCATGGTGTTGTACCACCATTTAGCGAGGGACAGCCACTTGAACCATTGTATGGGGCACAGGTTGCACATGCATCACAGGTAACATTCGATCCCACGATTAACCACTTCCATTTGCCCATCACTTTGGGGGTGATATGCTGAAGACAAGCATAAAGATACTCCTTGGTTCCGAAAGAGCTCCTACCAAAAGGTATTCAGGAAGATGGGATCTCAATCACTTACAATCGAGTCAAGGATCCCATGTAGCTTCAACACATTGTCAGCGTATGCTCTAACTACATGAGAGGCTTGGTAGGGATGGGTAAGGCCTACTAAGTGGGCATATTTAGTCAACCTGTCCACCACCACCATGATAGTGTCCTTCCCTTCTGATCTCGGCAGGCCCTCAATGAAATCCATACTTACATATGTGAAAACCTATTTAGGAATTGAGAGGGGTTGCAGCAACCCGGGTGGAGCTACAGTCTCAGCTTTGTTGCATAGACATACCTCACAGTCCCTTATGAATGCACGGATATTCCTCCTCATCCCCTTCCAGTAGAATAATGAGGCTACCCTTTGGGTGGTTGCTCGTACCCCTGAATGTCCCCCTATGGAGCTTGTGTGATACAACTAAATGATGGAAGTGTGAATTTCATGCACTCTACCTACCACCAGTTTCCCTCTTCTACGTAACTGGCCATTGATCCATTGGTACTTTAAGTGGGTTGGAGGGTTGTCTTGTAGCTGACGGATAACCCCCTTCAATGTTTGGTCATGTTCCCAACTCTCAACAATTTGTTGGAACAAGTCTGTCGTCACCTGTGAGATAGCACATAGGGCCACCTCACTTGAGGTCACTCGTGACAGTGCATCTGTCGCCTTGTTCTCACTCCCTTTTTCGATACTAAATCACAAAGTCATACCTGGCGAGTTTGGCCAGCCAAGTGTGCTATACGGAAGTTGAGAGCTTCTACTCTAGTAGAAATTTTAAGCTACAGTGATCTGTTCAAATGATAAAGGTTCGCCCCACCAAGTACTGATTCCATTTCTTTACCACAAAGAGTATAGCTAGAAGCTCTCAGTCATAAACTGATTTAGGCCGTTGAGTGGGACTGAATGACTTGCTCAAGTAGGCAATGGGACGCTCCTTTTGCATCAACACCACTCCCATTCTGTTCCTTGAGGTATCTGTTTCAATTTCGAAGGGTTGCGAGAAGTCTAGCAACGCCAACACCAGGGCTGCAGTTAGGGCCTCCTTCAACTCATTAAAGGCGGTCTTAGCTTCCTTGCTCCACTGGAATAAATCCTTTTTCAATAGGTTGGTCAGGGGCTGACTGATTTGTCCATATGACTTGACAAATCTCCGGTAGTACCCAGCCAAGCCTAAGAATCTCCTCAGTTGCATCACATTTTGAGGAATTGGCCACTCACGTACTACTGCGACCTTGGTCGGGTTAGTTGATACTCCCTCAGCTGTAATGAAGTGTCTCAGATACTCTATGCGCCGCACCGCAAAGGAGCACTTGCTATACTTGGCATACAACGTATTATCTCATAGCAGTTAGAGGGTAGCTCGCAAGTGCACTAGATGCTCATCAATGCCCTAACTATACACAAGAATGTTATCGAAAAACACTAGTATAAATTTGCGTAAGTGGGAATGGAATACCTGATTCATCAAACTCTGGAATGTTGAAGGTGCATTTGTTAGACCAAAGGGCATCACCACAAACTCATAATGTCCTTCATGTGTTCTAAAGGCAGTCTTCTGAATATCTCCTTCATGCATCCTTATTTGGTGATACCCCGAGCGAAGGTCAAGTTTGGAGAAGACCGTGGACCCGTGAAGTTCATCCAACAATTCTTCAATGATAGGCATGGGAAACTTGTCCTTGATAGTTTGTTGGTTCAAAGCCTGGTCATCGATACACAGCCTCCATGAGTTATCTTTCTTTTTTACTAGGATAACAGGGGATGAGTAAGGGCTGCCACTGGGTTGTATCACTCCTGTAGATAGCATCTCTTGGGTGAGTTGCTCAATTATAGTCTTGTGTAGCATAAGAAACCGATAAGGACGGATGTTCATCAGCTGCTTCCCTCCTTAAGTGGTATCCTATGGTCCTAGGACCTCTAAGGTGGAAGCCCTTTTGGTTCAGTGAAGACATCACCAAATTCTGCTAGCACCCCTTTGATTGGTGGGCTAACTTCCACACTAGCTCCCTCTATTGCACGCAACACCCCCTGTCCTTGGAAACTATATAGTTGCAGCACTGCAACCTGTCCCTTCTTCTGGAGGAGTTTATCCAATTTGCCCTTGGTTATCAACTGGAGATTGGTCTCCCATTGCCCCTTGAGCACTCTTACCTCCCCGTTACATTGAAAGCTCACTTCCATCATCTCAAAATCCCATGTTGTCCTTCCTAGGGTCCTCAGCCACTATACCCCTAAGATCATATCGTGGTTGCTCAGGGGCAGGAGGTACACATCAGTTGTATAATAATGGCCATGCATTTTCCACTTGAAGCTATTACACACAGCTTCACTAGTGAACTCCATTCCATTGGCCATGGACACCTTCAAGGGAGATATCTTGGTGGCCTTGTCACACACCCTCCTCCCCAACTCTAGGTCTAGGAAGTTATGGGTGCTCCCGGGGTCTATAAGGATGTGCAGCTTTTTGGCCCCTACTAGTCCTTCCACCCTCATGGTTTGAAAGCTAGGGGCCTCGAATAGAGCATGAACGGAAATTTCAGGCAGCATCTCCTCATCCTGTTCCTCCTCCTCCACCTCCTCATCATCTTCCACTTCTTCTACCTGTAGGGAGTAGATTTGCTTCTTAGCACATCTATGTCCAGGCACAAATTTCTCATCACAACCAAAACACAGCCCCTTGGCCCTTCTCTCATCCATCTCCTTTCTCGTTAGAGTTCGAGTATGTTTTTGTGGGGAAGGCTTGTAGTTTGCTGGGAGCGATAAGATACCACTAGTGGGTTTGGGTTTAGGTTTAATGTGTTTTGCCAAGACGGTACTGGTAGAGGTTTCTCTACTTGCATGGGTCAGGAGAAGTTTGGCCGAACTAAGGGTCGGCTTGATGGGGTAGTTTCGGTAATCATTCCGTTTTGTAGTAGCAATGGTGGCTTCTTGTAGTTTGGCCAGTGAATAGCATTGGTCGAGGGTTATGGGATTGAACATTCTAATAGGGTTCCTGATTGCAGGATCAAGGCCAGCAAGGAAGAAACTAACAGCGTGCTCTTCTGGTATTTCTACATGATTAAGCAGAAATTCAAATTGCGTTATATAGTCTCGAAGGGTACCTTCCTGGAAGAGGTTCTTAAGATCCCCCAATGGGTCCTCATGCTCCGACCTACTGAATTGAGCAGCCATGGTGTCAATGTAGTCACCCTAGGTAATCTGCCCCCAAGTTGCTCTACACCCTTTCATGTAAGATTGGTGCTATTATAGGGCTTTATCATCTAGGTGTATGGATACTAGCCGAACCCTTTCTTCGTTCGGTGTCGCATCGAACTTGAAGAATTGATTGACCTTATACGGCCAACCCTCGAAGTTATTTCCACTAAACTTTGGAAAGTCAATTCGCCCAATCCGCCGTAGTACCCCATAGCTATCGTTCCGACTGCACGGCCATGGATCATGGGACGTCGTCCCCTCCGCCCTCGGTTCCTCTGAGCAGCCCCCCGTATGCATATTCTGTATCTGGTAGCTCAGGCTTGTGATGAAATCACGGAGCTCGTTATATTGTTGGTCACCTTTCAATTCCTATGCCTTCAATTGCTCCATCACTAGTTTGCTCTAGTGCTTTAACTCCTGCATCTGCTGCTCATGTTCCCTAATAGCTGCCTCTATCCTTCTGTGCTCCTGGAATCGTGTCTCCATCGCTCCACAGCCGAGAATCGAAGGCTCTGATACCAATGTTAGGAACTGATCAGCAATCAAGACAAGGGAAGGGAATTGGGGCTGAATTCAGAAGAGGGAAAAAGATTCAAGAAGGGTTTGATGAGGGGAGTAGGGGGAGAAGGAGAGGACCCCAGGGGGAGAGGGAAGAAGGAAACCGCCTTTTTTCTACTCTCTTCAAAAAATGGTTCGGTTACACAGTTTTATCCCTCCCGCAGAATCAAGGCCAGAACCACCAATTTACACTCAGCCCCCTCAACTTCGTCACCTGTTACAGGAGATCCCCCCTCTTGTTATTCACAGATTAGCCCCTCAACTAAACTAACCTTAACATTCTCCGCGTTTGACCTCCTGAAACCGTCCAAGGTGGACTACAAATATTCTTCAGCTTCCCTTTTCTTTTCCCCTGTTTCCTCTGTTTCCAGATGTACCTTTCTTCGAAGAATAATTCTTTGATGTTTTCACCAAATCTTCGTTCGTATTAATATTTTGTGTCTGTCATTTAAAAGATGATAATCTTGATATTGCAACAAGCAATTACCTGTGAGATTCTTATGATCGATATTTGCTTCCACTGCTGCAGAAGGAGTGGACCATCTGCAGAATCTTCGAAAAGGGTGCTGGTGGGAAGAAAACGAGCATCCCAGGTCTCTCAATGACGGACCCGAAACTTCCCCTCCGGTGTTGCCTCCATTGACGGACTCTTTGCCATGTGATAACTCAACCGATGCCGAAGAGATGTACCACCACCACGTGACCTCCTTCTCCCATCCGATGGTTCATCCACTGGAAGAAGATGGGATTGGCGATAGCATCGACAGCTCGAGTGTTGCTGGTCTGCTCTTACCTTCCAATTCAACCAACAATCATGCGACTTCTCGGACCAAGGGATCGTGCTCAAGATGAGGATTCTGTCATGTTCCATGACCAGTCTCTTGTGAGGCTGCCGATTGAAAATCGTTGGTCAACTTCGGTTGGAGCTGTGCACCTTGACTTTCCCTGGACATGTTGACCCTCAACACGATTGATTAGGAGATTGTAGTTGTGTACATGCCTTGTTTAATTCCATGATCTTATTAGAAAGTTATACAAAGAATAGGGTTTGTGTTACTGTTGTTTTAGGAGAAAGTATATGAAGTTTCTCGTACATTTTCCTATAATTCTGTTGTCTGCACATTTTTCGGTGATACTATGAAGTATTCACGGCCTATTGGTTATGCCTGAGCCATGACCCTGTGAAGAAATATGATGAAAATCTGTGGGCAATTTGAACTCTTTTCGTAGTTGAAATCCCATGACTGAATCATTTGTTTACTGATAGCTGATTGTGTTTTAGGAGGAATTGGAGGGCCTACATGAATGAAGGATTTGCTTTGATGTTGTAGTGTGGAATTGTCAACTTATTGTTATGCTTACTCTGGTAAAACACAAAATCCTGACGGAATGGTAATAGGCATTTGCCATGAAAGTAATCAAAGAGGTAGCAGTAGCAGCTACGAGGTTACTCCATCGTCATTTTCGATCTTCCACTTTCAACTCTAGATATATCAAATCAATTGAACAACCGAGTTCAGTTCATACAGTCAACATAGCACAGAAGATCTATCATAATTCATGAAGTTCATGTCCCCTGATTCACTATATGTTTTGACACAAGTTCAAGAAGGAATTAGCGTGACGTGATGTGAGCTCTTTTTTTTTTTTTTTTCTTTTCTAATGCTTTCCCTTGCATCTCCGAAGGATACACATCTCGAGCGCCAGTCAGTGCTCAACCGCAAGCATTCCAGGGTCCACATATAGTAAGTACAGTCCCACCTCTACATGTAGCCCTAGTTCCAGCTTATGAATCAGCAACATCATGATCGGGTACACCGATCCATTTCCCCCAGTAAATGCCAAGCATACCAGCACTGACCCGTGGAAATTCCTCCAAAACATCCATGAGATAGATATGGAAGAGTTGGAGTGCATGGACAACACTTAGGAAGAGCTTCTTCACAACCATGGCCTGCCTGTACTTTCCCGACAAGGCAGACTAGTTGAGATACGTGGGAGCCACCCCCGATATTGCTCAAATTCCCAACTCACAAGGAAAAGCATTCAGTGGAAAGGGGGATGAAGGTACGAAGAATATTCTTTTGCTATGTAAATTCATCTATTTGTAAAGTCACTGGGGAGCTGTTGCAATCGTCCATTGGCTACCAAGTCTAGAGCACTGCTAAAGCTTCTGTACATTTTGTAAATGGCCTCACCATAGATTTGAGTAATTAAATGCATACTAACCTTCTAAGAAGAAAAGGGCAAGTGAGTCATTGTTCTGATCAGCTTTGCAGAGACTGGAAAATTAATACTTCGCAGGCAGAATCTCCCTTCACCCTCCAGTATATAAAATCCTTGATGGTGAAAGATGTAACAAGTCCACACCAGCCCGAATATAAAAGATCTATGCTACACATTTACTATATCTGGGAGCCGAACCCAAGAATACAACATTTTCCTTATAAGTGTGGTCTACCGACAATGAATAGAAGGATCTATTGAATAAACCCGACTAGGTCAGAGTACTAGTGGAATGTTGAACAAGTTTCCTAATGTGATGCCAGACAAGTTTCTTGTCTGAAATTCAATGTACCAACACGGAAACTTAGCTCATTATTACATACCTCTAGTCCTATCCAATCTTGTCCTTCGAACTGCTTGGCGGATGTGGTTTTCATTCCTCTGCAAGAGTTCTTCGATATTATGTGATCGCATTAGCATTGGACCTGAGAACTCCACCCGGTTCTTCACACCTTCATATCCCTAATTAATAACAAGAACACAGATTTCAAAATTACTATAGTTCGATATGAAATGATTGTAGATACAACCATAATACTGGTCTCTCACCATCAGATCAAGATCTTCCATTTGATTGAGCTCCATAGACAATTCCCGGGAATGTAAAACATCAGAAATGTTGAAAGAATTATTGGGCTGGCTCAGCCCATCTTCCAGACTCTGCAGCTCGCTCACGGATATCCCATTGTGCCCCTTGGCACTAGGCTCAAGCACGATGGTTGACTGATCCAATGCACTGACCTGACTTCTAGAGCTAGATCTACTGTATGATCTCTTGAGAATTGGGTCATCTTTCCGCTTCTTCACCCATGCAAAATTACTTGAAGACATGACCTGCACTGGGCCTGAGAGCACGCTCTGTCCTTGGGAAATGCTTGTCAAATCGGAAGCTCCAGAAAGGGCATCCAATGACAGTTTCTGCTGCTCCCTGCTTTCAGTCCTTACATTTGGCACGTTTCTACAAGGATGACAAGTATTATTCTGCACCTCCAGAGAAGAAGGAAGAAGACAGAATGAACAAAAGTAGAATAAAACTGGAAATCTAGGAAATTCAACAGTACAATTATGTGCAATCATTTACAACAATATTTTTATGTGGTTTGTTTTTTTAATGAAGTATAGTTTTAGTCAGAGGCTTCTAACTTGTGCATAATTATTTTCTACTTTGTTCAACATGAATCAGTTCATATGTGAGAGAGAAAGACTTACCTCTTTTGGAAGAGGTTTTCTATAATTGCTCGGCTCATGCAATGCTTTGCGAACTCTGATTGGTTTCTTTGTTGCATCTGATTCTTGACGTCTAGCTCGACTCCTCTTCCTGTAAGAGAGTTTCTTATTCAAGTTGATTCACAAACTTAAGCACAATCTAATCAGTGATCAAATTAAATTTTGAAATCATGAATCAGAATGAAAGGATTATAGCTCCGTGCTTAATCTAGTAAAATTAATCTAAAAAATCAAAGGTCTTAATTCTCAACTAACTTTGCCAAACAAGAGCAAAATTCTTGATTGAATAGCATAGTTCACCTTCGTGCTTCTTCACGATGTTTGGCATCAATTTCTTTGTTGGGAAGATATTTTGGCAAACTTGAGGGTTCACATGCATAAGGCAATGTTGTAAAATACTGCAAATTATGAAAGTTCTGAGTCAAATGACAACCCATTAAAATTAAAGTGTTAAGCATGAATTATTTCTGATTACTTTACCTCAGACATTAAGGCTGAGGTTGCAGTCCCACGCTTGTAGGGTTCAATAGAAAGGAAGATTTCGATTAGATTGACAGCAGCTGATGCAATGCCTTTACATTTTTCCTGCAGAGAACTCTCATAAGTGTGCTGGGGCTTGAAAATGGCTACATGAGGGATCTTAGACATCTTCCAGTACTCATCAGAAGGGGACCCGCAGAGTTTGAATATCTTGTGCAATTGCTCGACCTGTAATACCCAGGAGGCGAGGGGTGGGGACGTGATCAAAATTGATTACTAGCATAGCTGTATTTAGGGGCATGAGAAGTATTTGATTTTCAGATTAAATTTGAAAAGCAAAGACATGGTCGAATCTCAATGATGATACGAAGAAGTCTCAATTAAATATAAAAGACCTTTAAAATTCTAAAAAGGAAAAGGATTAGTTTCTCCAAATGAACAATAAGAGACATCACTTATCGGAGAGAGAGAGAGAGCAATATGACACATCACCTCTGTTCTTCCTTTAAGAAGAGGTTTTCCAAGGAGAAGTTCCACAAAAACACACCCTATGCTCCATAAATCTACAGATACTCCATAGGTCGTGGACCCCATGAGAAGTTCGGGAGGACGATACCATAAAGTCACAACACGACTAGTCAGTTGCTTTGAGCTGGCAACATTAGCAAGACCAAAGTCTCCCAATTTCAGAATCCCTTCATTGTTCACCAAAATATTGGACGCTTTAATGTCTCGGTGAATAATCCCATGCAAATGGCAGTGTTCGACTCCCAGTAATAGCTGTCTCATATAACACTTGACCTGCAGAATTCAACTCAGTGTTTTGACTAAGATTTTCTTCTTTGTGAATAGTAAAGACAAAGAAATGCTTGCTTGGTTGCACTTTGGAAGACATGTTGCATCACATATCGTACTGAAAAGTGTCAGGCAGCAATTTCTTGCTCAACAGGGGAAAATGTAATGAGTTTCCTTGCCTTTCAACCAATATAAATAATGAAAGAATTATCTCGTAAGCAAAAGCCTGTCTTCTTTTCTCTTAGCAACAGGGCTTGCAAAACGTGCACTTATTTTTTCTGTCTTTCTTTTTTAGAGCATTTTTCTTCCCAATTGGATGAAGCTTGTAAAAACAAATACACAGAGGACCATTATCAGCAAGTGGGGAAAAACAAACCTGCGCATCAGTAAACTTTATATCAGGACAAGATATTAACCCAGCCAGATCATGCTCCATGTATTCAAATACAAGATATATGCTGCTCGACAATCGAGAAGTGATTATTCCTTCCAACTTCATAACATTTGGGTGATCGAGCCTGCGAAGGATCATGATTTCACGGGCCATGAACCTAATGCTCTCGGGCTGGAAATTGTCAAAGCGGACTTTTTTGAGGGCAACCATTTTTCCTGTTTCCACCTCCCTCGCTCTAAATACAGTGCTGTAAGTTCCATGCCCAATCTAAATGCATAAGGGAAAATAGTAAAACATCATTGTACTACCAAATATTTTAAAATTTATGAAGACAGAAAATAAAACACCACTAGTGGGAGTCCTAGCACCCATACTAACGCTCCATAAATGAAGGAGAGGAATTTTCATGCCAACGGAAGCTCATGTTCTCAATCACCCCAGCATCTGCAGCACTTAGCCATCTCGTTCTTCACCTTCCCCATTTTGGCCCTCAACAACTAAAACAATCCTGCAGGCTTTTACATTTCAGGTTGAGGTCGGATCTATGAAATTTTTAATTAACAAACAAGCTACCTAGCTATAATGTGATTGTCAATTCTTGTATAATGCATATTTTACTACTCAAGCTTATTGCTCTCAAAGAATCTAATATGCTCACTGCCCAAGTTGATAGAATTGGATAAACTCTAGTTTCAATATCTCCAACTCAGGAATCTAATCATATTGGACAGCAAAAGAACAAGAGTGCCCAAATATATACATCTTAATATCAGCATTTCAGATCACCAGGGCAGATAAATCATTGCCAGCAGTTCATATATCACTTAGAACATTATACACAAAATACAGCTACTCAAAACGTTAACCAGAGACTTCTACTTCGAGTTGCAGTGCCAATAACAGCTAATTTTCATAGTAAACGCTGAGTTAGAAAACTAAATTCCTACAGCAATCCCATACCCTGATGAAATTAGTTCATCTGATTATTAGTCAAAAAACCACACACGCACAACAAAAAAGAGAGACATTTAGTACCTTCTCCAGTTTTTCAAAACAATCTGCTTTAAGAGGAATCCATCCTTGAATTGCTTCACCAGCCACAGTACTGAGCCAAGAGGGCCACCCAGCAGCAGTCTGCTCAGCTTCCACAAATCTCTGAGAAAACCCCAATCTCATGCTCAAAGAGCCTTTCTCATTACAACTGCCCTTTTTCAACTTCCTCAACTCCCTGCTCTGATACCTCTCAGATTCGTCTCCAGTGCCCTTCTCAAATTCCAAGAACCCGGACGTGTTCCTGAATGAGGACCCTGCGTACTTTTCAGACCCACCCGCTGCAGAGAATCTGAAACCAGGCGACGCCCTGGGTTCGGGCGCTGCCGGTTTCACGCAAATGCAGCCCATCAGAGGTTGAAACTCAACGGCATCGGTCGAAAATTATGGGGGACCGTGACCGGCCAGCACCATTTAATGGGGTCGGCTGAAAGGAACGCCAATTTAGATCAATACGATCATCTGCGGCCACATTGAGACAGACATGGATCAAGAAAATGGACCCATATCACGAATCAAGGGCCAATTCAGCTCAATGCGATCACGCAAAGAATGGGACAAAATCACCAAAACCCTCAAGAAAACACAGGGAAGACAGAAATTCTCCGTCTTTCTTTCTCTTTTCTCTTCTTTTTCGCGAGTCTTTGGGGGTAGCGAGATCTGCGGGAGGATGAAGGATTTGTATGGAAACAGAGAGCGACGAAAGGATGGTAGGGAAGAGAGAGATGAGGAGTGGGACCAATTTGCTCCATAGCTTTCTTGATTTTTGCAAAATAAAGAAGGAAAGGTGAAGTGTAACCGTTTGCTCTGCTTTTGGTGCGAGAGAGAGAGAGAGAGAGAGAGAAACAAAAGGGCCATAGCCGGTGGGTGAAGGCCAACTGCTCAACAAACGGGAATTTTCAAGGTGGTGGGTTTAAGTTAAGAGGGTTAGGTCGCGTCTTCTTCACCATCATGGAGAGAGAGAGAGAGAGAGAGAGAGAGAGAGAGAGAGAGAGAGAGAGTTCCTTTCTTAACTGATTTCATTATCAAGAAGCAGAGCGTCTCTGCCTTCTCGTCTTAGGTACGTAACGCTATCAATCAACTGAACCGTGAAGCTGGGTCACAGACACACGGCGAGGGAGACGTACGCGGTGTGAGAGAGAGAGTGCGGTTGCTGGCTCTCTTTCACTCGCAGACGGATGGATGAAAGACGAGCATATAACAATAATACAGACCCGACAAGGAGAAACCCGAAGGAATGAAATTTGGTGTAGACGACGACAATCATTTGCTGAAACGAATTCAAGAGCTAACCAGATTATCTACTATTTCATGCCAACATGGATTCCACAGACACCCATCTCGAAAGGCGAAAGTGAAATGTTCGGATCGGGCCAGAGAACCCTTGAGTCTTCCATGCCGCATAACGATGACAGAGATCAGAGGTGGGAGGGAAAAAGTGGATCTTGTCAAGCACAAAAAAGAAACTTAAAAAGCACTGAGCACCAGAGTCCCAACTTTTTCCGCTTTCAAGTCTCGTCCTTTTTGACTATATGTCGGTTCTCAATTATCGTAGAGTCCTGTTCTCTTCTTCAGCAAATTGAAATAAATAAATAAATATCTAAAGGAAAAAAAATAAAATTAAGCAATAGAAAGATTAGAAAATGTGGCAAGATTGAGGGACAGGCTGAAAGTCACCTTCAAGAAACAAGCTAGATAACAGGCTGATCTTCCCCAAGAGCTCACATCGACGGGAAGGTTTGGCACCTCGATGTCGGCTCTAATACTATGTGACTGGTTTGGACCATGATCAACAATCTAAATCGACATTAAGAGTAGATATGTTAAAATGGGTCGCGATGGCCCGTAACTGGTTCGGAACTAGACTTTCCAAACCCATAACCGAACTGCTCCTAACCTAGTCCGTAACCATTCTTAGTGGGTTTGAGGCAGTTACAGGTTGGTTCCAAAATATTGATCTGTTGAACCGTAATCGATTCAAACCGCTACCCTACTAAACCAATCAAAACAATTTAGAAATCAGTTTGGAACTGTTAAAAATCGGCCTGGACCGCAAAAAATCCTATAAATCAACAGTCAAATTTTGTTTAGGTAATTTAAAAAATAAAAAAAGATGAATGGTTCACGGGTCAAATCAGTCCGTTTATAAACGGTTACAGACCGGTTCATATTTACCTGAACTGTGATCCATAACTGGACAAGCTAATTAACCTAACTGGCCAAACCGTAATACGGTCAAACAATTCCAGACCCTTTTTGAACTGACCCGAATTAGTCCGAATTGCACTTTTAACAACACTAACTGAGAATATGAGATGTTCATAACAAAAATTTCTGCTGATTTTAATAAGATTTTAGATTTTATTATTCGCATTATCATATATTTTTCTGAAAATATTTTAAAGAAATATTAGCTACATTTTTTCTCCTACGATAAATCTGTGTAATAAGATATTACTGATTCCATCTAATTAATTATATTTACATATGTATTGAAAATCTTAACCTATTTTACTACTTTTACTGTGTATATTGTTAATTTAATTTATTATATAAAGTGTGTTAAAATTTATCTATTATATTTCATTGCGATAATCTAATTATATAAATATTTTGATAAAAATTTTATTATTATAATACTAAATATGTTAATTATGTATATATATATAATCAATGCATTTAGATATGTTTAATTTATATACGGGTTAAACGAATAACTTATTAGTTATGGATTTTTTTATACGAATTATTTACACATGACACATGTAAATGCAATAACACACCGATCTCCGGCCCTAAATCTTTCAGGAATTCTCATTTTAACTTCGTAAGCTTTTCGAACAGTACCTTGTTCTGCGATCAGTTTTGTCAACAGTCTCCTCTTCGTGCAGCTCGTCTCCATTTGAAATGCGAATATATATGACTTCTAGTCTTGGGATTTCTTCCTCGGGATAATATTAAGTCACTAGTAAGTGGTGTCACGGTTCGGACGATTGAAGGTGCCGAGCACGAAATCCAAAGATGACTGCTGATTGCAGTAGATAATAAGGATGGATGAAGGCTTGGAAGAAGCAGAAGCCCGGTGGAACGATCTTCATCGGACACGCTTCTCTTCTCCGACTCTCTGTGTCAACGTTTTCTAGGAGATTCGATACCCACCCTGGACTGCGTCTCTTTACCTGTAAGTTTCCTATTTTGCGTTTCCTTGCTGCCCGGGTCGTCTCCTTCGGAACTCTCGCCTTCTTCCAATGGAAGATCTCCGTACTTATTGTCGAAGCTCTCTCTGTTCGCCGAATCTCCCTTCACGTACTTCACCAGCTATAAGAAATTGAATCTGACGAAACCCGAACCCGACTTGAGTCCAATGCAGTAATCCGTAACATTTATGTTAAACAAATTTTTTAATCAGTGGTGTTTTGAGAGGAGGAGGAATAACTGTTGACTCTAAGGTCAACGGAAAGCCCAATTTTGAAGAACCGTCCCAAACTCTACACACCTTCTTCATTGGCTCGGAGTACATTCCTGCGATTAGCAAGTTTCGTGTTTGATTTCTATCAGTTTGCTTGTCAAATTGCTTGCCAAAAAATCAACATAAAATTAAAGAACATAGCTCATTGAGTAGTCTTTGGATTGCCTTTACTCCTTCATTGTTGGTTGCACGCCTCCGAGCACACGGCGGAAGGTCATCCTCCGGCCACATGCTGCAGTATACCAGGTATAAGGGCATTCATTCCATCGATCCGGTTCAACCTTGGCCTACCCGAAAACTATACACACATAAAATTAATGATAATCAAATTGAAAACTCAATCTCTAAATTATAGAAAACTCCATCGACGTGTTTATGTAATAGTACATATATTTCGCCCTCACTGTCATACAGACACATGAATCCGACTCCAATGCAGCATTCTCTCATCACGCTTCTTTGTTAGGTTATTGTAAAGGTCAAGACTCGATTCCACTCTTGTAAATTGAAAGAATACGAGAGACTTGTCATTTAAATTGGTCAATTTTATTTGAATCTGTATTAGCTAATGTTCCAACCCGGAATAGAAAAATACAACTAAACTAAACATTGATTGCATAAATGCGTGTTTTTAATATTTGCTTAATCCAATGATCATTCCTTTCAGTAAATTATCCGAACAAGTTATCCGAGCAAAGATTAGTCTCAACCATTAATTGGACCAAAGATACATCCGAGCAAGCAACTGGGCCAAGCAAGGATAACAAATGATCTTAGTGGCTATATCATGCACACAAAGTGCCATTAGCTTGAATGTACTTGTACAATTCAAGCATTTACAGTATATTCTCTTCAATTAATTTGCATCTATAACCATTTCAGAAATCAGTGAAGCCCTAATTTGGTCCGATTGAATATTAAGTGAATGCTGCTCGGTTACCATATAAAAATAACACTTAACTAAAGTGATTTGAAATAGGAATATATGAAATCGTGATTGGACCAATTTCT
The DNA here is from genome assembly GCA_900174645.1 of Sonneratia alba. NCBI lineage: Eukaryota > Viridiplantae > Streptophyta > Magnoliopsida > Myrtales > Lythraceae > Sonneratia > Sonneratia alba. The sequence goes on along the minus strand of FWPY01000024.1, from coordinate 3,586,643 downwards.
TGCCAATGGTCCACAATCAAAGGTAATAATCACTTGACATGTACTCAGTGGATCCCCAGCCTGAGTTTTCACATTACGACCGTTAGGGGCATTAGGTTTACAGCGATCATATACTATTACCATCGAAAATTTTATGCCGTGGCTACTAAATATTTTGGTAGGTACAGTAAAATACTGAATTTTTTTTTCGATACATACGATTTATTATGAATTATCTTATTAAACGCCGGGGAGAGCCCACATATATAGCCTGGCAAGAAGAGGAGTTCAGAGAGAGAATTCTGAAGATGTAATAAAATCGGTACCAATACGACCATCAATTTGAATCTTTGGAACACGAGAATAACATCTTACAAGTCCTTTGCCATCAAAGGATTAGCTCACTGCTAAGTTGATAATATGTAGTAAGATGATTTTATGATTCGAAACTCTCAAGGAGTCGATATCTGAAGATTAATGACGGGTTTCATGTTGTGTAATATATATACCATCCGGTTGATTAGTTGGTTATTACGGCGTCGGATATTATCGATATAAAAAAAATACTAAGTTCTATGAAAAATAATAGGATGGGTAACACCACGGGTCCAAAAGTGCCAGTTTCGATAGTTTTGAGGTATCATTAGACACTACATAGATCATCTTCTCATTGAACATCGGGCATGGGATGTGAGATATGCAACCCGTACTCGGAAGAACCCCCTCTATTAGCAAAGCCATCCCTCCTCATCCAGCCGTAAAAGATAAGCTCCTCGTCTCGTGATCGATGCTCGAGCGAGAGCGACAAGTGTGAACTATACTCTCCATGTCATAGCGGTCACGGGTAATAAAATTTGATCGGGAAATGCTCGATAAATCCACCTCGAATACTCTTCAGGGGAAACTTTTTTGCACGTACGAGAGAGTTGCTGATCACTCTACATCTTTCACGCATCTATCCTACCACTGCCACTTCTCCACGCGACGATCATCAACAGCAGCACAGCGCACTGCGTCCCAAATTAGGTGGCTTTCCCTCAGTACGGCCAACGAGACACCTTCCCTCGTGCACTAGCTGACACACCCTTCCCCTCCAATTCCCCCCACCACGCCCCTCATTCTTATAACTCCCACACCACCACCACCACCACTGCCAGCCGCCTCTCCTCTACCTCCTCCGTCTCACTCCCTCCACAGCCGCCACCTCCACCACCGGAGATGCGGTGCCTGCTCGACCTACTCTCTCCCCTCCTTCCCAGCAGGTTATTAGTTCATTAACTGAAAACTGTGTTCTTGGAGTTGGACTACAGTGACGCTGGCATTTGGTTTTCATCAGGTGGGTCGGGTCTGGGCTTTCCTGCGGCTGGCGATCGCCCGAGGACGGGAGCCAGGCAGTAAGTGGCAATCAGGGCGGCGGAGGCAGCGGCAGCAGCAATCGCTATGCGAATAATAGTATCTACGGTGACAGCCCAGTCTCGAACGCAGCGGCGACCGAGTGCTACGCATGCACACAACCGGGAGTCCCGGCGTTCCACTCCACTACCTGCCACAGTGCCCACCAGCTGCCAGAATGGGAGGCCTCGGCGGGGTCGTCCCTCTTCCCTGTCCAAGCCTGGCGCAAACCCACCAAGGGGGCCCGCAGCCGACCCAATACAGGATCGTCCAAGCCCCGACCTTTTCTCCCTGTCTTGGATCCACGTAGCAAGCAGGTTGGTCGTTTATCAATTCGAGCTCTATAAACTACCACTCAAAGCTCTAAGAAATTATTTGAAAATATTTAAGCGAGAAGCCAATCAAAGAATTTCTGAGTTTATCTTTTAGAATTATAATTTTTATTTCTTTCCATTCCCCTGTTTCAAGAAAACAAAGGAGGGTTTTTTTTTTCCTATGGATCATGACAAATTAAAAACATTTTTATTTTATGTCAAAAAAAAGATGTTCATGCAGAAAAATCTTGTCTCTTTTCACAATTGTGCCCCTCACCGCTTGATCGGTAGAACAACTTATCAGTCAATAAAATTCAAAGATGGTTAGGCAATATCTCATCATCCCAGCCATAAGTCTTCAATTTAATAACTAATTTATTAGTTTCTCCATGATTATTAGTGTTTAATAGCTACAAATATGTTTACCTTTAACTTGATTAATTGGTATCAGTTCATAGTATACAACTCCATCGTACGAGAGAACTTTGTGCGTGTAACTATTGTACAGAGAGATGTGCAAAACATATGTTATACACAGAAATCAGTGGCGGACCGGACAAAATGAATCCCGGTGGATTTGGCAGGTACAGAGGTGGAACCGGGGGCTGCTGCTGGCGCGCGGCATGGCACTGGCCGTCGACCCGCTCTTCTTCTACGTGCTGTCCATTGCCGGGCGGGGACCACCGGGGGAAGTTGCCGCCGTGGGCCGGGCCCCCTGCCTCTATATGGACGGTGGGCTGGCGGTGATCGTGACGGTGGTGAGGACGTGCTTGGACGCGGCACACGTCATGCACATGTGGCTCCAGTTCAGGCTGGCTTACGTGTCGAGGGAGTCGCTGGTGGTCGGCTGCGGGAAGCTCGTGTGGGACCCGCGGGCCATCTCCCACCGCTACGCCCGCTCCTTCAAGGGCCTCTGGTTTGATCTCTTCGTCATTCTCCCGATCCCACAGGTACTTATTACTGTTTTTATTCTCTCTTTATTCTTAATCTTTTTTGGGTGGACACTTTTTTTAATTTAATTTAAACTATAAAATGAAAGCATTTCTCATTCTTTTCCCACTTTTTTTTATTACAGAAGGTGATTATAAATATAAAATAAGATAGAAAAAATAAAAAATAAAGAGATATGTAAAGTTTTATTATTATGAGAATCAGATATAAATTTTTTAATTATTAAATTGAGAGTAATATCACTATATCAAACTACTTTTCTCACCTTATCCCATTTTTGAATATCGTAGAAGGAACCCTAAAAATTGACATTAACACTAACACAACTGAATAAAAAAAAAGTTGGCGTACTTGAACGAGCCAGCCTATATTGAAGGCTCATAATACCATAGTTTAAAAACCGGATCGGGCTGGCTGGTTCGACCAGTTCAACCGGAAACAGACCACTTACCTGATCCGATTCCTCTAAAAAAATCAATTGCACTTTCAATGAAATTAATCCAGGTTGAACCGACCGGTTAACCCAATTAAACCAGTAAAAAACTAGCTGACTTAAAATTAAAAATAAACAAAATAAAAATATATTATAATGTGCGTATTTTATTTTAATATACTTATATTTATATTTTATATTAAACTTTTATTTAATATAATAGTTATATTAATTATTTTATTATAAATAATATTCAAATTATGATATTATATATATTTATTAGTAATATTATATTATTAATATTATTTATTAAATATATTATTCGACCTATTAAATTCCCAGTTCGACCCGTGAATCTATATTTACACCGGTTCCCAATCCATCTAGTTTTAAAAACGATGTATAATACACCTAAATTTTGTCTTTTTCCCAATGAAATTGTCATCTAAAATCCCTAAATTTCCAAAGCCAAAAGTCATTTTGCTAATCTTTCAAAACTCAGAATTTAGGTTGCTCAGGATTACTCACTGAAGAAGGAACACAGCCCAATTAACTGGGGTGTTCATGCACACAATCAAGAAGCGGCTTATTATATGTCAAGAAGCGTTTATTGATTCCGGTCAAATGCCACATCATCATTTTAATGCAAAATATTATAACATGTCATTGTCATATTAATATTTTGATAGCATTATCTTGTACACGTCAATACGATTTAACAATTCGTTCCAATGCGATTTGAATAAGTTATTGAAATAACTTTTAGTACTAAAAAAAGTATTTAAAATTTTTATTATTTAACTTTCAAAAATCAAATAAGTTTATAATTCCTGTTATTGTGTTTTCCTCTATTTTTATTTTATCATAGACAAGAAAAGTGATATGATGGTACAACCATAATGGCTCGAGCCTGTCCCACACACCCAACAAGTGTCCGCGTCAACCCTTTCACCCGCATATATTATCCTTTTGCTTATTCTTTGCTGCTACTCTTTGCTGATGGAAACATGAGTATGAGCTTTAAGCTCAAAGCGGGTTCTGATTCTGAGATGGAAGTGACACACTAAATGCTGATAATGTCAACTACTCCAAGGTTTGGCCTTATTGCTAATTGAAGACATGCCTTTTTATTATGTGCTACAATTATAGTCCATTGGCTCCATGCCGGATAGATATTACCTCAAACTGGAAGCATCTATTTGCCATCTGAACTGTCATGTTCTCCCATAATCAGAACTGCCTTGAATGAGCCTAACCATTCCGACACTTATCTTTGGGGTGACAAATAGCTTGTATCTCAATCTATAATAGCATGACCAAGAACATGATAACTCCATCTCATGAGCATTTAGTCGATATTCATAAACAAGCTGCACTCATCCTTGTGATTAGATCAATCATATGTGTTGCATATGTAATGAAAATTGGGTGAATGGGTACCCTTCTTGCTATACAGTCTTTTTCTCATTGGGGAGGTGTAATGAATGTCTATGATCGGGGGTTGATAAAACGGGTGGGCGCAAGAAACATCACTATGGAAATCAGGCCCAAAACCTATTCATCTTGATCAAGTGCGGACACTACGGCACTGGACCCATTTCTTGTCATTGAATTCAGTTAGTTTCATCTTCACTTTCTTTTATGGCAACCAGCTTTGGACTTACTCAAGCCGTGGCAGCTCCGATACATATTCTTGCCTATGTATAGGACTGTGATTAGTCAGTATCATGTTAGTTAATTAAGTCTTATAATCTAGAGATGGTGAGCAGCTTCGAAACGATCCTTGAGTTGGTTGATGATCGAGAAATAACTACTAAGTGGTAGTTAGAGTATTAAGTCACGTAGGTTAGTGAGAGGTCCTTGTATATAGTTGTCGATGCTCAGGCAGAGTCAAAACTTTTGATGTAAACATCTGAATCTAACATCTACTGGAAAAGTTACCGAAGCTTGACAAAGGGCTATTGGATGGACAGTTCATTGGATCATATCACCATCGAGAATGGATGAGAATTGAATCGTATATAGGATTCCTGATCTTACTTCTTTGGTTTGCCTTAATTTGTTCTTGGATTTCTTTTCCTTCTCCAATAGTTAAGACTACAAGGATATATTATCTAACATGACAGCTAAGATCATAAATTCTTCTCGTGTGCAATTCAACAACGTAAGAGGAGATTGGAGAGAGATCTGATAAGATGTCAGTTTGCCCATGTCGTATATGCAGGTAGTGGTGTGGTTGATATTACCGAAACTAGCAAAGGAAGAGCAGGTTAAGCTGATAATGCCACTGCTTCTGGTGGCAATCCTGTTCCAGTTCCTCCCCAAGGTTTACCACAGCATATGCTTGATGCGGCGAATGCGGAAAGTCACTGGCTACATCTTTGGATCCATCTGGTGGGGATTCGGCCTGAATCTCCTCGCATATTTCATCGCATCTCATGTATGAATCCTACCATGATCCTCTCCATTTAAATGGCAAATCATGTTTTCAAGTGTTTTAGCCGGTGTTGCATTCATTATAGCATCCACCAATCACACAACCACAGGATTTTTGTACAACTTGCATCGCGCGCTGTAGCACAAACTTGCTGGTTTCTGATCATGTTTTATCAATCAATCCCAGGTCGCAGGAGCATGTTGGTATGTCCTTGCTGTCCAACGTGTTTTGTCGTGTGTCCAGCGGCAGTGTGCTTTGAGTCCGAAGTGTGACAAGGCTCCTTCATGCTCGGATCTGGCCTGCTACCAGTTTAGGTTCCCAAGCACCGAGCAGAATAGCTCGTGCATTGGAAAGCCAGCAATGGGCAAAATCCCTAGGTGCTTGGATGAAAATGGGATGAACAACTTTGGGATCTACTCTGAAGCGCTTCCAGTCATTTCGAGCAATTCTCTTTCCGTGAGGATCCTCTATCCCATATTCTGGGGCTTGTTGAATCTCAGGTAATAATGATAACCATCGAATTATCCATCCATATTTCGGTACTTGGTGTCCCTTTTGTTATTGTCCAATCTGTGGTGCTCTTAACCTGTAGCTTGGGCCATATATAACCCTGTTATCGGATTCAAACAATTTAGGAAATATCAATGTGATTGTGCAGTTCAAAAATCTTTACAATGGGTCGGTATTTAGTTGGAACATTTTGCTTGATATTTGTGCTGAAACTGTGTTGTCAGTTCCTTTGCAAATGAACTTGCACCCACAAGTGAAGTGCTGGAGGTGTTCTTCAGCATCAGCATCGTCCTCAGTGGCTTAATGCTCTTCACCTTGCTAGTCGGAAATATTCAGGTACCTATCAAACGTAGCTGCCCGGAACCAGCCCCTTTTCTCTGTGTATGCTGCTCATGAAACATAAATATGAGAAAATCAACCCATTTTTTTCTAGTACTATCTATGAATTTGCATTTTCCATTTCCAATTCCTCCCCATTCCGACCCTGATTCCAGTGATGGAATAAAATGGGGCTATCGGAGTGAAAGAATGCCCAGTAATCGGAATTCTTATTCTTCTGTCTAGGTGTTTCTGCATGCGGTGATGGTGAAGAAGAAGAAGATGCAGCTGAGGTTAAGGGACATAGAATGGTGGATGAGGAGGAGGCAATTGCCTTCTCACCTGAGGCAAAGGGTCTACCACTTTGAACACCAGAGATTGGCGGCACTTGGCGGTGAAGACGAGATGGAACTGATCAAGGACCTGCCGGACGGCCTCCGGAGAGACATCAAGCGGTATCTCTGCCTCGATCTGATAAGGAAGGTCTCATATTATTGCTGCAGATCCACCTATTCGTTACAAGTTTGATCCATTATGTAGGTAATAATAGCTTGATTTGGATCGATAGGTGCCCCTATTTCACGACTTAGACGATCTCATTCTCGACAACATTTGCGACCGGGTCCAACCCCTTCTCTACTCCAAGGATGAAAAGGTCTGGGAAACCGATCCTCATAGTATTATTGCTTCCCTTTCTGCTGTTGTACTCGGTTAAAACTCTTTCCATCTTCTTCCCTATGGATCGTAGATAATCAGGGAAGGCGATCCAGTGCACAAGATGGTGTTCATTGTGAAGGGGCTCGTGCGGCGGGATCAGAACCTCAGCAAGGGCAGCATGGCCTCAAACGTGCTCGAGTCCGGCAGCTTCCTTGGGGATGAGCTCCTCTCATGGTCCATCCGCCGTGGCTCGTCCACCGACCGGCTGCCCGCCTCATCTGCCACCTTCGTGTGCATGCAGATGACCGAGGCATTCGGGCTCGAGGCAGGGGACCTCCGCTACATCACAGAGCATTTCCGGTACAGGTTCACCCATGAGAGTCTCAAGCGCACCGCCAGGTACTACTCGTCCAACTGGCGGACTTGGGCGGCGGTGAACATACAGTTCTCCTGGCGGCGGCACAAGATGAGGACCCGAGGCCACGGAAGTACCACACTAACCAACAACCAGGCCGAGATCAACGGAGGGAGCGAAAGGATGCTCAGGAGATATGCCATAATGTTCATGTCTCTTAGGCCCCACGACCACCTTGAGTGACCGACGCACAAAGAGCACGATTTTCTGGCAGTCTCTTTTCACGCGACGCAGAATCACTACTGCAATTGGACGAGACCTCACGCATGTCTGGTCATTTTGTACCCAGTAAAGCAATATTGCCCCCTAATTTACCGATTAAACCCAATAAACTCCTATCCTCAAGTAAATTTCGGTTTTTCGGTTGGGAGTCTATTATTCTCGAGCTTAAAAATGTATCGTGAACCCTTCAATACAGATAAACTCATGTATAATGGTCTCACAGGAGACAAGGCGTGTATACCTATGGTCTCATCGACTATTCCACTAGAGCTAATGTTGGATGATTTTTTTGCTCTATAGTTATCATTATATAATAAGATGTGAAAGTATAAAGAGCCAATTCAAGTTTGAATTGCCAATACTAGTTGATTAAGATGGTTCAATATCTCTTCCCCTTAAATAAGATTTTCGGATTGAATCTTGCCAATGTTGGATTAATTAGAGTCTAATTATTCCTAAATAATGCATAGAGAAGGGGGGTTGGTGCTGAGACAGTTGAACCTCAAAAAAAAAAACTTGAGGATTTAGATTCTGATATGCATCACTTCTAACATTTCTCCTTTCATGTTTCTGTCAAAATTACGAATATTCTTTATAAATATATATATATATATATATATTGCATGACACGCACAGCATCCTATGTCCCTCGTACATAAGTATGTATAACTTTTTTTTATCAATAAGTCGGACATAAGGTTTAGGTATACCTACGAGACATTCAATCATAATCGAAAATAATAAGGCACGGGTTTATTAAGCCTCAGTGGGCCTAATGCTCCCTTGACTAAAATCAAGCATGGGCTAGACTAAGGAAGTCGAAAGACCAGAGGCATTGATGGGCATGATTCTACTATGTGATGTCAAATGGCAGCCGTGCAAGGGTCGAGAAAATTGCAGTAAATGATGAGATGACCCGTTAAATACGGGGTTTAAGAGGATTGATTTTATCTTTAATGCACAAATTTTACTATTCCTTCCTCATCATGTCATCCCTAATCGAGCCATCCACGGTTGAATTCTTCTCGGAATTGCAGCAGGGTCTCCTAGACAGCTAGCTAACGGCAAGCAACCTTGTTCCCATGTCTCACGTTTCAGAAATGTAGTAGTGAATTACTGCATCATCGATATTGACCAAGACACCGACACACACTAGATGGAATCCGTGGAATATATATATATATATATATATATAGATTGGGCCAGGAGCAAGTAGAGGATGGACCATATGTTGTTGGGTTTACATAAATGAATTGCCCACTATCTGTTGTGGGGTCAGCCTCCATCAACCCAGACAGAGGAACTCTTCAACCAACTTTGTGTTGAAATTTCAGTGTCAACGCATGTGGGTCTGATGTGAATGCACGATCAGGCAATGATTCTATAACTGGTAGGGTTTCATCTGGTGGCCCAACACACACCATTGAGAAGGACACGCCAGAGATGAGAAGTGAGGAGAATCCGATGTCTATCCTTTCTCGCTAATGTCGATTGTATTTTCGAGTTATAAGGAGGCCGATGAGCACGGTCCTAAGTGCAGGGAAAAGAAGAATTGAAGGGCACCAGAAGTTTTAAGGTCAATACAGTAAATGATTACTCCTGTTTATATCGACAGATCTGAACAATTGGCCTTTCAAATTCAATCATATCATAATCTCGTGAGAACCACAGGATCACAGATTTTTACTTGTTAGGTCGGATCCATTAAAATCTTCTCTTGAATATAAATTTTGCTTTGCGTACGAAAAGGGGGAAATCATGAGGTTATCTTCGGCACAAATTAATTAGGGAACGGTGATCAGCTGCATGCACAGTACATGCAAAAGATTGGCTGACCAGTTTCTTGTCCGGTTCATCCTTGGACAAGTCCAATGTCTGCTGCTCTGAAACTTCAAATCTGTCGACCCAGAAAGGCAAGATTTTCACCGTCCAATTATTTCATAGAAAAGCCAGCTGACCATGCAGAAATCATTATGAAATGTAAACAATATTGGAGGATTAGTTGATTAACGTCGCGAATTTTGCAAGAACAATGATATTTATTGACATTTCCTTTACATAGTGCCGGTGATCGGCACAAATTACCGGATAGCTCGCCATCGAAAGGTCCCGACTTTGATTCCCGTCAACATCAGACTTAGACGGATCGCGACATGTTGTTTACGCGCCTCCAACAATGGAAATGGCCATTGCAAATGTAAGAAAAAAGTCATAATGTCGAGCTTTAACCTTATGAACGGAGTACAAGTATACCTTCAAAAAATTTTACTATTTAATAGATTAATGTAAATTTAAACTAATATTAATTGAAATTTGAATATTATAAAGGACACCAGCTCTTTAAACAGTAATGGTGGAAAAGACCAAAGATGACATGTGCTGTCTGGGAATAAAACCTATATTTGTACTAGAAAATAAATAAATAAATAAATAAATACTTTTTTTAATGATACGAATAGCCACTAAGACATTCATTAGCTTATGCAAAAACAATAAATGATGAATTTCGTAATAATAACTGCGATGGACGCAGGATGGGAAGGGCCAATTTTGATGGAAGAGAAGGCGACTGTATTGAGAGAAATAATACAATTCTGTTTTTAATATTAAAAGTATAAATGAACCCACAAAAATAAATAAATAATGAATTTGTCCAGCCACTATGACATTTTATACGTACTTTTAACTTGTGCATACTTGACTAAAAAAAGGGTAAATCTTTTGATATTCGACCAGATATTGTTGCAAATTTCTTTATAATGCTTTTAACTAAACAAATTGATAAAATTATCATAAATTTACTCTATCATATTTTTCATTAAGTACTAACGTGACATACTAGTACATATATATATATATATAGATACCATAGTTTTAAAAACCACTCACCTAGTCCGGTTCCTATAAAAAAAACTCAATTGCACTTTCAATAAGGTCAACTTCAGTTAAATTGGTTAGTTCTCGGTCCGACCGATGAACTCAATTGAATTAGTGAAAAAATCGGTCGACTTAAAATTAAAAAAAAAATAAAATTCTATTATAGTATACATATTTTATTTTATTACACTGTTAAATTTTTGTTTAATATAATAATTATATTAATAATTTTTATTATAAATCGTATTTAAATTATGATATTATGTAAATTTATTAATAATATTATTTATTAAATATACGGTTTGACCCATCAAATCCTCGTCCGACCCATAAACCCATATTTATACCAATTTTCTATCCGGTCTGGTTTTAAACACATTATCTTTATGCCATGTGGGTGCTAACATAACATAACATGCATGATGACATAATATCTATGTCAGCGAATCACACCATCATTTAATGCAAAATTTGACAAAATAAGAATTTGTGATATTTGATGTAAAAAAAGAAAAAGAAAAAGTGTTGGTGATATTTTCATGAAAATTTGGTGTGATTAGGGAGGAAGAAAAACGACATCGAAATATGCGTCGCCAACTTTGAGGAATATTTAATAATATTGATAACAGGAACATAAAAATAATATTTAAAATTAATATTACAATATTTTATACCGGTTGCAGTAAAATATTGTAATATTAATTTCCGATTTAATTATCTAATTTAACTGAACTTATAGTTAAATTGACTAAATTAAAAATTATTTTTTAAAAAAAATATCATCAACCATATTATTTATATAAAAATATATTAATATTTTATTTATTTTTAAAATATTCAACTTAAATTTATATTTTTTTTATTAAACTTACTTGATATATTATCATTTTAAATGTTAAATTTATGTTCAATATAATATATTTTAAATTGTAATCATTAATCATATATTATTATAATTATTTATTAAATGAGCTGTTAGATGCATAGACCTATATATTGATAAGTTTTCAGTTCAATATGAATTTACAAACTATAATTACAAGTTTTACCGAAAAAGGTTGTAACGCAGTTCAAAAATTTGCGATCCAAAATTAACACTCTTTTAAAAGAGGGTTCAATAACACTTTAAAGGGTTGAAAATTGTTCATATCTCTACCGGACCGTACAGTCGTTGTATCGGAAAAAGCCCCCGATTAATTATGCAGCTGGTGGCGCGTGACATGGTGATATCATGTGGAATGTACGGGCCCACATACCGTTGAAGTACAAAAGAAATACCTTAGGATAATACGTGGATAGATAAAATAAATAAATAAATAAAACCTAAGTGCCGGATTGTCATGTCACTGGAGCGAGCGCGAGTGTAACGAAGGGTGCGAGATTCATGCATTTCAAATAAAGAGTACACGTAGACATGGCGGAAAATTGTCCGACAAATCAGGGATTTCTTCCTTTTTATCTAAAATATGTATAAATTTTAATATTAGTATAAATATACATTGCATTCACCCGTTATTCTCACAAAGTGTCACAAATGCCGGTGGAGTTAAATTTTCCCACCAAACATATCCATGTAAGCACACGCATTCAACATGTAACAATTTATATAGGATTTCAGGTACGAAAAATGTACTAAATTATTGCCGTCACGTCAATAATAGACAAAATTTCTTATGGCAGTTAACATAAGTGCTATTTGGTGAATAAACCAACCATTAAATCTTATATCCAAGTGAAAAATATTAAAGAGTTGTGAATATTTTAAAATAATTTTAAAAATATTGTATTTTTTCAAAAAGTTTATCTCGATAAAAAAACAATTAGTTTTGATTACTTTGGCTTGTTCGTGGTAAATTCTTGTTCTTGATAGGAACACAATCGATCACCCTCTTTTTTTTTCATGCTCGCTCTTAATCTTTCTGTTATCGGTAATGAGTTAAAACTGTGGATGGACAACAACTTCACTAAACCTTCAAACCCCACCACCCCCCCCCCCCCACGTTGGGACCAGTGAGGTCAATAATTTACACTAGAGATGTTAATGACTTGTAATAAGGTTGGAACTGAACTGTCCAAATCTAGAACCAGCTTAGACCGCTCATAACCTGATCCATAACCGTTCTTAATGGATTTGGGGTGGTTACGGGCCTGTTCATAAGTATGGACCAGTTGAACCGTAACTAGCCCGGACCATTACTCTGCTAAACCGGCTCAGACTGTCAAAAATCCTACAAATTAATGGTACTCTAAAAAATCCTACAAATTAACGGTCAAATTTTGTCATGTCAATTTAAATTTTAAAAAAATTAAAATAATGGATGGTTCACAGGTCAAACCAGCTTGCTTATAAACCGTTCCAAGCCGATTCATATTTACCTAAACTGGGACCCGTAATCGGACTAACAGGCTGAACCGTAACTTGATCAAGCAGTTTCATACCCATTTGAACCGGCCCAAACTGCCAAAAATCCTGTAAATCAACGGTCAGATCTTGTCATATCAATTTAAAATTTAAAAAAAATTAAAAAGATGAATAGTTTACGGGCCAAACAAGCTCGAACATTAATTGGCTCATTTATAAATGGTTCCAGGCCAGTTCATATTTGTACGAACTATGACCTAACCAAACTAATGGGCTGAACCGTAATTGGGTCAAACGGTTTCAAGGCCGTTTTAAATTGACCTGGATTGTACTTTTAACAATACTAATATATATATATATAGAATGTTCGTTCCATGGGATTAAGTAAAAGATTTTATCTTACTAATGTCATCAAGTAAAAAAAACAGAGAAATTTAATAGTAAAATACTTAATTACATCTCAATCAATCCCATTCCATATGGCTCAAGCGTGCCAAATTAGTAAATCATCAATCAAATAATCATTTAATGAACTAATATGATTTACAATTTATTTAATTTTTGAAGCAACAGTTATCTAAATAATTTTTTTATAGTTTTTAGAATTTTTAGAATTTTATATTTTTAGAGGCTTTTTTCAAAATATATGATTTTTGCTAATTTATGCCCAAAATTAATGTTGTGTGCTTTTAATTCTAAATAAAGAGGAAGGCCATTTAAGGCGATGAAAAAAATTAAATGTTTATTTATTAATGACAAAATTGAGATTTACATAGTAAATAATTATTATTTAACCTATACCCTTACATTCTAATTTCATTACTGCATGCTAAATAAGTGTTTACCCTCAATCAAGACCTATTTAATTTCACATCATATTTATGTTGAGTTACTGTATCGTAACAAATATTGTCAACGTCAAACATAGATAAAATGTGATTGATGGGTGATTATTTCTCATAAATAAAATATAAAATTTAAATTTTATTGTGATAAAATTTCATACTTATTTAAGATTTTATTAAAAAAAATACAGAAGAGGAGAGAAAGGAAGGAGAGAGAGGGGGGAACTGCAAGAAAAGTCTCTCTCTCTCTCTTCCTTCGTCGCTTAGGATTCGCTAACAGACGCGTTGCCGCAGAGAAGAGGACTACCAAAGAGTTGCTTGCACGATCTCAGAAGCAAGGCCGGAAAGATTCAATTCTCCTTTTACTTTTCATTCTCATTCTTCAAATTCTCATTGAATAATATTACTCCGGAAGGGCGGGCCCCTTGGACCTCCACCGGGCCTTCCTCTTGCTTCTCGGTTAAGGCTGCTGCTAAGTGGCGAGGGAGCCGCGACGGAAGAAGGGTACGTCCCGATAATTCTCCTGCTGAATCGATTTTCCTATGCAGACTCTGCATGGGTTCTCGTTCTTTGCCTGATTCCGTCGTCGGGTCCGCTTAAAGTTTGCGTCTTTCGTGAGTATCGGTCGTGTCCTCTGTTCCGTTGATATTTGTGGCGCGTTTCTTGTGCATTTCCTTTGACTATATGATCTGGGAATCGGAATTTCCGTGTTTTTTGTTTGAAGTTGAAATTTGTGATCGGTTGTTCAGTTGAGTTTATAAAACCGCGGCCGTTGAATACCGAATGTAATTCGTTGATCAGAAATTTGTCTCTGATTCATGGTATTTGTGCTGTGACTCATCTGTCTCTGTTCCTTTATGATCAGTATATTGTTACGAAATTCGGTTCAGAGAGGGAATTTTTAAGGATCGCATAGCGATTATTATTGTCCTGTTGTAACTCTCGGGAACGTTCATTTTGCAATTCCTTTAGTTCTTTTTTTATTTAGATATATATACATAGGTTTTTAGTTCTGCTTTTGTGTAACATTAATCCGAGATTTCAGATTTGGCATCATTCCGTCTCCTGGACTTGTTTGTTGTTCTCTGATGCTGATGCATGTATGTGTTCTTCAGCCCGTTGACGCAAATTCAGCACTTCTTCCGTTCGCTGTATTTGCCATCTCATCTATGGCTGAGGAACATGGAAATCCGCCTGTCAAACTGGAGCGAATAAGACGGGAAACTGTCAATCCAAGAAGGAACTCAATTGGCCCATCAACTTTGGGACGGAACTATCTCAGAGCTTCAACTGGCTCCTGCCATGATTTTTGCAAGTTTGGGAAGGTGCACTCTTGCGAACCAAAGGGTAGAAATCCCCTGCGCAGGAAGCCCATCAAAAAGCCAACTGAGGATGAAATTCTAGTAAAGAGCGCAGTTTTCCCCGAAAGGAAGAAGAACCCTCCTGTAAGTCGGCCCAGATCATCTCCTGATTCTCAAATTCCTGTGCGCGTTTCTCCTGATGTTCTAGGACAGAAGGAACATAATTCAGATAGGCGAAATCCAGTGAGAGTTGATCTTGGAGCAGAGAAGAAGATGAATCCTGCAGCGACGATCAAGCCCTCACTCAAAATGAGTACTCTTACACCAGTTGGTAAAAAATCCATGAAGATTGATCTCTTTTCAAGAAATGGGACCTCGAAACAAAGCCTGTCAACCAGTGAGACCTCAAAACAAGTCTGGAAAACCGGTGAGAACTCAAAGCAAGTCTGGAAAACCGGTGAGACCTCAAAGCAAGTCCGGAGAACCGGTGAGACCTCAAAGCAAGTCCGGAGAACCGGTGAGACCTCAAAGCAAGTCCGGAGAACCGGTGAGACCTCAAAGCAAGTCCGGAAACTCGGTGAGACCTCAAAGCAAGTCCGGAAAATCGGTGAGACCTCAAAACAAGTCCGGAAAACCAATGAGACCTTAACAGGGGCCCTGCCAAAAGTGAAAGAGATGAGACTATCAGGGAGCGTCATGGCGCCTTTGAAGTCAACTTCTTTGTCCATCAGGCGATTATCCTCGTCCAATTCCTCCTCTCTAATTAGACTCCAAAAGAGGGGTGAGATGAAGCCACCGGAGAATACAGGGATCCACAAAGTAGTGACAAAGAATCTATATGTTTCATCCAGTGCCTCCCCACCCTCAAAGCCATTCATCAGCGAACAAGTTGCAGTCAATAATCTCCCCAATACAACAGTGGTAAAGCGAAAAACCCTTAATGGAGCATCCCCTATGAAGAGAAAAGATGAAGTTAAGGATGTCGAGGTAGCAATTTCAAGCAACAGAGAAGAAACCACTGGGACAACTTTGTACATTGTGAATATGGAGGAAAGCCCTGATGTGGAAGAAACGGAGAGTGAAATCTCCAAACCAGTCGATGATGAGAGTATTGACGAAAGTATTATCACCAACTCAGAAGAAATGGAGAGCAAACCTTTGGAAGTGGCTGCTGGTGAGTGTATTATGGAGAGTACTATCGTGAATGTAGAAGAAATGGAGAGCAAACCTCTAGAAGCAGCTGCTAGTGAGGGTGTTGTTGAGGGTACTATCATGAATGTAGAAGAAACGGAGAGCAAGCCTTTGGAAGCAGCCATTAGTGAGTGTATTGTGGAGAGTAATATCATGAATGTTGGAGAAACTGAAAGCAAAGCCTTGGAATCACTCGCCTTTGAGGGTGTTGCTGAAAGTAATATCATGAATGTTAAAGAAACTGAGAGCAAACTCTTGGAACCAGTCATTGGTAATAGTATTTCCCCGCCTTTACCTGTACCAATAGCCGAGTCTTCATCCTTGTCTCCCTCCGGTTCTCCCCCTCCTCTGGAAGAGGAAGGTCAAACAGAATCTGAGTATAGTGTAAGTGAATGGGAGGATTACTCTGCCTCGGAGAATGAAGAGTCTGATTTAATCCAAGGGAGTGAGGTTTCAGAAGAAGGTGATGGAAAGACTCAGCGCAGAAAGGGTGGGCCTCGTCGTCCTGGGAATGAAGAAGGCTCTAAGCCGAGGAAGCTGCGGTTTAGGAGGGGAAGAACAATGGATGGTCAACATGAGAATGACACTCCAAGGAGGCTTAGGTTCAGGCAAAGAAGGGTACTGGGTGAGAGTCAAAACCTGAATCCTGAGTTTCGAAGGAGTGGTTTGAAGAAGAGGGAGCTGAATGTGGGTGAGAGCAATGATGATGGGACTGACGATGGGTCTGCAAAAGTTGTCCTGAGGCACAGTGACGTTCAGGAGAAGAAAGATGCGAAGGGTCTGTTCAATAATGTGATAGAGGAAACAGCCAGTAAACTTGCGGAGACGAGGAAGAGTAAGGTCAAGGCCTTGGTCGGCGCCTTTGAGACGGTCATCTCTCTGCAGGATGTGAAACCTTCTGCAGACACATAGCTGAGTGCTGGAGAAATAAGAGTTTGGTTTTCTTGCTAACGAGAGAATAAAGCTACAAAATCTGGAAATGAAGCAGCTTGAAGTTTTATTTGACAAACTCATAAAGGTACAGAATTTTGAGGTTTGATTTTTCATCTGGACTTGATGGTCCCGCACTCGATACATTTTGTGGCACTTTGGATTTTCTTTTCATGATATTGTCTGATTAAGTGTTGATAACTGGAGATCTACAGAGGGCAACAGATCTGCGCCTTTCGTTTATGTACATTATACAAAGAGGGAATGGCTTTGCTAACTCTAGCTTTTAAGAGAGTGTAATCTTTCTCTTAATGAGGCAAGGTGGAAATTGAAATGATCGGTTTGTTTCTTGCTGTTTCCCTCTTAATGCTGCATGAACTGGACTTTCAGTTTGGGATTGTTTTCCTGTGATGAAGATCCTCCCTTCCGCAAATAGGATCTGTTTTCCTGTGAAGCTGTTTGTACGAGTTTGTGCTGCATGGATTCTCAGTTTTCGGAAAAAACGGTCTTCATGATCCTCTCTGGTACTGTCTCTTGGATGATCCCACTGGAACGAACATTTGTGGCATACCTGTAAGAACTTTCTTTGTCCGTTCAATAGTTCTTGATTGGAAACTGGACAGCTCTGTGCTCACTGCTTCGCTTCCTCGTAAAATCGGGACCCTATCCTCAATCCCCCTTGAGCCGGCCAGTTCCCACTCTGACCTGCCCTGCTTAGAACTCCGTTTTCACAGATTTAATCTGTGTTGAAGACATACTCTTCGATGAATCTTTTACGCCTGAAACCATTCAACATCCAGGAGAATATCTTTCTTTTTTTTTTTCACCGCACAATATCCCCGTACCAGCCAAAGTGAATTTCGAAACTAATCTAGGGTCGGCCGTAATCTTTAGAAAGATTTTCGTAGACCCTCCCAATTTGGAATTCGATTATTATATTATCCATTTGAGGGTTTAGTGAGAGAATCAATAATCCAACATTAACTTAGTCATCAATTAGAGAATATGAGGTAAATTATATAATGATAGGCCGCATGATTCCTGTGTACCCAACAATAGGCTACCTAAATGCCAGGAATTAGAGAAAGGATGTTTGGTTTAATGATACCGTCATCGGTTTAACGATCGAAAAGTTGTAAATTCGATTTTTACTATACGAATACATGTGCCCTTTTATTAATTTGGTATGTTTATCTAATTAAAATTTAGCGTACGATATTTCACTTGAAGTAAGTTGAAGTAAAAGAATTCATAAATATGCAAGGTTTTTATATCAAATGAAAGTTTATCAAGTTAAGATAATATTGATACAAATGGCATAAACAGAACTGCTTTCTTAAAACCAGTTCCAAATATCCTATCCACTACAACCGGAATTGAAACCAGAACCGGAATTGACCGGTTCCTAATTTTCCAATGCGGAACCTACCAGAATTCTATTAAAACATATCCGGAACCTATCCAATGAGTAGGCCCCAACCGATTCCGGGCTTAACCGGTAACCTGCGCGCAGCCATACCTTGAGTTGTCTAACAACTATATTGCTCCAGCGGGGTGACGGTGACGTCATGAAACAACAGCTCTCAATATATATTGTATAATCTCACCGAGATATTTTTAGATAATTCGGGGCACCAAATATGTGAATTATATCATGCCGATTTTTAGGGAAAAAATGGTGTAGAATTAATTATATTTATTTATAAAAATACGTCGAATAATTTTTTTTTAAAGGAAAAATGTCAAAGCATAGAATATTCAAATTAGTGTGGATTAGGCATATTTTTTAAAACCAAACTGGATCGGGAATCAGTATAATTATGGATTCATGGGTCAGACCGGGATTCAATAGATTAAACCACATATTTAATAAATAATATTATTAATAAATTTACATAATATCTTTGAATATTATTTATAAAAAAATTATTAATACAACCATTATATTAAATAAAAGTTTACCATAAAATATAAATATAAATTTAGTAAAATAAAATAAATACATTATAATACATTTTTTGTTATTTTTATTTTAAAGTGGCAGTTTTTCTACCGATTCAATTGGGTTCACCGGTCATATCAAAAACCGACCAATTCAACCAGAGTTTACTTTTTTGAAAGTACAATTGAATCTTTTATAAGAACCGGACCGAATAAATGGCTAGTTCCCATTGATGGTTAAAACCAGCCCACTCGATCCGGCTTTTAAAACTATGGAATTATGCTTGGTATAAAAGCTATATAAATTTAGTAAGGTTAAATATTAATTAAGAAAATTAATTCAGTCAGACATCCCATTTCCTCTGTCAACGAAGAAAATTTATGATAAAAAAATTTAATACTTTTTGATATATTAAATAGACATGAGTTAGATTAATTAAAATTTCGAATCCAAGCTACTAATTATGGATACTATAGATTGAGGATAGTGATTTTCAAAATAAAGAAAAAGACCCCATATTTTGACTACGATGAATTACGGTTTCGAATCCACAAGGTAGGCTTTTGGAAGAAGAGAATCAAACTTGAGGGTTGTTGCAAATATAAAAAAATATATATAAGGACCTAATTGTCAAGAAAACAAAATTCAGGAGAGAAGGTTAGACCACTTCTCCTTTTTTATGGTAACCACATTAACTAACTGAAAGGGCCATCCTGAGGCTCTCAGCTGGCTCCCTACATGTGCAGACAGCTTCCTGGTACGATTTTACTGTTTTGAGCGACTGCATCGCCTTGGCCATCCTCTGTACATCAACAGGTGGAATAATGAAGAAAATTGACTTTGTTGAATAGCGTGGGATGTCTCATGTGGTTCCTCTCTCTCTCTCTCTCTCTCATTTTGCCAGGAAAAGTTCCAGTTCTAAGCCAATTGACGTTTCAGGTTATGGAGCGAAAAACACAGTAAGGCAGATAAAGAGGGATTGGTCCAGCGGCAACACCCTCAAGCAAGCCAGAACCAAGAGGTCTTTTGATTTTATTCTAGTTAATGGGATTTACAGTATCCTTTTGTCTCCCTATTCCTCCTGTTATCTCCTTTTCACGCTCCTGGACCTCCTTTCTAATATGAAAGAAAGACATAGTACGGCAAGTAACTTGTGCAGAAGATTTAATAAGAAACCAAGCAGCAGTTTCCAGAAATGGAACTGTAAAGATTCGGTCAAGCAACAAATACAACATTGGCATATCTTATACATCGTCTATGACAAGAATAATGGCACAGGCACGTTCATAATTTTGGGTATAGAACCTACAAGCAAAAGAATCATATAGAAAGGATGGAAAAGCAGATGACAAGCTTGGACTCGACAATGGCAGATGGGAGGACTCACCCAAGCAGAAACTGTTGAGCTCACTGAATTTTGTTTCAGACCAATGGCCTCTCCCTAACAGCAACTGTCCACGCCCGAAAAATTATTGAAAAGACCCAAAAAGATTATTCGACTGCGGTTGAGATGGTTCCAACCAAGAAAAAGCAAAGAGGAAAAGGTATTGCCAAGAACAGAAAGATGAGAAAGTGGATGAACCTTAGTGTCACTGCCTCGGCTATGGGGGAAAAAACTGGAATTCACATTACAATGCACATGCATTTGTTCTGCTTTGGTTGGTTTTTGGCTTTCTTCTCTGTTGCATCATAGGAAATGAAAAAACCACTTAATTTAATGATCAGAATAAGAGCTTCAATGGAGGGAAATTTTGCAAGTGAAGAAAGACAAGAAAAGAACAAATAAACAAACAAATATGGAAAGTAGATTTGTTCAGTCTTTTATATTACACGGTTGCCTATTTGTGCAGGCAGCACTCAATGTTTCTACTTGAGTTTCCCTGGCATGTTATCTCACCAACCACCGCCCAATATGCACAGATTAATGGTAAAGTTTGCTTGATTGTGTTATTACTCCAATTCTTTTGCTCTTCATGTCAGAAACTTCAGCCCTCGTTCAGGACCCTCAATCCATTGCACAGGTTCACTAATTGTCATTCTAAATGCCAACCACCACATCCAACACCCCCAAAAATTTTCTTGCAATGGAGTGGAATTTGAACCACACCTTAGCAAAGGTAAATTATCCTGGTTCAACTTACAAGAAAGCACGCCTTTAATGAATCAAGTAGTTATTTATATATGTACTCTTGGCAAAAATTTGTTATCTTACTTAATAAAAAGGATTGTGATATAATGCAACTCTGAGACAACTGAGAGAACATCAGTACCTTTTTCTGAAGGTGGTTGAACAATTACATGCATAGTTGTCACTCCACCAGGGACATCATATAATGGACTTCGGCAATCTGCCACTGTCCGATGATTCTCTAATATTCTTCCAGCGCTTATTAATTTCACATCTTTCACTGTATTAGGTCCGTTCTCTTTGTCTGCATTAGACGAGCACACATTACTAAACCTAGAGACAAAACAAAAGCATCAGCAGCAGATTTGGTCCCTGAATTTTTTACAGAAAAGAATCCCTGCCTCCCTGTTCCAGCATGTAGGAGTTGTCTAGTCCTTTCTTTCAATTTCACTAGAATCAACAGCAAGTTTCTATACTTTTATCAGAGAATACATTTTCTAAAGCCATTTCTTTTCCATGATACCATTCTATTTAAGTAAAGAAAATGAAAAACAGACTCTTCCAAGAAAAGAACAATCAAAGGAAATATGAATTTTCTCATAATTAGAAGAACTACTTTTAGAAGTACAGAGAAAAAGCAGATTTTTATTGCCTTATCATAGTGAAAAATCATTGTGTTAGTAGCTTGTCACTATCTGTCACCATAAAAAGTGGTCATATGAACATAAATTTATATCAGTACATGACCTTCCGGAAATTCACCTTGACATATATATGATGGCTATGAAATTTATATAATCACCAAAATGGACAATTTTTTCCTCAATTATGTTCTCCAATTTGATCTCTCTTATAGGGAAACAGGAAAAAATGCCTCATAGATGTAAAACTAGATGAAGTTTGAGCAATAACAGGTTAATGAACCCAAATGTAAAAGCAAAACCCTAACCTTTGGGCCACTGGGCAAGGATGCTTTCCTTTAAGGTGGCAACACTAGTAGCCACTGGGAAACTTTTGGGACCAATATCAGAGCCATCTGTTAACCGAAACTTGATTTCTAATTGATCCTGAACAGCAGCAGAAGCCATCTTAATGCATCCAAAATGCTGGCGCGATCCTCACGTTTCAAGTCTCAATTGATAGTAATTCCGTCTGATTTGAAAGATCAAGAGAACAATCAGCATTAATTGTTTTGCACCAAAACTTAAACTGAAAACATGTCTCACTTGCAGGTGCCAAAATGCATTATTGAATCTATATAAAGAAGAGAATAATAAGATTGATGCCCAAGTTAGAAAACTTTGGGGGAAAGTCGCATTAGACCACCAACTATTAAAAAAAATGGTTGCATCAGACCACCAAGATGAAACATGTCCCTTTTACCAAAAGAGGGAAAAAAAAACAGCGTGAACAAAAGAGATCATCAGCACATCTTCATATGGTGTTTGCGATAAAAACTAGAGGATATTTCACCAAATCAATCGATCAATAAATACAGGGGAACATTTCTGACTCCGCCGAACGTCCTGAAGAAAGTATACAAACACAAGCTAGAGAACTCCGCAGAGTAAAAACAGATCTTTACCGACAAGAGAAGAAACCCACTGCAAATCACCACACAGGTAATCACGAAACCACACAAAGCGCAATTCTCGCATCTGGGTCAGTCCTAAAACTCCAGAAAGGATAAATCGGAGTCTAATGGAAAAGAGAGATTCAATCTCGTCTTACTTGTGGGATCTTCGGGTGATCTGGGGTCGGCGCAAGCTCCTTTTTAACTTCAACCCAGTTAACTAGAACGTTTTCCTTAGTCCGACGCCAAAATTGAACCTGAAGGTAGGCTAGATTGGGGGTTCCAATTATAAAAGGCGGTCAAATGAGGAGGATGAAAGGAGAAGAAAAATAAATGGGAAAGGAGCAAAAGGGTCGAAGAGATCAATTCATATAATATAATTGACGAAATCTCGCAAGGGACTGAGGCAGTTTCGGTGTAGTCAGTACTCTCCGTGGTCAAGTGGATGGATCGGTTCGACCCTCTTGGCTACTTCCTTCCTTCCCTTCCCACTCTCCTCGTCTACCTCCCCTGTACACGGGAAATCGACGGGTACCCAATCGCCATGTGGTTCCACCGGCAAGTTCATAATTTGGTCCTCAATGAATTTCTTGTGACCCGTTAGTACCTTCCGCGTCACAGTCCGCACGTTACAACTTCTTCTTTTTTTGGGCTAAAGTCCGTCGGTCATCAGTCCATGACTCGCTCTACTAATAAGTACTATTTTTATTTTAAAATTTGAATTTATAATTTTTATCTAAGACAATGACATGTTAAATTGCCTCCACCAATCCGTGAACTCATATTGGTCTCATGCCATCATTCATGAACCTAACCGAACACAAAGTTGAAATTACCATTAGACATGTTAAACGGGTCAGTTTGATCTGGAATCGGCCTATCAAAACTCAAAACCGGTTGGGACACCCTTAAACTAACATTAACTATTATTATTGATTTAAGGGATGATTACAGATCAAGTTCAAAAAATAAATCTGTTGAATTAAAATCGGGTTGACACATTTTTTTTATTAAATCGACTTGAAGTCTTTTAAAAAATCAGCCCAAACTACCAAAAACTGTACAATTAATTCTTTATCGATTCATTTAAAAAAATTAAAAATAGAACTGATTGCGGTTGACAGCTTAAACTAGCCCTAACTGTGAACTAATTCTAAGTCTATTCATGATTTACTAAATCATGATCCGTAACTAGACCAGTCAATTATAATTAAGGGGCCGAATCGTAACTATATCACATGGTTATGGGCCTATTTTTAACTAATCAGGTCCGCTTGCTTAATATCTCTAGTTATCATATTAATATTGGTTATTAAGGTATGCGGATAAGAGTAAAGTTTATTGTAGATGTGAAATTGTCAAAGTTCCAACTTTTTATTGTGTGTTTGGTAAAATTTTTACACAGTGAAATCATTGAGTATAACTAATTATACGGTTATTTTATTTAATATTTATTGAGTTTTAGCATTAATTAAATATACTCATTGAACAAAACCATATTATATTTCAGTCTATATCGTTAGAGATTCTCTCTCTACACTTGACATTACTCATAACCTTACCATTCTTGAATCAAATACCCTTTTATCAAATAAGTGAAGTGTAATCTAATTAAATTCCATGTATTCTTTAATTTACAACAAAACCAGAATAGTACAAAACCAACCCAGGGAGACTCCAGATACCAATAAGGGCAGTAGTTTAGTAGTCCAAAACTAAACTTTTGATGAATAAGATATCCCAAGGAGATTCCAGTTTGCTCAAACTTTAAGATTGTGAAAGTTGGTGTAACAATTCTCAATCAAAAACCCCTTTATCCTTGCTTAGAGTGATGGTAGTAAGAAGACTGATCAACCAAAACTAGTACAGCAAAAAGTTCCAAGAAATTAGTATTGGCCCAACAGAAAAATGACAATTCACCAACAAACCATGATCCATAAATTTACCATACGAATACAAAGCAAAACAATTCGTACAACTTCAAAAGAGTCAAACGAGGCACTAGACAAGGTGAAGATCTCATGCACGATTAAGTGAAAAAGTGGGGGAAAACATGGAAGAAAAGAATTTTATGCACATATCAGTGTTTCTTTTGAATTGTACAAAACAAATACTCAAACGATATGCAACCTAAACAACAGTACCCTGAACGAATGGGATCTGTAACACTGAAAGATTCCTCCATCACCTACTCCTACAAATCACCATTAATTGGTACCAATCAGTAATATAGACGAAAAATGAACTGATCCAAGGGAAAAAGAATTACAATTACAAATGCAAAGATATGGAGCCTCCAGAAAGACCTGCTCGAGCCTTCCTCTTCACCAGAGCTGCATTTCATTCTGTCGATCATGCACCAAACTAACCACTCCTCCTTGCCTCCTTTCGTACTTCAGATTTATTCCCCATACATGTGCTAAGAAAACTCCCACAAGTACCCCGATCCCATCCCGTAGGAAAACAATGACTACCCTCTTTCCCAATCACCAAAAAGAGATGACAGTAAAAGAAATAAATCAATTTTTTCCTATGTTACAAATGAAAAAAATTCGTGCCAATGCCATAGAAGGTGGCCCCACTTCTTCCGTAGTACTTGTTCTTTGGATGACGGTTGGAACTGGACGGTCCAAAAGTTTTTTTCACTAGCTCTTTTCCCTGAAAATCTAGTGCAAGAAAGGTATTCCTGATTTATACGGTGCTGCATTTCTCCATCCTCGAAGCAATTCATTCTACTGTAATAGCTTCTTATAGTCATAACCCGTCTCTACGGCTCTAGGATGTGACAACTTTGAATGAAATCATTGGAGTAGTTGACATACTTTGCCCAGTAAGGCCGAAGATGCTCAAACCCAATCTGCAACCAAGGTTTTGACTGACCATTATAGTGAATAACTGCAGCTTTCTCCACATTCTCAATACTTGTCTTGATCTGATATCCTAGTCCAAGCAAGTGCCAAGATGGGTCAATTGGGTGAACATGACCTTTGAATGCTATCAGAGCGGGCGGTAGAGTTCCAAGCTTCCACATAGTCAGATTAGACTTCAGGTTCTGCCAAAGTTTAATAAATAATTAAATAAAATAAAGCATTTTAAGGAACTACCTTATCCAATAGATGCTGCAGGGGCAAGGGGGAAAATGGTGATGAAAGTCAAGAAATAGGAGGAAGTTTTCCAGCTTGTCATCTTCTCCAAAGAAAAGATGAAGGAGAACAAGGAAATGGAATTATACTAATACCTCCTTTAACCAGAAATGGTAAGTCTCTTTGATATCAGTCTTCCTCCATGCATGGAGATCAAAGACGTTCATCCCATATGCCCATGCGCACTCTTCGGGATCCAGGTGCTTTGCGATAAGTGGGTGGGAGAAGTTGAAGTAGTTTCTGAATCGCTTGGACATCACCCACTCATCCTCACCCCTGCATGTCTCCACAGCCCCATTAACATGACCCTCAAGGTCAACCTCCCAGAGAGGGGACAGGTCCCTTTGAATGACAACATCATCATCCAAGAAGACTACCTTGTCAAGATTCAGGAAGAGCTGCCAAATCCACCATTTAGCAGATGCATATATGCATACAAAAGAAACTTTGGAAAAAAAATCAAATTTCTTAGTAAATAAACATGTGATTGAAGGCAATGCAATGTAACAAAACAAAAGAACAGCTCTAGATACCAGAAATTCTCAATCAACAACAAAGTCTATGTCCTTCAACTATATGAAAATGGGAATTGCAATTCCTTATGTTCCCAATTGTTGTCAAACTAAAAACTCTCACATCACAAATTATTCACTGCTCATACAATCATAGACATGCAACTAATAAACTTTCAAATAACATGTTCCTAGTTTTGCATTCCACATAGACTCCTAACAAATAGATACAGGGTAAAACAGGAAATCCTAAATGTCGCTATTTTCTATTCTGTCACATCCTTCATGAACAAAACTAAATAACATCTTTCAGTAGTGAAATTGGCAAAAGACATCACGAACAATAGATATTAAAAATTCGCATTTATCAAGAAAGAAACCAATTCAATGTTATTTCACAAGTTCCTTGAGGGCATCCTTTAACTTCCTTTTTTGGTTAGTAAATATGCAGTTGGGAACATTCTTTTTCATTAAATATTTAAATCTTTCTTCAGCTAATATTTTTCTTCTATCAAATGCCTTTGGCATGCAATTGGACAGTAACAGGCATACCTCAGGTAGGTAAATTCTAATGTGGTTGAGAAGGGAGATATATTTTGGACTCCTCGCCTGCAATTTGGAGGCAAAAGTCCTTGGAGTAGTAGTGCTAAAGTTTGCACCTGCTACATGATTCCCATGGTAATAGTTCCTAATCCCATAATGATTCTCAACAGCTTCTAGCACAGGAACATTTTCCCTTGTTAACCAATCAAACTGATGAATCCCCTTTACTTCAATAATAGCAGGGGATGGGGGATTCAAGGCAAACCAAGAATGCATCCCTGCATAAGTTTTCTTATCAGTAATTACATGAAAGACTATTTTCTCGGGCTTCAAGGATGACTGGATGGTGGAAGTCACAACAACTGAGGCAGCTAAGATGTTATCTGTTGATAGGATGAAGTGGTAATAGGAGTTATCAGAAAGCAGAGGTAGAAGCTCGGGAGAAGGTAGCTGTTTACGGGCATGGGCATTGGAGGAATATTCATCGGTCAAGCGGAGAGATAGACAGTGGATGCCCTTTGGGACAGAACTGGCAGCAAAGTGCTTATTCATCAGTTCTGCAAATTTGGATTCCCTTATGTCTCTCTCAAATTTATCCATCTGCAAAATGTAGACATAAAAGAGAGGTCACAACCATCTGATCTCAATAAAAAATATAAGAACTATGGCACTTGAATACTGGAACAAAAATAAAAATAAAGGAGTAAAGCTAAGACTCTTCTCTGTAACCAAGCAGAGCCTGCCTCCAATTATGGATCATGCAAGGAACATGTTGTGTAACACCACCGTAAACACTTCAA
The DNA here is from genome assembly GCA_900174645.1 of Sonneratia alba. Taxonomy (NCBI): domain Eukaryota; kingdom Viridiplantae; phylum Streptophyta; class Magnoliopsida; order Myrtales; family Lythraceae; genus Sonneratia; species Sonneratia alba. The sequence continues at coordinate 3,558,868 of FWPY01000024.1, read as the reverse complement.
AAATAGGGAAATAAGCTAATATTAAGCTTCAAAGATGTGTTTTTCCAAGAAAGCGTAAATAGTTTTACTTAAATTGTAAAGAGTGGGGGAAAGAACTAAAGAACAATTGTTAAATTATTCGCACAAAATAAAAAGCAGCAGAAAAACTTTAACTCTTCTCTGTAACAAAGCAGATCCTGCTTCCAGATATGCATTACATAAACTAGAGGTAAGATCTTGAATAATTTCCCGGTGGAAAATCTTCACGGTGCAAAATAAAGATGGAAAAAATCTTCTGGCCAAAACAAGAATATATAAAGAAAACAAGAATCTTTCCCGCACTATTTGTCAAAGAAATTGAGAAATTTTTTCTAAAGTGTAACATACCATGGCTCTTAACATCATAGCAAAAGTCCTCACATCGTACTGGCTGTTCTTCATTTCAGAAACAAGTTGACTATATGAATCAGGCAGATTTAGACCATCTGGGATTTCCATACTGTTAACCTCATTGAGGATCTTGTAGAAGTCTCTTACCATTCTCTATAAAATGAGCAAACCAGCAGAGAATAATATAATTGATTTGTCCACTCTAGCAAACATTTAATTTAATTTAGAAAAGAGAAGATAACTAGGGATAAAATAAAAGATGGAGCTCATTACCCCTGAATCGTCATTCCTACCAAGAAGCCTCGGTCCAAACCGCCTACCTAAACAATCTAAACAAAGAGAAAACCAAAGGCTAGTTCAAGGTAAAAAAAAATGACTGATTTGCACTACATTGAAGTAATAATTCAATGCAAAAGAAAGGTCATAGAGAAACAAACAAGAAAAGAACATATGAACCAAATTGCCACAAACATAAAATTATTAAAAACAAGTTACAACAGACAAAAGCATTGAAGATCCATTATGAAGGAAGAACTCTGGTAATAACATTTTATGGGTCTTGATGGTAGTGATAGAAGAACCCATGAACAATTGCATATGCTCTGCTACAAAAAAAGGGTTTAAACATCACACTAATCATTATGCAGGAAATATAATCTTTCTCCTAGCATAATGAAACCCATTGAGAAGTGCCAAATAAAGGAGCATATAGTAAGCATTATTGCCATGTGAATCCACATATGAAGTATCTGAAACTCATCGAGGGTAAGCATAAATGGCGAAAATAGCTGATTTCCCAAAAGAATGTCAAAGAAAAAGCTTGATCCAAAGACAATAACTTCCGAGTTCAACAGGACAAGCACTGTAGAAAATTAAAACTTAGGGGGGAAAAAAGGCATACTGAACAACAGGTGCAACTGCCAATACAAATCAACTCGAAAGAAACAGCTAGACTGAACCATCTTCTTGATCCAATAGGTGCTCAGAACAACAATAGGATATGGAAGCAACAAAATGAAAAGACTGGTAATATTTGTAAGATAAATGTAACTAACGAATTAAACTAATAGCATAACTCCACAATGCTGATCGGTTACTAACAGGATAAAATAGCCCGACCAATGTCACATCAACAATCTAATTCGAGCAGGGAGATAGCAATGAAAAGCCGGCGGATCGCAGACTAGGACAAGAACAGGACATTTGACGCAACCCAAGGATCAAATCCAACAAAAAAGTACCATTATCGATCAAAAGAAACTACAAGTATTGCAGAAAGAGAATAAAACGAGTACCGAATGAGGAGCACTTGTTGACACCTTCGAGGGTAACGAGAGCGGTAAGGATGAAGACAAAGGGCAACAGAAATGCGAGGATGAGAATGGTGTGGAAGAGGGTTCGGTAGGAGATGTGACGAGCTGCCACCTTGATCTTCATCAAGTCAACAAACCCATTACCATTGTTGCTGCTGCCGCTGCCACTGCTTGATATCGTTATACTTCTCATGCTAGGTGAGAAGTGCAGCTGCATTTCCTTGTTTCAGGCAGCTCCCTCCACCAAGATTTAGCTGCCTCTGCCCAAGATTCAGATGACAACCCCTTCCCAAAAGACCCCCGACAGTACCAAGAACGATGACAGCAGCAGGTTCCGAATGACGACAAAGACGACAGCCCCTGTGGCGATGATCTCTCAATGCTCACCATCAGATTCATTCAGGCCCGATTGGCCCCTGCCCCAGATTCGCAGGACCCAGCTCCCAACCACCCCAACCGACAACGAAAGAGGTACAGCCTCGACGACCCTTGCAGTATTCACCATCAGATTCGGCCCCGAGATTTGATCTCTCGGCCTCCGGCAATGTCAGAATGTCAGCTCCGGCGGTGCGTCTTGAAAGACCGCCTGCGTTACACCGATCGAAGGATGGGATTCTCGCGTTTCAATTGGATTCGTGCACGGTGGAACGGACGCAGGCACGGCTCTAGCTTCCACAATTTCAATCGCCTACAGATCCAGAGAGAGAGAGAGAGAGAGAGGGAGGGAGAGAGGAGATGGTCAGGGAGACGTAAGGGAGGAGAGAGAAAATATGCTGAGTTTTGATGTTTTTTGCAGCTATTTTTTATTTTAATTATTAAGCACTTTTTCCGATAGGATTATCGGGGAGAAAAAAAAAGAGGTATAGAGAGGAGTGTAGTTGAATGGTATAGGGTACTAAGCCGTTAGAAGATACCTTTCAACAAAAAAAGAAGATATATATGTATATGTATATACACACACTTAAATTTATAAAAAAGTTTCACTATAACTTTTTTTTCTCGATTTCACATTTTTATAGTGATGGTGACTTAATATTCAAAAATTCCACTCAAATTCAATCGTCTTTCATACATCCTTTGAAAATACTTGCCGACACGTTTATAGTTAAATATAAAATCTCGAATATCGTATAACAAAGGAAAAAGGGTTGAGATAATATACAATATCAAAAAAATTATCAATTTTTATATTTATCTTAGAATTTATCATTGGTATAATTAATCTTATAATTTATTAACATACAAATAAAAGAAGAATTAAGTAAAAAGGTATAATCCCAGTTATGTTAATTTTTTACTTATCAAATATGATCAAAATGTTATATTCTCATAATTTTAAAAATAAAATAATTTTAGTTATATAAAAGGTTTTTACACTTTGAAGAGAGAAAAAATAAAATAAAAAAGAGAATTTCTTTATTTTAAGTGGATGGTATGAGCTATTATTATTTACTTTCCCTTTCAAGTGGCCCATAGCCTGATGTAACTTCTTAATCCTGGAATAACTAAATTCAATATAAAAATTATTTGGGACTAATTAGTTTACTAATTAATTGAAAAGTTCCAAGAGTCAAAACCGTGTTCAGCCTAGAGAGGGAATCGGCTTAGAGAGAGAGGGGGGGAGGTGAGGGGAGAGAGTTTGACTTTGACCTCAACGCGATCAAGGTCAGAGCTTTTAAACGGGTCGTGCTGGTCGGTAATTGGACCGGAATCAAACCGTCCAAATCCTAAACCGGTCCGAACCGTTTCTAACCTGGCCTGTGATTGTTCTTATTGGATTATAGATGATTACATGTCGGTTCAGAAATATGGACACGTGAATTGTAACCAGTCTGGACTGTTGTTTATTGAATAGTTAAAAACCGGCCCGGATGACCAAAAATCCTGCAAATCAACGATCGGATTTTATCGGGTCAATTTAAAATTTTAAAAATATTTAAACGATTGATGGTTCACAAGCCAAACCTGTCGGGACCGTTAACCTGCCAGTTTATAAACAATTTCAGACCGATTTATATTTGTATTAACTGTGATCCATAATTAAACCGACCCATTAAGTGAATGGGCTAAACCGTAACCGAGTTAAACGATTCCAAACCCATTTTGAACCGGTCAAAACTGCACTTTTAACCATACTAATTAAGGTGCTTAAGGTGGGGGCTGAGTCACTTGGGACTCGGGAGGCTACAATTTAGGTTGTTCCCATGTTTAGAGGATGGCAATTATGGTCAGCTAACTTTTGTATCTATAAATACTATTTTATAACGTAAATTCTTCATATTTTAATATTTGAATACAGTAACTTATTTAATAAAAAATGAAAGTAATTATGAGTGTTCACTAATGTGCAGTATCCCAAGGATGATGATATTCATGTAACATATTATTATATATAATACTTGGACCCTATTATGTATAGAATTAGGTTGTAAAACATTGAGTTCAGATCATGCCTTATTAAATGTAGAAATTGGACTCCTAGGAATCCACGTTATATAACAAAATTTGGGTCCCTTCCTTGAAACGGTGTAGTATTCCTACCAATATATAATTCCTAGAGGCAATATATGTTAATTGCGTGAAAGTAGGATACTCCACATTTGGGGGTCCTAGAGTTTTATAAAACATAATTATTTATCTAAAATAATTTTATATGCTAGATTTTTTTTTTTACTTTTGAACACAATAAATGAGTAAATATACATAATTATTATGTCAAATAAAAATTGATCGAAGTAGAGTGCATTGATATAAACAACATAAGAATTTAAGTTCAAATGAAAAAATTATGAATAACTGAAATTGATTACTCAAAAATTTTTTTATAGCCGATCATGATTCTAGATTCTTTTTATACTTCAACCAAAATAGGTGGATTCTTAAATTTATTATGTAGTACCCTTACATGTTGGAAAATTTATAACCTAATAATTCCAAGATCTACATGTTGAGATCAATGAGAAATTACGGAAATTAACGGAAGTATACCTGAATCCATAATTAGAACTCGTGTGATCAATCAGGTGCGAATCTTCTAGGACTGTACGGAAAACCTTTCAGAGTACATGGGATTCGTTCTATCTCATCTAACTAATTGAATATTAGAATAACCGATTTTATCGTATGTCCCAGAGACCACAACCGTAAATTACACATAAGTGTATTCAGTTTATTAATTTTTAATTTCATTTATCATATAAATTAGAAATTATATTATGATTTTTGTGTATTAATCCATATATCTTACAGATTATATGTTGAACCCTATTTTATAAATCTAATTAGATAACTTAATCGGATTGATTTATTGAATAGCAAAGATACACGATCAATAATACATTGTTGGACCATATATTATCGAATTAAAATTTAACATTACTACTAATATTCCTTGTGTACATATGCATCATCAATACGTATGTAGAATTCCTGTGGTTATCTTAGTTTGGCTTAAATAAACTCGATGACTTTTATTTCATTGTATCCTCAATTAAGTCATCGAAATTATGTGGTTCTATCACAAACAACCATATTTCTCCTCTCTCCTACGTACTACAGCTATCCCTACTCGTCCTACTCCACGCACACTCGACAAACTTGGTATTAGAGCCACCACAACAATGGCTTCAACCAATTCTTTCCAAGCACAAGTGCCCAAGTTGACCAAAGACAACTACCGGATGTGAAGCATACAAACCGAAGCTCCACTTGTTTCTCTTGATGTATGAGACCTTGTGGAGAACGGCTACACGGAAGATGAATCCAATAGAAGATTATGGGTTGTCTTAACCGTCTAGTTGTAAGTGAAGTTTATCCCCATATTCTTGAATTTAGTCAAAGTTAAAGTTTTTAGGTGTCATTAAGAATTTAAAGGTTTTTAGGATAAGACTTTATCTTTTATAATGTTAGTATCCCGATGATCCTATAGGATAGGAGAAGTCACGAGTGAGTCTAAAGTCTTCCAAAGTCCTCTATAAGTATGTAACATGTTAGTTTGATCAATGCAAGTCATGAAAAATCACATACATTCAAGAACAACACTTCTCCTCTCTCACTCCCTACTACGACTACCTCTCGTTTTCCTACTCCATCCACACCCAACAAGAAATCAATGCCTTCGCAACCGATCTTAGGGCAAGCTTGCCGTCTCTGGGTTTGAAGTTGTGCCATGAGGAAGGTAAGAGGGGCAAGAAGGGGTTGGAAGTGAGTCCCCTTGTCGCCGGAGAAACAGTTGGAGGTGCTGTCGAAGAGAAACTATGTAAGAGTTTCGGTGAGGTTTTAGGTGGCGCGAGACAGAATTTTGGGGAACCGATCGATGAAGGGAGGCTTAAAGCTCTATGGGCCGAGATCACAATATCAGAGTATGCCATTAATAAAGCAAAGAAAGTCTCCGATTTTCAAAGTTTCCATCTATCATGAAGATGATGCCTTGCAGAGGATAAAAAGGAGCGGCAGTGCTGAGAACTATGTACGGGAAAGGGGAGATAGACATGGGCATTATTGGAAAACCATAGCATTTCCTATAGTTTTTTTATAATATATTACTACATCACATATTAATCTACTTTCTCTATAATCTTATTTTATCATATAACAAAAATACAACTAACCAAATATTTGTTAAGAGATTTTCTCCTGGGTTATGACTATTTTAAACTGTGATTTTGAGTAATAGTAATGATATTTACCGTTACTATACTAAATTAAATATTTTAAAATAATCGAATAATAATAATTACTATGGTGGTAAATTTGAAAAAAAAATATAGGTATCATGTATTTGGATCAGAAAAAGCATCACAATGAGATGTTGGACCAGGCTGGCGATTTTTGTGGCCCGTAAAATTGTCGTGTTGGTTCAGCTCGAAATTTCTTGTTGTGCTGGCACTGCTGATCCGACCCGTTGATCACGACCCGATTTCCCTAGTCCTCAATAGTAAGTTTCCCTTTAAAGACTTCGATCCAGCAGCGCCACGTGGACGGTCCGAATGGCGGGGAAGCGGTGTAAAATCGGATTGTGGTTGTCGTTTCCCTAAAAATATCTCGCTTTCGGAGCACTTTTCCCAAGCAATTGAATCTCCAACGAACGTTCTCATGGACCACTGCCCTCGTCCACCAATAAGGAAAAGAATACTCGATTTTAATCCCACGTGTCATATTTTCATAGGCTGATACGGCATATTGATATAGTGCCGTTGCAGCAGATTTGCACAAGTGGGCAGACTAACTTCTCGTGATTCGATTGTTCAGTTCGAGCGTGGACTCACCAATGGCGTCTACTGTTGTGAGCGTGCCTCCGAGATAAAGCCTCACTGTCACCTTCACATTCATCTTAAACACGCGCTGAGCGAGTGGGGAGGGAGGGAGAGGGAGAGGGAGAGGGAGCTGTCATGGCGACTTGTCAGTTCCGCGCAGTCTCCGGCAAGGCGGAGAGCTTCGCTCAATGCAATTCTTTGAGCAGTCTCATCAGCTTCCGTTCAAGTTGGGAGATGAAGAGGAAGTTGTTCTGGATGAGAACCGGGAACGGAGGGCCACAGAGAATTAGGAGCTTAAGCGTGAGGAGCGTTTCTAGCGAGCAGAAGCAGAAAGTCGAGGATCCGACCACCGAAGAACAAGGTATGAGTTTGTGAACTCCTCGACTTTCTGTTTTGTCCTCCGGAAGAAGTATGTGCTCAGATTTGGCGTTCTGTTTCTGATCATATCGCCTGCTCTATCTTACACTGTTGCGGCCTTGTTCGGGCTTTGAGTAATCATTTGCAGTGCCCGAGGAACTGCTTGCACAGTTATTTATGTGCGTATAACTGCGTATGGATGTATGATCAGCCTCTACCAACTGTTTATTTGTCAGTGTCATTGCTACTAAGTCTCTCTGCTGTTCGATGGTCTGACCGGTCACTGGCTTTTCTTCATCATCGAGTTTTTACTTTTTCTTGATCTTGTTGCTTCTCAAGAAATGAAAATCAATGCTTGCTTTCTGATGATCTAGTTTACGTTAAGATTTTCATCACAGAATGAGGGGATGTGTTTTCAAATTATAGTACCATGCTCTTGCTCTTGATCCTGCTGTTGATCAGCTTTTTTTTTTTGACAGAGATCTCAGGCACTTTGAGTCCTTTCGCACAAGATGCTGCGTCCATTGCATCTAGTATTAAGTACCATGCAGAGTTCTCCCCTTCGTTTTCCCCTGATCGATTCGAGCTTCCAAAAGCTTTCTTTGCAACTGCACAAAGTGTGCGTGACACACTTATCATAAACTGGAATGCGACCTATGATTACTATAACAAGTTAAATATGAAACAGGCATACTATCTGTCAATGGAATTTCTACAGGTTTGTCACTGGGTGTGCTTTTGGTTTTATAAGGCTTTATTAACTGCAAATAAAAGGAAATCTTCTTTGCATGGATTCACTAATGCAGGGCAGAGCATTGCTAAATGCAATTGGTAACTTAGAGCTTACTGGCGCATATGCAGAGGCTTTGAGCAAACTAGGACTTGCTCTAGAAGATGTGGCTGCTCAGGTGTGACCTCAATGCCACCTAATCCATAATACCGATTTCATGATTTTATGGCTTTCACAACTTGCCTCTTAACTGTTTTTGGGCTACAAAGCACAAGGATGTAGCACACTGGAAGTATCTGACAAAATCTTGCTACTGCAGAGTTGTTTTCATCATATACTGGAGCATAACTTTCCCTAAAACATTCTTTATGGAAATGCCAGGACCTGGCAAACTAAACCAGACTATCCATCCTACATATGAAACATCTCTTCCCTTTTGGTATCTGTGTCAGCTTATCTGACTTTGCCATATTATGTGACTTATTCAGTTGCAATTCATAACTAGATTCTACGTGCTTGAGCAGTGGCTTCCAAGGTGTAATCATATAACAAAATATTTTCCAATAATTTCATGTTCCCATCTTTTTCCTCTTTCTATAAATGTACAAGTTATCCTTGAAATGGCATTTTCTTGCAATTGATGCAAATTCCTGTTCCCTCTGCATATTATCTGCTAATTCGTGCGGCAATATTTTAGGAACATGATGCTGCACTTGGTAATGGGGGTCTTGGTCGGCTTGCCTCTTGCTTCTTGGACTCTTTGGCAACTTTAAATTACCCAGCCTGGGGTTATGGACTCAGATACAAGTACGGTTTGTTTAAGCAAAAGATTACAAAAAATGGTCAGGAAGAAGTTGCTGAAGATTGGCTTGAGGTATATTGATTTTTCCTTTCATGCTTTAGGACGCTTCATCCGGTTATAGGAGTGCAGAGTCTTTTTTTATCCTGTGGCAGCCCATATTTTCTAAGTTCTTATGGATTCTAGATTGCATGCAATATTTGTGGCTACTAGCTAAACCTGCCATACTGGGAGTTACACTTTACCTTCAATGTTGCTGGCATAGGGCACCCAAACTAGATAATTAATTTTTTACTTCAGTACGATGTTGAAGAGACCATACTGGCCTTAGTGATACTCCTAACAATCTACTTGTCAGGTTATTAGACCTCTTTCTATTCTGTCTCCAGATTTTGTGTTTTAATAATTATATTTCCTCTTGTAGATGGGCAATCCCTGGGAAATTGTGAGAAATGATATCTCATATCCTATAAAATTCTTCGGCAAGGTTGTCTCTGGACCAGATGGTAAAAAACAATGGATTGGTGGAGAGGACATAAAGGCAATTGCTCATGATGTTCCAATTCCTGGATATAAAACTAGAACTACCATCAATCTGCGGCTCTGGTCAACTAAAGTTCCATCTGAGGATTTTGATTTATCTTCTTTCAATGTTGGAGAGCACACCAGAGGTAATGAGGTGCTAGCAAATGCTGAAAAGGTAAAGCTCTTTATTCTTGGATATCTTGTCTAGCTACTTCTTGGCCTACAAAATATCTTCTATAGCAGCTCCTGTTGCTTATGAATGCTCAAGAGGCATAAGCAATAACGCTTTTTCTTTTCTATGATATCAGATTTGCTATATACTCTACCCTGGAGATGAATCTATTGAGGGGAAGGTCCTCCGGCTCAAACAACAGTATACATTGTGCTCAGCTTCTCTTCAAGATATTATTACTCGATTTGAGGGAAGGTCTGGAGAAAAAGTAAAATGGGAAGAATTTCCTGAGAAAGTGGCAGTTCAGATGAATGATACACATCCAACCCTGTGCATTCCAGAACTTATTAGGATTTTAATAGATGTGAAAGGTCTAAACTGGGAAGAAGCTTGGAATATTACTCAAAGGTACTTGTCACAACATAGTATAGAACTCTTTTGTCAAGATACTGGAGGAAGATACATTGCACCTTATAAATTTCTCCAATGATTGTGATTTGCATGCTAATCCTGCAGAAAGTAGGAATATCTTTGTAAGTTTCCAAATTGATTGTTCCAGAAGAGAAATATTTATAACAAGTTATCTCAAGATTTCACTTTTACACTTGTATATTGAAGGACTGTTGCATATACAAACCATACTGTTCTACCTGAGGCATTGGAGAAATGGAGCTTAGAACTGCTGGAGAAGCTGCTTCCTCGGCATGCTGAGATCATTGAAATGATTGATGAGGAGGTAATACAAATGTTATTACCTGAAATGTGAAATTAGTTCTTTTTGGTTTTCTCTTTTAATTAGCTGAAGCAGCTCCATCACTTATTTGTTAAATTGCCTTTTACAGCTAATACGCACTATAGTTGCAGAATATGGTAGAGAAGATCCTGATATACTGGATAAAAAATTGAAGGAGATGAGGATCCTAGAAAATGTTGATCTGCCTGCTGAATTTGCGGATTTGATTGTGAAACCCATAGAAGTCCCAGTTCCTGCTCCAGGTGCAGAACTTGAAACCCCAGAACTGGAACCCCTTAAGGATGGTGAAGAAGCTGAGCATGGAAACACTATAGAAAAAAAATCCATTGAGTCGGAACAAGAGCCCAAACCAGTACCACCAAAGATGGTTCGCATGGCTAATCTTTGTGTTGTTGGAGGTCATGCAGTTAATGGAGTCGCTGAAATTCATTCTGAAATTGTGAAAAATGAAGTGTTCAATGAATTCTTTGAGGTAAATAATCTCGATGTTGCCTCCATAAATTCTTTTTTCCCTTTTGCTACCTGTTTATGCTCTTTGGATTCAGCAGAGTGTAGTTATGTTGCAATGAAGTTTCTCCACCAATATGATTTTACTGACCTATGCTTCATCTTTCCAGTTGTGGCCTGAAAAATTCCAAAACAAAACAAATGGGGTGACACCGAGAAGATGGATCCAGTTCTGCAATCCTGAATTGAGTAAAATCATAACAAACTGTACTGGCACAGAAGATTGGATCCTCAATATGGAGAAACTCACTGAATTGCGGAAGGTGTGTACCACTTTTCTTCCCTTTGACCAACATTTTCTTGTGTGAGGAGGAGAGGAAACTTGAAGTTTATAAATATGGGCATTTCTGACATAAAGCATGTGAATGTTGATTGATTGGTTCAGTTAAGTATGACTTTTCATGCATGAATGGTTATATTATTGTAAAAAAAAAAAACAGGAAAATAAAATCTCTCAATGTGTCTCAATGTGAATTTCCCATTATGCTGCATAACATATTTTGAAACATTCAACTGTTGCTAGTTTTGCTTTTCTGTCCATGGATGATTCACTTCATTGGTACAATGGTAGGAGTTTAGGACTGTTATTGTTTCAGGTAAACCCTCATTAAAGAGAATTTTGTATTTGCAGTCATCCTGGCATTGCTAAATTGAAAATGATCCATCCATATCAGGCTGTTAACATTTGATACTTATCTCTGTCAGATTAATGACTTTTACATTCCCTGACAGTTTGCAGATGACCCAGATCTTCAAACCAAGTGGAGAGCTGCAAAAAGGAGCAATAAAATGAAGGTTGTAGAGTTCATCAAAGAAAAAACGGGATATGTTGTTAGTCCTGATGCCATGTTCGATATTCAGGTCAATATTTGTCTGCCTTATTTTCTGTCTTGAAGCATATAATAGAAAGCAAGCTCCAGTTGTCATGAGTACATTCACAAATTATTTCATAAAATGATTACATGAACTGTTATTTTTTTTTGTTTGACAAGCATCAGCCAAATTGTGGCTTAATTTGCAATTCTATGAACTAAACTCTATTTGCCAAAAGTGTTGTTTAGGCATTTGTACCATCTTTCAACTTCCTGTTTTAAGATGTTGATGAATTCTAGTTTATAATTGGAGTAGGGAAATCTTGCCTGTTGCTAATTTAGGTTCTTTAATGTCTGTTTCGGCTGTTAATGTTTCTTGTTTACATTTCTCTTTCTACTTTCTTTTTGTATTTTCTGATGTGTTCTAGTTTATATTTCTCTTTTCACTTTCTTTACTGGCATCATATGAGCTCTTTGTTCGTCAATTTTGACAGTATTTGACATGAATAATGACAAGACAAATGGCTTATTTCTTTATTGTTGTTAAGCTGTATCTTTTTCCATTATAGGTAAAGCGCATCCATGAATACAAGCGACAGCTGCTAAATATATTGGGAATTGTTTATCGCTACAAGCAAATGAAGGAAATGAGTGTTACAGAAAGAAAAGCAAAGTTTATTCCTCGAGTTTGTATATTTGGGGGAAAAGCATTTGCCACATATGTACAAGCCAAGAGGATTGTCAAACTTATTACGGATGTCGGTGCTACAATAAATCATGATCCTGAGATTGGTGACTTACTGAAGGTATGGATATTGAACTATAATATTCTATTATTAGCTATCTGATACTTCAACTGGACATATTGAAATTATAATTGTTATGCACCAGGTTGTATTTGTCCCTGATTACAATGTTAGCATTGCTGAATTGCTCATACCAGCAAGTGAGCTGTCACAACATATCAGGTACTCTAATTCCTCTAGATACTGAAATATACGTGTGTGTGTGTTTCTGCTCCATGCACTGCTATATATATATATATATATTATTGGGATGATTACTGCTGGATTTAACCCTGGACAACATCAGTTGGTACGTACTTTGGCTCTCCCTGTTTGAAGCCTGGAAGCAATTCTGGGTTCAAATGAAAGTTTTCCAATTTCGTGTCAAGTCCATTAGAATTACTATTTGGGTCACAGTGATTTGATTGGTTGGTTTGAGCTCGCATTAGATAAAAAAATTGTAAGCGATTCAAAGAGGAAAAGGAAGCATGACCTCTTATCTAAATTTTCTTTACTTCATTCAGTACTGCTGGGATGGAGGCCAGTGGAACCAGTAATATGAAGTTTGCTATGAATGGCTGTGTCCTGATCGGGACCTTAGATGGTGCCAATGTTGAAATAAGGCAAGAGGTCGGAGAAGAGAACTTTTTCTTATTCGGTGTTCAAGCTCATGAAATAGCAGGGCTCAGGAAAGAAAGAGCTGAAGGCAAGGTATGGTAATATTACTAAGTTAAAGAACAGAAATTGCTTGATACCTTCCTTCTGTAATTACATGACTCTTATCTATCCTCCTCATCCAGTTTATTCCTGACCCGAGGTTTGAAGAAATAAAAAAGTTCGTGAGAAATGGTGTTTTTGGGCATCAAAACTATGATGAACTGATGGGGTCCTTGGAAGGGAACGAAGGTTTTGGTCGTGCAGATTATTTTCTAGTTGGAAAGGACTTCCCCAGTTTACCTTGAATGCCAGGAAAAGGTAGATGAGGCATATCGGGACCAAAAGGTAATTGGAGCGCTACAGTCACACTTATCAATAGATAAATACTTCAACAGTCTAACTAGCATAACATAGGGCCATGAGCCACTCAGTGTACCCATAATGTATGTGCTCAAATCAAACGAATTGATGCTGCATATAATCTGTCACTCGATGTGTCTGCTCTTTGAGCTGTCAAGAACAATGTGATGAAATATGACTTGCAGACAGTCAATGAGTGGGACATGCTCGGGTGGTATGTGGTATGTAATCTGTTTCCTATTCAAGGATTGCACTTAGCTTAGGATTTTGTTTCCTTTTCTCTTATTATTGATGTTTGTCACCTGTTTACTTAATGCAGAGATGGACAAGAATGTCAATCATGAACACAGCGGGCTCATACAAGTTCAGCAGCGACAGAACAATCCACGAGTACGCTAGAGACATATGGAACATCAAGCCTGTTCAGCTGCCGTGAGTCTACATCTAATACTTGCCCTTGGTCATTCTACTTTAGAAATAAATACATCAGTATAGTCTTGTGGGATTACTGTTGTACAATATTAAATGATGTCAATAATCAATATTCTGCTGTGAAATTGACATCGACACCGATAGCCACTTGTCAAACGGGTGAAAGTTCATTTACGGCTTGTTTGGTAGAAGCTTAATCAGTCATCTGTGGTTAGGTATCAGGAAGATTGGAGGAAAAAAGAGGAGGGCGAATGGTGCAGAGAAATCGCCCTAGTATCATAACATCATCCCACTTGCCGTCCAGTGTCTCCTGTATCAACTCTGGGGTTTGGGAGCCAATTCGACCCTCCAATGGGATACATAAATCCACCGTAAATCTAGAAAGAAAAGAATAAAACAGAGGGGGAGGCTAAATGCGAGGACGAGAAAAGTCTTGTAGCTGGTGACGGGTTGCCATGGTTCCCTTAGTCATAGAGGCTGTTAGCGTGTAAGAGGGCTCTTGGCTCAGCTTGCGTGGGGTAAAGACTGCAACTTCCTTCTGATGACAGGGTAGGAGATGGACACAAAGCGTCCCTAGCCATACCCGAAGATAACCACTCAGGGGCGTCGGTTCCTTTTAGTAGAACTACAAATTTTGTCGCACATTTTACACGTGCTACTGCTGCACCTGATCGATCGATTTAACATGTTTCCGTCCTATTGGTCAGTGAACAACAACCGGAGTTGCGAAGACATGACAAAGTTGGCGTGAGGAGTCACAATCGTGGGCCAATTGAAACTCATAATTTTCAGCTTTTAGTAAGAGAATGAAAAGGCTCCCCAAAGATGGCTTCGACCACACTCCAGAGACCTTTCCTGAATTCTGAAGCGTGCGCGCCATGCATTATTCTTGGGTTTTAAGCTTCCTCCCTCTCACCAAATATTCAATCCTCTTGGCATGAATTAGACCATACAACTAATTAATTCACAGACCAGAAAATTTTTCTGGTTACAAAACAAACACATCGATCTTAGGAAAAAAAAGAGAGAGAAGGTGCGAGAATAGAGAGATAAAGTGAGAACTAGACATAAAATATCTTGATTCAAATCAAATAATACTATCATCTTCATCATGTTCTCTCTCCGTTCTATTTTGCGTTTTTTGGCTCAACGGCAATTTGGTCATCTCCAATCTTGCCAACCATTAGACTTATAAAAAATTGGTCCGGCCACAGCATGAAAAAAATTCGTGCGTAGGCCAAGGTTTTCAAAACCGTCAAATATATTAAATTATCTTAAAAGCATAAAAAATATTTATAATAAAAATTTATATTATTATATAAATTTTATTTTATAATATTAAATTATTTAAATTTATATTCAAAGAATTATTTTTGTTTAATTTTGGTAGATTGAGCATCTCAAAATATGAAATTATCATGCCGGAGCCGGCTCGATTTGATAGGCCTACTAACCATATGGAAAGCAGCCAACCAATTTCAATTTTCTCCTAGTTAAATTATCTTCGAATTCTAGATGCCTTTCCAATTTTAGCTACGGAGCCGCCAGTGATCACGGTGATCGCCGGAGACCCCAATCAGGCCGATGGCGGCCGCTGGGTGGTCCCACCACCACAAGCAACGCTTTTATCAAGTGGTAAGTAATATTTATGTGATAACATCACTCAACAGGATTTTACTACTTGTTTTATAATGACACTTCATCCAATAATATCTCTCCTTTTATATTTGACAATTAACATTCTAGGGTTTGCTTAATATCCCTTAGGATTGATATTAAGACTCTTTTATATTTAATAATTAAATACATATAATACCTCTTCAATTTTTATTAGTTAATATCGTAGTTTTAAAAACCAGACCAGGTCGGCCGGTTCGATCGGGACAGGCCACTCACCCGGTTTGGTTTCTACAAAAAAATCCAATTGCACATTCAAAGAGAAAAATTCCAATTGAACTGGCTGGTTCCTGGTCCGACTAGTGAATCTAATTGAATCTGTAAGAAAACTGGCCAACTTAAAATTAAAAAAAAACTTATTATAATATAACTATTTTATTTACTAAACTTATATTTATATTTTATATTAAACTTTTGTTTAATATAATTATTATATTAATAATTTTTGTTATAAATTATATTCAAATTATGATATTATGTAAATTTATTATTAATATTATTTATTAAATATACGGTTCAACCCATTTGACCCCTGGTCCGACTCATAAACCCATGAACTCATGCCTACACCGATTCCCGGCCCGACCTTCTTCTCTTCCTATGCCTATGGTTTTTTTTTGTTAATGATTTTTTATTTTCCTAATTTTGAAAATGTCTTATAATTATTGGAGAAAATACTATTTCAAGAGAAAAGAACTAAACAGACAAAAATGTGCACCAAAGGCCGAATTAAAACTTTTTCCCTAATTTCACCGAAAAAAACACTTTTTTTCCTAATAAGTAAGTAAATAAGGCAGATGGAGAAAGAGGGGCAGACCTTGAACGTGCGGTGCGCTCCGTATTTAAAAGCGAGCTCATCGCTGCTCCTCTACTCGTCGACTAGTTAGCAAATTCTCTCTCTCTCCCGTCTCTCCAATCGACCGACGGGACGCCTGCACTCTGCAGGAGAAGGTAACTCACTCACTCTCCGATTCCCGTAGCGAGTGCTACCAGCTCCGCTCGCATTTGCTATTTACCGTTTCGGATCGCGCATGCTGTGCATGTTTGCTGATTGATTTGAGTTGAGTTGATATTTAGTGTGGTTTCGTCTTCTTCGGGAGCTGAGGAGTGGGAGTGGCCTTATCGCAGTATTGTTCGGGGTCGTAGCTTATGAGAGGATATCTATCTTCATCGATTTGTTTTTTCTCGTTCCGTGGAGATGTTTTGTTAGTGGAGCCGAATGCAGAGCCATGTGCGATGCGATCTCCACGTGAATCACGAGCTATTGTCCTCTGTTTTTTGTCCTCGCATAGCCTGAATCTTTGGATCCTTGTCATCTTCTTGCTGTGTCCTTACTGATCTGCTCTGCTTTCTTCTCAAGATGATCCAAGCACGGTATAAATCTGCCGTTTCATTTGCAATTTTGGCAGAATATCATTTTCCCGTTCTAGATTTCCACTCACCAGTACCGATCCATTGGGATCATTGCTGTTGTCACAAGTTTGGGGCAGTTATCAAAATTTTTATACTAGTGAGAGGAATTGAGCTTCTAACCGTGTATTTAGTCACCATTTTGTCCATAAAAGTGGGTCAAACAGTTCCAATTGTTTTTCCCTAGTCTGGCATATCTGGAAAAATGGAAGGAATGCCACAGAATCCATAAATTACTTGCCATGGTCAATGTGGCATTATTTATCAAGTTATCATTACATCCAGTGGGCTTTAGTCTAGACCAAGAAAGCTGAGGATTTGTCTGCAGAAGATCCCGAAATGAAACAACATGCTGCATTACATTTGTCATATATTTGGCCTTTTCCTGTCCTCAGGTTAGTGATTGTTCAAGAAAGATGGTGAAGATCTGCTGCATTGGGGCCGGATATGTCGGTGGACCAACAATGGCTGTGATTGCACTCAAGTGCCCGTCCATTGAAGTTGCTGTTGTCGATATATCTGTATCCAGAATCAATGCCTGGAACAGTGACCAGCTCCCCATCTATGAACCAGGCCTTGAAGATGTGGTGAAGCAGTGCCGAGGAAAGAACCTCTTCTTCAGCACTGATGTGGAGAAACATGTCCAAGAGGCAGACATTGTCTTCGTCTCCGTCAACACCCCAACCAAGACACGTGGTCTTGGAGCAGGCAAAGCGGCTGATCTGACTTACTGGGAAAGTGCTGCTCGCATGATTGCTGATGTCTCAAAATCCGACAAGATTGTTGTTGAGAAATCAACTGTCCCTGTGAAAACAGCTGAGGCTATTGAGAAGATCCTCACCCACAACAGCAAGGGAATTAAGTATCAGATTCTCTCAAACCCAGAGTTCCTTGCTGAGGGGACAGCAATACAAGATCTCCTCAAACCAGACCGAGTCCTCATAGGAGGAAGGGAAACTCCTGAAGGCCAGAGGGCAGTCCAAGCCCTGAAGGATGTCTATGCTCACTGGGTCCCAGAGGAGCTCATCCTGACCACCAATCTCTGGTCTGCAGAACTCTCCAAGTTGGCTGCTAATGCCTTCTTGGCCCAGCGGATTTCTTCTGTGAATGCCATGTCAGCTCTCTGTGAGGCCACTGGTGCAGATGTGACTCAGGTCTCGTATGCTGTTGGCAAAGATTCGAGGATTGGTCCCAAGTTCCTGAATGCCAGTGTGGGTTTTGGAGGATCCTGCTTCCAGAAGGATATCTTGAACCTTGTTTACATCTGCGAGTGCAACGGCCTTCCAGAGGTGGCCGAGTACTGGAAACAAGTGATCAAGATTAATGATTACCAAAAGAGCCGATTTGTGAACCGTGTGGTCTCCTCCATGTTCAACACAGTCTCAAACAAGAAGATTGCAATCCTCGGGTTCGCCTTCAAGAAGGACACCGGTGACACCCGTGAGACTCCTGCAATCGATGTGTGCAAGGGGCTGCTGGGAGACAAGGCGAGGTTGAGCATCTATGACCCGCAGGTCACAGAGGACCAGATCCAGAGGGACTTGACGATGAACAGGTTCGACTGGGACCACCCAATCCACCTCCAGCCCATGTCCCCCACCACCGTGAAGCAGGTCTCTGTCGTTTGGGACGCATATGAAGCGGTGAAGGATGCACATGGCCTCTGCGTCCTGACAGAGTGGGATGAGTTCAGGACCCTCAATTTCCAGAGGATCTATGACAACATGCAGAAGCCTGCTTTCGTCTTCGACGGAAGAAACATTGTCGACGTTGAGAAGCTCCGTGAGATTGGGTTCATTGTGTGCTCGATTGGTAAGCCACTTGATGCTTGGCTCAAGGACATGCCTGCTGTTGCTTAAATTGTTTGCTGCAACACCAGTCGCACATTCTGGGCAGCCGTTCACCATTCTTTATAATTACTGGTTCCCCTTTTACGAGTTCTCGGTCTCAATATTGGCCTGCTTTCCCATTGATGTAAGGAGAGAGTAGTGGACCGATGGTGCTACGTTACATTATGGTTCGCTGAGAAAAGGGGGAAGTTTTGATTGTCTTTACAATGTATTCAGTGATATTACTGTTCAGTCTGTTAGACTGCTCCTGCTTGTTAGTAAAACTCGATTAATTCATTATTCAGCATGATGCTCACCTTACAGCTCGATATCTCTATCTTGGGAAGCAATGTATTATTTGTTATTCAATTGCATTCGATCGTTTTCTTGAAGACGGGTTTAATTTGTGCTATGATTTTGTTTTCTCGTCTGAGTTTTGTTTCTCTAAGCCTGAAAGGCATCAATTTCTGAGACAATCCCAAAGTGATTTAGGGGATGCGAAGTCATGCCGCGCAAAGTTTTGAGCACATCCTGGCTCTATCGCAATCGGATTCCGATTTGACTGGCCGCACTTTGAGCCAGGAACTCAACTCCAAACCTCTCAAAGTTGAATAGGGTTCGCTGACCAAAGGCATTCGAGCAATATATCTCAGCAGCTGCAGAAAGCCTCCTGCAGAGCCTCCACAGAAGCTAGCATAGCAAAGTTGCATCCCTCTGCTTCAATGTCGGGCCATGACGGGTTGTTGCATCCTAATTAGAGGCTCCTCGAGCAAAGCCCAACCCATGAATTTTATTGGACCAAGCCAGCTTGGCCGATATACCACCTCCCATCTCGAACCTGAGTTAGTTGAAATTTGGGGATTCGTTACAGTGGTTTCCCGTTTAACCATCTGGTAAATTTTCCATTACAATGGCTCTCATCCTATGCCTAAATTCTTACAAATAGCTAAATTTCCCCTTCTTCTATACGTGCTATGCGCAAAAGTCTCGTCTAAAACCAAGAAGAAAAAACAGATCTTCTCCGTATGAAGTATACTAAGTCCGGATCTCATGTAACTTTTTATCGATTTCTTTTTCCCCCCGTCGGGTATTCTGGTCTCCTGGCTCCGACCCGGTATGAGGCTCTCGCATCATTCTGTGTGCATCGGTACAGCACGGTTGATCTCCGGCAAATCAGAGCTCTATCATGATCCCCTTCGCACAGATCACACTTCAACTTTGAAGGTTAGCCAGATCCATTCACGTTTGAAAACGGATTACAATCTTGACACAAATATGCGTCTCAACGCGTAATGGGAGGCAAATAAGGGATCATTAGATGAAAATTAATCGCACAGAAATACATGAATGACCCGACCCGTATAGGTCAGCCATCATGGTAGACTTTCTCAGATCATCTGTATTTAACTACCTGACATATGACAAACACCTGAAGACTGGAACCTGGGAGCTGCAAATTATCCTCCGACTTCAAGCTGGATTCATCAGTCTTCTGTCTCTCTGTGTTTCCCCAGCAAGCAGTCGGCGTCTTTCGAGCTTGTCCGAGCTAGCATGTATCCTGGTCTGAGCTCTGGCCATTGAGTCTTCTTATCTTACGGAGAGATTTAGCCACTTCGACCATGGTCGGCCTGTCCTCGGGATTCCTCATGAGGCTTCTCCTCGTGAGTTCCACACGCTCCTCTATCTGCTGCTGTATATTCCCTCCTCCTCCAGCGATACAAGCTGCAGAGAAGAACTCATTTATGCCCTGAGCAATCACATTAGTCGCACTATCGTACAAGTCCCTGCGTGTCCTCGTGGTCAGTACCTCAAAGATCATGACTCCGAAGCCATAAACATCGCTCTTCTCCGAAAACCGAGCCTCTTCTGCTGATTCAGGGGCCATATAACCATAGGTTCCCGCAACAATATCCTCGTTAACATGGTCCTCTCCCAACGGAATCAACTTCGAGAGGACAAAGTCGCCGATCTTCGGTTTGAAGTTCACGTCCAAGAATATGTTGTATGGTTTTATATCTCCATGGACGACCACCCGAGATGTTCCGCAATGCAGAAAAGACACAGCATTCGCTAGCTCACACAAAATCCGCAACCTGCTGTCCCATGGTAACAGGTGCTTGCTGTGGTCAGATATGTACTTGGACAGACTGCCATTCTTGGTGTGCTCGTAGACCAAAATTGGAAGCTCAGGCTCTGCACAGTAGCCCAGGAGCTTCAGGATGTTCCCATGCTTCCCGAGCTGCGAGGCGATGGCGATTTCATTGACTACCTTCTCTAGGACCCTATCCCTCCTGAGATAGGACCCATTGAATTTCTTCACCGAGATCAATCGACCGTTATAGTTCCCTCTGTAAAGGGTCCACAGGGAATCACGTGCCATGAACCTGCCCATCTCGTGGAGCTCCTCTAAGCTGAAGACACGGAGGGGAAGAGATCTGCCATCGAACGCAGAGACCTGTTGCTGTAGGATCAACCCTCCATTGCGAAAAGAGAAGTCTTCTTCATGTTCGCTCGATGCCTTGAGCTTGGGAGTTGAGTTCCCCATCCCACAATCAATAGAAGTTGTGTGCGGTGAGAATGGTCCCTTCCCTTGAGCTAGTCGTGGACTCTGCTGCGTACCAATAACAGCCTTCAGGCCAGGGTTGACCTTGACTTTAGGAACTGAAAAAGCTGAACTAGTTACTGTCACGTGATAAATAATAGCATCCCGAGAAAACCGGTGAATTCAATTCTTATTTTGCAAAATATAAAGTAGTATATTATTAAGGGATGAAGTGGGAATAAGCTTCTTATTTTATTGGATTGTTATAATGGTACTATTTTCAACTTATTCGTCGAGTTTGTATATTTAATTTTTATTATGAAAAATTTATACTCCTTTTTACTTTATTTTTCTCTTATCATTTTTTAACTTACAAATTTCCTCAATAAAAAATAAAAAAGAAAGAAATAGGGGAGAAATGGAGCTTCCAAGCCTCTCCAAAATCCACATCTTCGGCTGAAAATCAATGCTCTCTTTGTCATGGAAATTAGGTGTCATGCGGTGAATTTACTAGCTTCATGATTCCCCCCACCACCGCCGCCGCCAACCCAACACCACCCCCCCCCCCCGACCCCCCGCCTCCATCATGTCATGAATTCGTTCCCTGCCAAACTCCACGGTGAGAAAACTCTGCGGGGTTCTGATAGATCCGTCGACCGAGAAAAATTGCACAGTAATATATACAGTCAATTTGTCCATGAGCACTGTCTCATTCTAACCGGGAACAACTTTTGAGTTTCAAATGATGAGTAGAGATCCACAATTTTGAGTCCTCCTGAATACGTCCAAGCGTTACTTAAGAGGCATGAAGGTAGAGGGGAAAGAGTATTGTCTAAGTATTAAAATGGGCTTACTCATAGGATTAGTTCATCAACGAAAACACATGCAGTAGGACTTTCCCACATTCTAGTTACGGCCTATTAAAGATCGGAATTTATAGACACAGTCAACCTAACCTAATAAACAGATCGACGGCATCAAAGCAATCATCTGCACAAAAAATATATATATATATATATATATTCTTTCGGTGTTATACCAATGATCGACATCCAACAGTGAACTTCCAGGTTTCCCAACAAGAACGCCTCCCTTTTGACCCAATTCCCGGAAAATCAAGAGTTCCAAAGACAAAATTTTCCGATCATCAGACAATAAGAACACAAAGGAACAAGAAGAAATCGAAGGAATCAGATCGACGAAATCGATCTCAAGGTAGAACGAATAAATTAGGGGTTGTACCAGGAGGATGCTCCATCCTGAAAGAGCCCCCGGCCATGAGCGAAACCCTCTGCAAAAGAGCGCCACAGCTGTCAGCGGCGCCGATCAAGATTCCGATTCGGTGAAAAGATCACAGACCCACAAACAGAAAATCGAGAATTGAGGAATCACCGCCACCGGCCGAGGGGGTTTGGAGAGAGAGACGGGGCGGTTGGGGTCGGGGAGCGCATTGGAATTGGTTCAGTTGCTCGTTGACAATATCATTATTCACCGGCACGTCACCGTGGCGTGGCAAGGAATGGCAGACTTGTTATAATGACATGGGAAAATTGGCTGATGTGGGTGGGGCGGTAAAAAAAGTCACTGGTCCGTACCGTGTTAATAAGACACGTGAACATATAAATTATAAAAATAAATTAACTTAAACGCGGTGACTAAGGAAATTGGTGCTCTCTCTCTCTCTCTACTTCTCTCTCCTCTCTTTGCTTGCTATTTCCATCTTGTGAATATCGCCTGACAAGCTAAGCTGTCGGACCACCTTGGTTTCTCAGCTCTCTCTTGTTACACCCCGCACATTTCTTCGATCCTATCGCCCACATTGATTGCCATCCCGCTCGACTCTCCCACGACAACAGATCCATCAACTCCCATCCTTCTCTCCTCATTTCTGGGAGCCAGTAGTTCGTCCTCTCGTTCAGGATCTAAAAAGGAGTTCCCCGTCTGGAACTTCCTCCAATGGCCTCATTCACTGTTCAATGCCCCAAATCGTCGTCCTCTGTCCGTTTCGGATCGACTCGGCAGAGATCGAATCAGACCCTCAAGATCTCCTTTGCTCGTTTCGGGTTTCAGGTGATTTTCTTGTATTACAAGTAGATTGTTTGCCATTCGCTTCTTATTATCACTCAGCGTAAGGAATATTCCGTTTAGTGACATGGGCCTTTTGGAAGCAAAAAAAAAAAAATGTTGTCTGTTTCTCTTTTGTTCATGAAGAGTGATTCATTTTATGCAAGTAGTGTGAAGAGTAGGAGTGCTTGAAGTTTCTGGCTACTTAAGGCCACGTTTAAAGCTGTCTCTTATTCTACTTGTGGGCCTGTGACTTCTCTTAGCTCTTGAAGTTTTTGTCGACTTGGCTTGGCAGTTGAAGTTCTCCTGTATCATTCTTTACTTGGGATATTTGAGATTAGCTTCATTCGGGTGCACAGTACTTGCACATATTTGATCAAATCGGAGTGTGATTTAACATTGTGTTGGTGAAGTGCCTTATGAAATTTCTGACAACAATAATAGCCGTGCCTCATTATCAACATAATGTACTTATTCTTTAAAAGGATAATGCATTAATTGGATAGAAGTATTTTAGTTTGAACGCCACAAGCCTGTTGCAATGTAGTGAGTTTTTTTTAATATATTCTCAATATAGTAATTCAGCTTATCAACAGTAAGATTAAGATACTTATCGTTTTCTAAGCATCCTTAAAAGTGCACTTCTGAGGATGATCCTGACCCTAGACTCACTCTTGGATATTTACATTTTGAACTAGAAAACAGTTGTGTTCTGCATAGGCTGTAGCATTTAATTTTGGAATCTCTTTTAGATCAAAATAGATGCAACGGGAGATCTAGTTATATCATTGTTGAACTTTCAGTATCTTCTGGTAGCACATGTTAATCTGGGGTTCTTTTTTGCGATTTTAAGTATCAATTCTGTTATACCCTAAAGAGATTTTTTCTTACTGGGAAGATTATTAGAATTTCTTATTGCATATTATCCTGTGTCCATCCAATCTATGTCAATCTGATGTTGGAGGCTGTTTAAAATTTTATAGAATGTCTTCCTAAACTACTTGTTTATGCGCATAATGAGATTGTTCCTTGGGATGATGGGAAAACTACTTATTCACTGGATGATCCAATTCGATTTTAACACATTTTTACCTCTTTGCCCCACTTCTATTGAGTTCAGATATCATATTCTACCGTTTAAAGTATTCCATAACATCTTTCCTGTCAAACCTAGCAAAAAGATGGTCTATGGTCTATGGTCTCTTGTCTGTTTCTCAGCGTGAAGATAGTTTTTCATGTTTCAAACTTGGTCTTTGTTTTTTGATCCTACAATTCGTCAGAGACAAGACCCATAAGCTCAGCACTAGCTGTATCCAATCACATGTTAAGGGCATATACTGCAGATGTAGTGTCTCAGCCAATTGAAAAATATATATATGACATGATTAGATATCAGCCACATAATTCTGTTTCGATCTCCCTTGTCATCTCATTGCCAATATCGTTGCTTATCATCTTGCAGAGAACTAAAAGGATCGAATCTGCTGCCTGTAATGTTCAGGCAAAGCTTAATGAGGTGAGATGGTTATAGCAAATTATCATTTTATGTCAGAATTGAATTATGTAATGAAATGATTTCATATCCTAATTATGTAATCTGACAAATTTTAACATCAGGTCACTGCTGAGAAATCCTCTAATTCTGCAGCCATGGACAAGAAACAGGATGCTTCTCTGCTAAA
The DNA here is from genome assembly GCA_900174645.1 of Sonneratia alba. Lineage (NCBI taxonomy): Eukaryota > Viridiplantae > Streptophyta > Magnoliopsida > Myrtales > Lythraceae > Sonneratia > Sonneratia alba. Next base: position 3,533,837 of record FWPY01000024.1, on the reverse strand, counting down.
GGAAGCCAACAGCTCAGGGGGAAAGCTTAAAAGTCCAAATCCAGTTCCTGATGCATCGTCCATCTCGGCATTCATGACTCAAGTTTCTGATCTTGTCAAGTTAGTGAAACTGAACTTTCTTACTCCTGGAAAAAAAATACATGTCCGGCCCATAAGATATTTTATTTTCTTCTAGGTTGGTCCATCTATTCTCTTCAAATTTCATATTTTCTCATTTTAAGTCCTTTCACTGGCCTTATCCACTTTCTGAGGCTTGAGAAATTCATCACTTCGAAAATGGAAGCAAAGAGACCACAACAGGAGAATGGCCAAAAATGTCCTGTTTGCTGTTTGCCTTATATTGCATTTTGCTGCCTACTTAGGTTGTGTGAAGAAGTTTAGCTCCTAGAATGTATAGAAGTATGAGATTTTGGAACATGATCCTCTATGGTTGAGTCTTGATAATTTAGATGAGATGAAGTGATTTTTATTGACTGGTTCTGAAACATTTGAGTTGCCATTAGCACAACAGAGTATCCTTAGTCTTGGACAGCAAGTGCTTATTGTCCATAAGAGCTATATGATTTTACTTTAAAATCTGACTGCATCTGTTGCAAATCAATGACATTTACTTAAAAATCTGATCCTGAGATTTTGTGGAGCTTATGAGCCTGGTCATTGATTATTTGAGGAAGTCTCCATTCAATAGAGAGAGGGAGGGAAAGAGAAAGATAAGCCATCATATTTCTTTTTTCCATATCATTAACAAACATTGCATGTTGAGCATTTGAAATGATATATATATATTTTTTATATGAACAGGCTAGTAGATTCAAAAGACATTACAGAACTTCAACTGAGGCAAATGGGCTGTGAGCTAGTAATAAGAAAAAAAGAAGCACTGGAACTGCCACTGGCCGCTCCTGCTGCTTCGTTTGCAATGCCTCCTAATTTCCAGCAATTGATGCCAGCTCAGCCATTTCCAGCAGCTACGGCTCCTCCTGCTCCAGCTCCTACAAGCTCGGCTCCTCTGCCAAAACCTGCTCTACCTGCCCCTGCAAAATCCGCTGGTGCTTCTCACCCTCCTCTGAAGTGCCCAATGGCTGGAACCCTTTACCGGTCTCCGGCACCTGGAGAACCACCATTTGTCATGGTATGGGTCATTCTATCTGGAAATCCATCCACTTGTTTCTCTTTCATTTTCACAGCAAGTGAAAACTGCATTTAGCCACCCTCTGGTTTCCTATTTTACCGTACTTATATTCTCCACTTGACAATGGGAGAGATTATACTCTGCTTCATGTGTTGGGAAGAGATTTAATTTCCTAAATTTCCTTCAACTTTTTTTTGTCGGGGACAAAGATGAGTTGAATAGTTCTCATCAAGGAAAGCTTCTTCCTTATGGTATTTATAGCTTCTTGTATGAAAAAGGGATAACAAAGCAGGAAAACTTTTCCAATTGTTTCATCACCAAAAAGAAACAAAACAGAGACACAAATCTTGAAACCTAAAACACTCTGAAAAAAAAAAAAGAAGCTGCCTTCCAGCAATTATGGATGGAAATTGGAAAATAGCTTGTAGAAACTTATTTTCTTGGCTTTGACTTTACTTGAGCAGGCACTGTTCTGTTTGTTTTTTATTTTTTCCCCTTGTTTCCCCCAATTAATGAAGGTAAAAAATATGGTCATGATTATATGATCCAGAAATCCATAATTGTGATTGAAAAATCTAGAAATTCAAAAGGAAAGCACTTTCTGTAAGAATTTTGCTGGAAATGAAATTAGACAGGGCTCCTATCTGACAAAAGCTCCTGCTAAAGCTTTTGTCTGATCTCTCCAAAATCAAGCTGCAATTCACTTTCTTTAGTTGGGATCTTGTGTGTAGAGATGCATTTCTATTCTGAATGTAAATTGTTAAATTTGAGTTTGGTACGAAAAAAGCTGTAACATGTCCATCCCAAACCATTCATTTCTCAGGTGGGAGATAAAGTTCAGAAAGGTCAGGTTATTTGTATTATTGAAGCAATGAAGCTGATGAACGAAATTGAGGTAACTCGAAGCTGTGTTCCCTTGTTCTGCTATGGTTTTCGGGCTCAACCACTTTAGAATGGAGGGTGAAAACAACCGAATTGATTACCCAATTTCCTTATGCTTTCTCAGGCGGACCAGTCAGGAACTCTTGCTGAGATATTGGTCGATGATGGTAAACCTGTTAGTGTGGATATGGTAATGCCACAAGGACAGAATTTCCACTCTCTTATCTATCGTGTATTTGACGTATTTCACTTTCAGTACTCTTCAGCTAACATCAGTCCTTTTCATCTTGTGCAGCCTCTCTTTGTCATTGTACCATGAGCAAAACACCAACTATTACCTTTGTGCACATCCTCAGGTGTCCAAAGTTTTCATTCGAGTTTTATTCCTTAAAGTCCTCAGTCTGCAGCTATTGTTTCACATTTTATGTGCAATACTATAAGCAGTATCAACTAGTTTATCCTCCCTTTCCCCTTCTATATTCATTTCAGATTTTCATTCAATAGAGGCATAAAGTCTGTTCTCCTCTTTCAAAGGGTAGATCCAATTTCTTTTCCCCTATTATCTTTTAAATCGTTGTTAAGGTCATATGTTCAACTGAATTTGCCATAATTCCAGACTAAATGTCATAAGGGACTTGGAACCTGACATTGTGATGGCATTGCCATTTCCATGATGATCTAGATTGCTACAAAGCTGACACAATATGTTACCTAGGGGATAGGCGAGGACTAGATAGATAATCTTGGGGTAAAAGAAAATGGTTTCATCTTTAAATATTCTTGACATCTTCCTCCTCTCCCTCGAATAATAACATTCGCAACAAGCTGATGACTCAGAAACTGAGTGAGTTTACAAAGGACATAGCAGTCAGTACAAACAAAAGTTGTGTTGAAGACTATCAGAAGCATAGACGAACAAAATCCTAGCTTAATCCTTTTGCAATGTCAACTGGGGAATGTAACTTAAACCGAAGAGGCTACCACGTCCAATAGACTGGCTGGCATGGCCAGAAATCACCTCAAGAAATCAGGATGAAAACTAGTTAACAAAATGAAGGGTCAATCTAAGAGTTGAAATGATGACCTCAAATTCAGTTGCCCTGTTAGACCATTGAGCTCTAACCCAGAAGAATGCGTACCACAAGTTGTATCTCGGGGTAATGGTAGTACATAGTATGCATGCGAGGATGCACAGGCAAACAATCATGTGCAAGGTGTTGGGATAAGTTACAAATCTATGAGCGGACAAGTATGGAGATGGTCACGCAAGTGTGCGCAGAGGCACTAGTGAAGTGGATGATCAATCAAGACTCAACAATATGGCTGAGGGATCAAGCTATGGCCATGGAATGACATTGTTCACAAGTAGGCAAGTGTGCATATGGGTGGTGATGATGTCCACGAGCAAGGTGCGATGCAACGCTCAAGGATGCTTATTGAACAAGATGTGACCAAGCAAAGGCACTTAAGGAGTGTGCACTACTTGATAAGCATGGCAAAGCTAACAGAATGCTCAACACTTAGCGGTTAGCGAGTTGACTATTTGCGGAGATCGGATAAGTCTTTGACCATGCTCGACCACCGTTGGATGCAATAATACCGACCAGACGGCTATGATCATGGGAGGCGATCATGGACGTGGGCCCTGGAGGAGAGTGAATCGGATCGACGATACTGAGTCAACACCAAGTCATCCATACCTGGTCAAGCAGACAATTGGGGAAAAATTCTACCGAGATATGGCAAATCAATCTATTATGAAAATAATCTTGGAGATTGCAGATCGATGGCCGAGATTGAACAGATTAAGATTGGATGGAAAGAATCAATAAATTAAAATATATTAGTTGGCATATTTAGTTTGTCAGGCTTCTCTATATAAAGGGGGTTAGTCTCATTTTCGGAACAACCCAGAATTCTCAGAGGAGAGACACAGAGAGCCAGAGACTTTAAGAGAGTGAAAGTCAAATCAAAGCAAGCAGTCTGGTGTTCTTGAGAGGAGGCATAAGACGAGTAGAGAGTATAAACAGTGAGAGACTGTGAGGCATATACTTGTGTAATTGCATGGAAGTATTTTGATATGAGTTGGATTCTCGTGTACTTGTGATATATGTGAATACAAGTTATATTTTTCCCCAATTGTATTCTTGGATTCCTCTGTATTGTTTTACGGTTCTATGATCGAACAACCTCGACGGTACGTGCACTGTGTGGTTGGTCGGCAAACGGAGTGTCACCATCAACAGGACGCAAAAAAATTTGTACTCCGTATTGGTCCCGTAACAGGTCCCATCATGAGCACCAACATCTTCTGGACTGCACTCATCAGCTGCCTCCTGTGGGTTTCCTCCACTCAAATCCGTTGATCCCAAATGGCCGAGAAATTGGATGAGAAGAAAACGAGTCATTTTGAAAAGTCCCATTTCAGGTCCACAACGCTAATGTTACCGATGAAAGGTTGAGCAACTGAAACGCCTTCAAGTTTGCCCCTTGCGTTGTTGGATTTATAGCATAAACTGTAAACTCAGACTTCGACTTAGCAAGGCAGTAGAAGGACTCATTCTGAGACTTGGTAGTCCTTGGACCATACGAAGAGACGAAATCTGAAGGAAAGAAAGCATCTTCAGTTGCACCCCGCATAAAATGAAAGAGAGCAGAGGACACATATACAGATAGCTGACAATGCACCGGTGGACGGTCAGATGGAAGGTTATAAGCAGAACCAGAAGTTCAGTGCTGTTCTTTTTGTTCTTCGTACATTGTGATCTGCGGAATGATTGTAGAAACCTACGTTGCTTTCTGCAGACGCAGGAGCGGAATTCCAGCTCTGAGTTGGTATTTCTGGTTCCCTCACACCCATGCAGCCATCCAAACGAGTACAGTCCTCAAGATAATTTTGATTGACATTCTCACCATGACCCGACTCTTGTATCATCCATAATTTGTCCAACCTGTGAACAGGAGCGTCATGCTTCAAGCGAGACGCAATTGTACCAGGTATATTGATTGCCCTACTGTGCAGAGACATCTGCGGATTTTCAGACCAGCATTTTGGAGCAGGAAATGCGCAGCAGGACACCTGCAAATAACTTCACCAGCTCAAAAGTACTTCATCACATCAGTGATTCAGAAGGGTATACTGCAGCATTTGCCCCATGACTTCCAGACTTGGATTACAAGATGGCAACGGGAACCATATGGTAGCAGGTGATCGGAATACAGCTGCTTCAACATGAACTTTTAAGACAAACAAATAGGTTGTAGCCTACTGAACTTGAAGAAATCCAGGTACTTGTTATTGATGTTGCATGAGACAAGAGAACTCAACTCATACTGGTCTTCTCATCTTAAGCTGCACATCATCTAAATGCCTAGTTGAGATTCCTTACCAGAATAACAATCATTTTTAAATGAATCAAACCAACCACGTGCATCCTAATAGCAGTTCTCAAGGATTGTTAAGAAGCCTCTATATCTACCAGTTAAAAGTTCTTAATACATCGAAATTGAAAGAAAGAATGAAAATAATCAGTGAGATACCCCAAGAATAGGAGCTGATGCAGAACATTGAGGTAAACTCTTTACCATCACCATATCATAACGAGATTTTGCATCAATTCAGATGAATTTTGAGGCCTTGCACAGGTAAGACGCTAGAGGACATGGCTGCAGAAGAGACAACAAGCCTCTGTGACAGCTTCATTGCATTTGGCCAATTAAGTAGCATCAGTAGGGACTTTAGTATTGGCATTACTGCTGGATGCATCCCTCATAGTTTCAGGAGTGTTAATGCTACAGGGAACAAATTGTTCTAGCAAATCAGTAACCATCTAAATCTGCCTTTGTTCCTTGTCAGGCAGCAGATATGCTCAAACTGCTCCCTTATGGGTAACTTCAAAAGCAATTCAAGCATTTACTCGATCACATAAGTTTGATATTGATTGTATGAATAAAGAATCTGTTGGTAACGGTAGAACTCCAGTCATTGATAAGCTAAATTAATCCTGCCTCTTTGTTGAATAGACTAAGCACCAAGGACGACGGTGCGCATGTGCATGGGTGTGCCGTCGTGTTATGCTACCGCCAGTGTTGGGCTAGCTGGGGCACAATAAAGAGCTTAACTTATGAATTCTGCTGTGACCAACCTGAAACTCACTGTCATTTATTCTGTGGATGCCGACTCACAAAAGGTATACGGTCCGCTTTTTGCTGTGCACCAGGACCGTCCAAGATTTGGATTTTGAGCTGGAGTCGACTGTTCAACTTAGGAAAACCAGGTCCATTCATTCGCTAGTACTCAAGTTGGCATTTACATGTTACATTTATTCTATTTGGAGAGAGGAATGAGAGAATCTCTAAACAGAGAAGTTACCCTCATCAAACTATTCAGAATTATGTTATTAATCTGACTGGTATGAGGATTCAGTCTCTCCCCAGTATGAAAACCAATGCCCCTAGCATCACAGATGTCTTAAAGAGTGATCGCATGTGACTTTTGTCTATATGATCGTACTTTTTGTGCAATTATTCGTTGTCGTTAATGAAATTCATATAATTACCCGGGAAAAACTTGGACCCACCTGATTATAAATTGTACATGTCATTTAGGGTGAAAAACATATTCTACCAAACTAATTAAAGCAATAGCTTTCAGCAGAAAGAGTAGGATATTAATCACCAAAAAGTGTTCAAGTGCTTGTCCTCACAAACTGCAGCATGCAACTACGTGATAGCTTCTGAGTATGAACCATTGATCCTTGGGTGGACGAAAAATGATGCAAAGCTTCTGAAGCACAGTATTAGCAGCAGAAGAGACTGTAGAAAGAGAAATAAAAAAACATGACATGTCCAATCAAGACTTAAGCAAAAGATTCCACTAGGACATTCAGTGAAAGCTTCTTTTAGCAGACTTATTCACTGCAGATTTCCTCCTTTTAGCACCCTTTCAACTGCAATGTCGATCCAATATGTCAACGACGGCCAGGAATTGAAGAGCAACGACTGAAAATATTGTACCCCAATCAATACTAGTAGAGATACGATATTTCTAGCCATTAATAAAGTGTTTGTTTCGGTATCTTCACTAGAAATAGACCAATTTTGGTGTCATGTTCCACCGTCTGTACTTCTTCCATCAATATTGATTGCGTTTCTGAGTATTGCTTACCCATGAACTTCATACCCGTCAACAGTGCCTTCCCATTTCCTTCCGTTGAGACTTATTCTCTGCACTTATGGCAGATTCCTGACTTCCCTTACGTGTTTTCCATTGAATCACTCTTTAAATAGTCTCATTCAAGCTTTGGAAATGGCGCACAGAGCTTTAACTCCGTGGAATTCCTCCAATCTGTCCGATGTCCACTCTAATGGCTTCTATCCAGGTATTGCTTCTGCTCGTGCCGTTCATGGTCGCTGCAATCCTGGGATTGGACATAACATGGTACGACGCTCATGCTACATTTTATGGGGACATGCGCGGCAATGAAACCATGAGTAAGTTCAGGGACAGTCTCTCTCTACTACTCGCATTCAGAATTTTTTCGAGCAACATATGCAAGATTTGAGAAAGAGGTTGTTGCAGTTAGAACTATGGATCAACAGCTTCTCCGAGCCATTTATTCTCCTTTTCTATCCAGTCTCAAGAAAGTGAATTTCCCATATAATTGAAAGTATATATTTGCCTATACTTATTAACACACACATATGGTATCTGCAGAAGGAGCTTGTGGATACGGAGATCTATTCAAGCAAGGCTACGGCCTGGAGACGACAGCCCTGAGCACCGCCCTCTTTGACGACGGTCTCGCCTGTGGGGCCTGCTTCGAGATTGTGTGCGTGAACTCCCCACAGTGGTGCATCAGAGGAGCCGGGTCAATCACCGTGACGGCCACCAACTTCTGCCCTCCCGACAACACCAGACCGTGCAATCCTCCGCTGAAGCACTTCGACCTCTCCAAGCCCATATTCACAAAGCTCGCCCCCAGAAAGGCCGGGATTATCCCCGTCAAGTATCTCCGGACACACTGCAAGAAGCAAGGTGGGGTCAAGTTCGAGATAAAAGGAAACCCACACTGGATTCTCATCCTGGTCTACAACGTTGGTGGGGCCAGTGATGTAAGGAGCGTCAGGATCAAGGGCTCGAGGACGGGCTGGATCTCGATGTCACGGAACTGGGGCCAGAACTGGCAGACCGGGACCGTCCTGACGGAACAAAGCCTGTCGTTTCAGGTGACCACGAGTGATGGGGCTTATATCGAATTCAACAATGTCGCTCCGCTGAATTGGCAGTTCAGTAAGACATACGACGGGAGGAAGAACTTCTAGGTGATCAGTTGATCGATGGTATAGTATTTTTCCCCCTTCCCTTTTCAGATGTCAAATAATTCATTCGACAAGATTTATGCTTTCAGATGTTGTGTGCAGGCTGAACACTTGCCACTTCTGGTAGATCCCGAATAAGATAATTTCAAGCTTTACTATGCCCTTGCTTCGTCAGAGGTGATGCTGCTGATCTTCATTAAATTAATACTACTACGGCTTTAAAGAAGGTCCGCAGTCAAGTGCTGATGATCTTCTTACCACCTTCCACCTTCGAAACTATTGACAGCATGAATAACATAAAAATGAATGATGTTATCAATCGAGGGACGATCTCGACACCAGGACAGAGTCTCCATTCTCTTCAATTTAGCATTTACTCACGTATAAATATATGAAAAGTAACACAGCATTGCGCTTAGCATGAGCCCAAACCCGACTTTGTAATTTCTAATCTGAGCTATACACCATTTGCTCGAAAAATAATATATGACAGCATCTTCTTCTCCATGTGAAATCCTAGGAAAACCTAACAGTGAAATGTATGAAAAAAAAAATGAACAACTTTTTATTTTCGAAAGATCAATTGAATCTTCTGAAAGATTCAGTTAGAGATGGATTGATTTAGGGTGGATATATCTGATGCCATTTTCCTCTGTTAATCATAAGATCGGATTTCATTGACTGGCCTAAAACTCATTTAGCATGTGATGTCTTGTTATGAATGGCTTTTTACAGTAAATGGCACAGACAGATGGTTAAACTAGTTGATCAGCGCTTTTACTTGGGAGCCGGCTGCTCACCAGCTCTCCCTCCCTAGCTCACTCATGGAGTCGATGAACTTGACTGCCCTAATGATGTCCAGCTCTTCCAAGGCCGAGCTAGCTATATTCCTGTCAGGGGCTATATATGTCCAGATAGATAGTTTAGAGTAGGTGATATTATCACTTGGACACGGTATCATATCACCTGTATACAACTACCTGTAAGCACGAACGTAGTCCCTCTCAAATCAGGAACCTTATGACTCATATTCCAGCTGTGACGAGGCCTCGATTGTATCCTCTGCTCTCTACTTTCTTCCACTTCCAGATGTGAAGCTTTCTCTCTTCTCTACCGCTCATCACCCTCTCCTGTGATCACATGCATGGACACGACCCGTATTTACCATCGATCGAAGTCTCTCAGATTGGAAAGCTAACTCATTTTCCAGCTCCGAAACCTCTTATCCTCTCTACTCAACCACTATTACTTCTCTCTCTACCCTACTGCTCATCACCCTCTCCTGCAATCCTCAACCCCGCAGAGGTTTTCCCTCCTCAATAGACAATTTGATAGAACATGCTTTAGTCATAATCAAATTAATAAAATTTATGTTCTTTTCACTAGAAGCATCCCGCAAAGCATCCTCCCAAAGCAGCTGTGGATCGGCCGTGTTTGTGGAGATTGGGAGCCTCAGAACTAGCCCGGGCATTGGCCATCTCCCAGCTTTTTGTTCTATATATAATATGTACGTTTAATTCGATGTGTCCGTATATCGTACGTATATTATGATTATTATAAACTTTCTTCTAATTAAAAAGGTAATAAGTTATATCTCATGGTAATTTATGGCATAAATATTATATGGAAGCGACGCATTTCCAACCCTAATTTTGGTCGTAGTATTGGTTTAATAGATGCTTTACGGTATTGAACGTTAAACTCACATCTGTAAAATTAAGCCTGTATTAATTAATTATACATTTATCTATAATTGTGATCTTATTTATTGCACCTTAGTCAATTTTATACTAATTTATATGACTATAATGCTTCTCTTTTTTAATTTTTTTGAATTTTTTTCGTTACGGTGGTCGGTGGTAATCTCTCCAGCATTCTTTGTTCTAAATTAGTGCGCATGAATGCATGTGGTCTATTAGTACGTGGTTTGAATATTGTGCCGAAGTGGATATGATTCAAATCGAGAAATCTTTTATATTTAATTGGATAATTCAACTCAAAATTAAATCATGACACCAAAAAAATTAGAAATGTTGGGTCAAGGACATAATAATGAGTTTTGTGGATTATGATGATAAGATGATGAATTCCGCTGCATAGTTAGTTCTACAAAGCGGAAATCGTCAAAGCACATGGTGAATCGGGTGTTCAATAAAAATGGCAGTCAACCGGGTGTTTAAAACACACCCATTTGTTGCAATCCGATTGGTTCTTCTTCCTCAAAGCACATGGTGAAGTATATAGGATCGTTGGAAATTAACTTCTCCACACTACATCGAGTCATAGGAACCGAAGAACAACAGTGAAACATATTCTAAGGCCCCATATAGAAATTTGTGATATTCCTATCCCGCTACTAAGGTGAATTTATTTCGGCATCTTCTCAGTGAAACACAGCAATTTGCATATTAACTTTCACCAATTCGTACGTTTTCCATTAATATACATTACGTTTCCAAGTATAGGTCACTCATGGACGTCAAAACGGTCAGCAATGCCTTCCCGCTTCCCTCCATTAAGATTCACTCATCCTCTGCACTGACGGCGGATTCCCCGACTTTCCATATGTGTTCTCCATGGGAGCACTCTTTAAATAATCTCATTCAAGCCTCTGGCTATGGCGGGTTAAGCTCTCCTCAATTCTCCCTTCTCCCTTTCCATACCTCTAGGGAGTCTCTCCAAAGTTGTTCGGCGGCCTCTCCAATGGATTCCCACGGTCTGCTGCGTCTGCTCGTGCCGTTCATGGTTGCTGCAGCTTCGATGGGACTGGACACGAGGTGGTACGACGCTCATGCTACATTCTACGGCGACATGCAGGGCGGCGAAACCATGCGTGAGTTCACATCACTGACAGTCTCACGCATTTATATATACTTCATTTTTATAAGATAATGTAACTGTAAACATATATTCGTTTATGTATATGCACATACTTATATGAGAGTAGTATATGTACTTGCCTGTGTGAGCATAACGAAAAACTTTTTCGCATGAAACAAGAAAAGCTGGACTTGGGATACGGATTGCTTGTTTTGCTTTTCTAAAATTCCTTTTACATCTACATATGGTATCTGCAGAAGGAGCTTGTGGATACGGAGATCTCTTCAAGCAAGGTTATGGCTTGGAGACGACAGCCCTGAGCACCGCACTCTTCAACGAAGGGCTCACTTGTGGTGCCTGCTTTGAGATCGTGTGCGTGAATGATCCGCAGTGGTGCATCAACGGAGCCAGACCGATCGTCGTGACAGCGACCAACTTCTGCCCTCCGAACTACTCAAAGCCCAATGACAACTGGTGCAACCCTCCGCTGAAGCACTTCGACCTCTCAATGCCCATGTTCACTAAGCTCGCCCCCTACAGGGCTGGGATCATCCCCGTCAGGTACCGCCGAACGCCATGCAGGAAGCGGGGCGGGGTCAAGTTCGAGATCAAGGGAAACCCCCACTGGACGCTCGTCCTGGTCTACAATGTCGGCGGGGCTGGCGATGTTAAGAGCGTCAGTGTCAAGGGGTCGAGGACGGGCTGGATCGGGATGTCGAGGAACTGGGGCCAGAATTGGCAGACAGGAACCGTCCTGACGGGGCAGAGCCTCTCATTCCAGGTGACCACGAGCGATGGGGCTTCTATCGAATTCGATGCTGTCGTTCCTTCAAACTGGCAGTTCGGTCACACATATGATGGGAGGCGGAACTTTTAGATAATCAGGATATCGATAGAAGTTGTTTTTTCTATTTGGATGTCGGAGAGCTCGTTCGACATGGCCTACGTTTTCGTGTGTGTTGAACGGGCCGGAAAATTTGCCTCTTCTGGTGGATCCCGAATAAGGTTAAACTTCTTCCAGCTTTTGATATGGACTTGCTTCATTGCGGTGATGCTGCTGCGACTCTCGAGTGAATACTATTATAGCCTTAAAGAAGGTGACTCCCGATGGTGTTCTGGCCACCATCAGAAGTACGTTACGTACCCGCGAATACTGTGAAATCGTTCAAAATTGACACCGCGGCTCAACGTTGCTCCAAAAATTGTCGCATAATTGTTGACGCTGCTCTAGAACAGAGAAGCTTGTTTTTTCAACTACATGGCTCCGTTCTTCTCTATGTTTTGTGGGATCATAGAAATAAAGCCCAAGTTTGCCAATCAACAAATTAATCTGCCCGATTTTCCCGAAAGCTGAATGAGCTATTTTCGCAGCATAAGAAAGCATTTGGAAGCGAATTTGAATGGCAAGTGTGATGTGCTCTGCAATAAATGCCCCCGCAAATTATGGAGAGTCATTTGAGTCAGGGGGAACTATTATTCACAGATTCAGCTTACTTCGATGGCAGATCATGCCTACCTGGGATTGCACCGGACATTTGGGGGCTATTGCAAGCTTGGTTTATGAAGGATTCTACGGACTCTCCCTATCAAGCCGAGGCAAAGGCTCTACTTTTGGCTACTTCACCAGCAATCGAGAACGGATGGAGCAATTTGCTATCTTTGTCGGACACCCTTGTTTTAGTCGACTCTACTAAATCCTCTAATGATTGGTCTTTTGATGTGGCCAATATTATTTGTGATATCAAGTGCCATTTGGCCAGAGTCACCTGCAGAAATTGATTGGATAAGTAGAGTAGATAAATTTGAGGCTCACAACCTCGGACAATTAGAGGCAAACCTGGAACAGGAAGGGTAATGCATTTTGCATGAACTCCCCAGTACTGAAGCTTAATGAATTTTGAGTTCATCCCCCGGCTCAACACTAGCATCGAGTCTGTTCAATTCTACATCAATAAGTGTGATGATTGTCCGCTGATAATAAACTAGCAGAGAGAGAACAGATTACAATCTGCACATATTTCAGAATGCCACAATGATCTAAGCACACAAGTCTGATAGCATTTATTGGCGAATTGGATATATGTAGTATGTACAGACTCAGGACGAAGCAGAGAGCAAGCATGCGTATCTTCATTTCAGTTCTCTTTCTCTTGAGCGTTTCATTGATTAGAATTTCACCTCCTCACTTCCAATCGAGCATGTCCAATAGCCACAAGACCTCTTCCTTGGAGTTTGCAGCATCACAGAAGTCAAGCTCAATGCCAAAAACATCCATTGCACCTTCGCTCCCGTCATCTATGAAGAACAGAGAGACCCAAGCTCGCGTGTCAGAGATGAAGGGGTGAAGTGGGGAGAAATCGAGGAAATCAAAGGCCAGAGCTCTGCATGAGGTCCGTTCTACGTAATCAAAAAGTGATTTGTACATAATGCAGGCAACCCCATTAGAATCCTTGCGATGGGCAAGGACCGAAACACTGGCACTTTGCATGGAAGGAATGGTGAACCTTGGGTGGATGGGTAGGGTCATCCTGAACTGTTGGCAATCCACGTGAGACTTGATTGACTCGCTGGTTCCAGGAGGCAGGGCTTTTATTCCTGCCAGGAGAGCAGGGCCGGGGACCACTTCTGAGAAGATCAGTCGATCATCAGACCATATATCAATGAAGAACTCCAAATCATCAAATGATAGTCTTGGGGGAAGCAGCTGTCGGCGTTTGCGGCGCTTGTAGAAAGTTTGATACAGCCTATAATAAGTTATAGTAGGGTTCGGGCGTTTGCAGATTGAAGGCCATCTCCTTGCACAGAAGCACTTCCAGAAGTAATCATCTTTTGCTACTTCTCGCCATTGCTTGCACACCTCCATACAACAAACAAGATCCTTCTCATCCAGGAAAGGGAAAACGGCCCTCAAAACTTCATCATTCGACATTATTTCAGTGTCGAAGTATCTCCCACAACCATCCAAAACACAAGAAGCAACGATACAAGGTGGGTCTCCAGTTTACCTATGAAAGAAAAGATGGAATTTTTATCATAAAGCAGTTCAATCACCAGAGGCAATAGTTAGATATTGCAGAACGAAAGGTAACAATTAGCACGATTTTACTTGCTTCGTTAGGAAGATAGCACTCAGCACGAGACAAAAGGAATGTATCAACAAAGCGGGAAATCTACGATGCTCTCATGTTCTTCCCATTAAAGTCAATGCTCAAACGGGTAGCGAAGACGACATGAGCAAAGCAAAGGCACAGTGACAACGAAATACAGGAATAGTGGCACATTCGCCTCGCCCGGGGATGAATAATCAAAGCTGAATGAATAAATGGAACATAACAGAAGAGAACAGGACAGGACAGAACAGCCAACCGTGTGATTTTACTAAAAAATTATAGGCTTCAGGAAGGTAATAACTTTGATGGGCAATATTTCAATGAACCCTTGAAAATCGAATGAGAAAGAACACAGGTTCAGGTTAATTCCTAGGCCCATCGACGGATATACCAGCGAGATCAGTATCAAGGAATACACAATCGAAGAACACATTCAATTCCACATAACATGCTGCAAACAGATCGGAAGGAACATACCACTCAGATTAATAATACATGCTCTGTGCACGATGCAGTGAGAGGATGTGACCTGATAACGCACCTACAGCACCAGATCCACCTCGACGACCATAAGAGACAGGATCCGACCACTCGGCACTCGCTGATGTGGAAGAAATTACGGATGGAAGAGAGGAGATCGGTGGCTATGGAGATTGACCGGCGGGTAACTAACGAGAATCCTCTTGATGGGAGAGTGGAGAAGGAGGCGACGACAACGACGACGGCGGCGAAGATGAAGACCGAGAGAGTTGGGCCTTTTGGGCTACGTCTATTGGGCCTCCGCTGCTTGAGATAGTTTTCCGATAATTACAATTCGCCCCATAATTTTTCCATATTTAGAAATTGTTCCTTAAACTATAGTTGGAGAACGACATCTCATGCAAACCATCTGGCAGAAAGAACTGGGTGAGCCCTCAGGAGTGCTGCCGAATCTAGGGATGAATTTCAAGCGGTTTTGCAGTTGACAATGGCCTCCTTGAATTTCAGGGAAAAAAGTAATTTATTATATGAATTTTACTAATTTTTATCGATTTTTTTATTAAGTTATCTTTTTACTTTCCTTTTAACGCTAGTACATTTTTCTTCCATCTCCGGTTGAATTCATCCTAACAATTTTTTTTGGACTAGAAAAACAAGGTGAAATGCTTAAAGAAAAAAATAATAAATTACACAGAATAAAGACTGAGATATTGTAACCCCTGTTATGAAAATGCAAATGTCTAAGATGTGAAAATTTATTATATAATGAGTTATTTTATTTGCAAGTTAATCCACACAAATATTACCTTTATACGTTAAAATACTGGACAAACATCTCAAAAGGTTAGATCGACGACTGCAAATCATCTCGAAGCCTTCACATCCTGCCTAACCACTGGACAAAAATCTCGAAGTTCCGGCGGGACTGGCCGCCTTCCCCGATGCAATCCCTCACGCTGTTTCGGAGTCCAAGTGCCCTGTCCTTGTAGTCTCTACCTCCAACCAACTCCTCTATCTTCCCTGCAATCTCCCCCTACAAACGATCCCATCTCCTTCGTCAGATTCCAGGCCCAGGCCCACCTTCCATATGTCACGGATATAGCACTGGTTGAGGAACTGGTCGGCAAAGTAGGGCCAGCAGAGGAAAGGGACCCCGCTGCTGATGCCTTCCACGACGGAGTTCCACCCGCAGTGGCTGAGGAAGCAGGTCACCGACCGGTGGCTCAGGACCCTCTGCTGCGGGGCCCATCTCAGCATCTTCCCTCTGTCTCTGACTCTCTCGGCGAAGCCCTCCGGGAAGTCAGAGCTCATGTCTGCACCTGACAAAGAGGAAGCACTGAGTCATGGCTGAACTTTGTGGTTTCGCTGCAAGACATTAGAAAATTCGGTATCGGATCGGCCATAAGATATGACACAAGAAAGGCCTGCTACTGAGCTCCAGCCCCAGAGCTAGCTCCTTGGTCTGCACCGGGGTCAACACCGTGAAACTTCCAAAAGCTACATAGATCACCGAATCGGCCGGTTGTCTATCTTCAGGAAGCTCCCTAGAGGATCACCATTCCCATCAGTTGCCAGAACCCGGCCGATGGGTATGATCTGCGGGGCCAATTTGAGGGCCCCAGGCTCGAGCTCATGAGACGAGTTGCAGACGATCAGGTCTGCTGATTCCATTGATTTGGTGTTCCTCATGATGAGCTCGAACACATTCTCCCCAACCGTCTTGTTGCTGATGCGGGTCCATACGAGGCTCTCTGCTCTCACGGGTGGCATCTCCGGCGGCATCTCATCCGTATAACGCTTCCCTGTTGGAGTTCCTGAAAGAAATCACCCGAAATATTGATAGAGAGCAGAACTTCACGTTGTTGAAAGATTGTTGCTTGCGTTGTTGTGAAGAAACCAAGTGATCCGAACTACAATTAGCAGTGGAAAGAATCTTGCCATCGTCACTGATGATTCCGTCTTCGATCATCCTCGGAGTGTTGAAAGCCTGGACCAGCAGCGCTGCTGCAGCGGGACAGAAGGCAGCGCACCGAAGTCCCTTCTCCCGCGCAATTTCCAGGGCCCAGCCGAGGCTCTGGTCAGCCACCACAGAATCGATCCTGTCCGTACGGTGGATCCGATCGATGAGCTCCTCCACTTTCGCCGGCAGAACTGTCAGCGCCGCCTCAGACAGCTTCCCCGGCTTCGTCCTCTCTTCCGGTGACTCCAGCCCATCCGAGATGGAAACAAAGTCGATTCCACCGTCCTTTCCGGCAACTTCCGCAATTGTCGAGCCCGACCCCATGAGTAGGTCATGGTTGTGCTCCGTGTTCAAGAACGTGATGCGAAACCCACGGTCGGCCAAGCTCCACGAGAGCTCCATGAGAGGAATAACATGGCCTTGTGCGGGGTAGGGTATCACCCGGACATGAGTAGTCTCCATTCCCTTTGATGGCTCTCCTCCTCCTCACTCAAGACTGAAATAATGCCTCTGGTGAATGGCAATTCCGCTAAATTAAAAACTCCAACCAATCATTAAGATTAAAAAAAAACATGATGTTGAAGGGCAACGTCGATCATTGTTCATCTATATAGCATTAATATAATGTCTCTTGGGTGGCTGGTAGTGTCAATAGTTCATGAGATTACGCCGTTTTTACAGAATTTTGGTGCTTGAGCAGAAGAAGAAAAACATCATTATCTATCCACTTGCTTTACGGTTTAGGATTTTGGTCTCAGAATGCGGGTTCGAGTGTTCATCCAGGGGTTTCAAGCTGACAGTGTCGAAGGATTTACGATTAGTTTCGTGCAATTTCCCATCATAGCTGAATTGCAACCAGCAAACTGAAGACACGAGTGGGAGCTACTTCCCCGCAAGTGAGTACCGGCGGCAAGGATGACCGCAAACTACGCAGGGATGTGATAGCAAACATTCACAATTTATGTTTTATTACTTAATTCACCAATTTGACACTGTCAAAATTCAATACCTTGTGAATATTAAATAATAATAATAATAAGTTTTTCGCAGTACAGGTCAATTAATGCACATTCCAACTGAGTTGATTTTAAGACTCGAACTACTACTACCTCAGTTGATTCACAACAGCTTTTCACTATTCCTAAGTTCGTCCATTCTCTGTAATTCTCGCCGCAGTGGAACTTCCTTCGCAGCAAATGCCTTCACAAGCCATATGCTTCTCCAGAATACTAAAAACTGACATTCTCGACCGCTATTATGTCAAGAGTCGTTCTTGGTTGGACCACTACATGTCCATCATGAGACTAAAAACACTCATCATTCGCCTCGCTTACAGCAACCAATGTCGAATTATTGAGAGCCTCTTTTCGGACCGACTGTGCCAAATCTCTCCGTTCAGATGAGCCAATAAATGGGAATCCACAGTACATCGATAATTATCGTCAAATAATATTGAAAGCTTTTAAAGCAATTACCCCATGAAGAAGTGATGGGACTCCACAGTGCGCGTGGAGTAGACCAACCAGAGACGACACCGATGAAAGCAGTCCTATGATGTATGCGTAGCATGCGGTAAAATTCAATATGCAGTAGCAGTAATGACATTCATCTTAAAATCCGCTACAAAGCAGATTTAACTCTTCATTTGATCCGATTACGTCAAACTCAACAAGTCAAAGAAACTGTATATAGTCATAGAGGCGGGGAGGGAAAAGAGTTCAGAGCTGACTGCAACTGTCTTAAATCAATTTTATAAATTTTGTATAGAACCATCAAACAACAGGAAGCTCAAGGAGATTACTGATGTTTTCGAGTTTCCTCTTAAGCTACAAATTAGTATATACTAGTTCGGAGAAAAGCAGGAATAATGGCCAAGGCAACATATTATTACTGGACTCCAAAACGGCCGACAAAAAGTCCAGGGGGATTCCGCTCCTTCAATCAATCTTGACAGAAGAGAAAAGGTAGTGCACAAAGTAGAACGATGTCAAGAACCCGACTGTCCCAGTTGAGAGCATGATAGCAACAGCCATAATGAGTGAATATCCAACGTAGAGTATTGCAGACACTGGCCCGCTTAGACTCTTCAGGTCGAAAACCAAGTAGTTGATTGAGTACAAGAACACATAGAGAGCAACTGACCCAGAAGCATAGAAAGCCTTCCACCACCATCTCCAATCCTCAACACAGAGGTGCATGTATGAAAGGACCACAGAGACTTCAGCGCAGACGATTATTAGCATCGAGAGGACAATAAGAAGGAAGCCAAAGACATAGTAGAACCTCCCAAGCCAGATGCTGGAGAGGATGAAGAACAGCTCGATGAAGAGGGTGCCAAAGGGGAGGGTCCCGGCACCAAGAACAAGAAGCCATGAGGGGTATTTACGGGCAGGAATTTCTCTCGGGATTTGGTTGGTGCGAACAGGATATTGGATTGCTTCAGCTCGTGTGCCCAGAAACCCACCCAAGAGAGTAAGTGGAACAGAAATGCAAAACCAAAGGGACAAGAGGATGAAGTAGAGAGAAATCGGAATTGCTCCAGTGCTTTTGCTCCCCCAGAGTAAGAAATTGAGAACTGTGAGAATAACAAAGACTATTCCAGGGAAGAAGCAAGCAACTGACCATGAAACTGATCTCCATCCTTCTGAGGTTCCCTTGATGGTTCTCCATAGACGGACTGCAACATATCCAGCAGCAATTCCAAGGAAAAGGTAAAGGATTATCATTCCTGTCAATAGCATTCCCCGGGATGCAGGAGACATGAAGCCAAGAGCGGCAAATACAATTGTAACAGCTGCCATCCCTATGATTTGAATCCCATCCCCAATCATCACACACAGAAGCTTGGAGTGCTCAGGCTCTCTGAATACATCACCCACAACGAGCTTCCAACCCGAGAGCTCTTCATTAATCTGTGCTTGAGCCTCTTTGTCTAGTTCCTCATACCTAGTAAGGTCCCTTCTCACAGTCCTCAGGAAAATCACAAAAACAATGCCTGCTAAGAAGAAGATGACCATCAACGAATTGAGGATGGAAAACCAGTGAACCCGGGCTCCTTCCATCTTAAGATAAGCATCCCAGCGTGAAGGCCACCTGATATTGCTCTTCACAAATTCAACTTCGTATGTGAAAGTAATCTTCTCTTGTTCCCTTATTATTTGCAACTTATCAAGTTCCGAAAGGCACTTCACTGGGTCGATTTTATCGTACATTTTAAGCTTTGACATTTTCTCGGGATCATACTTAACGCTGCAGGGGTAAACCTCAAAGCCAACAATTTCAAATCCAGAGGACTTCTTCTTGTCAGCTTCTGATATCACGCCCATCCCTTCTTCACCAGTACCAATAATTTCCACACCACTACCCTCATATTCGTGAACCAAGACCGTGAACCTGAGGTGATTAAAAATGTAGTCTTCATTGCTATCTGATGGACTGAACCCGACAGGAAAGCCCGTCCATTGAATGGTGGCTCCTTTCTGATTGACATACCTCATTGCAGGCAAGTTATCAAGAATCATGTTGACTTGATAGAGATCATGCGTCCTCTGTTTCAAGAGCTTCACCTCATTCTCATTTAATCCCTTACTAGTACACAGGTAAACTGACTCATTCACATTCATTCGGAAACGATAAGGAGAGTTGTCAATCTGATCTCCCATAAGGAGCTCACCAAGATTCTCAGCACTCTTCTTAACGCCCCCATGTGGCTGACAGTAGGGTAGACTGTAGTAGCTGAAAGGAAGCTCAGTTTCAATAGAAGTCAGAGAATTTACTTTCACGGGTATCTCTTCACGTGTAGAATATGGATGCATGTAGCTTCCTGGCAGATAAAACCCGTTGCATCCATGGGAAAAGAGAAGCAAACCAAAAAGGAAAATCCACTTGCAAATTAAGGCCATCGTGAATCTTCCAATAGTAGACACAGAACAAGCACCACAAGTATCTTGCCCTTGGAAACTATGCTAAATTTAAGCAACACTGCTCACCGTATAACAATGAATGTGGCATCAGATCTGCAATCTACCAGAAGTATAACAGTCAGATCCATGCATACATCAAATTCACATCAATCATCTGAAATAAGCTACGCCACCCATTTCCGAGCTTGGAAGTAATGATTTGAAAACAGCAGAGCATCAACTTAACAGAGGAATTGGAAAGAATATAGAAAAAAAATACCATGGATTTCTATATCTAGCACATAAGGATTAAATGTTATCTTGTATAAATTAGGAAATATCCCCAGTTCAAGATTATCAGTTCTCTTGAAGAACTTCAGATCTATCAATATGTGAAAACCTGAGCAGCAAAACTCTCTCATTAATCAACTGAGGCTTAGGTAACAATTCCAAAGTACAAGCATCATATCTCATTATCAAAAGACTAATGATGCAAAAAGGAAAAACAGAGAATACAGGTAATTTTAAGAAATGGAAGAGGAGAACGAACAAGACAATTGTTACTGAAACTATAGTCTCCGGATACCGAAAACCTTTGATAGGCAGCAATTACTATGAACTTTTGCAAATCAAAAGAAGAAAAAGAACGGTAAGACAAGGTCTCTTCCTAAATTTACAGCGAAAGATTTAGAAGCGGGGTCCGAATCAAGAACACAGCCGGAAGAACCATCCATTTCCACATGAATACTACAAACAGATCTAAACGAATATGAACTATTCACTCGGACGGAAAATGCAAACTTTGTACATCAAGCAGTGAGTGCATGTAATGAAGTGACAACGGACCTCGAGCAGATCGATCTCTTAGATCATAACCGACGGGATCTGCCGTTCGTACCCACCGAGTTCTGCTTTAGGAATCCGGAGAAGTGAACGAAAAGAAGAAGATCCTCGAGAGTTTCCGATAAATTACCGGAAGTTGGAGTAGTGGAATCGGGTAGGGAAGCAGTCGTTGAGGAAGCAGAGCAGATCCGTCGCTATTGAGATCGGAGGTTGGTAGCTTCGGTAAGGGCGTGAGGGAGGACGAGGACGATTCGTCTGGGCCATTCCTCGTATTGGGCCACCGAAGTGTCTTTTTAGATAATTATAATTTGCTCCCCATACTTTCTAGATTCAGGTACTACCCCCTCAAGTTAGGGGGTGCATCCGGCTGATGAGAACACCACGAAAGTGGTGGGGACCTCTTAGAATCAGTTTTGAATCCAGTTTCAAAGCAAAGGTATACCCGGAGTTGCTGCCAGATCGAATAAGGTAAAAGGAACTGAGCTGCGATTAAACTTAGTACATTTGGATTGAAGGATTTTGAGGGGAGGGGATGGATAAAGGTAGAATTAACACGACAGGTAAAATTAAAATAATATTTAGGTTAATTAATTATTTATATTTTATAAAAATTTATTTTAAAATATTAAATTATTTAAATTTATTTTTTAAGATTATTTTTTTGTTTGATTCAAGTCAAGGCATAATAGGCTCAAGCACAAAATATTCATACTTAGATTGAGATTTTTAGACCGATAAAGAAAGTAGGTCATACCGACATAATCTAAAATTATCAAGTCAGCCTAAATTGACATATCTAATTACAGAGGGATAACATAAATTCCAATTCCCCTCATTTGAGTAACCCTATAGAGGGGAGAGTGAGGGAATCAAGAATATAAATGAACCATCATATCCTAAATAATTTTTTCTAATTGTTGAATTTGAGGACTCGACTGTAATTTCACCATTTTACCTCTCCCCCCCACCCCCCTGTCTCTCTCTCTCTCTCTATTCCCCACTTTCAAGCTGACCTGAAAATATTAATGAACGACCTGCTAAGCTAATGACCCCATAACTACTGGCCTCACACTACCCAAAATACTTACCAAGCCCTTCAGCTACAACAGTGAGAGGGAAAATGTCGTTTCCTATGATGTTAAGAGACTGAACTTTTCAGGTGGTCAAGCTGACACTTTAGCATACGCTCAGAGGATCAAATATCTATCTGGCTTGCTCTCCAAGTTGGTCTTAATGGAAGATAGTGCAGTTTCAAAGCAAACGAAAAAGAGCCAACCAGAGCAGAAACTTTTGGGAATCGTTAGCCTTCCGTCACGAAGCTGTTCTCTAGCTTAACTACAATATCAAAATCTGAATCAATCTTGCTCTAGATGAAGATTGGGGACAAGTGAATGGAAACAAAACAATAATGTCTTTCCATCTCTCTACTGCAATATAAGAACACTTATCCATCACCTAACAATAACACATTCAATAAATATCCGTCTCATCATAAAATTCCTTCAAATGGAACCGCAGATTGTTCCTTGATTGGATCCTTTCTACCACTAGAAAGAGTTCTTGTTGCATATCACTTGTAATCAGCAGCTAATCTTCTTGGTGAGAAACAGCCCCACCCTCAATATATCCTGATGAAAAATCTCACTTGTTGAGGAATCAAAGCCCCAATGCTATAACCAAATTTACTGGAACAAGGAAACAGAAGGCTGAAACAAAACTGTGGGATATCGAAAACCCTGCATACACCACACGGGCAATGGAAAATTAAATACCTCATTGTCAAACTTATGTGTGATACAGACCACCATATTGCAAGACTACAACATAGTATATACCTCAATGCAGAGGAATCCCAGATGATATGCAGAGTTTCGAGTCTGCTCCACCACTGATCACAGTGTGATTTCTCCACCAATCCGCACTCAGTACCTACATCCAACAGAGAGAGAGAATATGAGGGAGGTAATTTTTCCATTTCTGCAGCATTTCTGAAAGGGTTATGAAGGCAACAGATAAGTCAAAACATCCAACCTTGTCTTCGTGTGAATCTATGACAGCAAGAGGCCACTGCAGCAGGAAGAATTTCAAATTCAGAATAACAGTTTAAAGGCGAGTCGAGGATATGAACATAGCCACGTGAACTACAAAGAGCACAATAAGACAACATACTGCAGTCCTCAAATCCCACAACATCACTTTCCCATCATAAGATGCTGAAAGTAGATGAAACCAGGACTTATTGTGCCACTTGCAAGATGATATCCAAGATGCGTGAGATGAGAACTGAAAGACTGGAGCTGAGCTTCCTGCAAGAAGGAAAGATTCTATGTGAGTGAGGGGCAAAGAGAGAGTTCTCATCTGAAATCTTGGTTACAAACCTATAAAGGAACAGAGGCTGCAACTGAAAAATCATCTAACCTGGTTTACGAGGATCCCATATCCTTAAAATGGGATCAGAACCTCCAGCAGCAATTAGAGCAGAAGCTTCACCTCCAACATCAAGGCTGTTTAGAACCTTCCCAGAGAACTGCAAGGAATGGGAATATTAATCATACGCTAATTACTGAAGGAAGGATATTTAGTGAAATGCTTTGTTTGTAGTTGCATCTGAGAGAGAGAAAAGGTGACATACTATATTCAATGAGTCTTTTCCTGTCTCAACATCCCAACTTCTAACAGAGTGGTCCCATGATGTGGAATAGATTGCTCCCATTTGAGGCCAAATTACTGCAGACACACATTGTGTATGCCCCACCAAAGTAGCCACCGCCCCTTCCTGATATCACATAAATCTATTTAGTTATAATTTTGATAAAATTCAATTGGGCTTGTAAAATCAGTGAGAAATTTGAATTTACACAAAAATTTTACTTCAAGCTATCAGTGATTCTTCCTCTTAAGTTGAAACACTTTAGTGGAAGCAAACATTGAAAGAATATCTTAGAACCTACATGGCAAGGCATAGAACATGAACTACCTCTGTCTGAATTTCTTCATCTTGAATATTCACTTTCCTCTTCTTTATTGACACCTGCTCACTGTCTTTGTCTGCCACATCTGTGTGCCACAACTTAATAGAAGAATCCCAAGAACCAGAACAAATCTGAGAAATATGCAGGATGCAAGGTTGAGTAAACTAAAATTAAAGATTGATCATATAGATAATATACAAGAATAACAGCATAAGAATACTGAAAGATCAAGGACCATATCCCCGCTAGTCTGTGCTGCAACACTTTGTACTGCCGCATTGTGCCCCTGCAGAATCTTAAATGCCCTAATCCTCCTAGGAAGGTTGGCATCGCACTCAGGATCAATCTGCAACACCCAAAAAAACATAAAAAGAACACAAGAGCCCTAGAATGGAATAGAGACAATATGCTGAAATTGAACAATTCCAAGTATTTACCTTCCAGAGCCTTAGTGTCCTATCTTTTGATGCAGTAGCCATGGTAATGCTTTCTTCAGCTGAAATTCAAATAGCCATTATAAAGACGATAGTGGTATTCACAAAAAACAACTGAGAGAAGCCGATCGAGCAACTTGGCATGAGGTTTCTAAATCATATTGACCACTACTCTAATTTCTCTTTACACATTAAATATCCAAGGTCAAACAGGTAGGTTTTCAAACATAAGCAGAGCTAGAGAAAGAAGAGACAGAGACAGAGACCTCCAAAGTGTTCCAGGAGATGGTTATAACAATTTAATAAACATCAGGTCTGAAGTTGAAATTAAACGTGGAATTAAAAGACTGCAATTCATTTTCCAAGGAAAAATAGCTAACAGTTACAAACATGATACAGCTACAGCTGTTCTCAGGATAAAAGAAATCAGCTGTGTGTGGTGGCAATTATTTATCCACACCTCTCTGATTGATGATACTAACTGAAGTAATGGCATCACTATGACCTTCTAATATATGCGTGCACTCCTCCGGAGCCTTCCAGACCCTAAGTATAAGAAAGGGCATGTTTTTTAAACCAAGTTCCTAGCACTGAGAAATTAAGGTCAATTTAAGATTGAGCTGAAGAAAAAGAATAAAAAAACTCACCTCCCTAAGCCATCATAGCAACCTGTCAAAATGAAGCTGCAAAATAGACATAATGAATGCAGTTTGAGAAGCTATGTATCAGTTTAAAAACTCATGTACCCAGCTTCATAATCAACATGCTTACCCGGGATTAGATCCATCAACTGCACTGACCCAATCATCATGTAAAGAAGGCTCCTCCTCCTTCCGTGGAGCTACAGCCTTAATGTATTCTATCTCCAAAATTTTCTCCTGTTATAGAAATTGAAGCTAATGAGGAATTGAAACAGTTGTGTCCAAGTACTCTTATGAATTTGTGAAACGAATTCCAACAAGCATCTACAGTAAACATAAAATTCACTCCTTTGGCTATGAATAGAGAATGAGACACAGTCATCAAACTAGCATCAAGACTTCCACTTCACTCCGACTCAAGCCAACAACAGAGATGATGATAATCCCATGGATGACTCACAAGAAAGAATTATTTAGTGCTTTTCCAAGGAGAAACAAGAAAACTTCATGAGCAGAACAAACTCGATAGAAAGATACAGAATAAATACCGCGGAGATGCTTTTGACAAGAAGGAACCGTTCCAGCGACATCCGAACAAGTTCTCCATCAATCAGAAAATCAAATGGCTCAGGTTCCCAATCTGAGTTCTCTGCCCAAAACCACCACCAAGGAAAAGAAAAGAGAATGAAACTAACTACACAATTTTTTTTAATTGTTCAGCAAATAGTAAGAGATGCCAAAACAAATGACCCTATAAATACAATTAAAATGTAAATAACATATCTGCTTTCTCATTTCACTTTAGCCAACATCCATCCCAACTATGCTGGAGTCACTAGCAATTTATCATCAAAAGCTCACACACAACAACGTTCTGTGATGCTTAAAGACATGTCCAGGCACATTTTAAGTTGTTATCGCAAAAAATGATAATTTTCCAGCATCTCCTACACTCCAACGATTAGAATTGATCATATTTCCAGCAAAGCTAGAATTTTTTTGATAGTACCGAAATTGGCATTCCAATTCTGGGACAATACAAACGGGAGAAGAATGGCGCCAATCACAAATGAAGAGCATTTAATTGGCGACACATACAAAGGTAAACCGTAAGCAATGAAGCGTACTGGATTTCAGTAGACTGTTTACGATGGTGGAGAGCCCTAATCGAGTGAGATTCGCAGGAATTGCAATCGGGGCAGAAGGAACCCTCAACAGAAGCTCCAGCTTGGTAACAAACCGAACTTGGACCCTCCTAGACATCTCATCATAGCTCTCATCCACATCCATCTCCAGAGATTGCTGTGTTGTACCAAGAATCGGATGCAGGAGAGTGGTAAACGGTGCCCCTGGGTTTAAGCTCCAGCTAGGGTTTACGCTCAGGCTCAATCGGAGAAGGAAAAGACTGGGCCGCTGGTC
The DNA here is from genome assembly GCA_900174645.1 of Sonneratia alba. Lineage (NCBI taxonomy): Eukaryota > Viridiplantae > Streptophyta > Magnoliopsida > Myrtales > Lythraceae > Sonneratia > Sonneratia alba. The sequence continues at coordinate 3,506,921 of FWPY01000024.1, read as the reverse complement.
GATCCAGATAGGCCGGCCCTTATGCTCGCTCCGGATAGAAAGTGAACCGGTCTGCTGTCAGGTCGGTTATGGCGTTTGGTCAAAGCGGTCCTCTTCAGTGGGCCCTTTGGGAAAATTCGGTCCGGTTTTCATAAGTAAACTGGTCCGGTTTTGTTTATGGAGAAGATGGCTCTTCTTTTTTCCAATTTAACAAATAATTGAGTTTTATATTTTTTTTACATAAAAAATGGCAAATGTCTTCACAACTTTGCGAAATTTTCAGAAAGAAAAAATAAATAAATAATTCATGTTTTCATGATAAATACAAATAAAAAATATTCATCTCCACCTAAAATTGAAAATCTTTAATATTAACTGATCAATGGGAGTCTTGTCTCGGTCATGAAGAGATCCAAAAGCATTTATTTTCTATATGCACGTTGACGATCTTATCGAGGGTTCGTAGTCTTTGACATAATTGCTCGTGGTCTTAAGAAGTTGACCGCGGCTGAATTAAAGAAGGCCAACTCCATATTAATTGTATTAAACGTCTGTTGTGAAAATAATCTATTTAAATTATACAGATAAAATAGATTATATTGTATTAATTTGTAATTAGACGAATTGTATTCGAATTAGACATTTATGACATTATTAATAAACGAATTATGTATGAGTCAAATATTTTGTGACACAAATTAGTTTAGATTAATACGATAGGAGTTACCATTTACCATGACTGTCTTGTACTCGATGCAATAGTTCATTTACAGAGAGTGGAAAGTCAACCTCAAATTATTAGCCAATATGGGACCCTTGCATCGGAATCCAATATCTGATTTACTCCGGTGAAGAAATCTCACATCAACTGGAGTAGAGACCACTCCATCCTGCGTATGTTGTGTAATTTCAACAAGAGATTTAACTCTAAGCAAACTCCTGTCGGAAGATTAATTATCTTTCCTTTTGTCGGTAATGGATACAGCAGAGTGGGACTTGTGCATCAGCACATCTGTAGCTGGCGACAGATTAACTGATGAGTAAACACGACGCCAACGTTGTAGCTGTGCTCACGCGTCTGCATTACCGATCAATTCAGTGGAACTGGTTTCAGCTTAAAGGAGGTTGGAGGAAACAGTTCAACTCAACATCCTGGAGAACGCATCTTTACTACTACAAATAATACGAGTGAGAACTGTAGAACTAGGGAATCAGCTGCGGACAACGTGAGAGAGGCTATTTCTAGAAGTGCCCGAACACAGATGGTGACTCGGTTCGCCTTGGTTAAGGATGAAAGGAGGAGCTTGAGGGTATGCGGAGAATATGGCACCCGTTCAGTTGCAGGTATCCTTGGGAAAATAGGCTCATCGGATCCTAGAGATGCATACATCGGTTATAAGAGGGGCGCTATCAGCCTAGAAAGATATGCAGAACGAGAAATAACAGGACAAAGAAAGCCCAATAGATGAACACTGAATCTCTTCAGCTAATATCCATAGTAGGCTACAGCCGAGCGGCTAAGCCATATCAGATAGCCCTAAGCTGCTGAATCTCAAGATTAACTTGATCCGAATGGCTCTGTTCTGCGATCTCACCACTTGGTTTGGATCAACATCATAAGCGTTTTAATGACAGGTCCCTTTCTCCACCTAGCTTCAGGCTGCTGAATGTAGATCGACCCTGTCACTGGCTGCAACATTCACATTTCGATCTTCGCCCCTCAAATATGACCTCTGGGAAACCACTTGCTATCCTCCTTCATCCGAGCCATTTCAGAGAAGTTCTGCCTCACACAGATAGCCTTTCAGCTCTGTAAGTTATTGTGGACTATAGACATTGGTAATTCCAGGAGTTACTTGAAACAGAACCTAACCATACAAAAGAAACTCAATTAAAACATCAAGAAGTTTCAGCTTTCCCACAGTCATCAATAGGATTACTATAGCAACGATGCTGGGAGAACAACAATCTGTTTCATCGGGTGAGCGACATCACCGCCACCGGCGTGCTTCACAAACTCGGCCGGGCTGAGGAAACTGCCATGGCAGACGCAGACTATTCTCACCTCTTCCCCCTTCCTATATCGGTACAGCAACCCTTCTACTCTCTTCCCATCAGGACCATTGCCTTTAGTGAACACTAGAGGCATTTCTTCCAGCACATTCCTCGCCATCCCAGCAACCCCTTTGGAGGCTAACGTGTGGCTCTGGCTGTTTGATGGAGACGAGCCATTTGCAATTGGTGGCCGATGTAAAGCCGGCGATATTGGTTTGCTCTCTGCAACTGGAAACAAAATGGCAATATAAAAACAAAGAGAAATGCAGGAAGAACCCAACTAAGCCATGATGATAGAGGAAGGGACTTGCTGTAACCAACGAAGCTGCCAACTTAGAAATAAAACGTCAACTTTCAGACCCGTTTTTCCCGTTTCTTTATCACATATCTGGCCTATAAACCGTTCTTGCCAGTGAAATTAGGCAGTGACGCAACTAGCTGACGATCAAATGTGGAAAGTCTTTTAAGGCAATCTACATCACATATCCACATTCAGTAGTAGAGCTACCACATACGGCAAGTCATTCAAATATAACAATTCCTACATACTGATTTTTACCGGAAGAAATTTCCGTTCAGACCGACCCTAAATACTTAAAGGACTGGCCATGGTGGTTGGAATTTCTCATTTTTTGAATACTAAATGAAACCCAAAAGGAAAAGCAAAGAAAAGAATCATACCATGAAATTGTTGCTGTTGTTGGATATTAGATTCTGATGAAACACGAGAAGAGCCAGTGCTACTCCCCTGAAACCCAAGAGATCCTTGCTGCGACATAGGTCGATGTTGAAGGTGAACTCCGTTAAGAGCCTGACCCAACTCCACTGAATTAACGTGATCTTCACCAAGAACCCGACCCCGGATCAAGCACGTCATCTGCTTCTGATGCCGCTTTCTCTTCGCCTCCAACCTCCTCAGGCTCTGAATCTCCTTCCTCTTCCTGCAGTCCTCCTCCGTCTCTGCGGGAAGGGAGCAGGTCCTCATGAGCGGCGAAGCGGAATCCATCTCCGACATTGACGCGCTGAGGAATTCCGGGATGGAAGACGACCGGCTAAGGTTGTTCCTCTTCGAGCTTCTCGGGTCAACGCCGAACAGGCCATTCAGGGAGAGCCCGAGACTGAGCTCGATTCCGTCCCTTGCCTCCTCCTCTAACTCTGTCACTCCGTCTTCCTCGTCAGGTTTCTTCGTGAACCGATTTAAAGGCGGGAGGCTGCGCAGGAGATCTCGCGGAAAAGATGACATTTTTGAAATGGGAAAGAACAAGCCCGGGTGTTTCAGAGGATACCCAGATTTGAAAGTCCCGCTTGGAGAGTAGGACTCAAGCCTTGAAGGAGGCTAGAGGGAACTGTCATCTGTGATTGGCATGGAGTTGAACACTCTTATCAATCAAAAGAACTGAGAACACAGCATTCAGCTTCATCTCTCACCACAATCAGAGTCTTAAGTTTTATCCCCACGAGTGGAAAGAGGGGCAGAAACTGAAGCCATTGGACGAACAGAGAGAGAGAGAGAGAGAGAGAGAGAGCAAGACAGAGAGTGAGAGAGAAGTATACTTCCGGAGAACAGAGGAAAGAGAAATGAAAAAAAAAATTCTCCGGTTATTTTTATTTTATATTTTAGTTTTTTCATTAAAAAAATATATATTTATGAGTCAAAAGAGCAACATTCGATATGGAGGATAACATCTATAAAAATCCGAGCCAAAATTGGTGAGGCGGACAAGAAAGCTTGTTTTACCCATTTAATTACATTTTGATTGCTAATCAATAGTATCCACATTTTCATATCTAATTCACACATGAATTTCCATGCATTTAAGTCGAGTGTTGTTTGAAAATTTTTAAAAATTACATATTTTAACTTAAGATTATGATATTTCAAAAAATATAGAGTTCAACTCATAAATCTTAACAAGTATGTGTGAAGTGATTGTAAAATCGATACTGGCTAATGTTGGATATAAATATTAATCCATATAATCTTATATTAAAGTACTTTACAACAAATTGATGTAATCAGTAATACAAAGTGAACTGTAATCCGATATGACATTCTTTCTTTGTATCTATTCAAACACCATCCACATAATATTAAAAATTTTTAAATGGCTAAATATATAGTTCATGAAATAACATTTATTTGATTGGGGGAGAAAAAAACATAATTGGTGAAAATTATCAAGTTATTCAAAATTGTGTTACCATTAATTCTATTTTTTTAAAAATAACTGTTCTAGTTCATTAATTATTATTTTTAAATTATTTCAAAAATAAATCTTAAAATAAGAAAAATAGGGATGCTTTAACAATTTCGATTGGAAAGGGAGTGAACTATAGTGGCTTTCATCTTTGATTGCCAGCATTGACGGGTCCAAGTAGACATGACAATTTGGGCAGGCATGGGCTATTCGGGTCGTGCTGGTACCTCCCGACATCCCAGACGACCCGAAATGCTCAGCCCAGGCATGGATTGGTTTATACTTCAACCTGCCTTACCTAACCTGAACTATGGAAAATGACATTTTTAAAATAAATCTAAATAATTCTTGGTATCATATCAAATATTTAAATGTGATAATTAATTAATTAATTAATCTAATTTTTATTTTAATTTCAATAAAATATTAAAATATAATTAACTGAATTTTCAAGTTTTCTTCTAATTTTCCTTTTTATTGTAAATATGTTTTCCATATTTCCTGCACAGAAAATTGTCAGGCCGTTCGCTTCCGTGCTCCGAACCGTGCTTTCAGGACGGGCCATTTTTTGCTGGGTGTAGGTCCAGGACAGTCACTGTCACTCGAGAGGAGATCCCCCAACGATCTATTAGTTGCCGGAGGTGACCTTGCAGTAGCCATTAATGGCCTTCCAATTCAATAAGCTACCAACACCTGAGATCGCACCCTCCCTTCGTGTCTCTTCGAAGCGGGGAGGAGGATGAGATCAAAGCAGCGGTGGCTCCGATACGAGCATACCCCCGCGCTCGTGCAAGGATTTCAGGCTTTTCAGCAGACTCTGAGGTTGCCGGCTCCTCACCTTAGGTAAGTATATGTGGCCGACGACATGACAGTTGCTTTGTTCCCTCGCTCAGCCCCTTGTGCTCTATCCTCTCTTATTTCATTGCGATTGTTGGACCGTTTTGCAGTTTCGTAAATAGTAGAGGTATCATCAAGAAAATTTGAAAACGATTAGTTGATGGACCGAGCATTAAAATGATAAGTAACTTTCTCAGCACTTAAGAATTGAACAATTCTTTCAAAGCTCAAATTATTTTTCATATAGGTGAACCGATATTTATAGTTATTTAGATTATGATTAATCTAATTTAAGTTGAATCCACTTATTATAAGATAAAATTTTTTAAATATAATTTTTTTATTTACAAAATTTAAATTTGAAAAATTAATTAAAAAAATATCGAATAATTTCAGTTAATATATATTAATAAGGTTCAATTTAATAAGACGAGTAAATTTTCCCTACTCAAAGTAAAATTTCCCATGAAGTAATGAAATTTTAATTTTGACACTTCATTGGTGTTATCCATCAACAATCATAGCTTATTAACTTAAATGTAATTTCAATTTTTGGAATTTCTTTTTTCCATGCATATCAATAAGTCCACACTATATTGGATATCTACAGCATGAATATATATATATATGTGTGTGTGATATTTTTGTGAGATTTCTTAAAATTTATTCAAGGTTTTAAATTTTTTATTTAGAGATATGTCACTCTCCAAATTAATTTCTATAATACAAATTAATTGCGCATTATAGACTCTACAGTTGACTCCTCCGTCGACTGAATTACTTCACGGAACCTTGCTGGAAAGTGAAATATCATCACCAACCTAATCAACGGATAAAGCTGACGTGTTAGAACGAGACACGTGGAGTATGGGAGGACCCCCTGAAAGGTACGGACGTGGAATTCTCGGAGCAGGGCCCCACGAGAGAGGACGTCCCCTTTCCTCATTAACCAGTCTGCACCTCACCGGAACAGGTGTCCAAATACAGTACGGACCTGTGTTTGTATGACACGTGCCCCGTGTCAGAATGCCCTTTTTCCTTTTCTTTTTTTAATATTAATTAATTTAAATATGCCTCAAGCCCCTTTTTTTTCTCGGTCTGAGCTGTGATGCAGAAGGGCAGGCCTCTGATGGAAATCTGACGCTGCCACGTGGCTGACTGCGCGGTGTTCGCATGATCCCATGGGAAGTAGCTATGCCCACACGACATTCATTGTCAATAAAAAAATTTATTAATAGAAAATTCCAATGTCAAATTCAACTCATCAAAACTTTATTATTATTATTATTTTACAAAAACTCATTCTATATTTGGATTTAAAAAAAAAAGTTTCAAATGCAATAAACTAGATTTAAGGAAAAAAATTCAACTTAAGTTTCAATTATTGCTTGATACTAAGAATCTTTTTTATTTATATATATATTTAATGCTTTTACCATAACGGATCCCACACTCAGATCTCATGACTGGCACGATGCCGTGTAAAATTTTTGCTGCACTTATTATGAATTAAAATCACTTTTAATGCAATGAATATATTCGTAGATCTCCAATGGATCAATAGTTGAAAAGTCTCTATGATCCCTCAGCAGGAAAAGGCAAAAGGAAATCTGGAGGAAGATCGCGAATGGAGCCCACCACCCAACAGGACCAAGTTGCGAGTCCCTTTCCTTTCTTTTTTTCCTCTTCCCAATTCTGGCTCAGTGATCTGGGTGTCGGCCACGTGTCTCACGACATGGGCAGCCTAACACATGTCGTCTGCTGGTTGCAGGGCAACGGCCAAGCGGGAGTAGCAACTTGCTGAATGGAGACGAGAAATGGGTTAAAATATGAATTTAGGAGTTTGTAAGTTTATGAATTTTTAATTGGTGGTATTATATATTTAATAAATAATATTAATAAAATAATATTATATTATAATTTAATAATAACTTAAAATAACATTTATATATATATATATATATATATACGGCGAGCACCTTGATGTAATACCGTAGTGCATTTCATTCACAGCCGAAACAGCTATACCTCTAGGTGAATCGGTGCCATTTATATATGAATAAACCGTGGTTCGTTCGGCCTCCAAATTTCAGATGTCAAACATAAAAAAAATTCCTATCTACCAAAGCAAAATCGAGATATTCTCGATTTTGTACTGAAAATTTGAGATCCCTCTCTATTGTTATCACCTCAATCTAACTTTCCAATCCACTTGATTTAAGAATTAATATGCCAACGGATGGTTTATCTAAAGGAATCCAAATGAGGCCCGGCGGTCTCGATGAAAAGTCCTTTCTTTTTTCTTTTTGCTCGATGGCGATATCGAATGAAAAATAATTATTTACTTTCCATGATGGGGGGCACACCAGAGAGAGAGAGAGAGAGAGAGAGAGAGAGAGAGAGAGAGAGTCGGGTTTGGAGTGGGAGAGGTGATTGGGACTCTCCTGCATGGTGACCAACTTGCTGGGAATTATTCTTTGTTTTGCTCTGTTGTGCTATTGCTAATGAGCTGTACAGCTTTTCAACCCCATTTGGGACACTTCTCCCACATCAAAGAGTGAGAGGAGATTTCATAGGACTGCTTCTTGGACATGGATTGGTCCAACGAGTTCTAAGGTCATGAATGAATGAATCTATACATGGGGGAGTTAGGTATCGACCATTAGTTCAGAGTTTTGGACCGTATACAATCTCAAATCTTGTAGACCCAGTTGAAATTTTACAATAATCAAACGGAACAAACAAAATCAACTCCAAAGTGGAAGCATGAATTTGAGGACATTACTTAATCCAATTTCCACCTGTTACTTTATTTCAGTTTTCTTTCTGTTCTGTTCTAAAATCCTTAGTCTCCTTTTAGCTGAAATTCTCTCTCTCTTTTTCTTCGGGGCAAAAGCTCAAATTCTGTGAAAATTTTAAACAAATACAAGCTGGCCCAGATTCTATCTTCAATCCGACCACAAATCAGAAAGCCCATTCGCCACTCGGCAACGAGGAAAAAAGGGTCTTCAGAAATTATCAATTTACTAACCCCAAGTTGGCACTGGCATATTTACTACCTAGAAGGGCAATCAATATCCATGAACAGAGTCGTACTCTTGGCGAGGTCGAGATTGAGATCTGCCTCCTACAACAATAGCTTGTGTACTGGCCTTATAACTGAAGCTTTGTCACATTCTTCCGGTGTTGTATTTACTAACTCCATCGTTCTAGAGAAGCTTGTAAACTTAAAGAGGAAATGTTTTCAGCAATAGTGAATTGGGACCATCCACGACACGAAGGAAGAACAACAAAATACCTGGATTAGTCCATTTCAAAGGTTGACTGATCTTCAATTTATGGGCGGGGTTGCAGGGAATGTAGGGCAAGCAAGCTTTCAGTGACAAGTTGAATGAATCCAATACGGTAGACAAGAAAAGTTGTTTTGAGGTGGTTACCAGCATTGCAGATCAAGATCAAGAGCTGCAAGAAGTTCCTTCAGTTGCGACCCACCTGAGATTTCAGGAAGAATGCGGTCATCAGAGGGATTGTGCTATGATGTCAGATAATGATATCATCGAAGGTCAGAATGGAAGGGCAGTGAAGGCTTTGGAGGAATCATCAATAGAGGGCTCAAAGGATCAGGTGCTGTTGTTCTCACTTGTAATAGCTTCTTTCTTCCACGAGGCCAACGTACATCACTTATTTGAGAGAAGTAGGAGCAGCAGCAAAGGTCAGGATGTCATTCCAGAAGAAATAAGTCAAATATATTTGCTTTCCACGTATTGAAAAATGTACTACTATTGCTCATTGCAAGATGAAAGATAATTAATATCAAATGTATCATATTGTACATTACTATTCTAAAGTGATAAAACCTTTTCCATTGAAGGTGATGTGATTCATCTCAAGAGGTAGTTTTTCGTTTGCTGTTGATCCATACCTTGAAGTGTTGAACTTTTGGTCTCAGGGAAGTTCTTTGAGTAAAAAATTGACCTGCACATGACTTGACATCTTTCCATCTACCTCATCCTTATCCACCTGCATCCTGGTCATCCTCCTATTGCAAGGAAGTCATGCTGGTGTAGGGGCAGAAGAGGCTTTTTTTGATGGATTTCCTTCATCCTGACCTAGCATGATACTGTCAAGTAGCAAAAGTCATTAGCCAAAGAAAATGCCCCATCTATATTCTGATAAAATAATTCTTCAATGTAGGACTAACAAAAAGCATCTTCAACAATTGGAATTAATTGCAATTTTCTAAGTGACAAACACCTCGAAAATCAGAGATTTATCCGACATTGAAAATAAGGAATGGCAGGAGTTTAATGGAACTGACATTCCATTTCAGGAGTGCCCTCCCTGCCTATGTAGCTTAGAGGAATTGGAATCTGAAGCAACATGTGGCTTCTTCCACAGTTGTATAATCCTAAACTAGTAATGAGTGGAGGAAACATTTACCCAAAAAATGAGAATGTTAGACACCAAGTAAGGAGCAAGAAGCAGCATCAACAAGCCTTATCTGATGCAATGAAGTATTGCTTGCAAAAAATAAAAGAAATTTTAACCTGCACCACTATTTGTATATCTGATGTTAACAGTCACGACATTCAAGGTTAATCAGAAATTATAATTTTCTTCCTTGTTTTTGAGAATTCACTATAGGAAGGAAGGAGACCATTACCTCAATTCCCTCCACTGGGGAGCAATTCACAGATTAGAGGATTCTCAAGAATTATTATAGTTTTTGCTTTTTAACATAAGTAACTTACAAGAATTTTCCCTTCCGTTCTCCCTTGCCATACAAATATCTCCCAAACAAGAAACATCATTTTCCTCTACTGTTTACACCCCTGCTTCCCCTTCCTCTCTCTACTCTCCCTAATTAAAAGCCTTTTAAATGTAGTGTTGCAGCCTGGGCTTTCTTTCAACCTACAAGAAGAAAATACAGTTCTGGGAAATAAGTATGGGGGATTACCTGCAATAATAGCAGGAATATGTATTAACTATTTGACCATCATCACGTACTTAATGATGGCTCTCCATCAAATCTTCCATGTCCATTAACAAATTATTTAGCTTTCCCACTGATTTTTCTCTTTTTCTGACATCCCTGTTTCTTCCCTACTTCAATATCTAATGAATCATGGCCTAATACATCTTAAGTCCAATCAAGAGGATGAAATTTTATGCATGTAATTTGTTGCCATTACCACTGACAGAAACTACAACCCCAAATCCTAACCCATTTTCTAAGTGTTTTGGTCCAGCATGATGATTCCTACAAACTAATACCAATAACTGATTATCAGAACAAGTATCCCACCACAAAAAACGTGTTCAGAGCAGAGTCTCCAATTAGTATGCAGTTCCTTAAGTATAAAACTCGACATTAGACATTCTGCAGTATTTCTATCAAACAGTAACTTCATGTGCAGCATGTTTTTTATTTGTTAAAAAGATTAAAGGAATACCACTGCATGACCATACAAAAGGAATAACAGACATCAGAGAAAGAAAATGTCTCTTAGTATAAGAAATGCAAAGAATCAAGGAAGGTTATCATTTTAATCACATAGAATTTCACTTTTTTTTTCCTTTGAAAGTCCAATTGAAGTATAGAAAAGCAAAAATAATACCTATTTGAATCTCCTTCAGTTGGAATCATCTTCATTTGATCCCATGATTGAAGCTTTACTGTACCTCAACCTCTCAATCTCCCTCCCAAGCAAATCCAACGTAGTATCTGTCACATGATTTGGGGAGCAACCCTCATCAAGCATCATCCTCAAGAACTTATATGCCTCCTTCAACTTACCTGCCTTCGTGTGAACATTAATGAGAGTATTAAAGGTCACGACATCAGGCTTTATTCCGCTAGCCTTCATCTGCCTGAAAAGATTGCAAGCTTCTTCAATCCTTCCAGCACTCCCCAATGCATTTATCAGTGTGTTATACATCACAATGTCTAGGTAACCCCCATGCTTAATCAACTTATCATGGACAGAACTTGCAAGGTCAGCCCTCCCCATCTTACTGAGTCCCTGAATTATTGCATTATAGGTCGCTATGTCCCAAGGAGAAAATTTGTCTCCCATCTCATTGAGAACTCCAAATGCTTCATTGAAATAGCCCTTTTTCACAAAGGAACTCATGATGGAGTTGTAAGTGTAGCTCGTGGGATCCATGCCCATGTCTGTGAATATTTCGAACAACTTGCAGGCCAAGCTAATCTTTCCTTTTGCCAAAAAAATTGACAAGAACGTGTTCACCATATCAATATCGAATGAATCTACTCTACTCAAAACACGTTCTGTCTTTGGAATTGAAAAGAGCTGAGGCACTAGGTCTCCAGACTTTGCTCTTCTGGCAAGCTGGTCCATAAATGGAGAAGACGACCATTCATCATTATTATCAATAGAGGGATTCTCCTCAACTCCTCCTCCAGAGTCAGAAGAGCCTATTAAACTCATTACCCCACTAAAGTCACCCCGAGATGGAAACAGAGGAGAGTAATCCTTTCTCCGGCTTTGTGGATTCTTAATTGAAGCTTCCAAGTTTGCCTTCCACTTAAGAACATTTGGTACCACATCGCCATCCCTGATACGCTTCATTAGCGTCTCTGCCCCATCCCAGTATCCATGTTTGAGAAACCCAATCAATAGGGAAGTAACTGTGACCAAATCAATTACAAATCCTCGGGCCTCCATTTCTTTAACCAAATCCAATGCTTCCTCAACTAGACCTTCCTTACAGAGCTGAATTACCACTATGCTGTAAGTGATATTATCCACAAACTGACCCTTCTTCTTCAAGTGGCAGAACAGAGTATAAGCTCCCTCAGCTCTTCCATTCTTAAATAATCCATCAATTAGGATATTATAGGTGCAGCATGAAGCCCTAACTCCATCCTCAACCATCTTCTCAAAGAGTCTGCAAGCATCCACCACTCTTCTCGACTTGAGAAGACCATCAATAAGAGCATTGTAGATAATCACATCAGGCTGAAAACCATTATATTCCATCTCGCTGAGAATCCTCATGGCATCATCCATTCGGTAGGATTTCGAGCATCCCTGGATCAAGATCCGATAAGTGAATGAGTCAGGCTCATGGCCCGAGCCCTTCATTTCCTCATACACTGTAAGCCCATCTTTCACCTTGGCCATGTGGCAAAGCACCTGAATTAAGCTGTTGTAGGTGCACAAGTCAGGCCCGAAAGACCCTGATTTGAGGCTCCTTGCTTTCATCTCCTCAAAAAGCTTCAATGAAGTGATCATATCGCCCCAGTATCCAAATGCATGAATGCAGATATTATAGCCACATGCGTCCAACTCAAACCAATCCTTTTCCCTCAACTTACAGAACAAATCCCTGAACTCTGTCCTCATGTTAGCTTTTTTAAGTGCTCCTAACAGCTCGTTACATGCAGACGAACCTGGAAGCAATCCAACACTGGCACTATCACTAGAGTTAGAATTAGGACTATATCCATCCAAGAGCTTGCAGAAGATGGACAGAGCAAGACCTAGCTGGCCCTTCCTAACGAGGGCAACGAGAACGGAGTCATAAATGGGGGAAGTCGCCTTAACGCCGAGCTCTTCCATGTGGTCGAGGATCTCGAGGGAAGCATCGAACTTACTTCCGCCAATCAACGAGTCAAGCACCAACTTGAAGGTCCAGGAATCAACGACCACGCCGTCCTCCTTCATCACATTCATCAGCGGGAGCACTTCCTCAAGGTGGTTGGAGCGGCAGAGGGTGTAGAGCATGACGGAGTAGGTGCCCGCCGAGTGCTTGTAGAAATGCTTGGCAGAAGGGCCGGTCCTCGCCCATGCGAAGAACTCGAGCTTCTTGGCGGGGTCGAGGGCAGGGGAGCGGAGGATCCGGTGGAGGAGGGACTCGGAGAGCGGAAAAGCATCCGGCTGGAGATCCCGGGTACCGGAGACGGCTAGAGATTTGGTGATGGAGGCCGCCAGGAGGATCTCGGCCAGCTGGGCAGTCCCTCGTTTTCTGAGGACATTTGCGTTGACGGACATGAGGATGCCGCCGACTGTTGGCGGTCGTTGACTCGTTGCACTGAGCAACTGCTAAGGTTATGGAAAAAATAATTATTATAATAGAATATTCTTGGATCATAAGTCAAGTAGCACATCACACATGCATGGTACGGTACGTAATATCAAGTATAATTGTCTATAATAAGTATAAATAATCAAATATATATATACAAAATAATATAATAAATTCTCATATATATAATATGTGAAGTAGATCAAAATTAAATATGAATAAATAAAAATATATACTTTTTATTATTGGTAATTTTCTTTGAATTTATTCTTTTTTTTAAGAGAAATATTTTTTTTGGTGATATTGATAGGGATATTGCTTGATAGGGTAAGAGAAATTGTGTAGAGAAAATCATAGACCCTTTCATTCTTTATTTTTTTAATGATCTAATAATCGAATTTTAGGTTAAGGAAGTTGACATAAGTTTTTTCAGGAATCCCGCCCGACCACATACTGGTTTCAAAGTGCGTTTTAATTGGTTCAAAAATATTGCATGATGTAAAAAAAAAATTTAGTTAACAACATCTATAATTACATACATTTACTCTCTCATTGAATTGTAATGCTCAATTAACCCGTTCTGTCCGTTGGACATCTGTCCATTGGAGAGGACCTCAGCCTGTAACGCATGCCATTAGGCCCATTAGGCCCTGCTTAGGGCTGGGTTGCCTCAATCGGCTTGCTCTGTGCTCCAACGGTTATCTATGGGCCTTCACGCCCGGCCTTGCCCTGTCATTCGCCCCTCATTTTTTGGGGCAGTTATGAGTGGGAAAATGGATTCGAACATCCCACTCATCAGGCGACATGTGGTGGTATGATGTGAACTTGGGCTTTAAACCCCATCGCATAGGTTTCCACAGCCAATCATTACAGGGATTTCTTATTTTTTGGCCCTTCCTCTATGGGCTCAGTTGCCACCCAACGATTCTCCTCTGTACTCCATTTTGCACCTACTGTGAAGTCTCTTTAACTTCTGACTTTTAGTGTGGTTTTGCATTTGCCTATATAATAATGGTTTTCACTCTATTTGTCCATTGCCTCCCTCAATTGCTTTGATCTTCTCTGCAACCCACTCTCTATCTCCTCTCTTTCCCCTGCATTTCCTTCTCTTGAAAGTTAATCACTATGGCCTCCTCAAACTCTAATGACCCCGTGTCCACAAGTGAGACCTACGAGAACAAACTAACCCATCGAGAGTTCATAGAGTCATTAACGAGGGGAAGGACTGGCACTGAAGGGGGGGCGGGGGCAGGGCGGTGGTGTGGGGCGCGAATATGGGTGGTCCCTATGAGCCCCCAAATGAGAGATGGTCATTTTCCATACACAGATCTCCCCAGTGTTGCACCTTGTCCAAGCATATAGTGTTAGTATTAATGCCCTAAGTCTAATCATCGCATATGATGCAATTGGAGCTATTTTACATTCATAAAATATAATTGAGGCATTTCATCTATCATGTGCTGCATATTTTGATGAAATTCATAAATTATGATAATGATTTTAAAGTCATGATGTGATCATACTAGTGAGACCTAAGATCTCAAAAATCCTAATCTAAAATTGTTCCTAGTATAGGATCATTGAGTCGGGGATCGGTGATCTGGTGAAACTAGTACACTCGTTATATGCTCTATGGTAGAGGATAACTAATCTCACTATTACCTGTGAAGAGTCACTAATATAAGAGTATATGTGCTTGTTATAGAACAAATTCACTAAACTGACTCACTTGAGGAAACCTAATGGATACCCGTGTAAATGTCAATAGGTAATTCCTCTAGTGATAGTAGGTGTAAATAGTCCTCAGATATGAGATTACCATAGCACCTTGTAACTGTTAAATTGAGATTTTGGTTTATTTCTTAACGTGACCTTTACAGATACGTGCAAGGTATTCTGGACCCAAAGAGACTCTTATGGAGGTGGTGAGTAATCAACAAGGAATCGGTTACTCTTTACGAGAGGAGAGAATGTCTTATGTGTTCTACTTAGTATTGACTCGGGAAATCTCTGGTTAGAGTAGAATGAAAATTGGAAAGGAGTTTCCGATATTTTTCATGATTGAGTCTAATACTTGAGAATAGTAATGCATATGAATAGATATTGGGATTTGACATTACATCCATATCCTAACCTATTCGAGACATTATATAACCGAAGGATGTAATTACACAAGAACTAATCACCAAAGAGTGTTCGATCTTTTGATTGATCCTCACCATTCGGGTAGTCATGATATGTTGTTAGACGTCAATCTTGACTTGTGGGTCTAAATGATTAAGGGTTAATTGGCTAATCTTATTAAAGGGTTTAATGAGATTGAGTCCACTGCCGACTTGGTGTGGAGCTCAATGGGTCACACACAATATAGGTAATTTTTCGTAACGAAATTTTAAATTGGATTTTAGAATTTTGCTAGTACGAATTGAGCCCATAATGGTCATATGTCTTATTGGATAAGAATATTATGCGATTAAATATTCGATTAGATTTTAGAAATCTTATCGATAAATATTCTCTCGGTAATATTTGAAAGATTTTTTGAAATTACATAATATTGTCAAGATTTATTTTATGTGATTTAATTTACTAAAATAAATAAAAACCAACTCCTTTCGGCCGGTGAAGAGATTGACGAAGAGGTTGACGAGTGGAAAGAGAGAAAAATCAATCAACCCTCTTGTGACTGGCGAGGGAAAGAAAAGGAAAAATACACATTCGTATAGTGACCATTTGTGAGAATCGTTACCAATCTATATGACGAAACCTAGTGTGGATATCGTAGACGGTGTGCACGTGCACACTTAGTCAAAGGATCGACTCCAAAAGGTTCGTGATTGGTGGATCCGAATTTGTTTAGACACAACATCAATATCCGAATTTAAATACAAAGACTGAACATGATTTTTATAAAGTATGTATTCTAAACTTATTCTAATTAGAATTCTAAATTACTTTAGTGAAATTATTGGATTTATGAATAAAATTTTAAATTTTAAATTTTTACTTGTTATCTATTCCCAATATATAGTGGGGTTGTACGTGAGATTACATGATCACGCCAACGTAGCTGATGCCTACAGCTCGGCGCATATGGGCCTTATTCTAGCTGTACTATGAACAGAAGAGGATACCATGCTCATGCCTTTTGTTCCACCTTTTCTACAAGCTCGTGGATCAGTCTTCGCATGGGGATTACCAAGTTACCCTTAGGTGGCGGAAGAACTTTGGCACCTTGATGAAGAATTATGGAACTACTAACTATGACTAGCACCATTCTTTTTTCTTCTTAAAGGATGAGCACCCGTGGCGGTGGAGGACAACCGAGGACGAACCCATCGGTGATACTAGTCCATGGGGTTCTCTCTCTCGGTGATGATGATCCACACGGACTTTTCTCCAAAGCACCATCCCCGTCCATCTGTGGCCTTAGTGAACAGGATTTGGTAACGTTTCTAACTCTTTCTTTCACTTTCCTTTTTCTGGGCGCTAGAACTTGGCTCACCATGATTAACGCTGCTATACAAGAATGGGCTCTGGGTGTCAAGCACCGAGGCAAAAAGAGGGCCAGAAGCACTGCAGTGGGCTCTTCAAGCACTGCTCTTCCAACGGAGGAGAGTACTCACACCTCGTTTGCCGGAGGAGCGTTACCCCACTCTAGAGGTGTCACCAGCTCCTAAGCTTCAGGTGTCACCAGCTCCTACGCTTCAGGTGTCACTAGCCCCTACTCTAGAGGTGCACGTATCTCCTTTACCTCCTATCTCGAGAATCGAGGAGGAAGAGATTGAAGGGGAAGAGGTGGCATTGTCTTGGAAGTGCCAAAAGTCTATCAGGGCAGATGAGGGTAGGGTTGTGGCTGTCTAAGTGGACAGCAAGACTGCAGTCGAGGAGCACCAAGACATCGACGTCGTTGAGGTCTCGACTCCGGCTGATTTGGCGACCGGGGCCTCCCTTTTGGAGAAAGCTCTACTCTGACAAGTCTTAGCGCTCAGGAAAAAGGTTGTTGAGATGCCGAGGTTTTTTAAATTCAAAGGTGCTAAAGGCTTAGTCCCTGGGGGAGGTGCTAGCCTTTGCTCGTTACCACTCGCTTTTGGCAAGCGTTGACATCTTGTCCCTTTTTTATCCCTTGGTGACTTTTATTTGCAACTTATCTTATGATGACGACTGTAGGGGATTTTGAGCTAGTCCTACATAGTGGACTCCTAGGTTCAAGGCACTAACTCTGTTCTTGCGCTGGAAAAGAGGCTGAAGGAGTTCAACCAGCAGCGCCATCGATATAAGAACTATCACAAGGCTAGCTCTAAGGTCAATGGCCTCAATGCTTAAGTCTCAAAGCTCCAGGCGCAGACCTAGAGGAACCTTGAGGAGGTGCTACGCCTCAAGTGCTTATGGGAAATCGAAAAAGAGGATGTGTTGCTTCTCGAGGACTCTTTGGAGGCTGAGAAGAGAGAGGTGCTGCGTAAAAGAGGAGTTGGCACTTAAGGAGAAAGCTATGGAGGAATCTAAGGCCTCGTGGGATGCTGAAAGGGTGGCGCTGCTTTCAAAGACCCAAAAGGAACTCCACAAGGCTGCATCCAAGTACATTGTTGAGAGAGAACCTTAGCTCAGTGTTGCTGTGGATGAAGCTATTGTGAAGTACAAGTAGAGCACCGCCTATCAAGCTGACTTAACCAAGAGCAGTGATCAGGCCTTGATCAACAGGCCCAAGACAATTCGGGATGATATCAACCAAAATATCCCTGGTTTTCCTTGGTATAAGGTCAAGTCCTTTGAGCCACTCTTTCTTCTGAAGAGATGGAGAGGAGCCAAGGAGAAGGTGCTGCTGCTGCTGATGATGCTGAGGAAGAGGAAGACAATGAAGATGGAGCTTAGGGCTCTCTTGTTTCCCTTTTTTACTCACTATAATGTCTCTGTTTCCAAGTTTTTAATGAACAAATTCTTTCAATGCACTGGATGTCTCACGCCTATTATCTCAATTATTCAAAATTGCTATAATCAGCCCTCTTTCCCAAAAATCGTACAAGGCATCAGGAATCGATGCTATGGCCTAGCCTTTAACCTTGGGTATCATAAGGCTGTCGAAAGTGGCATTATGGCCTAATCCTTAGCTCTAGATGTTATAAGGTACTAATAAGCGGTGCGGTATCTCAACCATAACTCGTGAGCCCTATTGAAGCATTAATTGGCTCCATATATTTTACGTGCAGGGCACAAACTCGTACCTTGCTCAATCATTTGTATTTGACGCAATTTCATGCCACACCTTTGAGTGACCAAGTTCTGATGGCGAAGCCAATTGACACCAAACCCGTGTAAAGGATGTCTTTGGTGCCCTTGGTGATCTGGGTCTTCGATGCTCCTCAACATGGAGAGGTCTTTGGCGCTCTAAGCAAACAAGGGTTTGTGGTGCTCCTTGGAATAGAGAGGTCTTTGACGCCGTTGATGAATAAAGGGTCTTTGGTGCCCCTCGGAGAGGTCTTTGCCTTTATTAGTGGCATTGATCGAACATATCATTACAACAAATTGCAATATGACATCATCATTGCTTTATTCATCCAAGGTATTAATGACACTGTTATGAACGTCATACCTGTTCAAAAAACAACTTAAGAATTAACAATAAAACTTCTAGCATATTTGAAGAATGGGTGGAATTGGACAAATGAGGCTTGGACCTCTGAAGAACTTGGTAGATCTAAGGGGATCGACCTTAGATCTTTAAAAATCATGAGATAACTAGCCTTACATGCTCCATCCAAAGGTTAGAATGCATTGAACACTTTGAGAGCCTCCACTGAAAGAGTGAGAGCGGGGTTTAGTGCAGAGCTCACAGTAGAGGAAAGGGGAATCTGAATCTTGAAACCGAAGGAGAGATGGGAAAAGGAGGGACCAGACACAGTCGGTTCCGACAAAAAGCTACCAAGAGTTTCAGTGGACAGGAGAGAGGTGGGCCGACACAATGAGCACGAGGGCGTTGTGCCAGACGCGCCAGAAATGGAGCCGTCTCGTGGGTGCTTTTTACGCTGAGTTTAGAGAGCGGGGAGTTTGAGAGAGAGGGCCTTGACCTTAATTTCTCCGTTTTACCGTGGTCCTGGGTCCAACTCTCTGGGGGGAAAGCTTATAAAATTCCCACACTACCCCTATTCTTCTTCTCTTCTTTTGTTAAGAGGAATTGTATGTTTTGTAATTTAAATTTCTTTTAATATTATATCAAATATTACGATATTATTATTTATATCCATTTTTCAGATGCAACTATTTCGCTTCCGCAGTTCGGTTTTCGTTTCAGCACTCGTCCCCCGGCCGCTCTCCTCCGCGAGACAGCAATCCTCCATGATTCCGTCTCCCATGTCCGCCCCCTTCCCTCAGACAACTCCTCCGGGCCGAACCCAGTGGCAGCTCCCCGCTCTCCTCCTCCGCGTCCCTCATCGCCCGAGGCCCAACCACGTCACCTGCGGCCTCCGCGGGGTCGGCCGCCGGGGGCCCCTCTGGCGGTCAGACGTGCTGTCCATCGAGGCGATTCAGGTTGTGCAGTCACTGAAGCTGGCGAAGTCGACTCCTAGGCTGGGGCAGGTTGTGAGCGAGAGGCTGTCGAGGCTGCTGAAGGCGGATCTCTTGAACGCCTTGGCCGAGTTGCAGAGGCAGAACGAGCTCGATTTAGCCCTCATGGTACGGAATTATCATCGCTTCCCTCTTCATCAGTATTGCATCTGGTGTAGTCGGGTTGGCCTCGTCCTATATTAAGATCTTGGCATTTATCTTGGAGTTGCCTATATGTGATTGCTGCGGAAATTCAAAAAATCTTGCTATTTGATGTGTTTGAAACTCAGGAACTTGTTTTGGTTACCTCCCTGGTGATAAAGAAAGGATTTTAAAATGTCACAGGGGAATTGACAGGAAGTCTGGCATTTTTCAAGAGATACTTTGTGGATTGTCATGAGCTCCATAGACTTTTTTTGAAGAGCTTAGAACCAGTCTCTATTCTCAAAGTACCTTGTCTTGGCATATGGCGCTGAATGAGCGATGATTTTGCCAAGTATTGATCTTATCATGCATCGTGATGTGCTCTACTCGTGGCAAGTTTAGCATTGAAGCCTAGCTTGATATGGTATGGCCTAGTTAGCCTGTGAGCTTATTGAGGATGATATTTGCACGAAATGGGTTTGTGATATTACAATCATATTAATTGCGACAAAAAGACCAAGTTGTAGGAGCTATTAGTCTAGTACACGAATCTTCGGGTAGTGCTGCAACTAAGGAAAAAGGGTCGTGAGTCTTGAACTCTTGCTCTTATTTTATCTTCTCCTATTGTTCTTCCATTTTTCTTCTCCGTTGAATCTCTCAAAAACTTTTCTCATGTCTGCAAATTTGCCTGGTGGTTGGTATTGGAGAATTTATTGTTTACTCAATTGCATAACAAGGAAAAACATATTAGATGAGAGACTTGAAGAAGAGGAAGATGATAAGATAGGATGGGCAAAACAGATAGGACTTCCTACTTTATTTGGATGGAATTTTAGGGCGAGCCAAGGAATCAAGAGTAATCCATTTGATGATTCTACTTTTACTTCGCCTTTTCTCTTTCGTTTTGTGTTAAGTGTGAAAGTATATTCTGCATGATTTCTTGCTTTTTGTGTGACATCTAAAATGAATTCAGGCTTTTAGGTTTTCAAACACGTACAGAATGAAGTGTGGTACAAACCAGATCTAGAATTATGCTGCGACATGCTCCAATTATCGGGAAGGAATAAAATGATCCAAATGGCAGAAGATTTATTTTCTGAACTGAAGAGAAGCGGGCTGCAACCTGACACACGGGCATACACTGAGATGATTGGGGCATATTTTAAAGTGGGTATGATTGGAAAGGCAATGGAAACATATGAAATGATGAAAGCAGAAGGGTGTGAACCAAATCAATTAACCTTCACCATTCTGATAAGGAATCTTGAGAATCATGGAGAAGATGCCCTTGCAACAAATGTGAAGAAAGAATGTGTTGAATGTATGGATTCTCCAAGAAAGTTCCTTGAAGAAGTCGAGCGAAAATATGTAAGTATCCTCCTTTGCATGACATTTGATTTCATCTCTTCCTTCAGCAGATGGTGGAGTCACTCTTCGTAGTTTTCTTAGTAAGTTTCTTTGAAACCCAAAAGATTATACTAGAATAATTGAGAGAGAGAGATTTTCCCATCATATGAGGTTGGGGTTCACTGGATTTTGATGGTTGCTCCTCTAAGACGATCTCTGGCAGATAAGCCACTGCTAAGGGTTGCTCTAGGAATGTGCACATCTTTTAATTGTCTTCTGAGACAGTAGTTTATTTTGCAGCCAAAGAGGAAATCACTCGATCTCGTCTGAAGATCTCCAAGAAATGCGCAGGGTCTAATGCACTGGCAGCACGACATTGTGCGAGATCAACAGATACCAATCCCAGTTGTGTAGAATGTCAACTTCTTCCCAGCTGATTTCTCGGAATCGGTGGTCAATGTCACCGTAACATGGTGAGAGTCCTAGTCCTCCGATGATAGTATATGAGATTAGTCCTAGTTCATGGGGGAATCTGATGGTTTTCATTATATTGTTAATTTCTTTCTTTCTTTCCTTTTTTTTGGGTTACAATTAAGACTTTACTCAATTGTTCTGGTACTTGATTCAACTGTTTCAAGTTTCAAGTTGATATTTTCCATTGTATACCACGAACTTATCTCTGGTACATCATGTAGTATGCTGAAAGACTTGTGGTTCCATCAATAACACCTTGGCTAATCCCAGTTATCCCAAGACAATCTTCTTACAGCCCACCAATCTGACTATACATGCTTCAACAGCGTTTGGTGGAGAATGAAGAAACTTTTTTTTTTAATGTACTGTCACTTCTATAAATTATTTTAATTTACTCTTTAAATTTCATTCAATTCCATTCCAACCCATTCCCGTCTACCTAACATACCAATCGTTCCTTTGTCCTAAATTCAACATTAGTACCAGCATTATTGGACGCCCTAAACATCAGTCACATATAAGATTGTTGACATTGCAAGGATACCTAAGTTGTAATTGAAAATCAATAATTCCAACTGCAATGCTATGTCACAGCAATATCTCCAGATGTATACGTTCACCAATGACTTATAAGCTGATGCAATTCAAAGTATCATGAGCGACCCATAAAATCAATGGTTCAAGACTTAGCTTTGCACGGCAATATAACAACCAACTCAAACAGATAAGGATTTTGAGAGGTATATCTACAAAGAACTCAGGAAGAGATGCAATGTATTACAAGTACAGCACAAGGACACAGCTTCTGTTGCAGAATCAGAGGCCAACAAACAGGGAGGCTGCATATATTTTTGATGGTAAGCAGAACATTCTATGGAACCGAGATAAGAAGGTTATGCAAATAATTGTGAAACGGTACAGGAAAAATGCAAAAAGAAGATTCCTCACTTATCTTTTCTCCTTTAATTAGTTATTCATTTTCAGCTGGCCAAGTGACTGGGGGAATTGTTGAACATACTGTGCCACATGTAAGCACGGGAAAGCACCATCTCCAGCTCCAGGTGAGTCCAGTTGTTTGTGGGAAGGTGTTGGATGAACATCACCATTTCCTGGAAATCGAGCTTCTGAAGCTTCTCTGACCACTTAAAACAGCAAAAAAGCAAAACAGTTTCATCACTACAGGACAGAGAATCTTCACTACAGGGGGAGCAAATAATTAGCCAACCAAAGCAAAAATGACAAATTTGTGAAATACTCAGTGATGAACAACTGAGGCACTGATTACTTTGTTAGTTCAATACCTAATCATCAGCTGTGGAAAAACTGTTGTGATTCAGTATGATGCTCGAGGTTATGTTTGACGTGACAGGTGGAATCGGAAGGGAAGAAATGCAATTGCAATGAGTAGTGATCATATTTTTGTTTGTGACTGTTACATATTCCCACATTTTTCCAATTCTTCATACCAAACGAATCCAATCTTGTGTACAATGACTAGATTAAAAAGCTATATTGCAGATGCTATTCTTGCGCACTTAAGACAAACAATTTTCCTCATAGCTAAGTGAAATGTTATTTTCATGGTAAAAGTGAAAGTCAAAGCACTTCAGACAAACATACAGGAAGCTACTCCAGACAGTCGTCCTACAGACAGAAAATCATTCATTGACCATTCTAAAGTCCTCAGGCATCCTCAGATGTTAGAGGAACATCAAAATAATACCAAATTTACTTTGAAACAGCGTAATGATATAAAATGTGGCTACAATAGGAGAGTCTTCTGACCGTTAGTAGAAAGCTGGCAAAGATATAAACGAGGAAATCAGGCAGAGCATCTCCTTCAGCAAGATATGTGTCCCACAAGCGAGTAACTAGATGAAATGGGATCTAACAGGGCAAAGCATGTGGTCAGCTCCAATTACTGATCAAGGAAAAAAGAAGGTAATGCTAAACTCATAAAACATAATTTTCCTTGGGAATAACTAACTAAAGGTGAGTCAATATTTTACCACTAAAAAATAATATGATTTATATGTCAGGTGTAGAAGAAACTAACCTCACGTATTAAGAGACAGTTGAACCATCGAAAAGCAAATTGGAGAAACTCGAGGCCTTGCTCTTCCATGTGGCGTGAGACAGGTTCTGCAGGAATTTAGACAGGATAGTCAATAATAGGACAGTGTCCACCATCCAGATATCTCAAGGATCATATGATTCATAACGGGAATGTAAAAAGGTCCTGAATCAAACAAACAACTTACCATCAATACGACGGACCAATTCCTTCAGCTTGAAAACAAGTCTTTGTATCCCAGGCTGGGCAAATGTGTAATGGTCTTGCATTCCATCTAGCAACTTTGTGAGGCACCAGTAACAATCAGCCTCCACGTTGGACATTTGCTCGGAGGACAGATCAGTTATGGACCAATTCTCCAAACTTCCTTCCAAGTGTTCCGATAAAAAGACAACTAGAAATGGTGTGACAAGATCATTTATTCCTTGAACATATCCACTGGCTGGGTGCCGAATGGCCCTGGAAATTATCAGAAAAATAGTTTAAAGGTTCTCAACATAAATGAAGTATAAATGAGAAAATATATGGTGATTTTCATCATGTAATTTTGGCTCTCTTAATTCCGCAACTGTAAGAAACGAAAAATTTTGATGCAAGAAAACAAGTTGCGAACCAGGTATAAAGGATGCGTTCCAAGGACTTTTGTACTTGTGCTTGCTGAAAGAACAAAACATCCGGCACTGTTCTTGGACAATCAACAGCAATCTATGTAGAGCATCAGCAGATAGTGTCAGCCAATGTCAGCAAAAATCTATTTTAATCAATGCCACAAACAACCACCAGTTAGAATACCTGGCGGAGCATGCTGATCTCTTCATCTGACCTCTCAGAATCAGGAATGTCATAGTATTGAGCAACGCAGTCAAGATATTCGAGACGCTTCCTTCTCAAAACTCCCTCCCTTCTATCTGAATTAGGTGGTGCATATCCCTGTTGTCAGTTTACTTTTAATTTTTGCACTGGTAAAGAAACAGCCAGGACAAGACAGCTTAACGAAAGTTCAAGACATCAGAGGCGATACATATTCTATGAGATGAACCACAAAAATTCTACATGAGGAAGCAGGATATGCTCCTCTTGGTCATATTTCCTACCCTTCTGCTGTAATAATCAATCCCCAAGTTTGGATTAAAAAAAAATTACACTCTTCCGAAATCATCACTACATAAGTTAACTACATCAGTAGAATGATGCATGCCAATCCTGCTTATATGAAGATCAGCCAAAACCAAATACCATCAATGATGAAATTTCAACTGCTTCTGAAACATAAGGATGTTGAGATTGCCAGGATAACAGAAACAAAACAGTCAATCCCACTAATTATAAATTGTCAATCTTCATGAATGGTAATGCAGGATGCATGGACTGAGACCAATTTGAATAGGCATAATACATGTTGCAGCAACAAATAACATAGAAAGTGGTTTCAAGTATATATTAGAAAAGGGCAAAGCATGCCATAAGCTTGTACAGCCAAAGCAGCAACACCAACACGTTTCTGACCTTTGAATGATATTTCACTATGCAGATCTGTTTGCTAAAGTTCATAAATAATTTTAATACAAACTACCACAAATGCAAAAGCTGGAGCTATTCAGGAGGGACTTCCAGGAATTGAAACCCCTGATCCAAGTATCCAATATAGAAGTTCTCTATAGCTCACTAAAATTCAGGATCTACAGTTTTTTTTCCTCCTGATCTAACAACAAAGATAATACACCGCATTTAACTAGTAGAAAGAGAACTTTTATGACAAGCCTTCAAACAGTAAGTTGCATTTAAAAAGTAGAAAGACATGCAATTACAGGCCAGATATCCAGTGACCACATACTGAAATTTAAAGTTCAATCTACAAGCAGTGCTTACCAGAAGAAGCCTCCAAACATTTGGTCGCATGTAAGGGGGTATACCACTCCATGCCAGCTCACGTAATCTATCTACATAATAACATGAAAGAAATACAGAGCATTGAAACACACTTATGCTGAGTGTGGAAGAATATCTATTTGATGGGAAATAAAGAATTGAACAAATCTCCTTCAGATTTAGAAACAAAAAGAATTGATTCACTTACACCGAATGGAAATAAGGTGAAAAAAACTTGAGCAGGATCACAATTTCCCAGCCCTCATCTAAGCGGCTAAAGCATATCATAGTCTTACTAGCTGACAAGACAGCTCAACTAACAATCCAAAAGGTCAAATACCCTTCCATTAGTTTCTCAAAGATCAATCCCTTTTCATAAGGTTCTAGATGTTCCAATGAAAATGCTATTACCATCATTAATCTGAGGTGGATAACATGCTAAGCGTGTTTGAAATAGCAATGACAAACAAGAAAATGAACCAGAGAGCTCGGTCAGATACATCTTAGGACATGCCACATGCTGCTAATTCCGAGCAAATGAAGATCAAATCTGATAGAACATGGAGATCATGGAGTTTCCTTTTGCCACTTTTTATAAATTCTATTCAAAGATGTGGCTCGTTGGGGTTTAGCTGGTACATCTGTCGAGAGTTCGAAACATATCTAGAAAGTAAATTTCACAGAAATGTTTCCTCTTCAAGATTGAAAAACTTAATCATCTGAACTAGGGCAATCACTATTTACTGAGGGCATATATTGAAGTCTAAAATTTTGTCACTGGAAATAAAGGGGGTCTGCGCCAACTACAATGTCATGTGGATTTAACAAACTGAAGATATTTGACAAGACCATACAGAACAATGAATGTTGAAATCCCAAACCAATTACACTTTGCCCAAAATTATCATCCTTCCATCAGCCAAAAGATATATCAAGAAGCATTCAGCAAGAAGCATACCTAAAATGACAGCTGGTGCTGAAAGCACTTTTGTAAATTTCATAATCCTTGCCGAATCCGTGGCTCTGGCACCGATTGTGGGCTTCTCAACCTCTTTGGAAGTAGTCTCAATATTGGAGGTTGAAGATTTTAAGTTATTAGCATTTGCATGAGTTGTTGGCTTCGTGATACCATTGTTTTCATCCTAAACCGGAAACAACAATTCTCATTTGTTATATTTTTAATGAATAACTCATTCGAATCATCCCCATAACACTGCACATCAAATTGCCATTTTAAGGTCGCAATTACTTAAACAGGAGATTTAATAACATCAACAGACATATCAATACCTCCAATGTATGATCCCTTGGACCAGAATCATTTTCTGAAAGACTTCGTTCATATTTAGGGGAGCGATCTTGCCAGGGTGAATCATCTAACGGGTCTGACCTCCGGGTCAGCAACACCTTTCCTGGGATACTACGACCTTTAAGTAACCTGCACAGTCAAGTCAAATGTTGAAGCCACCATTGTAGCATTTCATAGAAAAAATTGTGCTCGATTTCATTGAAGTTGATTCAACTATAGAATCCAATTCCACTTTCAGCCCAACTATCTAAACCAAAAGCTCCAGCTTCTATGAATTCCAGCAGCAACAAATAACTAGTAAGTCAAGGAACAATACAATTCTAAATATTCATCTTCACGTCCAAATTGACCAAACACCAGAAATGAAGAGACAATGCTTCGAAATTGTTGAACGCTTTTAATCTAGTGCTGCATGTAAGAGGGATCTGATTTGACTCAAAATCTGGACTTTTTTTCAAGAGAATTGAATCGTCGACATCTAGGCTTCCAATAGGAAATTCCATTGCACGACGTGTTTCCTCAGAAATCGGATGCAACACTGATCACACCCAACTAATAGCAATAGAGCGGACCGGACCGCACATCCTCCTAAACAGTGCCCAGATTTCAATTCGATACCCGTATCCTCCGTTCCAGGTACACCCAGAATGGAGCGATCTACGGTTCCAAACACTAAATCGAGAGGAGATCCGGATCCGATTTCCGGGTGATCAACTACTGGACACCAGAGTCAGAAGTCAGCTCTCACTTACACGAGATAATGGATTCGAAGTCAATCAAAGAATGAGCAGGGGAAGACATGGGAAAAGATAGTGGGGGTGAAGAGTACCCCTGGACGCTGCGGAGTGTCTGGTTGAATCTGGAATCGGGAATATCCTGCGGTTGCTTGTCGTCTCTGTGGGGGTTGCTGCTGCTGCTGCTCCTCATTGATGCTCTTCCGCTGTCGTCCCTGCAACTGCAACAACCATTCTCTCTCTGGACACACACACACACACACACTCTTTCTTCTTCCTGAAAGCTCCCACCTCCGTAGTTCGCAAGAATAATCTCCGTATTAAAATATTTTAAAATTTGCAAAAATAATGTGTCGATTATTTAATATCTAATTAGAATTTATTTTTCTGAGTAAATGTCTCAGAGAAGTTGTAAATTGTTTTTCTTATATAAATCTAACAAGCAAAAACACTTCATTTGCAAGCACATGTATGAGCATATTCAAGATTAAACTAAGTAAACATATTTATCAATATATTTTTAAATTGTACACACGTTTTATTTACTTGAATTGATTATTAAATGATGAATCACATGATTCAACCGGATAAATGACCTATGCATATTGTCATCATTAAAATAAAAAGTAAAAGATTATTGTAAAGCTTGTAATTCAACTGGTGCTTTAAATATTTGCCATTTTTCTTAAACTTTAGTAAGATTTTTTTTGGGGAAAATTGATATTTTGAATGGGCTTCTTGCAGATCCATTCACCCGGCAGACCGGTAAATTATGGAGGCCCATCTACTGGGTTGGGCAGAATGCTGGCCCATTAAGCCCCGTCATTGGAAATTGTCAACTTTGCAGATGGCGCTCGTGGTCCCGAGCGCAGGCAATGATAGCCCAACTCTACATATACTAGCGTGTAGAAAATCCTGACGGTTAAACGTCCGGCAAGGGTTTAGGGTTTTGTTCATCCGATCATCAATGGCTGGAGAGAGCGGAACCCATGGCCAACCTCACAAAGCTCACCGGTCGCGGCAGGCCGGGCCTTCAGCTAAGAGGAAGAAGAAAGGTAGTTCCAAGTCCGACAATGAGAACGTTACAGACGAGCAGAGGCGGCAGCAGAACCCCAAGGCCTTTGCCTTCAACTCATCCGTAAAGGCCAAGAGGCTGCAGTCGCGCACCGCCGAAAGGGAGCAGCGCCGCCTCCATGTCCCCACCATTGACCGCACATACGGCGAGGCCGCCCCATTCGTCGTCCTTGTTCATGGACCCCCCAAGGTATCTGGGAGAAGCCTGTGATGAATTTCGAATCAATGAGCCGAGCAATTAGCCCAGTAGGAAAAGTTGAGTTTGGTATAATCTAATCATTGTGTACAGTTTGCTCTTAAGGAGTCAAACCAACCCAACGTAATTACGCATTTGATGGATGTGAGTAGGATAATCTTCAAGCCAGTTATTATAATTAGCTCGAGTTTTAAGGTTGTTTCCTTGGCTGCTTGAAATTGAAAGGAATTCAACAAATCATGATTCTAATATGCTTTTCCGTTTTGCACTGAATGCCAAGCGTACTGTTTACGTTTAGCAATTTCGGTTCATAATTTTGATTGATTCTGGACTAAGCCCAACTTGTGAAGCATTATACTAAGCATAACTTGCAGGAATCAGTTCAGAATTTTGATTGATTCTGAACTCTTTTGAAGTTTGCTGGGTTATTTGTTTCAGCTGGATGTTTTCGAAATTTTTTCCCTTTTGCAGGTTGGGAAGTCACTTCTGATAAAGTCCCTCGTGAAGCATTATACCAAGCATAACTTGCCAGAGGTTCGAGGACCCATAACCATTGTTTCTGGTTGGTTTTTGCTCCCTAACATTAATGTATACTCAAACTATTTGAGACTCTATGGATGTTTCTATAAATATGCTGCTGCTATTTAATGGTTACTATCATGCTAGGTTTTCAATGGCCTAGATTCTATTTCATGACAATGTATAAAGAAAATTGGTTATAGCCATTCCTTTTCCAAGATACAACAGTCTACAAGCTCTTTAGACTATTGTGTTGATTTTTAGTAGTTTTCGCTTGTGTGTAATTTAATAAATGTGTTAGGCAAGCAAAGGCGGCTGCAGTTTGTGGAGTGCCCAAATGACATAAATGGCATGATAGATGCTGCCAAGTTTGCTGATCTAGCATTGCTGCTTATTGATGGAAGTTATGGCTTTGAGATGGTGAGCTCTTGTTATTTGTATTAATTATTTGCATGTCGTGCCTGCCAAAATATCCATGAAGACATCCTCTGATTTATAATTTTAAGTGTGTCGAATTCCTACACAGTGATTAACTTGTATATCAGGCAAGAGGAAACATTAGGCACTGAAAGATTTTTTTATTGATCCTTGCATACAAAGCCTTGTCAGGAATATGAAGGTTAACTTGGTGGCACATTAATAGATTGCCCAATCAGGGGATGCTACCTAGAAAAAATTTTCTTCCCATTTTTGGTTAAGTCTGAAAATTTTTGCCCCATGGTTTACATGAATTTTTTGGCTGCATTTTATGCTGATAACTAGTAATACTGTCATGCCACTTTAAAGACATGGAGACTCATTTATCTTGATAGATGGCTTAGGGTTTTTAATGTTGTGACACTTTTATAACTCTTGATATTGATTGACTCTTTGTCAGTGCATATGTTCTATCATTTGTTTCTTTGTTTGTAGTTCTTTTGTATATTCTTTTGCAGTGCTAGCACAGAGACCTTAGTGATTCAAAATTGTGTCATGCTCATTTTATCTATAGAAGGATTCTTTTATTGTCTCCATGAGGCAATCTTTCTTCTAAATTTGATTGTCATCCTTTCACCTTCGTGATCCCAATCAATCAATTGAATTCACTCATTTTGATTGAACCCTTGGCAGTTGATTCTTTTCTTATCCTGAGAACCTTTTGATATGAATTTCACTCCAATTGTTTCATAAAATATTTAGGTGTATTTATCACTGGTGGTCTGCACTAAACATGATTGACCAGGTAGGATGCATGAATAATATTCTCTGATGAGTTGAACAGTTAATGCTGTGTTCTGTTTTCTCCATCATTTCTTCACTATTTTTATTACGGATTTAACTGGAATTCTTGATATTATTTTTTTAATGTAATAGTGGTTACTTTCCAGGAAACATTGGAATTTCTTAACATCATGGACACTCATGGGCGCCCAAATCTCATGGGTGTCCTTACCCACCTTGATAAGTTTAAGGATGTGAAGAAACTTAAGAAAAAGAAGCAGCACCTCAAACATCGTTTCTGGACTGAAACTTATCAGGGAGCAAAACTATTTTACTTGTCTGGTCTAATTCATGGGAAGTGAGTACCCTATCCTAAGATTCATATGGATATGATCATTTGCTTCAGTTGATTTATGTAGTCTTATGATTGAACAGGTACCTTAAACGTGAAGTTCACAATCTTGCACGTTTTATCTCTGTGATGAAGTTCCATGCATCGTCTTGGAGAAGTGCTCATCCATATATTGTAGCTGATCGTGTTGAAGATGTCACTCCTCCTGAAAGAGTACAGCAGAATAGGAAATGTGACAGAAATGTTACTCTTTTTGGTTATTTAAGGGGCTGCAATTTGAAAAAGGGAGCCAAGGTTTTTGTTCATCAGTTTATTGCTTTTTTACTTCCATTGAATCTGGTATTTGGATTTCTTCTGGGTCTTAGTTCAGTGTTTGTTTTTCGTAGATCCATTAATGCTTCCTTAGTATTTCATTGTTTTCCTGTAGTAGTATTTGGGTTTGTCTTTGGTTCGTGTGTAACAATTGCTGATGATGCACTTGTTCATAGGTTCATATTGCTGGAGTTGGAGACTATAGTTTAGCTGGGGTGACAAGCTTAGCTGATCCCTGTCCTTTGCCATCAGCAGCCAAAAAGAAGGGACTCCGAGATAAAGAAAAGTTGTTCTATGCACCTATGTCGGGAGTTGGTGACCTTCTTTATGACAAGGATGCTGTATATATAAATATCAACGATCACTTTGTTCAGTTTTCAAAAACTAATGAGGAAAATGGGGAACTCAACCGAAAAGGTTTTTCCTCTTGAAAGCTCCGTTGCTGTACTTTCCTATCCATTGTGATTAATATTAGCCTTAGCTTTATAAACCCTTTCTTTGTAATTTGCTAACAGACTCTACATTTGTTAAGGGATTTTTCTCCTTGTTAATGCATTTCCTTATAAATGTTGCCATGGAGTCCTACACCTGATGCCTTTTCCATATTTTTCTTCATCAGGGAAGGAACCTGATGTTGGTGAAGTATTGGTGAGATCACTTCAGAACACAAAATATTCTGTTGATGAAAAACTAGAGAAGAGCTTTATTGATCTTTTTGGTCGAGAGCCCAATATCATCTCAGAAGCTTATGGTGGTGCAAAAGATGGACAGCAAGCTGTGGAGCAGGGTCGTGAAATGCAATCTCTAGATAATCAAGAATCTAGAGAAGATTCATCATCTGGTGAAAGTTATGCTGAGGATGCGGATGGTCCAGAATCTTTTGACCAGTATGAGAGAGTGAATGAATTTGACAATACCAACGAATCAATGCAGCCATCCTTGGTTAAAGGTGATTTGGCAGAGCAGGTTGAAATTTATGGTGGAAGAACGAGGAGGAAAGCAATATTTGGTGGTGATACTGATCCTGAAGACATAGATGCAGTAAGAGCAATATCCATAAATTTATTGAACTGGGCATCATTTCTTTTCCTTTGTTTTTGCTTGTGTTAAATGCAACTGTCTTTGTTTGTTTGGACTTCTGCTTAGGCTACATCTATTCTTGATAGACTAATAGATTCTGTCTTTATTTATCAGGTTGCCAACAGTGATGATGAAGATGAAAATGATGTTGATGATGTTTCAGGAGATTATGAAAATTCCAGTAGTGAGGACAACCAGTCATCTGGTTCTGATGTTTCAGATGCTGATGATGAAGCGGATGATGGTATGAAATATTGTATTCAGAGCCCGAAATGAACTTCACACTCCAATTGTTGCATATGGTTCAGATGCTACTCTATAGCAACAAGAAAGATGGTTCATACAAGAAACCCATTTAATAAATGATATCAAAAGTTGTTCTCTGTAGATGCACCTGAACATTATATGAAATAATTTTTCCAGCTGCTAAAGCACATTTTCCTTTACCTTGTAGAAGAGAATATGGGTAATGTATCAAAGTGGAAAGAATTTTTGATGGAAAGAACTGTGTCAAGGCAGCATAGGAATCTTATGCAAGTTGTCTATGAGGAACCTGCTACTGTGTCAGCTTCTGTAAATCAAGGGAAGGAACAAGAGGACAGTGAAGAAGAAGAATTTTTTAAGCCAAAGCTAGAAGGAAGAAAGGTCAACCTCAACTTTGACTATGTTAATAATATCCTATCATATTTGAACACTTTCTAGTCCTGTTGCATCAAATTATGAAGTATAAATGAGTAAAAATTCTTTGGCTTCGTCTCTTCATGCAGAATGTGAGAGAAGGCTTGGATGCTGAACATATTAATGTAGAAGATTGTTCCAAATTTGTTAGGAGCCTGAAAAGCTGGAAAGAGAGAGATGTTATTGAAAGCATTCGTGATCGTTTTGTGACTGGAGATTGGTCGAAAGCTGCTCTAAGAAATAAAGTCTCAGAGTTTAGCCCTGAAGATGATGATGCTGTCTTTGGTGACTTTGAAGATTTGGAAACTGGAGACAAGTATGGAAATGATGAAATGGAGGATTCTGATAAAAAACAAATGCCGAGGGAGGATGATGCAGTGATTGAGGAGAGGAGGCTGAAAAAACTTGCTCTCCGTGCAAAATTTGATGCTCAATATCCTTTTACATTTGCATATAATTGTGTCATCAATTGAAATAAAATTTTATCAAAAGAAGTTTCTGATGATGTGGTGGGGAGGTATAACCAAAACAGTCACAAGTAGAAATAATTAATTGCCTGTATGTGTAGTTCTGGAAATTGGGCTGAAGAGTTGCTTTCTGCAGAGTCATGGCCATATGTTTTTTGATGAATTTTTTTGATAAATATGGCCATATCTTTATTGAATCTTAATATAATGGCTGAAATTTCAAAAAATTGTAAAATGTTTTGAAAACTTGGATGCATAGGGGCAATTCATACTCTCATCAGATGTCAAAAAGCGCCTGTACCTTGCAAAGCCTTTTGAAAACTTAGATTCAAGGGGACAGTATGTTATACAGTCGGCTCTCTTCAGGCGTCAAATCTTTATTGAATTAGTTACCATGTTAATATTTTGTTTCCCTTAATTATAATCTACATATGATGGAGCTGAGCCACTGGAGGAGGAAAATGATGACAAACAAGGTGGAGCTTTTCGTGGTCGTAAAGCAAATGAAGGTGGCTATTTCGACAAGGTAAACTATTAGTCGCTTTCAGGATGGTTTTTTTGCCAATAGTTGATCTTAATCTTTGTCCATGGCTTTTAATCTTACAGTTGAAGGAAGAGGTTGAACTGCAGAAGCAGATGAACATAGCGGAGCTTAATGATTTGGATGAGATAACTCGAATAGAAATAGAGGGATTCCGGATTGGGACCTACTTGAGGCTGGAGATTCATGATGTTCCTTATGAGATGGTTGAATATTTTGATCCTTACCACCCTATATTGGTTGGTGGAGTTGGCTTTGGTGAGGAGAGTACCGGTTATATGCAGGTTAGACTGGAAGAAACATCAAGATTTTTTGGCTTACTTTTGAGCACAAATGCTTTCAAACAGAATGCTAACTAATATCCATGACATATCTATGTGAGCTCTCTAGGTGGTTTTATATGATTGCCTATAGATTAGTTATACATGATGTGGAACAGAATCTTTTATTATATGTTATTTGACAAACTATCCTTTAACAAAGTAGGGAGCTTGGTCAAAGTGTAAGAATTAGTTGTCTTGCATGCTAAGTAGTGATCCTTGTAATTTATCCTGGTTCAATTGGTGGGCTGGCCTCTGCTACAATGATTTTTAACTTGAGCTTACTTTCTTTTCACTCATGAAGTGAAATAGGAAAAAATAAGGTTAATGTGTGAAATCCTGTCGTGAAGCGATTGCTTGACTAAGTATATGTACCAGTATGCAAAATTAAAACTTGTATAGGTATGGTTTGGCAACAGATAGAGCCACATGTCCTGATTGTTGTCCTTCTAAGGAAAATTTAATGTCTTTGATAACATTGGCTATGTCAATAATAAAGCAGAAGTGCGAGTTGGTTTCTATGGTTGATCTTGGCCAATCTCTTAAGATTGTTATTTAACTATTATCCTTCAATTGTCCAGGCAAGGTTAAAGAAGCACAGGTGGCACAACAAAGTTCTTAAGACTAGAGATCCCATAATTGTTTCCATTGGCTGGAGACGTTATCAGACAATACCAATTTATGCGATTGAGGACCAGAATGGAAGACATCGTATGCTGAAATACACTCCTGAGCACATGCATTGTCTTGCCATGTTCTGGGGCCCCCTTGCACCTCCTAAAACTGGGATTATTGCTGTCCGGAGTTTATTAAACAATCAGGTATCTTGCTTAATCTCAAATTTTCCAATTGAATGAACTTTCCTCTGCTGAAAATTTTGAATATGGGTCATGAACAGACGAGCCATATGCTCAGGTATCTGTATATTTTGAAGCATGTTTTATTGGTGAGATTTCCTGTTGAATAAGTGGAGATACAGTTGGAGGAATCTGAGCAGTATGTGTATTTTCCTCACTTTCATTTAATTCTTTCAGAAAACTATTAGAAGTTACTGTCATCAATTAGCTGTCACAATGTTATTATTGTGTTTGATTAAAATTTAAGAATTGTTTATATCTTTCTCTATGAGTTTTGTTAAAAAAATGTCAATTTCTGTTGATGTTGCTTTTTCCGAGTGTAACTTGTCCAATAGCATTTGGACTTATTTAGAATGACTCATCTGTTCAACTTTGAGCATTCAATTGTTAAATTTCATTGTGAGGTCAATCATTTTCATAAGATGGCCCAGCTAGTTTGTGGAAGATTGGAGTTGGTTTTGGATGATATGAAAAATATGTTTACACACATTTGCAAACAATTGAATAAATTCATGAAAACTAAAATTGTGGATATAAAGGAGAGATCAAAAGTGAACTGATAGATGAACCTGAGCTGATTTCCACCATGGAAGCATGACTTATTTCCCTGCTTTGTATTATGAAATGTGAAATATAGATGCTGTGAGAAGCATGTAGCCTGCATAGCTATTCTTATTTGTTGAATTTTGATGTTTTCTACCAATTTATCTGGGAATTTATATCTTCACTTGGACATTTGAAAGAATAATTATATGATCTAAGTATTACTCTTATTGATTTCTTGAATATTCTGTTGGATCATCTTGATCCAATTATCTGTTATCTCCATCATTAGTTTCTTATCTTCTGTGATCTAACTATTTGTTTAGAAAGCATTCCGAATAACAGCAACAGCAGTTATACTTGAGTTCAACCATGCGGCACGCATAATGAAGAAAATAAAGCTGGTTGGTTACCCTTGCAAGATTTTCAAGAAAACTGCACTCATCAAGGATATGTTTACTTCAGATCTTGAGATTGCAAGATTTGAAGGTGCAGCAGTTCGAACTGTGAGTGGGATCCGTGGCCAGGTTAAGAAGGTAAGTTTTTATATAAAGTCCATGGATATAGACATGGTTATTGTTATTAGGGTTGAGGTATGGCACACTTGTGTAACTCGATAAACCACAAATAATTTCACATAATTAAATATATTTAAATATGTATTGATCATGTTCACTTATTTAACTTATTTAAATGTGAGTATTGTTTATTTAATTTGTTATATTAAAGATGTTGAAGTTTATTTGTTAAGTTCTATTGTGATATCATTAATATAATCATATTGTAAATATTTTGATCAATTTCTTATTATTATTATATTAAATGTGTTAAATGTGTACATGTATAATTGACGTGTATAGACACGTTTGGATATGTTTAGTTTATGTGGGTTAAATAGGTCGGGTACAAGTTGAGGGGCTTTTTGACATGGGACTGTTTAGACATGACACACTTAAATATGACATTAACCAAATTGCCAATCCTAACTGTTATATGTTTCTTCTGGAGGAATATGAACATCTCAATTTGGAGAAACTGGAATTGAATTTTCTCTAATTCTTGTCACATTTCTTCATTTATGATGCTTCCTATGCCCTGAAAATTTCCTGCTCAAGTGAGTTGGATAGTGGATGGTTCTCTGCAAAATAATGTTTTATATTCTCATTTTTACTCATGAAGCTACTCTTTTAGCCTTGAATGCTATTTGATGATAACAACTATTTTCGCTTAGTGGGTTCAACCCATCTGTTTCCATTATATGCCGTATTGGATTGTATCTATACAGGCAGCCAAAGAGGAAATTGGGAATCAACCAAAAAGGAAAGGAGGACAGCTCCGAGAAGGGATTGCCCGGTGTACATTTGAGGACAAAATTCTCATGAGTGACATCATCTTTCTTCGCGCTTGGACCCAAGTTGAAGTCCCTCACTTCTACAACCCATTGACTACAGCCTTACAGCCTCGTTCTCAAACATGGCAAGGAATGAAAACTGTTGCCGAACTTAGGAGAGAAAGCAACATGCCAATGCCCCTAAACAAGGACTCTATTTACAAGGTAAGCTAGCTGTCAATTTGTTTTGTCATGTTCTAATCATATTATTATATGTGCTGAATATGCCAGAATTTTCTTTTTGTTTGATAATGGAGTGGGGCGGTGATATAAATGCATATGTGAATATTCAAGACACTTGCTCTTTTGTCCAGTAAAGAACTTTTTAGCCATGCTGTTCCCATTAGCTTATCTAATTACTTTGAATTTGGTGCTCTGCTTTCAGTGCAGGCAAATTCTTTCCCACATTATTAGTTTCTCATTTTTCAATATATATGTTGCTGCCTCACTTATTACTGTTTCCTTGCTTTTGCTTGCTAAAAGTGAGTCATAATTCACAATGTTAATAAATTTTTTTCACATTTTCCTTTTTTCTTTAAAGTACATTTTCCTTGTTCGATCGTAAGGAATAGAATATCACTTTCAGGACACATGGTCTTGGGCTACCTTTTTTCCCCCCAAAATGCTAATTTGATCTTAACAGGTTCTTTATGATTCTGCCTGATTGTGTAAAATTAAATGATTTTGAATGTTCTCAAAAGTATGTCATGCTCCATGGAAACCAGAAGGTATTTAAATTAAGTATCTATATCTTAAAGTAGCAATTCTTGTTTATTTCCCTATCGTGGGTTATCTTTTATGATACTAATATGCATTGCTGATGTGGGTGCTTTATTTTCTGTTGTTTTTTTGGGACAGCCGATTGAGAGGAAGCCCAGGAAATTCAATCCTCTGGTGATTCCTAAAACACTGCAGGCAGCTCTACCATTTGCATCAAAGCCCAAGGATATTCCTACAAGGAAGCAGCCACTTCTGGAGAAAAGAAGAGCGGTTGTTATGGAGCCACATGAGCGAAGAGTCCATGCTCTTGTTCAACACTTGCAGCTGATTAGACATGAGAAGGTACAGTATGCAATTAGACATGTCCAATGGCATTGCAAATGGACATGAAGTTTGCCATGTAAACCATTAACTGATCTCTTCTCGATTAGTCAGCAAGTATCAATATGAAAAGTTGACTCTGATGAGATGGCTTTTCTTGGAGAAATGCTATCCTTGGTCCAACTTAAAACCAGATCCATTTTTAACTCCTTATGTGTGCCATGACAATCAAAATGCCAAACTGTAGTCTGGAGCTGGTTTAAAATTCTAGCTTAGAACCTCATGAAAACATAGAATGTGCTGATTCTGCCAAAGGAAATAATTTTTTCTGGGCA
Organism: Sonneratia alba; assembly: GCA_900174645.1. Lineage (NCBI taxonomy): Eukaryota > Viridiplantae > Streptophyta > Magnoliopsida > Myrtales > Lythraceae > Sonneratia > Sonneratia alba. The sequence goes on along the minus strand of FWPY01000024.1, from coordinate 3,468,404 downwards.
GTGGAGTTTCTGCTGGTGCATGTGGGCTTGTATTTCCATGTATTTCTGAGATGACAACATGTTGAAGTGACTGTCTATTTATTGTATCTAAGCCTTTTTCAGATCAGGATAAGTGTACCTTTTGAGTCTAAGATGAGTTGAGTTTTTAGTAATTTAGATGGGATAAGGTGCAAATTTTCAGATGTAACCATTATGGTTTTAACCAAATTCAGATCAATGAATCTTCTTATTCTTCTTTTATTTTTTTGGGTTTGTACAGATGAAAAAGCAGAAGCTCAAGAAAGAGCAAAAGAGGAAGGAGCTTGAAGCTGAGAGGGCGAAAGACGAACAGATATCGAGAAAGCGCAAGAGAGAGGAGCGACGGGAGAGATACCGGGAGCAAGAAAAGTCAAAGAACTTTACTCAGAAAAGATCAAGATCCTGATTATCTCTACTAATTTACTTCACTCAGCATGGCCTGAAATTTGTCCATTGCTGCTGAAATCTTCAACAGAACATGGGGTCGGAGAAGTCTTTGTCGGAAGAAGCTGGAGCTGAAGTCAGGAGGTTACCATCATCAAATTACTCCGGTCAGTACTTTCTGTGTGGACGTCTTTCAGCCTATTGAAATTGGAAAGCCTTGATTACCATATCTTTGGCATGAGAGTCTGATAGAAACACTTGTGCTCCAACGTGTTGCTTCTGAGCCGAGGCAAAGTTTTGATCAATTTTGTGATAACTGAGAGCTGTTTACAGTCTCTTGTGATCTCAGGGTTATTTACAGAATCCACATTGTACTTGTTCCCAGATATCAACATAAGATCACAAAATGGCTGCGTCACTAATTCGTAGCAACTCTCCTTCTCCAAACTTGAGTCCTCTTGTTCTGTTTCCTGAAGTTATCTCTCCACATGACATGATAATAGATGGGTGCGCGAGCTTTTAGCACACAGATTGTTCATGGGGAGTGATGTGACGGAGGCTGCCATCATCCCATAATCGCGGTTTCAATTTTCTCATGATTTGAATTCATGTGCGACAGGACTCCAGGAGTTGTATTTGTGAACATCGGATCTCTTCGGTGGTGGTGGTCGGGCAGAGAAATAGTTCTGAAGGTGTGTACATGTCTAAACAGTGATATATTGGGATCCACCTAACATCGGCAGGGCAAGGGCCCAGCCACATTGGATTCTATTGAAGTAGTTTTCTTCTATCATCAATGGTCAAGCTTCCCTTGTTAAGTAATACTGATAAATAACGTTTCCTAGGGGGAAAAAATTTGAGTCATCCAATCAGTTGGTGCCAGAAAATATAGATAAAATTTTAAATATTCATCATAATTTTTTTTATAATTATTATTAATTATATTAATGTCATCGATCTTTTATGGTCCTATTACAATAAATCTTTTACCTTCAAGGGTGACAGTCCATTGGTAAATTGATAGTATGCAGTTTGGAAACTTTTGAGAATGAGTATTTGGAATTTAATAGACGGGTTTCAAATTATATAATACACCACCGATCGGACACTATCAGTATAAAAAAAACTTATGTTACTCAACAAAATGGGATCATTAATGATATTTCTGATTTCTATTAATAGTTTTTTTTCGGCAAATATTTTCTAATAATAGTTTCCTACAAATGCATTCACTCTTTTCTACTTAAATAATATTTTGTTGAATAAAAAGTTAACTAAGTCTAATTTTTATCATGATTTTTTTTATGATATCTAAATAATTATAAATTATTATTGATGTAAATTGGTGAAAACAATTTAATATGTATTCTTTGTGTGTAAAATTTTTTATTTAAATCTTATAAATACAAAGAAATTAGATTATAAAAGTGAGATTAGTTAGAGTCCAATAAATCATTTTTTTAGTAAATCATTGATACTACAAATTGACTATGGCTAATTACATTTGGATTTGATCATGTTACCCCTATTTATAAGATATGAACTGAATATTTATTGAAAGTAAAATGAATACTGAACCATCTTAATTAATTTTATAAGAGCACGATGGTCTTACTTACTATGTGATTTATAGCAAGTGAAAATAATGTCTTATTTATTTTCTATTTATTTTCTCGAACAAAAGAAATAATTGATGCCGCCCTTTTACCATAATGACAGACAGTCCGATAATATTGTCGTCTTGTCTCTGAAGACCCCCTCTCTTTCTCTGAGTTAAGCAGTGGGAGCTCAGTCCGGGTTAGGGTTTCACCGATTTAATCTTGGCTGAACCCCTTCCTCTCCCCCGACTCATTGTTGCTGCAGATTCCAAATTCGTTACAATTTCCCGTCCTCTTTGATCCTAGAACTCCGAGGATCAGCTCTTACTTTCCCTCTCTAATCTCAAACATTCCTCATGGGTCCTACATCTTCAGGTCTGGTCGCAGTGCCTTTTCTTAAATCGCAGACGATTGTTGGAATTTTCACTCTGGTTGCTGAGGACATTTGAGTTTAACGTCCTGGTTCCTCAAATTGTGCCTTCTTGATGGTTTTTTTAGCCTTTCTGAGCTTTAAGTGGTGATTATTGTTTCTACATTTTTGTTATTTATACAATGTTATAGATGTCGTGCTGGAGCTGCATTCCAAATTTACCCCGTTTTCCTTCTGAAATTCTGAAAGCACCGTTAAATGAGTCGTCTGGTGCTTACTGGAAACTGTCTACAGATGGATATTATGTTCTCTTCTAGGGTTTTCCTCGCCTTTTTCTTTTCGCATTTTCAGCTCTATAATTGAGGGTCCCTTGAGAAAGTCTGTATATGTTGTTTATGATTTTTCGTGTAGTAGGTAGTCGTTCAGTGGGATTTAGATTTCACTTTATCGACATTTCTTATTTATTTATTTTTCTGTCTTTAGCTACAATGCTGGATTTGGAAGTGAAAGAAAAAGGGAAAAGCATAGTAGAGGATATGTTAGGGGGATCTTATATTTGGGTGTCTGTTTAGGATTGGACCCCAGCTCTTCTTGATCATTTTTAATTTCTTGGTGGAGTTACACACTAGGTTGAATTCAGTTCTCTATAAGCGTATAGGTTGAACAGATAGTGTCAACTGGACTAATAGCAAAAGAAATGTTTTACGAGTATTTACTGAGCCCTGGAAAATGGGGTTTGTCCAATTAAATTGGTAGAAGCTTGATGCTTTTTTTTCTTTCAGACTCAATCATTGTCTAAGAGGTGATTATCACCTCTCTCAATTATATCTGATATCAGTTCTTTTGTAGGTACTTTTGCAATCAAGTGGCCCATCTGTTGATTCAATTAAGCTGTATATTGTGGAGCTTGATAGTACCATATGGGTGGTAAAGCCATGCACCATTTTCAAACTGTTTCTCGCTTCAAGCGTAAGTTGAATAGATAGGACTTTTTTTTTTTTTTACCTCAAAAACATTTTTCACCTTGACTTCTTCTCTTGAGACTATTTTAACTAATATCTTGTTCGTGCAGGTTCTATTTGCCACCAGCTCTTGTTGTTGAGCATCTTGCTATTTGGATTACAAGAATCATTTTCATGGGAAATGCATATTGAATCAAGCCAGAAAATTTCTACATCTGAGTTGGCTACTCCACCCAGTAGTGGAATCTTTTACCCCATTCAAATATCTCCTTCCATGATCCCTCCATATCCACTCCAGAATGAATCTTCCTCACCAATGTACCCAAATTTCCCACCAACATACGAACCAGTACTAACTGGGAAGTGCCCTGTAAATTTTTCCGCTATCGCAGCCATATTAACAAAAACTGCCTCCGACTGTTCCAGCGTGCTAGCCCCACTTGTTGCAAATGTTATATGCTGCCCTCAGTTCAGTAGCCTTGTCCACATATTCCAGGGCTTTTACAGCAGCTCCTCAGATAAGTTGGTAGTTCAAACCGCGGTGGCTAGTGATTGTTTTTCTGACATTGTGAGTATATTAGCAAGTAGGGGAGCAAATAATACTATTCCTGCACTTTGCTCCATCAAATCCTCAAACCTCACAGGTGGGTCCTGTCCTGTAAATGATGTGGCAACCTTCGAAAACACTGTAAACACAAGCAAGTTGCTTGATGCATGTGGCACTATTGATCCTCTCAAGGAGTGTTGCAGACCGGTTTGTCAACCTGCAATTGCTGAGGCTGCTCTGAGGATATCTGGAGGACAGATGAGTATTGACGAGAACAAAGATGTGCCTCAGTCTAATAGTCATATTGATGTTCTAAATGACTGCAAAGGGGTGGTTTATTCATATATCTCGCGGAAGCTGTCGTCAGATGCTGCTGATACAGCGTTTCGAATATTGTCTTCGTGCAAGGTCAACAAAGGTATCATATTATCATCTTTTATGCTGCATTTCCTTTTTTCCTCGACTTTTGGATCTTTACAATCTTGGGTTTGAGCTTATATCTTAAAATACTCCTATTTCAGCAAAGCTTTTGTAAGTGCTGATTACTGTGTTTGATATGGCAAAACCTGTATAAATTGTTTATTCTTCATTCATTTTGCAATTACAGATTGAGTTATGAAAAAATTAAATGTACAGGTTGCAATGAACATTTCAGTTGATAGATGACTACAGTTCATGTGCTTGATGGGATGCCATGCTTCCTGAGACATCCACAAACTCTCATATTATGAACTACAGCTTCTGTTTTATTCCTCAAAAGCAATATATATGTGTATATATATCTTCTGGGTTTTGTCTTGCTTTCTTTTACCAGAATGCTAATGACATGCTGAATTTTAAGCATTGAGATGCCATTGGATTAAAACTAACGTTCAGGAAACATAGCTAAATTAGAAGATAACTCGAATCCCCTGTTCCATTCTCTTTCTGTTCCACAATACCCAATTCTTATTCTCCCTCCTACTATCAGTATGGGTGTCATTCTGTTAAACTTAATCATAATTGACATCCACTTAATGATTTGAAATCAATACATTGCTCTAACAGAATATGCTGTTGCATCATGCTAGTTGTGGTTAATTTTCCTGGAAAAAGAAAAATGATTCATTAGAGCTTTCTGTGTACTGATAAGAATTCTGCATGTGCAGTTTGCCCGTTGAAATTTGAGGAACCTGTAAAAGTAATCAATGCATGTAGAAATGTGGCTGCTCCCAGCCCTTCCTGCTGTAGCTCGCTCAATACCTACATCTCAGGAATCCAAAAGCAAATGTTGATTACAAATAAGCAAGCAATAATCTGTGCCACATTGTTTGGTTCAATGCTCCGGAAAGGTGGGGTTATGGCAAATATTTATGAGCTCTGCGATGTTGACCTGAAGGACTTCAGTATTCAAGGTAAACCTTCTTTATTTATGGCCCCATTTGCCATTTCTCTTTTTTACATTGTTATTTTATAGTATCTGATCTTTCTTCTTCTTTCTGACATGTTAATGGTTGGTTGGGAAGCAGCTTATGGACCACAAGGTTGGTCCCACTCAAACCTCTTGCCTCATCTATCCTTATATTTTTTTCTTTTACCTTTTGGCATCTCATTTCCATCTATTGTGCTTTAACATGTGTTAGGAAATACCCTTATTCTCTAAGTACATGGCCTTATTCCCATAGATCTGGGATTCCTATTATGTTTAAAATCAAGTTTTCTCAGCATTTTGTTACTGATATCTACATAGGTTTGCAATACTTTTGCTTCTGATTAGTTCAATGCAATGATACTTGAGAATATACTACTTGTTCTCACAAGACTAAATGTTGAAACTAGTTTTAGAGGAATAGCCTAGCATATATCTGTTGATCTCCCATGCTCGTTGCCTTTTTGGTGCCAAGAATCAACTGGTAAAGATCAATCCTGGAAGGGTATGCATTATGGTTAGCTTTGATAGGGAATTCTTTTTGAAGTATAGTAGTATGTATCTCTTGATCTGCACTGCTCATTACCTTTATGAGTCAAGAGTCAGTAGGTAAAGGTTAACTCAAAGGATATATTTTATGGTTAGCCTTGATAGGTAAGTCTGTCAATTCTCATTATTGTTGTAGATTTTGTGCAAATATAGGTACATGCTCCAAGTTTTTCCATGATGATGTGTCGAAAGGTTATAAGATGGTTTTCTTTTTTTTTCTCATACTAGTGTCTGGGTGTCTACTTCGGAGCTTGCCTTCAGATTTGATTTTCGACAACTCATCGGGGTTCAGCTTCACATGTGACCTAACTGACAACATTGCAGCTCCTTGGCCTACTTCTTCGTCAATGCAGTCCCTATCTCTTTGTGCGCCAGGTACTTCATTGTAGAAGAATGGTGCTTTGTTTTCCCCTTATGGGGAAAAGAGAACAATCTTTGATCTTGACCATTTATGTTTTCTCTTGTATTTTGGAAAGCCACACCTTTCCCTTTTCTTTTCAATCTATGTTCTCTCTAGCATTTCCTGGGATCTCTTGTTTTAAGGCTACTTTCATCTTGGCCACTGAGTGGTTTGATGCGGCCATTTTATGGCCTTATATGTTGCATCAGCATCACGGCATGAATATCAGAATATACCTTCATTTTCAGGGTCAGACTTAGACGTATGATTATTCTTTTCTCATTAAATTGTCACTGTCTCTGTCTAGACAATTTTCATAAATTCTTCTCTGATTTTTGTAGAGATGTCACTTCCTGCACTGCCAAGTTCAGAGACTACGAAAAATCCTGGTGCGTACCACACCTTTGATGGCCACAAGTCGATTATATTCCTTGCAGCATTCACCGTTTTAGTGTAGTATCTGTTAAGGTCCTTTGATACAGAGATCCGTTTGGTTGTAGAAAACATTTTCCAGCATCTGTGCTTTGCCAACTCGGATGGGGAAAAGGGCATTTATATAAACGTGAACTGTGTTTTCTCCTTGCATACACTGAAGGGGGGAAAAGTTCCACAAAACCACCACCCAACCGCGCCCACCCACCACCACCCAGTGCCACCAACCCAACACCCCCCCCCCTCTTCCCCTTATCCAGAACCAAACAGATCCCATTTCCCACATTCCTGTTGCTTGGGGTGGAGCATGTGTCAATTAGACAAACTTATACATATTTGTTGAATCTTGAGGGTTCAGCTTAACTCAAAATTGATATTGACTCTGGTGCAGGTTCTCGCAGAGTTGGATTCGAGAGGTTTGTACCCTTTTTTTCGTTTTTTGTGTTGGGTGCATTATTGCTTTACTAAGAGAGAGGAATGTCGTGGGTGGAGGGGGTTGGTAAGAGGCTTCATGTGGAGGGGTCTGGCTGTCTCGTGGAGAGGGGGTTTCTGTAGGGGAAGAAGGAAGAAGTAGACATGGGAGAGGCGGGTTCTTTCATCCCATTTGTATATTTTTCATTTTTCATATTTTAGTAGAGCTTTCTTTTGTATAGCAAGCATCCCCTTTTTATTTCCATCAGCCTCTCCCTCTCTCTCTCACTGAGTTCGATTCCATTGCATGGTGGAATTCTGATATGGGTAAAAAACCCCTTTTCTTGCGGCATAAGAGTGATGTCAAACTCTACTCGACTACACTGTTGGGGCTATTTAGTGTTTGGAATTGAGACTGAATCGATGTGAAAAGAGATGTTATCGCGGGGGAGTTGCTCCGTCCTTTGGAGTTGGGAAGTGCAGGACACCTCGGGTTAGAAAATGTAGCATGAGTAGATACGTCATAAGTGACCTCATAAAAAAACCAGCAAGTAATATGCAATTGTTTTTAAAATAATTCTGTCTAAACTGGGTTTTTTGGGTCACTCGAGGTAACTAAGCCAGCTGAAACCACAAAATTAATATAAATAAAAAATATGAGCATTTCTAGATTTAAAGAAAAAACACCAGCCACACCCTTTTTCTTCTAGTATAATAGTACTTAGATGCGGACCCATATGGAGATAATATTGCGAATGAATTTATGTAATAATAAGAAAATTCTGAATCAGAACATTATTGTGATTACAAAATAAATACAATAAACATAACAATATGTTTAATTATACTTAATGATGTGGATAAAATGTTATCATTTTGACATATATTTTGTAGAAAAAGATGAGAGAGCAGCAAGAAAACAAAATAAATGGACACATAAAAATAGTTGTAAAAATCGAGTGATGGAAGTAATTTTTAAAACTGGATCAGGAATTGGTGTAGGTATAAGTTTATAGGTTGGACCGGGAGTTTAATAAGTTTAACTGTATATTTAATAAATAATATTACTAATAAATTTATATAATATCATAATTTATAATAAAAATTATTAATATAATTATTATATTAAACAAGAATTTAACATAAAATATAAATATATGTCTAATAAAATGAAATAAACATATTATCATAGATTTTTTTAATTTTAAGTTGATCGATTTTTTCATCTATTTAATTAGGTTCACCGGTTGGAACAAGAACCAACCAGTTCAATCGGAGTTAACATTATTGAAAGTGTAATTGAATTTTTTTATAGGAACAGAGTTTGGTGAATGACCGGTTCCTAGTCGAACCGATCGGTTCAATCCGTTTTTAAAACTATGGGAAATAGGTTGTGGAAGATGAAAGTGGAGTTATTCCTGACTGTTATTATTTTAATAATTATTTATTATTAACTGATATATAAAATATATGAATATTATGGGGAAAAAACACAGTAGTTGTCTTCGAATACATATATATATATATACACATATTATTTGTGTATAAAATTGAACATGTTTTGAGCAGTTAAACATTTGATTTACTTAAATCGTAGGGGAATAGATCACTATAATAGATGGTCTTCTCTTGGAAAAGTTATTACATTATTTTTTTAATAAAATAACTAATACTAAAAAATTATTAGTATTCGACCAAGTAATATAAAGTTTTTTAATCTATAAAAATATATTCAAAAATTTATTTAAGAATAAAATATATTAAATTATATCAAGAAAGATGATATTGGTTGGATTTGAGGCCTAAAATAAATCTTCTTCTGCCTCAGCTCGATCATTAGACCCCCGAGCCCAGCTGCCGTTCCCTCCGCCGCTCAATCGCAGGAACAACTCTGCAATGCTAACAGGCACTTCATCGTTCCTCTTCGACAACTCCATCATCGGAGCCAGCACCGACGTCACCAAGAAAGAAATCCGTGTCAATCAATACGAGTGGGCCACGTTAGAAGAAGCTAACGACTTCAGTAAAAAAAAAAAAAGAAGTATATTTTTTTAAAAAAAATTATTGCGGTCAGGTGTGACATTTTTATTTTTTTGCGACAAGATGTTACACTGCACCTTTAAGACTGTCACCCCATTCGGAATCCCAGTTTTGGTTTCGGTCTAATTAGCCTGTGCACTGGAATTGAAACATGAATCTGGATTGCTTTTAATCGATTCTCTAATTTATTGTGTGAATCCTTTAGAGATGTTAAACAGGCCGGGCTGATCCGGAATCGGACCGTCCAAACCCAGAACCGGCCCAGACCGCTCCTAACCTGGCCCGTAACCGTTCTTAATAGGTTTGGGGCGGTTACAGGCCGGTTTCGAAATATGGACCCGTTAAACTATAACTGGCTTGGACCATTACCCAGCTGAACCAGTCCGGAACCGTTTAAAATCGGCTTAGACTGCTAAAAATTCTACAAATCAATAGTCAAATTTTGTTTGATCAATTTAAAATTTAAAAAATAAGAAGTATTCATTTAAAATAAATAAATAATGAGTGTTCATGGGTCAAACCGGCCCGTTTATAAACGATTCTGGGCCAATTCATATTTATCTAAACTGTGACCCATAACCGGACCGACACATTAACCAAATGAGCCTAATTATAACCGGATCAAGCCGTTTCTGACCTATTTTGAACAAGTCCAAACTGAACTTTTAAAAATACAAGTGAAACCTACCCGAATGTCTTTTTTTTTTTTCTAAATCATCTAATATATAAAAATTCATTAAATTCTCACTATTCAAATTTAACCTAAATTTAATCCTTAAGAGAAAAAACTCACCCAAAATAAATCAATTAGTTCAAATTTTATTTTTTCTAAATTGGTTCAAAAAAAAAGTGTAAAACTTCCGGTGGCCAATCATTGTCGAGCCTCGATGACTTAGACGACGTTGATGGGCTGGCTAATCCCTCTTGCTACTTGACCAAAGTGAACGCTTTAATCTCAGGGCCACGACGCCGTTTTAAGGTCTCTGCTGCCCCCAATTGCCCCTGCCCTTTGGCTCTGGTCAACTCTGTGACCGTACTCACCGCTCTTACCCCGCCCCGGTCACCTGCTGGGGCTTCCACCATCGCGTCTGAAACTTGAGTGATAAGAGTGCAAAGAGAGAGGCTGACGAACCGATGAGTTCGCAGATTCAATCTTGCAGATGCATTCTTCTGCTGTTTGTGATCGCTGCTGCGTTCTCAGTCGCATCATCGAGAGATCAGCTGAGCACAAGAGAATGTGAGGCCTTAGGTTTTACTGGCCTCGCCCTCTGCTCCGACTGCAACACTTTCGCCGAGTACGTCAAGGACCAAGGTCTCGCCGCTTCATCTTCTTATTCTTCTTCCCCTCACAGTTTCCGCCGTTAATTTGACGTTGTAATTCCCGGCTTTGTGCTTCGCAATCGTTGTCTCTATGAATGATTTTCCGGATCGAAGATTGAGGGGCTTCGTAATACAAATCTCTACTTTTAGCTATGATTTGTAGGTTCCACGTTGCCTTAATTGTAACTTCAACAAATTATCCTGTGGGCTCCTCAATTTTTTTGCTAGGATCCGATACTGTCATACTACAGTCAGCTTTGATTGGAAAAAGTCATAACTTTGAGGAATTATATAATCGTTTTAAGGAAGTATATGATCATTTTGCTTATTTGATTATTCGAGTGCTTGGTTTACATTCTTCAATTTCACTTCTTTCTTCACAATTGTTCTTTTTGGTGCGTCCTCAATCATTGGAACAGTGGTCTAGAGCACCAAGGTTGCATTAGTAGATATCAGATTCTTCTTTTGTGCAAGTTATAATTTCTGACTGTTGGGATGAATTTTATAGTAGATCTGGAATCGATTGTTCTGTTTTTTTAGAGCAACATAAGCGAGGAAACCCCCTAATTTGTCTTGTAGTAACAGGTGAACGGCTTGAAGTGATGAGATTGAGAATGAAAAAGTTGGTGAACATCAGTTGATTTCGAACTGTCTAGATGATGCTTAATTGATCAACAGGAACAAGTACGGTACTAGAAAAGTGCTGTACGTACATCATTAATGGATTTTGGACTGATTGATTACTGGTTTTGGTGCTCCAAGTCCATCCACTTCTCTACGCTATCTACAATTGGTCTGGGTAGATTTTTTCATGCATAGGATGACAGTTAAAGAACTTGGCGTAACTTTCACTGAATTGAGACATGGAAGATCCACGAGCTTATACTATTGGAGGTCGTAGCATCTATCAGGATGTCTAGGGATAGCTGCATATTTTGTAGAAGTTTATTTAAAATTTTCTTGAAGTTTGAGCTTCTCAAGGGCAATGATTTGTGGTTTCTGTGTGCAGAGTTGGTATCTGACTGTTTAAAATGTTGCACAGAGGATTCTGATGATGAGACAAGCAAGGTATTGGTGATATCATCCTCTAAGGGATAGACACCATTTTCTTTCATGTCATTCTTTTTCTTACATTTGGCACTTATGAGGAGCTTATGCTTATCATTATTCTGTTGTTGTTCAGAGTTTGGTTTAGATCCGATGTTGAATCTTAAATCTCATGCAATTATCCTTTATGTTGTTGAGGTTTATGGTTGATGGATTCCATTAAGATATAGGAAACATCTTTCAAATTATCTATTGTGATTATGTTTACAATTACAGCATTTTAGTTGAGTTAGTTGAGTTCACATTTGATTGAACTTTAAATCTACTCCAAGATTCTTTATGGCTTATAGGGTGAATTAGAAATAGATCTTTGTCATTAAATTTACTAGCTGATGAGCCGGTATTCATAACTTACTGTCAATTTTCATTTGGAAAATTTGAACCATTACCTAGAAGGTTCTGATTGGTGGAGAGTTATATTTGTTTTGCTCCTCTTTACTGGAGTTTGAGTGGATTGATATTGGTGAGAAGTAGCTATTATTTGGCTGAGAGAATCATGCTTGAGGGGGGTATATAATGATGATCTGGAAAACTGTTTCTAAAGATCCACTAGTATGGCATTGTTAAATGTACACAAAATTGATATTAGTGAATTTACCTAGCACAAAGTATACTAACTAACAGAACTGAGACTAATTTATGGTCCTCCGAATTTCATCACCTCTAATATGGCCAATATACCTGCAATTTAGAGTTTTCTAGCTTGGAGTAAGTGAAACTAGAAGATTATTGTTGAAATCGACCCAAAATAATAATAAAGAACTCAAGGTGAGCAGTCTCTTCTTATCATTATTGAAACTCATGATAGTTATGGAATTTTTGGGTATTAAGAACCACAAATTTCTAAAATTTATGAGCCGTTTATTCATTTGAGCTTAAGTAAGTATAGCATATTGATAATAAACCCCAAAATCAAAGTTTATCTTTCTGTTGTCTTTCGCCCTGAAATATATGTTCTTGTTTTCACCTGCAGGTCACCTATACAGGGGCAGTATTGGAAGTTTGCATGAGGAAGTTGGTATTTTATCCAGAAATTGTTGGTTTTATTGAAGAAGAGAAGGACCAATTTCCTTCTGTCAAAGTGAAGTATGTTTTCAACTCTCCACCAAAGTTGATCATGCTCGATGAGGATGGTCAAGAAAAAGACACTATCAGGTGATTGTCCTTCTTCACATCCTGTTTTTGTTTTCTTTTTCCAAGGGAATTGAAAAATCAGAAAGTTAAAAGGTCCAGATATTGTTTACAGCAAAGATTTATTCAATGATAACTGAAATGATTGAGCAAGTTCAGCATTATCAGTGAAAATGATACACCCTGCATCATGTGTCCGAGCTCTCATCGATCATTGTAGAGAGCTACAGTTCTATTTGGAGCTCCTCTGGCCAATTTTCAGCTGAGAGTAAGTTCAAAAAAGAAAGTGTTCATGAGGGCAATGGTTGCCCGGTTATCGATGAGCATATGTGGATATCGAGGTTATTAGCTAACATGTGGGGTCATAATGTGTGGTCCAGTAGATTCTTGCAAAGTTTGGCGTTGTTAGTCAGACCTAATTGCACAATTATCTCCTAAACCCGGGTTCTCCTCTATGATGTTCATTACATTTTAGATAAAGATCAGGATACTACTTGCGCTTGTTCCTTTTGCAGAATTGACAACTGGAAGCGTGAGCATGTATTGCAATTTCTACGGGGGAAGCTGAAGACTGCCTTGGCAGAGTAAGAGTTAGTTTCTCTGAGCCCAGGACTCTAGCTGTTGTGTCCTCTTCCTACGTTGACACTTCAACAGAGACGATCTATCTATAGAGACCACTACAGTTGCTGGAGATTGATCATTTGATAATTATATTTCTGAGTGGCCAGACTGAAAGTTGATTGTGAAATTTTGACATTCCTCCTCATGTTTCACCATTTAGCTTTGATCCAGGATGACAATAACCTGTGCATTTAACAGCGTGTCGTTGTACTAAAAGTGATTGTTTGAATGGAAAAAATGAGCAACTTAATGCTCCTCTGTAACCTGGAAAAGGATCCTATTCCACCTTCGAACGTACTGGTTAGGCTTCCCCCGGATCGGGCTCAAATGGCCGTTCATGTGTCAGTGATTGCGTTGATCAGGATCCACCTATCTTGTTCGTGCTGATAAACTCTTTCTGAAGATGGGTGTGCTGAAAGGGAATTAATGGATGTGTTGGGTCCTGTCTAGGCTTCCACTTGTATCAACCGGTTGGCTGTCTCCCTCTCCCTTGTTTTCCAAGCTAACTCGAGATCGGTTGAACGTGTCTCTATTCGAACGCTATGATTTGCTTATTAGGAGAATCATGATTCATGAAACTGTCCCCCACCATCCCCCACGCCCCACCCCCCCCCCACCCTTTGTAATGCTCCTTCAAGCAGTTTCTGCTTGTACTCTTCCACGAGCAATCCTTTCACGTCAATTACAGACTGCCCTTCTACAGATTTTGGGATTTTCCCCAGCAGTCCAACCAAACTAGAGGCAACAGCAACGGGAATTCGGCCTCAAAAGATAAGTTGATAATATTCATTTGAATTATTAAATTATATTTTCCTCTATCATATGATAAATTCTATTCAAGCCATCTTCAATGTGGCCAAAACAGTGGGTACAAACAGAAGCTGCCCAAGGATACCATGGTGCCCCTCACTTTTCTCGGGAAGTGGAGGTTGGTCGGGAAGGACAGGTAGTAGGAAATTAGGACTCGTCAATCTTGGCACGTCGACCCATCTTTAGTGAGATAATATAATTTGATAATCATACCACTTTTGTTGGACTTATCAGAGCAATAATAACCCATATTTAAATCAAGAATTTAAACTAATAGAATGATACTATCCGGCCTTTTATTTATCGAAATCTTTAGTAATATTTTTTCAGCGTAGGATTTTATATTTTAACACCCATTTTCGCGTATCAAGGTGGCTCACACGTGTCATGTGCCATTTAATACTCATGTCCACGAGTCGAGTATTCCTTTTCATGCTTGGATAAGAGAGTCAACTAATCCGATAGTATAAGAGCGATGACTATATATCTAAAAAAAAATCCCAAGTTAATATAATAGTAATATCAAATCTCTTATATACTAAAATTTTATTACTTAAAAAAAAAAAGAGAAACACTTCACTCAATTTTTATTATAACTATTGAAGATTTTCGGTGGGCCGTCAGTAATGATTTTCGATAGCAGATCAAAACAAGCATTTGCACCCACAAATATGGAGTGGGAAAAGGCTTTTAATGACGGTGACAAAAGGCAAAATTATAAGGGATTCAAGGCCATGTGCAATTATATAGAATTAAAGTTACATTTCTCGGGTTTAGATAATTTGTTAAGACAGCTAAACGTAATAAAAGAATAAAAAAAGATGGATTTTGAGTGGCAATAATATAACTTAATAAAAATATATACGTATAATATGGAGTGAAACTTGTGTAATATATTTCATGTTATTTCGAGTTCACACGTCTCCTTAGATTTTAGGGTCGAAAAAAATAATTGGAGATAAAATGGCTATAATATTCACCGAAGCGAGCTCAATCTCACGGCAGTAAAAACCTCCACCGAAGGAGGGATTATTTAGGATTCCAATCCGATAAGGGACTTATCTATAGCTGATACTGTTTTTATTACCCAAAATCAAATATTTCTATATTCAATTCTTATTAATGAGACTTATTGTACCTTTTTTTTAATTTCTCCTAATCCCTTTCAACTAAAAATCACTCTTTCTTAAAAAAAGTGATAATAAGAAATCCAAATCCTTTCTCATTATATATCAGCTAATGTTTATTTGAAAAAAAAGGGCATTTCTTCATACATTGATTAAAAAAAATTGCAATCTCATTTAGTTGTTTGCATACAAGCAAACACGAGAGTTATACGATAAGAATTAAATTTATAACTTCATAATTATTAGATAAATAATAATATCATTTTTACCAAACACCGTTTCTCAGAAAAAAACCACGTTTAGATGTCATATTTGTTACTGATAACAAAGTCAAGAATCTTCATCCTTAGTTGTTATCACATATATATATATATATATAAATGTAAGTATCACATGTCTACCTAAGAAAATGGAAATCTCCTTTATTATATATAAGAAACACAAGTTTTACTAATTAATCCTGTTAATTATTTAGAATGGCATGCGGCTTTGCAATTCTTTAACACACTAGGGACGTAATTTATTTAAGGTAAATATTAGGAGAATTTAACATATTACCATATATATATATATATATATATCTGTGTGTGTGCAGGTAAATACGCAATCTTATCTTGCAAAACCCCAAAAGATGCAATGTAGATCTTCTGAAGACATTATTCTCAGATTTTACAGTTAGTAATATGCTCAACATTGATCTGAGTGAGGTGTGTTATGCTGATGACCATTTCTGAATTTCGAATTCATGTGGAAATCATACTGCAAAAGGTTTTTACAGATTGGATCAAAAAGAAAGATGGGAAATTAGCAATAATGGGCAAGATCCAATATGGAAAGCACAGTGTGAAATTAAGACTTCATGAAAGGATTAAGATCTTCTTATGGAGATTTGCGAGACCATCCCTCCCCTCGTTTCCAGAGGAAGGCAAATTCTTGCCCACTCTGCCATTCCAGCTCCGATGGAGAGAGGCTCACCTATTTGGTGAGCGCCTCTTCTACCCTGTTGCATGGAGAGGATCGCATCGAAACCAGAATTGCAATCTGCAATATGTTCAGGAAAGGGTTACTATCGCTAAAATTCACGATGAGATAAAATGAAACAAGAAATCTCAGCTTTACAAGATAAAGGGTGGATCGCATTAATCTACTCAGATGCTGCATCTGATCTTGAGAAAGTTTGTTTTGCAGCAGTAGCAAAGATTGGAACCAATGGTCCCTAATTAGCTTGGTACAAGAAAGATCATGCTCGATCGCCACTACAAGCAGAAACCCGAGGCATCACTTCTGGCCGCATCTCAAGCTGCCTCGAAAGACCTTGCTATTGTTCATGTCCTAAAACCTTACTTAGGCAAGAGTCTTATTGGGAGATACATGCTATTGAAGCTTTTTGATGATGTTAGAATATGCTGGATTAGCAGAAAAACTAATAATGTTGAAGAAATTTAAATATAATATAAGGGAAATATATTAGAGATAAATAATCGCAGTTGGTCAATTATAGGATAAAGTTAGACTAAGCAGCTCACTAATTATACAGATAAATAGTTTATTTACAAGTTTATGGAGAAATAACTAAACGAAAATAAATAAATGGATAATATTAAAATGATATCAATTTGATAATATAAAATCATAAAATTATAAACTATACATATAAATACAACATTTCTAACAAATGCAGCACACCATATAAGGGCAAGTAGCAAATAGTATTCCATCCCAGGAATTTTGTATTTTTTGTGGGATCACAATCGATTCCTCCTCTTGCTAATTTCAAATATAATGTACGAGTTACTCATAAATATATATGTGTGTGTAAATACATAATTAAGGTCATGTCCGATTACGAATTAATTACTACATAAATACATATGCAATTCAGAGTGCTCACTTCTTGCTACACATCCAAATCCTCCATTATGTATGGGGGGACCCGTCGAATTTGCACATAAAAATATGAAAATTTATTTATTTTTATATTATAATATTATATCCAAGAAGGCTGATCTTTTTATATATGAACGGTTGGATGACAAGCTATATACCTCATTCCAGTGTTTTTATTTAACAAAAATAAGTTATCCAATTTGTTATCGACAAAAAAAAAATATAAAATTTGAATCATATAAATGAAAAAAAATTTATAATTACAAAAATTTTACTTTTTAATTGTTTACTAGTCTTGAAGGTAAATTAATTTACGCCTGTTTAATTTCTAAATATCTAATAATACATATTCAAAAAAAATTGTGTGTCATATTTTTGTATATTTTTCATTAAATTATCAAATTCAAATCTATAAATGAAAAAAATCCGTGATGGCAAAGAGTTTTGTCATTTGATGGTCACGTATATTAATTTACACCCGTTGGATTTTTAAATATATAATAATACACATTAAAAAAATTGTATATGTAATATTTTTGTACATTTTTTCGTCAAGAAATCTATTGAATCTTCATCAATCTAGCTTTGAATTGTATCATGTTAGTAAATGATAAACTCTCTATCCATGAATTTTATTAATTTACAAATTTCAAATATCACATTACTTTTGTAAGCTAATTTATCTCAATCATGGTGATTTTTTTATGCATTTTGTATGACGAAATCAGACCATATATGCTTCTTGTTTGGCCCGACCTATGTGAAGTGAAAAGAGAGATATATATATATATATAATATAAAGTTCAAGCTATATATACCACAATAAATCGAGCAGGACAATGACCCAAAGCGTCTTATGGGTCCTAATTGAGTTCATATTTTTTATAGTATACATTTGCTATTATTCTCTCTCTCTCTCTCGGCACTTTCACGAAGACACACACATGAAACTCGGCAACTTGCCCAATATGCAAGCATCCCTCTTTTCTCCCGAAGTAACATCCTTCAGTTTCGACCAGAAATTAATCGATGATCCGATCATAGACACACAAAGCAGTAGCATTAATAGCCATGCTTCTCCAGCAACCCGTTCATCGGACTCCACCGAGCTGTCTGCAGCTGGGAAATGGGCGGCAAGCCTTCTCCAAGAGTGTGCGAGGGCGATCTCCGACAGGGACTCGAGTAAGATCCGTCACCTCCTGTGGGTGTTGAATGAATTGGCTTCACCCTATGGAGATTGCGACCAGAAACTGGCTTCTTACTTCTTGCAAGCACTCTTCTGCAAGGCGACAGATTCGGGAAGACGCTGTTACAGAACCCTTATCTCGGTTGCAGAGAAGAACCTCTCCTTTGATGCTGCAAGGAAGTTGATACTCAAGTTCCAAGAGGTGAGCCCCTGGACGACCTTTGGTCATGTTGCTTCAAATGGTGCAATTTTGGAAGCCATAGATGGGGAGAGCAAGCTTCACATAATTGATGTAAGCAACACCTTCTGCACTCAGTGGCCGACCTTGCTTGAGGCCTTAGCCATGAGATACGATGAGACACCGCGATTGAAGCTCACCGTCATCGTGACTTCAAGTATTGCAAGATCGGTCATGAAGGAAATTGGCCAGAGGATGGAAAAGTTTGCGAGGCTTATGGGAGTGCCCTTCGAAATTAACGTGATCAGTGAACCAATTAAGCTAGGACAGCTCACAAAGGAGGAACTAGGGATTCAAGAGGATGAAGCGGTTGCAATAAACTGTGTCGGAGCACTGAGAAGAGTTGAGGTGGAAGATAGAGCAGCCGCGATACACATGTTCCAGACACTCCAACCCAAGGTTGTGACCATCGTGGAAGAAGAAGCTGATCTCTCGAGCTTGAGAGATGATTTCATCAAGTGCTTCGAGGAGTGCCTTAGATTCTATACAATATATTTTGAGATGTTAGAAGAGTGCTTCTCCCTGGCGAGCAATGAAAGGTTGATGTTGGAGAGGGAGTGCTCACGTAGCATAATTAGGGTTATGGCCTGCGAAACTGGCAGCGATGGCGGTGATGGAGATATCCATGGTTGGGAATGCGAGAGAAGGGAAAGAGGGCTTCAATGGTCGGAGAGGCTCACGCAAGCATTCTCCCCTGTCAGGTTCAGCGATGACATCATTGGCGATGTTAAGGCGCTGCTCAAGAGGTACCAAGCCGGGTGGTCAGCAAGGCTACCACAGGGTCATCGGGCAGATCAGGAGCCAGGAATATATTTGGCTTGGAAGGAGGAACCAGTGGTCTGGGCGTCAGCTTG
Organism: Sonneratia alba; assembly: GCA_900174645.1. Lineage (NCBI taxonomy): Eukaryota > Viridiplantae > Streptophyta > Magnoliopsida > Myrtales > Lythraceae > Sonneratia > Sonneratia alba. The sequence continues at coordinate 3,449,004 of FWPY01000024.1, read as the reverse complement.
GAAACCCTAGAAGATTGAATCTACAGCATATATAGTTTTAGCTTTCACAATGGAACTCATCTCACTCAACTCATGCTAGCTTTCATGATCATTGATGGGTCTCCCCTTCTATGTAGTTCAGCTCTAAGTGTATAACTTCTTCATGGTATCGTGTGGGAGTTAGGGTTTGCTTAAATTCTTCCGTCTGTGCTGCCAACTGCTGTTGGGTATTTAGATTGTTGTAATTGTTTGAAAGTGCTTGAACTTGTGCTATAATAATGAATTTCTTCATGGAATTCAGCAATATGATCAACCTCTTTCGGATTTCTTCCCTTTGTCTGCTTATCTTTTATCACTTTGTGCCTGAATAAACTTTTGTCAGAAAAGGAAATATGGATACATCCACCAACATTATAACTGTGCTATGATCGATCTCAGCCTTTACACCTAAATGCACTTATTTGCCTTTTCTTTCTCGTGTCAAGTACAGATATCAGGAAACTAAAAAACCAAATCAAACTGAACAGAGCAAAAAATAATTAACCAGATCTTTAATAGTGCATTTTCCTGTTTCAAATAAGTACGATTAGTTACTTGATATGATTGGTTAATTAACCGAACCAAGCCAATCTCATTGAAGATTAAATAAGATTGGCTTTTTAAAACTAAAATTATTTGCCTTTTAATGGTTCAATAATTTCAATCAAACAAAACAGAACCAATTACACTTTAATGATTAAAATATATTTTCTTGTAAAAAGTGATTTGCTAGTTAACCGGACCGGGAAAACCAGCTTTAAATGGTTTGGTTATTCATAGATACAACTGATATTATTTAGACTCGATATCTTAAACTGTATAGTATAACATATTTGGTTAAGGGTTTTCCCATCTAAAATGAACCACAAACAGCACTAACGTTAAACTGATCAACAAGAAAATCTTTACATGGTTCTAATATTGCAAAAGAATGGATAAAGTATATTAAAATAAGTGTTAATATCTTAATTAAACATGAACTTTGGTCATTTTTTTAAATTTAGCACGAACTTTTTCACGTATCCCAATTATGCACAAACTATACGTCATTTATCAAATTTAGCACATCATTCGTTTTTTGGTCAAGTTATCCTACATGACACTATGATATGTAAGATACCATTAACCACGTAAACAAAATTAACGAATCACATAGAATGATTTGACGGAAAACAGATGACATGCAAAAATCAATAAACAAAGTAAATTTCATACCTAATAGGGATACACAAAAATGTTCCTTCTAAATTTGAAATTTTGGTCTACTTGATTGAGACATTAACCCTTAAAATAATTGGTGATATATACAAGTAGTCACATTAGTAATAATAAGACTAATCACTTGCCCGATGTACCCTTATTAATGTATTACCATGCAATATAAACAAACTTTACAATAAATAAAACACTTTTAATTACATTACAAAAAGATAGCATACTTTTATTTTATTTCGATAGAATCTGTCAATACAACAGTCAACTAATTTACTAGATGGTATATCATACAACTTGCCACTAATCCTCAAATATCGGCTCCTAAGAATTTCAAACCTTATATCTTGCATATTGCATGCGGTGAGTTTATCTGCAGACCGACTATCTCGAGGTATAGAGGATAGCATTGTTTTTTTTCTTTTAATGTTGCTAGGATTTACCCATAGATTAAATGGAATGGTTTTTGTAATGTATTGTGAACTATATATATAGCAAATGCAAGAAAATTGTTACATTTCAAATGTAAGTTCAATGGTGAAAATCGTAGCAGACTAATACAATTTCAAACGATAATAATTAAAATACCAAGAAAAGCTGGCATATATTTCCAGTTAGAATTCTCAAATCATTATCATCAGATAGTCAATGATAACTGAAATATATGTATATACATATATATATACACACCCGCGCGCGTAGAGAGAAAGCATTCGGTACCTATCCTACACGCTCGAGAATATTATGCAAAGTATATAAAATGTGCGCACATTAGGTTAATTGAAACCGCAGAAAATTACCGAATACACGAATTTATCGTACGGACTGTAACAGGAATTTAATGGAGAACACAATGTGAGCTTGTGACCATTGGGACAAGAGCTATCAATCATCATCGCCTCGTTAGGTTGGCGAAAAGTTCCTCTTTTTTTTTCCTCAGTATTTTGTAGGGTTTCAATGTGAACATTAATGGAAATCTGACTTGGCGGCTTGATCCAACGCGAAATGGGTTATGGACTAGTAAACAAATCGGTGGCAAATTAGATGTTTTTTTTTTTGGGGTTAGCAATGAATTTATCTTTAAGTTTGTAACAAAGATGTGACGGAACGTCTATCACAAAATCCATCAAAATTTGTTCGCGAAAATCTTAATCTTTGTACGAGTAATCTCAAATACGTCGAGCTGCACAGTGGTGGAAAAACGCCGACCGGTTAGCAGCAATAATTACGAGGGCCTGAGTCGGGCGATTAAAAACCCTTTTACTCTTCACTGCAATTCCATTGATGCTTTCTCAGATCGCACGCAAGGCACCGGTAAAAATTGTCCATCTTCATAGTGTATTTGGTAGGGCCATGTTGGAATAGTGCTTTCTAAACTGCAAATCTTGCTTTTCGTCCGGATTCATTTGGATGACATTAATAAAGGAAGATGAGAAGGAATAATCTTCTCGAGATTGAATGTTGCAGTCTCCTTTTTCCCGTGCATCGCCTTTATTTCTTTCTCCCCAACTTCGAAAGAGTCACGGCTTTCGGCCAAAAAATAATAATAATAATAAAAGGAGAAAAAGAGAGTTACTGCTTGATTTCGAAGTTATCTGCGGGGGCTTTATTCGCTCAATGGAAAAAAAAGGTTGCACTGCACAACCCGAATCCCTCTGATTTCAGTCATAGATGATACTCACTATCTTAGAACAGAAAGAATAAAGGTGAAGATATGGCTCATTTTTCTCTAATTTATTTTTAAGTTAATAATAAATTCAGAATTAATCGTACAATAAAATCATCTAAAAAGTTATGTCTGCCACGTTGGATGGGTCCGCATGATTCTGTCCTTTAAAAAGATGTGCTCTTAGGGATGTCCGGGGCTTCATCTGGACCACAAAGCCCTCGCTCTTTCCCGAGGCAAGATTTCTATACCGGGTACACATCAGACTCCATTACCACCTGCCTTGTGGGCAGGTGGCTGGCCACTTCCACCAGGATATGCAGAGAACGATCAAGATCAGAATATGGTAAATAGATGGATACTCGGGGGAACTAGCCTGACAGGAAAAGCTTCAAGCAATTGAAGTCTTCTTTGTAAGGTAAGGGATGGACATATATGTAAATAAATTGACATAAAGAAGGAAGGGTGTGTTGTAATGTGCGGTGGGGCCAATGGAGAAAAGACTTGAGTGGCATGCACAAACCAGACCACACGATCGAGTGAGGTGTCCTTATATATACATGCACACATGTATGAGTCCACATAGAACATAAGAGGAAAAAAATAGTGACGAAAAGTATGACATTCTATTAATAAAATTGAAAAAGAAAAATTATATTTTTTTTTTGTAAGTGAATCATATAAAATTTTAAAATATCCAATTTAATTCCAAATATTCCAATTCGTTATATCGTTAATTCCACACTGTCATCGCCATTAAACCTGAGTTGATATGTGCAAACCACTTGGAAAGTAATGGAACCATAAATAATTTATTTTATCTAAATTTATGAAATTCTCATATCTATAAATTTAAATAAATCTATATGCAAATACATGTATAAATGACTTCATGAGGGTTACAGCATGCCTGTGAATTGAATTCACAACTTTTTGAGCTATTCATCAAGTGTAAGTGTGCCCTAGGCAATTGAGTTCGGGTGAAACAATGGGCCGCAACCTGACACTTACTTTCTTGGACTTCCATTGGAATGGTTTTGGTTAACAATTGCGATTCTGAATCTCAGACAGTGGCTCTTTGATGGTCTAAGGGCCGAACATCTGACCAGCCCGATTTTTGAGGATAAACTAACAAAAATTGTCAAATGCTAATGAAAACTGTCAACTTAAAACTACGAAGATAAACCCGATAATTTAATGCAATTTGAGCCATGAAAAGCATTACAGTAACAATCATTAAGGCTACTTTGCCCATATTGTTTTTGTTTTCATACGTAAATTTGAATTAGCTAGTGATTCGAAGATGATTTCTATATCCGACCGATTCATTCGTCCTGCAACTGGATGCATAAGCATTCGGACCACAGGTTAGGCCTCATGGAGCATCTAGAACATGGCGACGCTTGCCGGTATCTCAGGGTAGTTAACCCATGACAGGTAAAATAAAATTGCAATAGATGCATTGATTACGTGAATGACTGACTGTCGTTCAATACTGTTGCAGCATTCAGATAGTTATTTAATGGCTGCCACCCTCGTCTCCTAAGCTACCGTAGTATGTTCGCTGGACAGGCATCATCCTGTGAAGAGTAGTGCGTACAAGTGCACGCTAGGTGAGAAAATAAAAGCAAATCGGAAGAAGCTTATGAGTCATGGCCGGTAGTTCAAGATCAACCTCGTGACGAGAAGAAGAATAGGTGTCCTCCATTTGGAATAAATCAATTAATATCCATAAGCCATTGGTCAAGCAGCATCATTTCAATCAGAAAGTAAATTTTCACGCATAAGTATTAAGTTTAAGACCTAATTAAGGAAAAGAGAGGTTGAATCATCTCCATCCATTTATATTAGTATAATATGCTCACGCCATTATGTTCACAACAACAATGTGATCTAATAGTTCGTTCCGATGAAAATTTCGATGCGTAAAAGAGTAAGGTTTTAGAATTTAAAAAATCTATTTTGAAATTTTCATGATTTAAGTTAATTTGACAACTCCTATTATACTTTTCTCATCTAACCAAAAAAATAATGATAAACTTAGAGAACTATCAGTACAACTTTTACTTTCATTTAGATTCAAATCAAGACGGTAAAAATTAACTTTTTATTGATTAAATTATATTTATTTTGATAAAATGTTTGATCGGCTATCCGAACAGTAAGGTACATCAGGTGAAATTTAAGATAAAATGGGGATATGGTTGGAATTTAATATCCAAAATCAACCGATCTTTAGAACTTAAATGGATAATGCATACCCCGCAAGTTAGTGTCATAGACTTATAAGATCTCACTAACTCTGAGTTTACATTGAGGGATTCGAAAGGGAAGGTTATTGAGAGGTTGTGTAATCCTCTATTTGGTTAAATTATCCCTCCGACATGGGGGAATAATGCAGAGGGATGAGGATAAATTTACAATTAACCCATCTATATAACATATAGATATAATTATAAAGAGTGTAATAATTTATTTATATTATTTAACATTATCTTCCACTCCCCTCTTAATACTATCAAAATATGGATTATATAAGTGTTTCTTATAGTTTCATAACCATCGATTATCCTCCCCTCCCCTCCCCTCCCCTTCAAATCCCTCAATCCAAATGAAGGTTGATTTTTAGATTGCATAATGAATGTTAAGGTTATAGCAAAATTTGAATCATGATAAAATGTTGGCTTCTAAATTGAAATATGAATTTAATTGTTTTTTTTACGGTTATATTAATTTGATGGAAATTTTTGGCAAGTGTGTTTAAATTTTAGTGCAAAATTTGTGTTTATACATATAAACTCAAGGGGCTGTGGCGTGGAACGAACAAAGTGATCCGGAGAAGTGGGCTTACATTGCAGTGATTTCGAGGCAGGACTGGAGGAGGAGGAGCGGCGGCCGCGTCCATGGAGGATGTTATGGTCAATTTGGTTGAGGAATCCATCTGTAAATAAAGATAAAAGAAAAGGGGTGTTTTTTGTAATAAGTGAAGAACTTGAGGGAGTATATTGTAAATGGTTGGTTCTTGGCCGTTGAAGGCGTTGCGGGGATTATAACTTTGTAACAGAACCCGTTGAGAGAAAGGAATGAATGAACAGTTTTTTCTCTTATCTCTCTTGTGGCTTCTCCCCTTTCTCGACTCCTCGTTCTCTTCCCCTTCTTGATTCTTCTTCTTCTCCCTTGCGTGCCACCTTCTTCCTTGATCCCTCCTTCTCTTCCTCTTCTAATTCCTCTTTCTCCCCCGAACCAGCCTCAGTTCTCTGCCAGCGGCTGAGTTGTTGAATTGGCCCATAACAGAGAAGCTTCATCGGCGGATTCGTCCTTCTTTCGGCGGCACTGGGGGGGCTGGAAGGACTTCTGGGGAGAGGAGGTTCTCTTTCCTCGACAACTACCGCAGCTCCGTCAAGCGCGACACGCCTTTGCCTTCCTGGTCCGGCTCCGATGTCGAGGAGTTCATCGCTTCAGATCCCGTCCATGGTTCCGCTGTAATCTCTCTCTCTCTCCTGATCGATCGTTCGGTTCGCTTCAATCAGTTTTGCGTCCATCTGGTTCTCTCCATTTCCGTTGATATTGGGTTGATTCGCGAGCTCTATTAGGCAGTCAGGATCTTTTGTATGTCTGCCTAGAATTTCATATTTATGTCTGCCAGTGCTCATCTGAATACTGGTTCTTCTTTCCCCTCCATTTCATTTGTTTAATCTAAAAATATATGTTTCTCTCAGAGATCGAAATTTCTGCACTGGGATTCTTCTTGGCCGATGGAGAATAATTTGAAGCAGTTACTACTATTGAATGCCATCTGCGGCAATGAATGTGAAAAATGATCATTTCAGCATTTGTGTGACCTTGCTCGTTCTTTCCAGGAACATATTAGCTCCCTGCCGTAATCTGAAAATACCACCAGAGCCTCAAAAGTTGCCCAGTTTCCCTTGTCCTCGTTGACGTCTGGTTTCTTCAAGGTTTAGAAATATCTTGACCCTATCACATGTCAAAGCATCTGCAGTCTTTTGAGCAACTTGTTCACTGCTTTCATCACGATCTATGTAACATCTGTTCAAAGAGCCTTTGTGCACGTTAGTCTGCCATAGTTGTTGCATTCTCCAAATTCCAATACTTTACTATAATGCTATCTTTATCCAGCTGAAGACTGCCAGGGAAGCAGCTAATTACGCTGCTGTTGGAAGTGTTATTGGGGCTGTCTCAACAGCAGGGTTTGCTTGGAAGTACTCCAAGAGTTTACATGGTATCATTCTTTCCATCCACCTCCCTTTGTAAACTTTCTTGCTGGAAGTCCAACTTCCTGATCTCTCCTATGGTGAGATACTGGAATATATTCTAATCTGAGCTATCTACTCAAAAAAAAAAAAAAGAAAGAAAGAAAGTTAATCTGTGCTAGGTATTTCTATTGTGCTTGAGGGGAAATTCTTCATTTAGAAAACAAGGAATTTGACCTCAACTGTTGTCGAGAGAGAGGCTTCAGTTTGATGGAACCTTTGGTTTGTTACAGAAGACAATTGATGACTGCAGAACTAGTTGCACTTCTGTCAATAATTTGTCTATTGCTCAAGCTTTCATTTTCATGGGGATATGATTGACTGGATCAACAGCACATACTTGATAACTTTCTCTTCTTTTCTCTCATGTCCTATTCTCTTCCATTCAACGGGACAATGTCTCTAGTGTTTTGTCAGAATTTTTGCTTTATCTTTTTTTTTTTCACATTTGTAGTATTAAATTATCAATTATCTCGTAACTATGACTTTTTATGTGCTCACTCCTTGTCATTATAATGAAATGTCCCGAACTCCTAAAGCTGATTTCCCTGCACTCCAGTAGAGTCCTAATGGTGTGTTAAAAGAAGCAGATATATATCTGCTTGATTGCTCCAACAACCAAGAGAAATAATTTTCTTCTGGCACTCATCAGGAATATATCGACTTAGACAAAAATTTGGCAGGTGCTGGGCTGTCCTTTGCTGCAGGGGCAGTGTTTGGGTGGACATTTGGGCAGGAATTTGCTAGCCACTGGTTCCAACTTTACAGACTCAATACTGTGGCTGCACAAGTCAAATTCATGGAGTGGTGGGAGAAGAAAACTGAGGGACACTAGATTCATTGTAGAAAAGAGTGCAATTATAGAGTGCTTTTCCTTGCCCTTCTCTCTTTACAATAAGATGCATGTGTGAATGTCCACCCCTGCTGCTTAAAGACATTTCATGTGCCAAGATTCCTTAGTTGAACTGAAATTATCCAAATATTTTGCATTTTGTGGCAACAGATTGGTACTAATTGCTGACTCTTTACCTGATTTCTTTTGTGGGGGACCTGGCTAAAGATACTGGCAAGTTACTTGAATAAATGTCTCTGCTGGATGATTTCTCCTTCCTTTTCCATTGCGATCGGCTTACTGTTCTCTACTATTCTAGCCAGTTATTCTGCTCATTACTACGGTTAATTGGGTCGTGGTAGTTTTAGGGTTGAGAGGAAAGGAATTGTCTGGGTTATAATTATATCAGGCATAAGAAAGCCTAGGCAAAAGATTGAATTTGATTCTTCAAGCATTAGACAAAAAATTAGCTTGCTTCTGGAGACTGGACCTTCTACATCGCTCCCAACTATACCGTTATATTTCTTACACTATTGCTGTCTGTTGCTTCCTTGCACGATGTTGGCTTTGTGCATCCTTGTTTTCTCGATGTGGTCAAGCTCCATGTCTGGGACCTGCTCAGGACCCTGGGGCTGGTGAATTTCACCAGGAATGCATATTGAAGCTTTTGCTCCGTGTCCATGACCTGTTGCTTCCTTCCATTAAGTTTTGCCACGCCCACAGAGCAACTAGATCGTTGGCCAGGTTGAGCTATTAGGCTGACCAGAAGCCTATGCAAATAGCATACTTGCAATTTCATATCAGAGAATCAGTGAGTTATCTGTAGAACGTAAGACACGCACACACACACAAAAGAGACTTAGAATCTGCCATTTATCATCCTAAACTCTTAGGTTAGACCACGTTATGACGAGAGCTAAGGCTTACAACTACACATTGGGAAATCATCAAAAGAAGTTATTCATGAATATGATGGCCTTGGAATTCATGCCCATAAGTTCGACCCGGGCAAATGGAAGAATTACTTTGAGGAATTAAACTTAGGGCAAGCCACGAGCGTAAGTGTAGGGGTATGGGAAAGGAGTTGGAGATCATTAGAAATACGGCTTTGCTGCATAAGGTTAGGAATGGATTCAAAACGTTTGTCTAAGCCGAGTAAAACGTAATGCAAGAGTAAATAGATAAAAATGTAAAATCAGGCATAAGAAAGCCCAGGCAAAATATTGAATATGATTAAGTGGGGAATGTATATTATGTAACAATAATATCACGTAATATATTGATGTGGTATCATTATTGAAGAAAAAATTTGATAATTAATAATCTTTTAATTATTAAAAAATCTTAGTGAAACCTAAAAGAATTTACTATTAAATAAAAAATAAAGATATAATAATGTGATATTACTTAATATATGTTAAACTTTTACCAAATAATATCGTCATGTGGTAATTAATATTTAGAGTTGTATAAAATTCATATTTTCTCCTCCAAGTTAGAGAGTTTGCAGATACACAGACTAGATATACTGAGTCCGGATTTGACTTTCTGAGTCTCGGGGCCCCGAACCGACTTCCCCGGACCACGTATAAACTCATTAAGCCATCCGAAGTTGGTTAGGCCATGGCAAAGGACTCAACCTCACGCAAATCGCGCATTGGATTCCAGGTAACTCAACCATATGAGTCCTCTCCTATCTCTCGTACACACTCTTCTTATAACTAGAGGATCATTCCAGGCATCATCGCTTAAGCCCAGCTTCTTTGCAGGTCTGCGAAGGAACTGAAACGCATACTGCATCCATCGGAGGTCTGTACATGCCCGCTCGACAGCAACTTGAAGTCCATAAACCGGTTAGGCCGGTCGAAGTGCCTGTCATATTCCAACGTAGTATACATGACTAAATTCACATTATTAAAATTTTTTTATGGTTAACCTCTTATCACCAGTCCTTTTAAAACTGAGCCCACGTAACATGCACATACTGAGATACCGACTGCAAGTTAGACAAGACAGTCTTCTCGTCTGCTCGTTCTTGTAAATCTCTTATTTGAGAAAGGAGCTTGTATTAAGATTGGAAATGATAATACTTATGCATGGAAGGACCCATGGATTCCACGAAAACAAGGTTTTTCTAGCCGAACCGTTGCAAGATAGTAGTGTAGATCCCAATTTCTAAAGGTAAGTAGTCTAATGCTTAGCCATCCTGGAAGACGGACCAATAACCTGCTCAACCCCTTATTTACTGAAAATACAGTTAGGAAACATACTCCGCATTGATCTAAAATAAACTAGGTAGCTCTGATGATTTTATTTGGATTTCGGCTCGAAAAAGATGAGCACCCAAGTAATTCTTTTTATATGCTTGACCAAAGTGAAAGGTTTTGCAGGTATGCCGATAATAATTCGTCGCTTTGGAAAGGTCGACCCTGGAAACCATAAATTCATGAAAGATGTAAGATCTTTCTATGGAGGACTGGCGAGTAACGCCCTCCCCTAGTTTATACAAGCCGATCAGCCGTGTCCCTTATGTAATTCCAATTCCGGTGGAGAGATACATCTGTTCGAAGGAGTGCATCTTCTATCTGTTGGGAATCAAAATGCGGCGGAAGCGTGCATTTCAATTTCAATTAAATTATATTCCCGAACCCAGTATCCCCTTGATGCAATTTGAAATTCAAATACGAAGAAACAAGTAGAGAATATATATACCTACAAAGACTCCGAATTGGTCCTTGTGTTTGAATCCTCAATTCGACGATGTCCCACAGCGCCTTCACGAATGGCTTCGAGAGCCGATTCTCTGACTAGACGCTCCACGGTATCCACACCAAGTTTTTCTCGTAAGCGTTAGGAACTATTCCCAACAATCGGTCGCCTTTTTAGTTTCGGATTCAAAGGCTTGTTTACACCACTTAGTAGAAAATATTTTCTTCAATCACTCTCGGATATGGTATTTTTTTTTGGTTGCACTATTCTCTTCTCTCAATCGACAAAATTCTTTTTCTCCTCGTCAAACTCACACACACCAATGACGCCCTTCAGTTTTTCCTATATATATAACACGAAATGAAACTTTTGTCTTGCTTGGTGGAAGAAACGTTCTCACCTTTTAGAATTCTTTCTCTCACACACCTTTCCCCCTCTTTCACCGAAGAGAGGCACACCGAATCGGCTCAAGATGTGCTCTTTCACAATCACAATTGGCATACGTTATGCCATTTTCAATATTATGCCGTTGAGAATAAACCAACCGTTGGTCTACATGACATGTACTACTCATGTACATACATATAAACATATATTTATTTAATTGAATCTCATTCAATAATTTAGCATACATATATAACCGAGAGTATTATTAAATTTATATAAATATAATTTTATAATTAATTCCAAAACAATCTTATCTAATAAGACGCATAACCGATATGGGCAATTTCGTGCTAGTGGAAATTAACTGTCCAACACAAAATTTAAACAATTAAATTTTGCTTGCGAAAAATGACTTATATTGTGTGTGACCCATTTGGCTCTACACTAAACCGATAGTAAATTAATTTATCTTATTAAATCTTTTAATAAGATTATTAATTAACTATTAATCAATTAAGTTCACAAGTCAAGATTGACGTCTAGCAACATATCATAAGCACCCGGATAGTGAAGATTTCAATCAAAGGGTCGAATACTCTTTAGTGATAAGTTTTCGTGTAATTAAATTCTTCAGTTATACAATGTCCCGGATAAATTAAGGTATTGATAAAATATCAAACCCTAATTCTTAGCCATATGTATCTCAATTCTCTAGTAATTAACTCAACAATGAAATATTGGAAACTGTTTTCTAATATTTCATCCTACTCGGGCCAAAGATTTTTTGAGTCAATACTAAATAAAATACATAAGACATTCTCTCCTCTCATGAGAAGCAACCGATCCTCTATTGATAACACACCGTCTCCATAAAAGTCTTGTTGGGTCCAAAATATCCTACACATGGTTCAGAGAACTATATAAATGAATAAACCAAAACACAACTTAATTCTTACAAGATGCTATGGTAATCTCAAGTCTAAAGGTTATTTACACCTACTATCACTTAAGGAATAACCTATTGACATTTATTTAAAGATCCATTATATTAATTCTTTAAGTGGATCAGTTCAGTAAACTCATTTCATAATGAGTACCTACATTCTTACATTAGTGACTCTTTACAAGTAACTATCAAATTAGTTACCCTCTATCTTAGAGTATGTAATAAGTGTACTAGTCTTACAAGACCACTGATCCCATGTTCAGTGATCCTATAACTATAAACATTTTAAACTAAAACTTGTGGATTTTAAGTCTCACTGGCGTGATCTCATCATGACCTTAAAATCATTATCATAGTTACGGATTTTATCATAAAATATAGTAGCATATGATGAATAATAATATATTGATTTTATTTCATGAATAAACTTACATCAATTATGATTGAGTTTAGAGCATTAATCCCAACACTATCATGTCAGGTGGAGGGACTCGGCGCAGTGGAAGGTATGGGATGTTTCGTGTTTTGAAAACTCTCGTATATAGCCGATTTAGTTTTTTTAACATCTCATCGATCCTTCAGAGTTCAAGAACTCGGGATTTACGACTGTTTGGAGCAATGCTCACTTGTACTAGTCTTTGGGAGCTCAGGAGTAAAGCACTTTATACTGATACTCAAGCTGATTTGAATGTCTTCCTTAGGAGTTTAATGAAATGTTTTGAAGATCATAGGACTCGCTGTAAACTAGACACTGTTATACTGTCTTTTGAGTCCGAAATGCAGATACCATTCCTCAGCTCTAGCTTTGGAGGCAGCTGAAGAATACAGGAATTAATAGAGGATGGACCATCACATATCCACGCCGAGGCAACTTTCAAGCTTAAACGAATCATGTCTCGCTAGCTGGGCTGGCCGAAAGCAGATGCGGGGCAATGCTATCTTGGTTCGAGAAAGACATGGCCGCTACTCCGGATCATGCTGACGCAAAGGCCCTACACTTGTCCATCTCCCTTTCTACATTAAGAAACAGGAGGAAGATTTTTGTCAACTTCAGATTCTCTGGAACTTGTAGTTAGAGCTATAAATGACAGCTATGGTTCCTTAGGAGGATGCAATAACGACAGATAAAATTAGGAATTTTTTTTGTGAGGATGTCAAAATACGATAAATTAGAAGGGAAGCAATCCAAGATGCTCATAATCTTGGTCAATTAGGTTCTACTTCACAGTCTGAAAGCTTATGTTGTTTTTTACTCTCTACCTGTTTGTAATTTGGCCCTGTAGTAATGAGTATTTATCAAAAAATGATTCAAAGTTATAACAACGAGAAATTACTCGTGTAATTATTAAAATAATTCGTTATAATAATTACCCAATTAATTAATATTTATTTAATATTTCACTATAAATTAATTAATATTTTCTATTGACATTGGGTGTAATGCATTTTTTATTTTAAGGTGTCAAACATGGAAACAATCAATCATATAATAGTTTTACCAATTAATTGATCGATTTGACTCGAATTTGAATTAATAAATATTTATATTAAATTTTTTTATAAGAAACAGTGCATATAAAAATGGTTGTGGTACTTTTTTTATTTTAATTTCTTGCAAGTAATCAAATTCTGATCCATCTTCTCATTACAGCACAAATCTCGCTGTTAGACATATTAAGAACTGGCATGGACCCAATGCATAGTTTGGGCACTACATGAAAATTTTGGGTTTGGGCCAGGGTTTTCAGGCCTCCGGAGATTATCATGTTATATTAGCGCGGCATAAAGAAATATTCTAACAAAAAAAAGTATAAAATAATATTTATAAAAATAAAATAAAATTTTTGAAATTTTAATTAATTATATTTTAATTTTTTAAAATTAACACAAAATTTAAATTAATTAATTAATTTATCGTATAAAAATTTATTTTAAAAAATAAAATCATTTAAATATATTTATCAAAAAAAGGTTGTTTTGCCATACTTGTGGCTACCTTGGGGATTTTTGTGCCAGTGGAGATGGTGGGTGACACGTCATCGCCCGAATCGACAGGTGTAGCTGTCGTGCACATTTCACACATGAGGAGAGATTTTATGTTTACCCACCCATGGATCATCTCAGAATTATTTCTAATACTTGAGACAATGAGAAAACGACATCATTCTATTAGTATAAATCGCCAGTATCTAGTTGAACTTTGTCCAGCTGACTAATCCGGATAACCCCAAATCGGCCTATTTAAGGGGTTAAGAGCTCCCCGCCGCAAGTGGGACTCGAACTCGAGTCCTTCCATTAGGATGATGAATGCCGAACTACTCTACTACGCCCACGGTGGGTGAGAAAACGACATCTTGTCATTGCATGATAGGTACAAAATTCATAATACGCATATATATCAACAACAGATATGACGACAAACACAAGTGACTCTTATCTATGATATTCTAGACTTTGTTACGGTGTATACGATCGATGAAAAACATTGTTTCGTGTCAGACCCGGATGTTTAGGTCGATAAGCGGTAATTCTCGAATTTATTGGCCGATGAATTCAAACGCTTTCTCTAAGATAATGGATCTTTTAACAATTTCAAAATGTGTATCGATAAACTTTGAATATGTGTGAGGGAGAGATAGTGTTGTTAAAAGTGTTGTCCGCGTAGGTTCAAAATGGGCATTGAACCATTTGACCTAGTTACGGTTTGGCCCGCTTGTTTAACAGGCCGATTCAATTACAGGTCACGGTTCGGACAAATGTAAACTGGCCTAAAACCGTTTATAAATGGGCTGGTTTGACCCGTAAACCGCCCATCTTTTTATTTTTTTTTTAAATTTAAAATTAATTCGATAAAATCCAACCATTTTTTTATAAGATTTTTTATGGTCCATGTCAGTTTTCAACAATTCCAAGCAGGTTATGGTTTTAGGTTGGTTTCTAAAAGGTTCTATGTTTATTTAGTATGACAACGGTTTGGACTAGTTATAGTTCAATAGGTCCATATTTTTGAACCAGCATATAACTACCTCCAATCCAATAAGAACGATTATATGTCAGGTTAGGAGTGGCCTATCATGGGCCGGCCGGCTCGTTTAACATCTCTTAGTGGAGATAATTAATTATAATAGTTTATTATTCCAGCAGTAATTAAAATTGATTTGATTTAATTTAATCTTGCTTTAAATGTAATAAAACAGTCTCATTCACACGCTCCGTCCTGTGTCGGATCGAAACTGACTTTCGACCAAGCTCAATTGTTAGGTGGGAAGTCGCAACCTCGTAATTAAACTGAAGTCCAAATGGATAAGTTTAGCGGTCGATGTCCGTCGGCACTTATGATAGAGATGGCAAGCTAACCGCTTTTGTATACGTGTCGGCACTTGTTTTATTTTAGTTATTTTTTTTCCTCGACATATACCATTTAATATTTAAAAATCTACCACATTCTAATTATATCCTATATTCAAGCTATATAATTTTCCTAACATAAATTACCTCCGTTAATTATTTTAAACAGGAGACATTACTATTATTTTAGTAGAGAAGGTACTCAGCGACCCCATGAAGTCATGCTGGTTATTTTATTTTATTTTTTTCTATTAAAATTGTGTGAATTTAAAAAAAATAGATGGAAAAGCGGTGTAAATAGGTAGATGGATACAAATACTCTTTATTTTATATCAAAAATAATATTAATGTAGATCAAGGAACTTATTTACTGTAAAATTCACAAAAGTTTATGATATTTATTGTGACTTAAATTTATCTCTTAATTTAAAGATTTAATTTTAAATTTAAATATTTAAAATATATTAAATTTTTAGATGCTATAGAGTATAATGATAAGAGTGCAGTCTAATGCATAGTGTCGCTGCCAGCTCCACCCTAGCTTCCGGCTAGCTCCCAGGAGAGTCGAGACAGTAAAGCCACAAGAGTCAAATAAACCCTTTTTTATAATTAAAAGTTAAATAAGCTTATTAGTGCGTAAATAAAGTCAAACAACTCATAATCTTACAGAATCAATCCAAGTCAGTTCATGTATAAGTTGGTGAACTACTTATGAGTTGTATATACTCACTACTAACTTGAGTTTAGTCTTGGGGTTTCTATACTTTTTTTTAACACTAAATAATATTCAATTTTAAAAATATTTACTTATTATGAGATAAAGTCGGTAGTTTTTGTTTCAAGTATAAGAGGTATGGTGGGCCTAGAAGGAGACATAAAATAGAAAAAAAAAGAGTTATAAAGAACTGAAATTTATAATTTTTTAGTCTTAAATAGAAGATGATGTCATTATAGTTAATCTTTTTTTTTGTAATTATGGTTTCTTTGTAATAATAAAATTAAAATTAAAATCTTATTTTATAAAAAAGAGTGTATAAAATTAGGAAAATTAACACGGGCAGGTCACGACGATTTTCATTAGTGTCTAGATATGCAACGTGGACATTCTCACGAGTACAAAAGATTGATAAATGTGGCTTTTATGTGATTATGTGGAATAAGCCATTTCATTGAATGCACTTTTTCTTTTTCTTTTTTTTTTACTTTCCGAATACTCGATGGCACTTCTCGAGTACGTGCTTGCTTTAAGTGCTATTTACATACTCATAAAAACCATTTAGTGATTGTCGTCAAGTCTTGGAACATCATTAGCGTCTCCTGGTGAGTAGCCATATATATATATATACTTTTTCAATGTCGATCAATTCCATAACTACTTGAGCTGATCATTAGCAAAAGAGATGAGATCGGACGTTGGCATGGGTCGGGAAAAGGGCATAGCCACATGATAATGCGTGTCGAGAATATATGAAACCCGAATCCCATGCTAGACACAGAGGCGGGTTTGTTTTTCTTTTTCTTTTGTTTTGGAATAAACAGTTAAAAATAAATATGATTTAATTCAACAATTTTATTTACGGTATGAAATCAAGAGATTTAAGTATGATTCACATCAATGTATTTTTACCTAAACTGTTAATCTCATCTCTTCTTCTTGTCATTAAGCTCATGCATATGTTTTATATACATTTTTTAAAAATCTTACATAAAAAATCATGGTAGTATAATGATATACGTCATCATAAGGCCGCTATAAAAATATCATACATTAAAAAAAAGAGTTTCTTCTATGATAATTATAAAAAAAAATAACGTTAAATTGAATTTTCTCTTTTGTAATATATATAGTGATGATTATACGTGTTAATTAGATCGACCTAACACTTTACGCATTAAATTTGCCAGGTTCTAATATTTGATGACTAAATTTTAAATTTTCATAAATTTTATAAATTTAATCTTAATATTCACGTTTCATATCAAGTTGTTCAATAAAATTCTCTAAGGGAAGCATGACATGCCATCCTATCTGGTGCTGATCCCTCTTTCCCCCAAACTTGGGCTTGTTAACAATGGTTGACAAGTCATATATTTTTCTTATGCACTTGGACTTACTAGCCACGAGTTCAACAACCAAGTTGCAAATGTTGGCCTTCGGTAGACAGGCGATTATTCTTCCCTTTCCCATGCTTGATGAGAGATGAACTCTCATGGTGGGAGGCTTTGATATCCTATATAATTTGTTAGTGGGTATATAAGAGATAATTGAACTTATCTAGATAAAAAAAAATAATCTAAACTTAGTTAAGGTAGTGTGATACAATTCTTTTTGTATTGTAAAATCATATTATTTATCTTTTCTATAAGATTTTATTAAAAAAAGGAAAAAAAAAAAAAGAAAATCAGTACAATAATAGTTTAGCCGTCAAGTTTGTAAAGAATTAAGAGGTGATCGCCTGAATTTATTTTACATTTAAAAATGAATCTTAGCTCTCTCTTTTTATTTCACATAAGCAGCTTCACTATTAATTATGAAACTATATCGTTGGTCTGGTCTTGAAAACACGATCGTAATATTCAGTCTGAGCTTAATAGAATTATGAATTCAACATTATATGTGGTAAGAATAACTACCTTATTAGCTGTAAAAATAAATAAACAAATAGAGAGTTTATGGACGTATCACCGTCATTTCAAAAGTAAGAAATTCAAAATCCGATCATCATACCTAGAACAACTGTGTATGCATTGCATTTTCTCCTTCTTATAACTCCTTCCAGTCCATGAACGTAATTTACAATACAAGAAAAAAAATCAAATAAACGAATATAAATCACAAGTTCTTTTAGGGTCCACTTAAAATATCTTGTGCTCTATTGTGGCGACAAGCCACCACACTGGATCTGATCTCGAGCAGCCTACTAGCCGACACATACACTTACTTTTATAATGAACAGGATAAGAAAGTAATTTACAATATACTTTTAAATTCTCTTAATGTGTAAAATAAATAAAAAAAAGCTTAAAATTAAAAATAAAGAATAAGAAGGGGAATCGGCACCGCAGAGGACACCGGCGTGTCCTGTGCTCTTTCTAATCATTTCAGACGGTCATGGAATTTTTTTAGTTCAATAAAGATTAAGAGTGCACCAATAGTTTGTTCTTCAAATTTATGGGCAGTCAATACTTTGGGATTGACTTTATTTTGCCATCAAATGGTTTCTCAATATTTATTTATTTTTTTTAGCGAGCAGCTCTACCGTCAATTTTACTGAACAGAAAGATGAAGTGGTGTGCACGTGACAAATCAACTATTTTGATGATAAAATTAATTTAGGTATTCAAGCGTTGACTTCTCATAAATTTGAGGAAAAAATCGTTAATTGCATCCATAAAAATAATTGTAATATGTGTTTATAATAAATATTTTGTCTGTATCTGCCTTAAAATTCTAAGAATAATGTCTGCATTTATCCAAAAAAAAAATGTAGGCCAACATGAAATTTTAAATGTGATCTACACAAAATCTTAAAATTTGTCTCCTCAAAATCTGAGGCTTGTGGACTTGATCTAATGTGTCCAAATGTTGCTTTGAGCGGGAGCTTGACAGCTTGTTCTTGGTCGAGGCTGGTCATGGGGTTGCCGAGATCTTTTGGTTTAATCCGTCAAATCCTATTATGATCTCAAGCAAGAGCTAGGGTAGTTTTTCCCTTCTGATAATTATCTAAAATTATAATGTATTCCATATAATATCGTATTAGTTAATTGTCAGATATTTAATAATGAGTTATCGATAAATTTTAAAATGATGCGTAATGCCTTGAAAAATTCATGATATATTATTGTTAGATTTAATCAGACGCCTAGTATATTGAGAAAATGGTGCGTGGCGATTTGTAACTGGCCTTTTTTTGTATAAACTGCCGGTATCCAGTTGGATTTTGTCTAGCTGACTAATCCGGATCGCCCCTGGTCAATCCATTTAAGGGGTTAAGAGGTCCCCGCCGCAAGTGGAACTCAAATTCGAGTTCTCCTATTGAGATGATGAGTACTGAACCACTCGATCATGCTCACGGTGGGTGATTTGTAACTGGCCTTTAACATGAAGGATTAATGCTTATTTTCTGGCAAAGTCTTATTTTTCTATTCCTACCTATATTTCTTCCTTTTAGTTTCTCGACTAGAAACAGGTACATGAAAAAACTAATAAACATATAAAATAGGTCAATTCATTTAAAAGATAAAATTTTAATAATATATATTTAATTTATTTATCAAATTTAAATTTGACAGAGTTGAAAACATATATAATTTTTAATGAGTTTGGCCAAAAATATTTTTTAATGGCTCCGGTGGAGATTCCTGTATCCACACGCATTTTGCATGGGAATCTCAATAATTATATTATAAGAAAAGGAAAATGTTTAATAAAAAATACTTTTCCTTGGAGAATGTAGCATTTGGTAGTATAGGGGTTTCAATAATGTCGAATCAATCTGTAACAGTCCTGTCAGTTCATACTAAATAAAGACTTCTTCGGTCGTCGAGCCAAACTGCTGAACGACACACACAAAATGCAGTAGGCCCCACTGATCCAGATGGAGTCCGTAACTTATTAGAAGAAGAATAAAACATAATCATAAATTATAAATTTATAAAATTTATACTTAAGATTTTATTTAAAATAAATAAATATCAAAATATTTTGATAAATTCTTACTGATAACCCAACATCTTTCTTAGAAGTTGTCCTATTTACACCAATTTTTAATAGATTTTTATTCATAATTAAACTTGAAATAATAATAATAATATTATTATTATTATTATTTACTTTGCACCACTTTATAGTTAGAATCCATAAGTTTAAGTTGACATGAGTTCCAGCTAGGTGCTCATTATTTTTTTATTTATTAATTTTTTTATTTATAAGATTAAAATTTAAAATTTTATTTTTAAAAAAAATTATTGAATTATTTAAATAAGCTATGACTCTTTCTCTCTTTTTTTTTAAGACAGTAAAACTATATGAAACCAATTTTTTGTTGGTTAGATTGGTTTAGTTCAACTACAAGAATTATAATATTTCATTTAATATATTTATATAATCTATTAAAATTTTCGTGGTAACGTGACGTGTTAACATTTTTTCCCCTTCAACTAAGCCGACACAACCCTTTACCTGGCTCCCAACATGGTCTTGCACATGCGAACTTTCATACTTGGTCCATGTTAAACCAGTCAATTTTAAAATGGAAAAAAATTATATATTATATATAAATCAGTAGTTTCTGGTAGAAAGGTAAATATGATATCTGGTACACTTCTTTTTGCTTTCACAAATTGAGTCCCATATATATGCTAGTTAATAGACCTGTCAATTCAGGCCGTGTCAGTATGACTCACTATCTCAGTCAGCTCGAAAAATATCAGCTAAACCTAAATCAAATAGAACAATTGTTTTCTAAAAATAAATTTAAATAATTTTCTATTTTAAAATAAATTTATTCATGATATAATAAATCGATTAATTTAAAATTTATATTAACTTAAAAAATATTAAAATATAATTATTTATATCTAATTAACCAATTTTCAATTATACATATGTTTTACTGTAAATGTTTTTCATATCAAGCGCCCAAAAACTCTACTAATACATGAATTTTTTGTGCCATCCTTGAATTAGCAAAATTTTGACAGGTTTAGTTGTTGCGATGATCACTCTCCATTTCAATCGTGCCTTGTGCCCCAAGCCCAATCCCAATCCCAATCCCAATCCTGATTTATCCGTTCCCGATGTAACACCGCGAATTCTACGAGACGATTCTGTGAGGTGGGGTTTCAATGGCGTTAATCCTCGAAATCTGCTGCCTTCAACTGGTGAAGGCAATGGACCTCTCCCTAGCTCTCCCTTGAAAGCTCGAAGGCCGTGACGTTGTTTCCTCAGGATATCCGGATCCTGCGTAGACAGAACTCTTATCTGCCTCTACAGTGTGCCTCTCGAAGTTAAACTCGATTGCAAGATAACGTACCAAGTTGGCAGTTGACGGCCATAAGATAAAAACTGGTCGCCAAATTGACAAAGATATGATTTTTGGGCTAGTGTAAAAGTATAGGGACTAAATTGAAAACTTCTGTTTTACCCAAAAATAAACGTGCCAGGCCAAGAAAAAAATTTTATCAAAAAACCGCCCCCACCATATAATTAAAATAAGCAAAATTTCTGGCTGAGAATTAAAAAAAAATCTCTGGCTCTCCAAAATTTTACTCGTCTCTCCTAGATGAGAGATCGTCTTCTCTTCCTAATGAACTCCTCTCTCTCTCTCTCTCTCTCTGTGGATGTTTTTCGTCCAATTTTTGGGCATACCTCTCCTGTGTTTCGCGTAGTTTCGTCCGAGCAAACAAACAAGGAGCAACTCTGCTTGTCAGTGCTCTGTTTTTTTGTTATCTCTGCACGAGCCCTGAAGCCCCAGCCAAATCTGTTGGGGAGGTTTAGGGAGGGGGAGAGATAGAGCGAGATTGAGATTGATGATACCCATTTTTGGACCGAATTGTAGGTTGAAGATCTGTTGTTACTTCCGTAAGGTCGTAAACAATAGTACGAGGCAAATAGGGCTCTCAGAATTTGTTGGTAAGACTCTGACAATCTCTCTCTCTCTCTCCTCTCCGTGCTCTCCGTGTTCATTTCTTTTCTCAATCATGCAGTGAAGTCTCGCGTCAATCATTTCTCACTAAGTTGCTTCTTCTTAAGGCATTCCTTCTGCGAATTCTCTGCCCCATCCCATGTTCAGCTTAGGTACTTGTCAAGGAACAGTCCCTTCTTCATTATCCCCGAAAAGTTGTCTTGTTGCCCAGGGCTCTTTGCTTTAGTCTCAAATCTTGATATTTGCTACTAATTGTTGGGAAACAAGAAATTTCGTTTTGCTCCTCGGTGGGAAGTTAGTGCTCTGGCTGTAAGCTCAGAAAAGACCACCTCCAAATTTTAGCAGATTCCGTGTTTGGGTTCTTTCCGGAGA
This sequence comes from Sonneratia alba, assembly GCA_900174645.1. NCBI lineage: Eukaryota > Viridiplantae > Streptophyta > Magnoliopsida > Myrtales > Lythraceae > Sonneratia > Sonneratia alba. Next base: position 3,426,596 of record FWPY01000024.1, on the reverse strand, counting down.
TACTCCCACAAGTTCTTTGATATTTGGAAGTTTGAGTGCAGTTTCGCAAAATCGAAGCTTCTCTTCATCCGTTTATATATCCCATAAATTGCTCTTCCGGGGTATGTCTGTTTTCAGAAATTTCTAATTCTCTGTTGTTTAGGCCTAGTAGTGACTCCCCGGGATCATTGCGATTTTCCTGGCAAAGCAATTCATTGATAAATAGATTAATTTCCACTGTGATTTCTTTATCTGTTCAAGCCATATTTGGCCCGTCAGTAAAGAGTTTACTTTTCTCTTCTGCAACTGCAATCCCCCAGAGACAACTGGGTAATGTCCTTGTCGCTCCCTTGATTCAGAGAAAGCAAACTGCTCTGTTTCCTTAGTGCAAGATCTCTGGGGCTCATGTGATGTCTTTAACAAGCCCACCAAAATTAATTCTTTAATGTCAATCTGGGCTCCCAGAATCTAAAATTGCCACCTGGGTATTTGTGAAACAACAAGCTTTTTAATGCGGTTGGAAGATCTCTAGGGTTTTTGAGTCATCATTTTATTTTTGAATCTAGGCATTTATGGGTTGATGTTTACAGAGGCCCTCTTCTTTTATGCTGTTCCAGCAAGATCTCCAGGATTTCACTTGTATGAAATCTTGAGTTCCTGAATCACCGGTCTGCGTCCACGGAATGGCAAATCTTGTTCCCGGGGTCCTCCTGAAGCTCCTGCAGCACATAAACACGGATGTGAAAGTTGCCGGTGAGCACAGATCGTCCGTGCTTCAGGTCGTCAGCATAGTCCCCGCTCTTGCTGGAGGTGAGCTGTTCCCTAATCAAGGGTTCTATTTAAAGGTCTCAGATTCATCTCATGCCACTTATGTCTCTCTCCCGGATGAGCATGATGATTTGATCCTCAGTGATAAAATCCAGTTAGGTCAGTTCATTCATGTTGACCGGCTTGAGGCTGGTTCACCTGTCCCAGTTCTTCGAGGTGTTAGACCGATCCTGGGTCGGCACCCTTGTATGGGTACTCCGGAAGATATTGTGGCGACTCATTCCCCCGGGTTCCTCAACAATAACTCTTCTTCTGGTTCAAAGAGCATAGAGAAAGTTAGGTCTCCAAGTTTGAAATCACGGGCCAGTAATATTAATGGGAGGCAGAAAACGTCATCCATTAATCTGAATACTGGCTCTAAGGAGGGGAAGGACAAAAAAGGAGCAAGTTCGTTTGGTAGATCAAAGTCCGAGCTAGCGACAATGAAACCTTCTCTTGCTGTTGAAGTCAAGAAGGAACATTTAACAAGAGTGAAGTCTCTAAACTCACATTCGATCCCTTCCTCGCCCACAAGCTGTTACTCTTTGCCAACTTCATTTGAGAAGTTCGCTAATGGGGTTAAGCAGCAAGCCGAGATAAAGGGGTTGAAGAAGATCACTTCTCTTCGAGGGACAAGCCCAAACGAGAAGAGGCTCTCCTTGGATAGCCCATTTAAGAGTCTTGTCCATGGAACAAAATTTGGAGCGAGGGGATTGAGGAAGAGCTGGGAAGGGAATATGGAGGTTAAGAGTCGGGAAAGTTTGAAATTGAGGTGCATTAAGCAAGATTCAAGGACAGAAGCTGGGAGTTCTTCTGTAAGTTCTATTGATCAACCTCGTTATATTATTGTTCTGAAGTTCTCAATAGCTCTAAAGGGGGAACTAGGTTTCCATATTGAAAATTCTCTGATTGAAAGATTTTTACTGCAAAAATATATTTAGCTGGTGATGGAAAATCTTACTGATATCTTGGTAATAACAAGCCCTGGTTTCATAGTAGTATATGTGCAAACTATAGTATTTGAAAGTGTGGTTGGAGTTAAAATGGCTATAGCTTTATGAAAATAAAGCTTGCAGTGTTGAAATGAAAAAGCATGCTTTGATGATGGATACCATGTGCGTACAGAAGCCAATAGTTTATCATTTTATGGTGTAAGATGATAAGTTGAAATGGTTATCAAGCACTTCTCATCAGCTGCTCCTACATGCTGTCTCAAGTTCTTGATGAACTTTGCAGAAAAGTAATTTGAATTTGCGGAATCTGCCGGTTCTTGGTCATAAAGACTGTGTTACAGAATAAAAGATCACATTTTGGAAATGCATTGTTGTATTGATCTTTTGATCTTTTGACACCACTTCTTCTGTCAGACTCCAAGGAGAAGTATCTCTAGTGAACATTTGGTGGCTAAGGAAGAGAACAGGGCAACCTTGCAGAAGTCATCTAAGGAAGAGATCAAGGCCCAGGCGTCTGTGAAGAAGGTTTCAGCAAATGGAACTTTGGATGATAGGGAGAGGACAGCCATTCCTCGGAATGTCAAGAAACTGTCTTCAGATTCCAATCATGGATTGCCTGGGTGTTTTGTTAAGGTTTCGCTGAACAGTCGGAAATTGACAGAGGGAAGCATAGCATGGAGTTCACTTCCTTCTTCACTTGCAAAACTTGGAAAGGTACAAGCTCTTGATGCCTGCTATTTTCTGGAAAAAGATTTTTCCAAGTTTCTAGTTTTAAATTTCCTTGTTGGAGAGAACAGAAAAATATAGCAAGTGACCTAGGGCCACACCGTTGATTATTAGATAGAAATTGTTTTAGACTATCATTTAAACTGCCCAAAACATAAGAATATATTCTAATTGGTAATACTTATCAGGTGTTGGATTTAGCTCGCAAAACCTTATTCCACTTTCTGTTATGGAAAAACAATACCAATTTTCTTTTTGTTTGCAAAATGACCATTGACCTTTGCCATTCATTTTCAAGGCCTTTCCCCTTTCCTGAGAAAAAGGAAAATGTTAAACCTAGTATCTTACATGCTAGTCTACTCGTGTTAATGCTTTGTTTCATTAACTTTTGAGACAGGATGTTTTGAAGCATAGAGATGTTGCAAGAGCTGCAGCAGTAGAGGCTATGCAGGAGGCATCTGCTGCTGAGAGCTTGCTTAAATGTTTAAGGTATATATTATCTTTAAAAAGGAATCTGAATTCTGAGATGTAGTCCACAAATAGATGTTGCCTAATTCAGAAGCAACTAGGAGAAGTTTTACGATATTTTTGACCAGAAATTAATCTGTGCTAGCTGTATATGGATATATGGATTCTTTTCCAGTAGATAAGTAACGAGCAGTGTGACTTAGTTTTGATTGTTTTGGAAGAATGAACTGCTTGTTAAGTTTCTTGGGCAGCTCCATATGTATCATGAAACTGACAATGCCTCTGTAACTGCTTTGCACGTTTGTCCATTACATAGCAATACTAAAAGATTTTAACTAATAGAGTGGACTGGAGTTAAAATCCTACAATCAGCTACTTTGTAAGAAAGTATATCATATTACTTGTCAGGTTCAATAACAACAGTGTACTGTAATAGCATCCCTGCTTCAAGTCTTCAATGGTCACGAAGCTGTCATCAGTGAATAATTGTGTTTTGAGTTTAGAAGAATTTTTTAGCTGATTATCCTGTAATCAAATGAACAATCTATTTTATGTTGTATTGGATGATTGTGTAACACCGGATTCTTGCTGTAGCATGTATTCAGAACTTGCAGAGAACACAAAAGAGGACAACCCGCAACAGACTGTGGAAAAATTCTTGACTCTCCATTCAAGCCTCAACAACATCCATTCAATTGCTGATTCTCTGGCAAAGACCATTGCATCAGACAATTCATCACAATCTCCTGAAGAAAACCAGCTGTCAGAAGAAGCCTTGAAGGCTGCAGCAGAGAGAAGGAAGCAGGCAGCTTCATGGGTCCAGGCTGCTCTTGCTACTGACTTATTGCCCTTTAACATGTTCAGCAAAGAACCATATTCAAGCCAGAAGCCTGGCCCGAGCAACCAACCTGTAATAGTGCTGAATAGTGCTTCCTCAAAGACTGATCTGACAAAGACACAATCCAAGGTCCGACTCTCAACTGTGGGGCCAAAGGTTGTCACAACTGGGGCCCGCCGGGGCGGAGGAGATGCAATGGTGAATGGCAACAAGGGTGCACAAGGACAATCTCCGCTGCCTGAGTGGATTCGGGGAAGTAGTGCTGGAGACACTTTGGACCTGGCTGGAAAGTTGAGGCTCAAGTCCCGGGATTGGTTCCTTGGGTTTGTCGAGCAGTTTCTTGACTCTGAAGCCAACACATCCATGCTCTCAGACAAAGGCCAGATTGCAGGGATGCTGAGCCAGCTCAAGAGCCTTAATGACTGGTTAGATGAGATCAGCTCGAACAAGGCTGATGAGGTTGAGGAAGAAGAAGAAGAAGAAGAAGAATCAGCTCCTCCCAGGGTTCCTCCTGAGACGATTGACCGGCTCCGGAAGAAGATTTATGACTATCTCCTCACAAATGTGGAATCCGCTGCAGCCGTTCTAGGGAGTGGATTCCAGCAGTCGCCACAAACTCAGCCAGTGGAGGTGAAATCTAGAAGGTGACAAGACATAGAAGCTGCAAAATGGTACTAATCCTCCACCTTTTTTGGTGTATATAAATAGAGACTGTGATTCTGGTCCATCGGATATGTTAGGATTTGGAATAGGGGCGTTGTTTATTATTGTGGTTGTTCTTGATAGTATCAAAGGAAAAAGGATTCTACGTGAAGTTTTAGCCTTTAGGCAGTTTGTTAAAAAATGCACACGGGAAATTGTATACTGGCATTATTAATCAGTTGGGGAACATTTTACATCAAAGTTGTGATCAACAGGATAATGTTACTGTTGTCAAAGTTGCTGTTTTGGTTTTCTTGGCTTGATGGCTATCTCTGTTAGTACTGGGAATGAAGGGTTGCAGTGAGGCAGGCGAACAAGAGCTGACATGGGCCCTTGCTTATTTTCCTCTCTTTCCTCATTTGCTTCACCCGGCCGGCCCCTGTGGCTTGAGTAAAGTGTCAAGTTGCCCCCATAATCGGTATGAATAGAGTATCAAAGGTGACCCTTGAGCTGCTTTGTGAAATTGCATGCCACCCGTGTAAGTGATTGGGACAAAACTTTTGAGCCAAAAAGAAAAAAGAAAAAAGTAAAGGGGGGCAAAAGTGGTTCTTTGATATAGATAATTGTTCGTGAACTGTGCAACACACGATGGATATCGCCGATCAAAATTAATAAAACCAATAGCAGTTGATTTGCAACAGAAGAATTGTGCAAAAATATTGGAGTAAATTTGATAATGCCAATGGAGATATCTTAAGAAGATGCTATGAGTTTACTAGAACTAGTAATTCGGGTTAGCATGAATTTACTATTATACTATGCCGGTATAGCCTACCATCTTAGGTAGTATGAAAATTTTAATTCAAACACAAATATTTCATACGGTTGGCGTCTAATATGAATTATATAAATAATTATTTTTTAAAAATAAATTTTAAATAATTTTATGACATAATTCACTTATTAATAAAAATTGTATTAATTTAAATAAATTATTAAAATATAATTATATATAATTAAATATTTTTTAATCCTTTCATAATTTTTTATTATAATCATATACAATTTTTTTGTGTGCTATGCTGACATGATCTAAAAACACTAATTTTTTGTGCCGTGGCAAATGCCGCTGCTAGAGGTTACAATGAACTAAATATGAAGGAATCAAATCGAATGTGAACTGAGAGAAGATAAATATCATTATTTGAGATGATTGAAGTGAGTTAGTAGTAGCAAGTAAGTGGAATTAATTAGTTGGATAAGAAGATAACAAGAAGTAAAAAAATATGAATAATAATCGGAAAGAGATCATAAGATTTATTTAATTATCAATTGGTAAATCAATTCAGTCACAATTAATTGAATTAACCATATTAAGTAATTAACCGAACCTCTTCTTGATAAAAGAAAAGGAAAAAAAAACCATATTGTAGTGAAGCGGCTCAAATGACTCAATCAATTGTGTCTAATTCAAATTCGACGGGCCCCACACCCCCCTCCCCCGTTCTTGGAATTTATTTAATATTTTTTAGTATTTTAATAACTAAATAACTAATATTTATTAATTTTTTATTTGACACTTATATGTATTAATATATTATATGATATAATCGTTGTGTAAAATATTTATAAATGTGATATCATCTTGTTTATGAAATTATTTGCCACCTCTTTTCGACTTTTAGATGGTGAAAAAATAAGTCTATTTCCAATTTAATAATACGGTTTTAAATATAAAATATAAAATTACTAATATAAATTAATTGAAATAATTTGATATATTTTCTTCTTAAATAAGATATTTTTATCTCTAAGTGGATTGACTCAAATTAAGTTGAATTAGTTAGAATTAAATGATTTCTAAATATTAGTTATTTTATAAAAAAATGTAAAATTTTAATTGGTTATTCATATGTGACTACATAAAAATGCCTCTTTTCTTGAGTTTTTTAGGGTTCTTTAGAGCAAATTTGAAGATAGAGGAGACCATTATCATGGAGTGGTAGATAATAGATTATTAAGTGCATGTAAATATTAATTAAAATAATTTAATATATATTTTTAAAAATAAGGATTGAGATTCAAATTTTTTAAATAAAAGAAATTATATTAAAAGAGTTTTTTTTATTAATTTTTTAATAAAAAAGAACTACTTAACCTATTTATTCCATATTTGGTTGTTTGTAAGTAAGCAAGTTTATTTTAAATACATGTATTTTTTTGATGTATCATATTAATGTATTGAATTTTATATATGGAATTAATTTTGAGTAATTTTTATATGTTGAATATTTTTTTATTAATGATATGTTATGGACAAATTCGGTGGATATACATAATTACTATATGAAATGAAAATTGTAAGAAAAATCGGGATTGACCGGTTCTTAAAGTTTTTTTTTAAACCGACCTTAACCAAATTTTATCAAAATTTAGTCAGATGGTTTGCTACTGATTCCGGTCTAACGAGTAGCCATGCAAATCAAATCCCAGTAGGCTACTACTGTTAATATATCAAGTGTTCGATACTTTGCGAAAGCGCCACTCTGTTCTTACTTTATAGTTTCCGCGCCATTTTCCTCTCGCTACCTCTTCCTCTCTCCTCTCTCCGTGAGAACGGAGAAATATTACATGGCGGAGATGGTTCCGATGGACGACCCGATCCCCAGGGGAACCTGCGTCGTGATCGGCGGGCGAGGGTTCGTCGGGAGGTGGCTCGTCCTCAGGCTCTTGAAGCTTAGGAAATGGATCGTCCGAGTCGCCGATTCTCCTCAGTCTCTCCAGCTCGATCCCTCCAGTCACCTTGATTCCGCCCTTTCCGAAGCCATCTCCTCTGGTCGCGCTTCCTACCACTGCATCGACGTCAGACACCTGCCGCAGATCGTCGGAAGTAATCTTCTCAGCCTTGAGTTTAGTTTTGTTTGGTGTATCTGCTGAATATAGAGAACTTGACGAAAGTGTGACTCGGGAAGCTAAATTTGCTTGATCGGAGTGAAGTTTTCCAGGAAAAATGCCAGTCTTCTTTGCTTAGTTATTTTCATTATCTCAATCTGGAAGGAAAACGATTGCCGTGAATTGCATTTTTCAGAGTATTGCCTACATTCTCAGAAAATGGAAACGGAACTAAACACGAACAATGATTCTTTGCCTAGGAAATGCAAAAGAAACGAACTTAGTCTTCAATAAGCTGATGTCGGCTGTATCCCGTTAGCATAAGAGAAAAGAAGAGGAAGGTAGTATAAGAATTATTAGGCTTACAAGTTGTTTGGTATGCAATTTCCAAACAGTCTAATCTTGTTTTGTGTTAGAAGCCAGGTGAATTGCACCGTAACAGAATATAAAATGCTGGTAAGATCTCAGTTTCTTTGTTAGGTGCAGAAATTTTTTATTAGTATATAGGATTTCCTGGAAGAGTGTAATCTATCTGGAGGCTTAGGAGGAAACTTGTAAAATTTTCAGTTGTATGATTTGGATCTAATTTCAAGCATAGAGATGTTGATAGTATGTTGGTTCTCTTGCATCTTGCTTCTCTGCTTTGTCTTAGTATAGCAAAACAATTCGTCCATTCATCTCGTTAACCCTGAATTTAATTATGCAGCTATTAAGGGTTCAAGTGTTGTCTTTTTTTTAGACATTGAAGCTGCGCATGACCAAAACTTTTATACTTCCTACGTGAACATTGTTCAAGGTAAGAGGTTGGGCATCTGTCAGATTGATGCTATAGATCAGCAAGGCTTAATAGTCATAAAGACTCATTCAGCATTTACATTGGATCCCTTTTCCCTGTTCAGGTGCCAAAAATGTCATTGATGCTTGCCGTGGGTGCAACATAAAGCATCTAGTATATTGCAGTTCCACAGATGTGGTTTTTGATGGTTCTCAGGACATATATAATGCAGCTGAATCTATCCCATATCCTTCAAAGGCATTTACTTTTGTCCTAAGAGATTTCCCATCTTTTTTATCAAGAATTTGGTTTATCATGTCCTTGTGTTGTCATAAATTTGTGACCTATTCCTGTGATGCAGTATAAGTACATGTGGGCTGAGCTTAAGGCTCAAGCAGAGGCAATAATTCTGTTTGCAAATGATATTAACAGTCTCTTGACATGCTCACTCCGTCCAAGCACTGTTTTTGGGCCAGGAGAGACTGAGTTCATGCCATTTCTTATCAAGCAGGCTGAATCTGGTTGGACAAAGGTTTGAGAAGTAATTTGAATGTTATTTCATAGTACATACCGTGAGGATATGGTGGGAACCATTTTTTCTGTGTTACATGTCCGCATAGTTTCTGTTCTGAAAATATAAGTTATCCATCAATATATCAAGATTTCAACAGTTACTGGAAGCCTTGCAACAAAGGCAAATTGCTATTGCATATCTTTTCATGGGATTCATCTTTTCTTTATGAGCCCTTCAAAGAGTGTTCTCAAGATTTTTAGGTCGGACCCCATTAATTGTCCAGATAAGAGGTCAAAACTTGTAAGTGTTTTCCTGGAAATTCTTTGCTGACTGAAATGACTTTTTCCTCTTGAGTTTTCTGCAAGTTAGCTACTCTTGATCAAAATAGTGCTAAGCATAAATTGAAGCAAGGAAATGAAAGAAGTCCCTGGGAGTCTAAAGCAGAAAGCTCATAGCTGAGGAAGTGATGAAAATTATAATAGGTCTATTCAGATTCTGCATTTATAACTATCATCATCAGAATGGAGCCCCAAACAAATCAAATTCCCTGTATTTGCTACTCTTTTAGGATTCAATTCAAGTCATCTCCCATTAAAATTTGACCCTTTTGTTTCTTGCATCTTTTCATAAATAACAGAGTTTCTCATTTCAGTTTATTATAGGAACCGGTGAAAATATGTCCGACTTCACGTATGTTGAGAATGTAGCTCATGCCCATGTTTGTGCAGAGGAAGCTTTAGATTCCAGACCGGTATCAGTAGCTGGGAAGGTAACTTTTGGTCTTCTATTTAAAATCACTTGGTCTCTTGCTTTTACTGTTTCTTCATGTCTCTACTCACAAATGATATTATCTTTGGATTGTTTATAGGCATTTTTTGTCACGAACAGTGAACCGAAGAAGTTTTGGAAATTTGTATCTCTCATACTCGAAGGGTTGGGATATGAAAGGTCAAGCCAGTATCACATTTGTACTTACCTTATTTTATAGAATGGGAATTGATGTTATCCACCGTTCTTATTTATTTCAAGTGATGAGGTTGTCACACTAGTTTCCCTGATATGAAAATTACTATTTGCACCAGGAAACATGTCTCTTGGAATGACCCATATAGGTGTATTAAAATTTGAAATAAGCTGCCTGTCCCACTCATTGTATCTGTTGTGTCATTTTCTCCTTGGTTTGAACGTTTACTGGATCTTTAGTAGAGAATTTTGAATTATTGGAGGCTTCATCTCAACTGGATGAAAGATGTTTTCTTCTCTGATTCTTGGTTACGTGCCCCTTGTCTTGTATTTTAACTGAATTTGCAAAAGCTTGCGTTGATCATTACAGTTTAACTGATAGAACAATTGAACTTTTCTATTTTTTAGTGCACTGAATACTTATAGACTTGCAGATGCTGGTAGAATTCCACTCTTTCATCAAATTAATGTTGGCTGTGGATCTTCCTGTGCTGATTTAGCAATTCAGTTCTATTAACTGAAGGCTCATTACTCTAATTGCAGACCTTTCATAAAGCTTCCTGTATTGATGGTTAATTTCATTTTATTGTTTGCGGAATTGGTGGAAGGGGAGCTGGAAGTCATCAAACATAACCGTATTAGGTCAATTCATTATGTCATGTCTATAGCATCTCGGACAAGAACATTTAATTGCTCTGCAGCTTGGGAGCAGATTGGATACTCACCAGTTGTTACACTGGAAGTAAGTTTCCTGATGCCATTAGGATAATCACTTTATCTTAAAGTTAATGATTTAGGCATTTCCCCTTTTCTTTTTGTGTTCACCTAATTGTCAAAAGCATATCGTGTTGCATATCCGAATTGAACTCTATTCATTGAACTTACTCATAAGCTACCTCCAAAGGCACATATGACCCCCATAGATCACTCCTCATTTAAGGCTCTCATGAGTCTGATGATGCAATTTGATATATTCTCCTTGACCTTTGCCTTTTCTTTTCTCAGTTAGGCTGAGTTGGGATGTTACATAAATGCTTGTTCATATGAAGTCATTCCATTGATATAAGAGGGACATTAGTACTTTGCTCACGTCGCTCTGACTACAATATTATTTATACTTCACCTGCCTTGCAACATATCTATCACATGTTTTGTAGTCTTCAACTGATGTTCGTCTCTCCAGTTGGTCTGAGAAAGCCCCTTTAGTACTTTGTCATTGGTTTTATGTAACTGTTCCAATTCATCGTTGCCTTCTACAGAATGATGTTGGCTTTACGTTTTATCTGCTTTACATTTTGGCTCCGGAGCAACAGTTTGTGACCTTTTCTTACCTTCTGCTGTGGCCAAATTATGCTTATATGATAATGTGGGCCAAATTGGCATTAACATATTGCTTAATGAACAGGAAGGTATTTCAAACACTGTTCAATCATTTTATCATCTTGCCAGAGATTCATTACACATGGAGTATGGCAACCTAACTGAACAGTCAAAGGCAGATGAGCTACTTGGAAGTGGGAAAGGTTGCCATCTCTAATTAATCCTTCAGTCACTCATATTTGGGGTTCTCACTGATGTATTTCTACTTGACAACCTTTTGCTATATTCATGATAATGAGAAAAAAAAAATTCAGGAAATTTTTTCATCAATTAGGGCATCAACACATAGTTCCTAGCTACTATGCAGGAATTTTTCCCCAAAATCAAGGGCTTGTATCTTGAGTACTAGGCCATTCTTTTCAACATGTTAGCTACTGTTTGAGCCAAAGACAGTAGCTCTACCTCAGGCTATGTTAATCTAGTATGGCACGGTTAAATGTTCTAGGCTGAGTTTTCGCTAGATACTGATGCAGCTTTAGTCTCTTTCATAACTTGAAGCTTTAGCCTCTACAGTGTGAGTTATCAAGTGCTGTCTTTCTCACACAGATCATGAAAATACAAACATCCTAATGCTCAGGTTGTCTGTGCAGAATCTAGCCAATTATGTAGTTTTATTTTGCTTTATTTCATATATTGCTTCTACAGTAGACTGTACAGTTTGGTGTTGTTATACGGTGATACTAAAAAATGAGTAGAAATGTCATTTGCAGTTGCGGATATTTTGCTGTGGAGAGATGAAAATACAACATTTACATGCCTCCTCGCTATGGTTCTGCTCTTTTACTGGTTTTTCCTTACTGGAAGAACCTTTATCTCATCCATGGCCCTACTTCTCCTGATGATGATGATTGTTTCTCTAGGATATGGCTATCTACCCTCAGATCTGTAAGTATTGGTAGCCTCATCTTCTAAATTTTGTGGTGTACATAGCCTTTTGGATGTGTTTGAGAAATTTAATAAGCTCATCTATTGCCTTTTCAATTATCTTTTTTGAAGTTTATGTATAAATTGCTCCCTTGTTTCATCCTTCTCTCTTGGCCTAAATAATTTTAATCCAATGATAAACTAGATAAATTTATCTTGAACTGCTAAATTTACTGCATGTGGACATTGTCCTCTAGAGACATAACTACAATTAATTATTCAGCAAAAGGAAATAAATTTAGCTACAAGTAATTTCTGTATACCATATCTGTTCTTTCATACATTGCAGTTTGTGTGTCAATATCAGCTGTTGTCCCTTTGCTACCTTACTAGATTTGTTGGATAACACTGATTTTGTGTTTTGCATTCTCTTAGATTATGTCTACAATTTTTTTTGTCTAACACTCACAAGAGTTTCGGGTATTTTGACCTGTCTGTATGACCAACTACTCTCTGCAATTAAACCATCGATTGTCTGGTCTGAACAGATGTGGATTTTCCATTCCTGTGGTATCTTCATCTTCTTTCAAGATAGAGGAAGACCTAGTCAGGGATTCAATTAAGAGTATTGTGTTTGTGTGGAACAAAGGGATTCGAATTGCAAGATTATTGGCCCGAGGAGAGGACTGGAATATCTTTCTCAAGGTACACCCTTGTTTGTGGTGTTCCATTCCTATTTCGTCAGATGTCTCCAAAGAGGCTTGTTTGTGATGTTACTTCTGAAACAATTCTGGTGTTTCCTCTGAAACAATTCTGGTGTTTCCACCCATTCAATCCCCATTTCCAGTATAAGGAAATCGAAAATGGAAATTCCTTTTTTCGTATTTAGAAGGCAAAGTTTCTTCTCAGTTGTTTGGATTCTCTTGATACTTGTTCTGCAATATATGCAGGCAGCAGCCTTTGTTTGTTTCCTGAAGTTCATCGTAGCACGTCGTGTGATTATGTCCATGGGTGCAGGTAAGAACAAGTATTTGGCTCATTATATAGTCCCAAAATTTTCCAATCATTTTTTCGCCCCCTTTTCATTTTGTGCATTGGATGCAGCTCTTTCCTTTTCTTTCACCTCGTTCTTTTTCTACGAGCAATATGAGGCCGAGATTGATGCCCTAGGGAAGGTCCTCTTGAATAGAATGGAGAAACTGAAACGATGGCTTCGAAGGTACTTGCTGATCTCATTGCTTTCATAGAGCTTGGCATGCTCGGAGAAGACAGCCAAGTACACCGCTAGAATTGGCCTGCTGTTCTCGAGCTTTTAGAAATTACAGAAACCCGGCATGATTGAACATTAGGAGTCCTCCGGAGATGTGGGAACTCTTAGACTATATATACATATATATATATATATATGCGCAAAATCCTAGGCTGTAGATATTACTCTATAGAAATATATCCAGTTTGCGCATTTTTGAAGGCTTATTTTCAGTTAGGACCGAAAGGATGGCATTTGGGATCAGAGATTCTTTCAGGTATAATGTGAATTAGGATGTGTATCAAGTGCATCCCACCTAGGAGCATTCAGTAGCTCCTTACCATCAAAATTGCAGAACTGCAGCAATCGTGACGTACCACCCCCCACCTCTCTTGAACTGGAGCCTTTTGAGGCCTTCTCCATAAATCAATTGAAGATTTGACGATCCTTCTTCACCTTGAGTCCCATCCCTACAAAAACTCACCTCTAAAGTGCTGAAATCCCATGTAGTTTTGCCTAAGGGGAAATCAACCACTGCACTCCCAATATTAAGTCGTAACTACTTGGGGCGATGAGATGGACAACTGCGGTATAGTAATCCCCTCTCATCTTCAATTTAAATTCAGTGCTCAAAACTTCACAGATCAGTTCCATCTCATTCGCCATAGTGACTTTCAATGGAGCAATTCAAGTAATCTCACTACATAGCTTCATTCCGAGTTCATCATCGAGGAAGTTCATGGGTGCTACCTCGGTCCATGAGGATGTGCAGCTTGTTGGAGCCTACATGTCCCGTCACCTTCATAGCTTGAAAGCTGGGAGCCCCTAACAGCACATGAACAGAAAATCTTAGGAAATACTGCCTCCTCCTCTCCTTCAATATCCTCGTCCCCATCATCCTCTTCCACCTCCTTGGCTGGCACCAGAAATATCTGCCTCTTTGCACATCTTTGCCCGAAAGCATAATTCTCATCACATCCAAAACATACGCCCCCAGCCTTGCATTCATCACATTCTCCATTGAACATGAAAATCCAAACATTGAGTAGTGGTCGATAGTTGAGCCATCACTAATACTACTACATTCCTTTTACTGATTAAAAATATCGTAATCATTTATTCATGTCTTTTCTTGATAAATGTAATCCCCATTCCTATTTTCCAAACATGTAGAAAAGATCTTTACAAGATGTCTCTCAAAGCTAAGTGTGGTGCAAGCATACATACTCGAGCTTAGCTTGTGCCTAACTTTTGGGATTGTGATTAACTTAAGCCCAACTAGACTTATTGTTAAACCCTTGAGCTCTAACCCCGGAGAATGTGTAACACAAGCCATACCTTGGGTTTGTGGTAGCGCATAATAAGTACGCGACAATGCATGGGCTAACACTTGCAAGGTGTTGGGATAAATTGCAGGTCTATGAGCGGACAAGTAGGGAGATGGTCATGTAGGCGTGCGTAGAGGCACTAGTGGAGTGGACAACCGATCAAGACTCAACAATGGGGCTGAAGGATCAAAGGGTGGCCATGGAGTGTCACATTTCACAAGTAGGCAAATGCGCGTATGGGTGGTGATGGTGTCCACGAGCAAAGCACGATGCAACGCTCAAGGATGCTCGATGAACAAGATGTGATTGAGCACAGGCACACAAGGAGTGTGCACTACTCAATAGGAATGGCAGATGCTAAGAGGATGCTCAACACTTAGTGGCTGGGGAGTTGACTACTTGCGAAAATCGAATAAGTCCTTGAACATGCTCGAGCATCGTTGGATGCTGCAATCTCGATTAAATGGCTATGATCGTGGGAGGCAATCATGGACGTGGGTCCTAGAGGAGAGTGGATCGGATTGACGATGCTGAGTCAGCATCAAGTCATTCGTACCTGGTCAAGCAGACAATTGGGGAAAGATTCTCCCGGGATATGGCAAATCAATCTGTTATGGGAACAATCTTAGAGATTGCAGATCGACGGCTCAAATTAGACAGATCGAGATCTGATTGAGAGAATCAAGGGATTCAGATATATCGGCTACCATATCTAGTCTACCAGATTCCTCTATATAAAGGGGGCTCAGTCTCATTTTTAGGAACAACTTAGAATTCTCAGAGGAAAGACACAGAGAGCTAAAAACTCCAAGAGAGTGGAAGTCAAGTAAGAGGAAGCAGTCTAGTGTTCTTAAGAGGAGGCACGAGACGGGTGATGAGTGCAAGCAGTGAGAGATTATGAGACATATACTCGTGCGACTGCATGTAAGTGTTTTGATATGGGTTAGATTTTCGTATACTTATGATATACGTGAATACATGTTACATTTTTCCCTGATTGTGTTCTTGTGTTTTTTTGTGTTGCTTTTACAGTTATGTGATTGATCAATCTCAACGGTACATGTAGTGTGTGGCTGGTCGACAAGTGGAGTATCAACGCTAGTGGAACGTGGAAAATTTTGTGCCCCACATTGGTCCCGTGACACTTACCATCTTGTCTTTAATGACAAAAAGTTGTCGTTCTCTACGACTGAAAATTAACTCTCATGCTCGTCTCGTGCCAGATTCCATAGACATGGCTCGTAAAGAATTGCTTGTTGCTCACCACGTCCTGTTTATGCCCTGTTATTTGGTAGTGATTGAGCGGGAGGTTGCTAGGGCTGCGAGGAGCCAAGCAGGTCGCGCTGGGCCTTGACCAGATTCTAATTGACTAGATATGGCATGCTCAATCCAACGTAGGATTATTACCCATAGGGCTCTCGATCCAGTCTAATAGTTTGATAACTTTATCTTCGACCTTAATTACTATCTTAACGGTTACTATTTGAATATCTTTAAATTTTATAATTATTTTTTAAAAAATGTTTTATGGAGTCATTAGGCCGTGCGAGCCCAACAAGCCTGGCTAGGTACCGCTGCTCATAATTTTTCACGTGGTATATATATCTTGCGAGTCTGATAACTACAAATTGTGCTACGTCGAGCTCGAGCTATCTACCCCGGGCTTGAATCGCCACTTCTAGGAGTGCTCATAAGAGACTGAAAGGAAAAGAGCCATGCTGCAGGATTGAATCCAACGAAATCAAAATTATTGAAATTAGTTATTTATTTATAGACCTGGCAGAAATTGGCACGGCCTGATGACCCGGCACAATAGCACTGTGCCCGACGGGCCTCGGGCCGTGATAGCCCGGCAAGAAAAATTCTTAAAGAAGGGGGCATTCTGATCCTAAAATACAGCTCATTTATGCATTTTACCGAGCATATGTTAGGTCATTGTGAATTATGCTATTAGGTTGGTTCGGCGTGGCATGATGACTTAACGTGTTGTGCTAGCCCAGAACGAGACCTTGAGGGGCTATGCTCATGCCGGCCCTTATCATTCAAGACTGGCCCAAATCGATAAAAGACCGAACCAACACAAATTGCCACCCCTAGTTATCTAAAAGTGCAGTCTGGTTAGGGGTGTTCGTGGTTTAATTTGGTTGAAAACCATTTCAAGCCGGACCAAAGCGCAACCATTTGATTTGATTCAATTCGATTTGGATAATCAAGCTCGAGCACTATCCAATTCATTTCAAATAACTACACCATAAGGTACCGATTTTTTCAATTGGATTTACCGGTCAACCACATTTAAAAATATATATATTATTCAAACAAAGAAAATATAATTAGTTTGGTTTGATCCCGAATAAACCGAACTAAATCATTAAAAACCAAACTATTATAGTTTATAAAGTTATTTTATTTATATATTTAAGATTTTATCTAATAATTAATCCAATTTGGTTAACCATGATTAACCGAATAAATCATATCAAGTAATTAACCAAATCACTTCTTCGCAAAAAACCGCACCAATAAAGAACCAATTCGAACAATTTAGCTGTTTTTTTTAATTTAATTCGCCCTTATTCAACGGTTCATTTTCAGTTTTTTTTTTTATTTTTTTGGGAACATCCCTAACTTTTGTGTCTAGAAGATGTGGTTAATTTTAGTTACTTGATATTTATTAATTTGGGTGAAGTATGTATTTGGCCCTCAACCTTTTAGTCTTTCCGTCTCTCTCTCTCTCTGTCTCGCTGTCTCTGTCTTTCTCTATTTTTTTTAATTTCATTATTTTATTATATATTGACATATCATCATATTTTTAAATATTAAAATAGTTAGAGGACTAAATGTGTATTTAAGTAAAATGGTTGAGGACTAAATCTTAAAAACAAAGATTAGAACGAAAATTACAAAAAGATAAAAGGTTGAGTGCCAAATCAGTATTTTTCCATATTAATTTGGCAACCAAGTAAAATAAATCGAACCGAACCGATTCTAATTTTTTAACCGAACCGAACCATAGACTTAAATTCCGCAATCCTCGCCCTTCCCTTCTCGAAACCTCTTAAATCAGGATCTGGATATAGAAGCCCATATATATATATATGTATATCAATCAAATCTTAAATCTTATCACTCTTTCTAGGGTTTCCAGTTCGTCTACGTGTGCGGGTCTCTCTTCTCTAGCTCTGTGTGTTGTCAGTTGAATTGGACATTGAATATCTCTCATCGAATTTCGCTCCATCGGAAGCCCTAATTTATCGAGTTGGTCGAATTTCCTTCGAGGATCTCTTCCATGCCGCCGCCGAGCAAGCCCACGAGGCCGTCCTACCACGGCTCTGGCAGGGATTCCGGCGAACACGGTGCGCCGCCTTCGAACAGCCTCTGGGTCGGCAACCTTACTGGGGAAGTCACCGATGACGTCCTCCTAGATATGTTCGGGAGCTTTGAGCCCCTCGATGCGACCTCGTACGGCTCTCGGGGCTACGGTTTCATCTTCTTCAGGCGCACGGAGGATGCCGAGGTCGCTAAGGACTCCCTGCAGGGTGCCTTGCTAAAGGGGAGCTCAATCAAGATCGAGTTTGCGCGACCGGTTTGTGCTCATCTTATAAGCAGATTTCCGTCTCGTTTCTACGCTTATATGTGGAAGTACTTATATATATTGGCTGGTGATCGGCTCTCTGTATTTGATCTTGCAATATTGGTTGATTTTTGGATTTTAATTTTCTGCGTTAAACTCTTTTTCCCTTTCCACAACGTGATAGAGTTAGTAGTGGTGAATTTCTTGCGCATCATTTCTAGTTCGGTCGAATAATTTTACAAATTTAGATAGAGGAAGCTCGCAAACCTTCTCAGGTCTTGTGTTGCATATACCAAACAATTTATCTGACATGCGGGGGTTTACTCACCGATCATAAATATGCAGAGGAGCAAGCTCATTTTAGGGCGCATTAGTTGGAGGAGCGTTGAGTTTCTGAAAGCCAGTAATACATCTCATATGAATGTGGTTGACTGGTACAATGCTCGGATCTGAACCACCCTGCTGTCCCTAATTCAAACTAATACAATCTTTCACTTGAAAATTTCGGTGGGGTTCTCTTAGAAAGTACACCTGTAAGGACATGATACAACTCCATTAATTGACAAAATGCAACCACAAAAAGCTCACTTGTTTGTCTACCAGTTACTGCTCGATGCCACCTTTACTCTGCCACTGTTACTCAGTTTGCTTATTCTTAGATGCTTGAAGCTTCTAGACAAACTGATGAGTTGCCTTTCTTCCCTTCCACTTGGAGAAGTACATGAAGCTTGAAGTGACAGGGAATGCCAAGAGTCTAGACAACATTTTTTCTCCCATTATTTTGAAAGACCAATATGAAATGCAGACACTCATTTTTGTTTTGCACACGAATTGCATCATTGTGAATGAGAATTAACACTAGTAACCAGTGTAGCACTTCTTGAATTGACTGAAGCCCCTCTTCAAAATAATTTGTATCAATGGGAATAAGAATGTTAGTTATCTAGCCATTTTAATTGCTTTCACTCACAACTATTATAAGACTAAGCAGCTGGTGTACTTTATGTATTCGTTTTTCCATTCCCTTGGATGAGCACCTCAAGAGAAGGATGATCTTGTTGCATTGAAATACTAAGAAAAGAGAGTAGGTGGATAGAAGCCTTCTAGGCAAAAGCAAAACTGTCTTGCTGCCAATATTAGCCTCAACGTTCATGTTCTCAATGACTGCTACATCAATGAGATTCAATGAAACAAGTCAAATCAATTACCAAATACTAAGGCAATCCATGATTTTGTTGAAATTGGCTCAAAATTCAGTGAGCAAAATTTAATGCCACACCCAAATGCGTGTGAAACAAGTCAAGTCAGCAAATTCTACACTCCATAAGTGGTGAACAATGTATGAATTACAATGTCTAATCTTTGCACATGAAAATTGTTTCCCAATCTTTGCTATCTGAGCTAAGAATTTTCCATTTTTCCTCACGAATTTTTACAAATACTCATTCTTCTTCAGTAATTTAAGCACCGAAATCTACCAGTTCTATGTAGAAGGTAGGATCTATTGAATTTCTGTAAGATGGATGAATGCTGGACATGCTGCACCCATTAAGCTGAATATGACATGTTACTTTGGAGCTTGCACTTGAATTAGGCTGGCAAGATTGTGTTTTCATGCATTTTCATTACTTCTCACTCGTTTTACTTCCATTAAACTCCTCCTTAATTGCAATTTCTTTACAAATTGGATATTACTGGGTGATTATTATATCTCTAGTGTTTCATTAATGGTTTCTCAATTTGTCTCTAGTATGGCTTGGACTGGCATAGATGTACTAAATATTTTTTTACTATTGTAATCGCTGAAGTTTACAGTATTAATGGTCTTAGTCTTGTTTACAGGCTAAAGCTTGTAAGCATATCTGGGTCGGTGGAATCAGCCCTGGAGTGTCAAAGGAGCAGTTTGAAGAAGAATTTGCCAAGTTTGGCAAAATTGACGAGTTTAAGTTTAATAGAGAGCGCAATATTGCAACTATTGAGTATGCAAGACTAGAGGATGCTATTCAAGCCATGAGAAGCATGAATGGAAAAGACCTAGATGGTGAGCAAATACGAGTGGATTTTGTCAGATTACAGCCCATAAGAAGAGTAAGTTCGATTCAAATTTCCAGATTACTCGTATTGCCTGAGACTTGTTGTGCATGAATTCACCGGTCTTGTTGTGTGTTTTATTCTCAGCAAATTAGTAAATGTGAAGTCCCTCGTAGACATGGCATAATGTGATGGCATAAAAGTGGCATGTGGCTTTCTAAATTTGAGGTGGATGCTGAGATGTCTTTTTGTGTAAGATGAACTAATGAAAGTGAGAAATTTATAGTCACCGAAGATATGGCATCATATTTTCCAACTGATGAATTATTTGTCATTTTGATTTTTGTCAGTATCTATGTTATCTGTGCATAAGTTAGGTTTGGGAGGAGCCAGTGTCTTATTGTTGCGTACTAGCAAACTTGGACATACTTAAATTTGGATTATTTTCCTTTCAAACGTGAGGGACTAGCTACTCTTGCTTGTTTATTTGTTGGAACTAAAATGATATGCTATTTGGAATCATGGGATGTTGCCACTATATTGAGTTTGTTTTGTCTGCTTTATGTATCATAATTGTTCATCTAGATATCTGTTGACATGGTTTACATGATTCTTTCTTTTCTCTAAGGCAGATTGTCTAGTTCTACATCAGAATTTGTGCATCTTAAAAAATAGTGTCTGTGACGCAGCTGGAAGGATCTTACACTTTTCCTCTTCCACAGGAGCATTGGGGCGATGGTTCTGACACGAGGGACTATCCTGGAAGGGGCACAGGCCCATCAGATGTTCATGCTGGTTCCAAAAGGTCACAGGTGAAACTCAAATACTGAACTATGCAGTTATTGCTAGCATAACTATTGCACATTTTTACTTGTTTGCTCAGTTTGCTTTATGTAACTACAATTGCTTGCCTGTAACTGTTTTTTATTCATCTTGGCAGCAGTTGTTTATATCTTTTTACAGTGTAGAGGTAGATAGATTCAAATGTATGTTTAAATGGTGGTCATTGCATTTCTAGTTTGTATTGCGGGTAACGTGAAATCCCATATTAATTTATTTCTGTTATATTATTTCTTTAATAATTTTGTGCAATTTTGCAGCCTTCCCATTCTTCAGGTTTTCGTAGAGATGGTCAACCTAGTAATATTTTATGGGTAGGCTATCCGCCCTCTGTACGGATTGATGAACAAAGGCTGCATAATGCAATGATATTATTTGGTGAGATTGAGAGGATCAAAAGTTTTCCTTCAAGGAATTACTCCTTTGTGGAGTTCCGGAGTGTGGATGAGGCCCGCCGTGCCAAAGAGGGGCTTCAGGGGCGCCTATTTAATGATCCTAGAATAACAATTATGTTCTCAAACAGTGGGCTTGCACCTGATAGAGGCCCAGAAATGTATGGAGGTGAACACTTTCTGGCTTCTCAAATGGAAGCATATGGTCATAGCCGTCCCTTAGGGGCTGACATGCCATTGAGGCCTTTTGGTTCTCATAATGGTTATGATCCTCATTCAGGTCCAGAATTTGATGATGTTGATATGCATTATGGAGCAAGAGAAGGTAGTGGGAAAGGTTTGATGGGTCCTGGCTGGAGAAGGCCATCTTCTCCCGCTTCTGTAGTGCTGCCTTCTTCTCCAAGTATCAGAAGCTCTTCTGGATGGGATGTTTATGAAGCCAACCAATTTCAGAGAGATTCTAAAAGGTCAAGGATAGAGTCTTCTTTGCCAGGCCATGAGACATCTTTTCCTTCAAGAATGATTGATGATCGAAGAATGGATCGCAGTTATGGTCCTGCTGTGGATGGAACTGCTCCTGGTATCTCCAATACCCATGGAAGAAGTCGTGTTAGCCCCATGGGATCAAGATTCTCCCCAGAACCTGTTCAAGAAGCTGATGATGATTACATTTGGAGGGGTCTTATTGCGAAAGGTGGAACCCCTGTTTGTCATGCCCGTTGTATCCCCATAGGAGAGGGGCTTGCTTTAGAGCTGTAAGTATAAATGTTGGCTCACCTGATGTGTACATATACGTGGACTTCAAATTCATGATTTTTGGCATTATTGACAATGTACTTTTCATGAGGGTCTTTTCTGACATACTACCGATCTGTCTAGCCTTTACTAGGACAATTTAGTTCTCCGTGGATGAACAGAGGGGTTGAGGGCAATTTCTTGAAACTTTCTTTCTCCTATCAAATACTTTTGGATTTCAACCTTCTGGAAATCACTTGCAAGATTTTGGTGATATTTTAAATTGTGAAATAGAGAGGCTGAATGTACAGAGTTCTTGAAATTTCAAAATGAACTGCTAGAGTGGAAGAATAAATTTTCCTCAAGTTACTGCATCATGGCAAAAATATTATCAAGTCTATGTTGATGTTGCCCCCAGATCTGCTACAATTTTGTTCTTAAAAATTTATTATTATGCACTACCCTCATCAATATCATGTCATCTTTCTGAATCAGAAGAATCAATTATGTTAATGTGCTTTCTTTGTAGTTCAGCAGGCGCAAAAATGCTTCCAGATATGACTCCCTAGATTTATCTTTCTCAGTGTGTCTAGTTCATGTCTCAAATTTCATTTATATTAGGGTTTTTGTTTTATCCTGCAGCCCAGAAATTGTCAACTGTTCTGCAAGAACGGGATTGGATACACTTGCAAAGCACTATGAAGAAGCTGCTGGTTTTGACCTTGTCTTCTTCTTGCCTGATTCTGAAGAGGACTTTGGGTCCTATACTGAATTCCTTCGATATTTAGCCTCGAAAGATCGTGCAGGAGTTGCCAAATTGAATGATGGCACGACTCTGTTTCTCATTCCACCATCAGATTTTCTGCGAAAAGTTCTGAAAGTAGTGGGACCTGAACGACTCTATGGTGTCGTCCTCAGAATGCCTAGGCCAGTCTCTAGTACTGAAAATCAGCCAATGTCTTTACCACAGTATTCTGACCGCCCTCGATATCCTTCTCAATCAGATCATGGTTTAATATCTCCCAGGATGGAGCCACCAGCTATGCTAACAGATTATGGTCAAGTTGCACAGGCAGACTCAAATGTGCCAAAGCCACTATATAATCCACCAACAACTGAGTCCCCAGCCATCCATTCAGTCTCCCAAAACTATGCATCAACTAGTACTACTAGTAATCCTGCGGCGCCCCAAAGTGGAATAAGCTTAACACCTGAACTGATTGCCACTCTAGCATCCTTGCTTCCTACAAATCCACAAACATCATCAACGGAAGTTCCTCAACAACAGAACTATAGGCCACATGTGGAAGCTGCTCAGCAGGAGAGCTTCAGGCCTTTACTTCCACCTGCTGCACCACAGCCAAATTATCATGTTCCTGAACATGGTGTTCCATCAAGTCAACAACAGCTTGCTAGTCAGTTTATTCATCCAATATCATCACTTTCACAATATCAGTCTTATCCATCTGTAATAGCCACAGCTAGCCACTCCTTGCAACCTGTCATTAGTGGGTCCCAGATGCAGGATTCCTCAGTTAATGCATATCAGCAAGCTCCAATGTCCTCTACTATGCCATTCACTAGTTTTGCGATCCCTCTCCAAAGTGGGCATGTTGTGGCTCCTGCCCAGGTCACCCAACAACAGCAACTTGAAGCAACACCAAGTGCTCAAAAAGGTTATGGAGTTGTCCAAGGAACTGATGTTTCTGCGCTATACAGTGCCCCTGCTCTCAATCATACATCTTCCCTAACTGCGAATCAGGTTCAAGGAGCTTCTGGTTTCTCCCAGCTTCAAGCTGTTATGCCTCCTATTTATGAGAGAACAAATGCTGAGCTGTCTAACCAGGTGCAGCAGCATCAAGCTTCTGCTGAAGCTGGTCTAAACAGGCAAGAAGTTGATGAAGACAAAAATAAGCGGTATCAGTCAACACTTCAATTTGCTGCTAGCCTCCTTCAGCAGATACATCAGCAACCACAGTAAACAGTCATCTTGAGCAAAGGAAATTAACAATCATCGGTATGCTCTTTCTCTCTGATCTTTGCCTAGTTTACAGTGCTGAATATTGAGGATTCTTTGTCATGGTTGTGTTTGTTTGCATCTGGGATAAAAATTTGCTTGTCATTTTTTGAAACCTTGATGTATAACTAGAAGCTGAAGGTGCATTTTTTTTTTGCCTGAATTAAGAATTGTCTTGATTTTCTGTGTTCTGAAGTGCCTTTTTTAGGTGGTTGTGTGTTCACTTGGTTGAATCAATTTCAGAATCTAGGTCTGCCCTTGGGGACTAGTGGACATTTTTGTATAGTGTTGATTTTCTTGGTGGGAATCAAAGGGAGGAGGAGAAGGGCAGCCAATGGAACTGGTCTAAGGAGATGGAATTGTTAATATGGAATTTGTTGTCCATTAGATTAGAGATAGGAAGGTGGTCTTTAAAGCAGGACAGTTGTGGCTAATTAGTGCCACAATCTTTTGGTCGCTTGGCATTCTGCTTGGTGAGGATATGTTTTGCCTCTGCTGAGAGAGAGTTAAGAAGTGAAATTTAAGAGGATTTTATTGTTAGAAAATCAAGTGATGATCATGCTGTGGCATTCTTTTGGTGAGTTGATTGTTCTTTTTGTGCGATACTCTGAGTTTTGCTCTTTCATTGTTATCTTTCTAAGTAATTATACCATTCAGGGACTCTTTTCCAGGCTTTGCCTTTTTATGCTTTTAGCATGTTGTATGTCTCCTTGTTTTATGTCACAGGGCATATATTTTGATGTATGGCAACGGTATACTTGCTGTCTTGGTTGCACTATACTGATTTTGTTTCCTTCTGCTCTTAGGACCATTTCTAAGTAAATGCTTGTGCTTTGAGTTGATTAGTTGATTATTTCCTGCAATTTTGTATGTTATATATATACATATATTGTTTGTGGCATGCTTTTCTGCTAAAAAATGTGCCATAATAACATATCTTATCACTTGCATTTTGTGTCTATATAGCTTGTGCATTTATTTTATAGAGAGAATATTTTGCACCTCGGGAAACTGATAGTGGTGATTTGCTTTATTCATCTCATGATCTAGAGGCAAACTCGTAACTTGTGTAATTGCTATTTGGATTTATGTTATCGAATAATGTGTTTAATATATTTTCAAAGCTGTTTCCTCGAGAATCCTCTGAAAATTGAAACATATCCCTTTGACTAGCTAAGAAATCCATCAAATTGGTAATTCTGGCAAAATTCTAGCACTTGGCGAATTTTAGTCCTGTAGAGAATCTGAAGTCTAATAGTGAAGTCTCAAGTCACTGGGTAAGGATGATCGGTCGAGTATCTTGTGTTACTGCTGGACTCGATTTCAGTTGCTTCACTTTCAGCCAAATCATCCTTAATCATTATTCACATAATTATCGTACCTCCCCTGAGTCACCATCGTGTGTGGTATGCGGGAGAGGAGTTGTTAAGAACTGTGCACAGACTGCTATATTGAAGTCTGGAGGTTTCAAAATGATAATGAGAGGGAGAGGAGAAAAAACTGGAATGAAATCCTGGGCATAAATGGTACATGTTGAGCATATGAGGATGCGGTCTTGAGGTCCGATTAACCATATTGAACTTGCATTACCTGCTGCATTGCTTAGACGAATTCCTTCCTTCTATAAGGTGTGCCTGGAGTTATGAAAGATAGCACATAATATTTTATTCTCCATTTACCATGTGGTGGTGGTAGTGTGAGCTTGTTTAGAATTCCAAATCTTTTCCTTCCCTCGATTGCACTGCTATAATCGCCTTTGTGTTTGTATAACTGGCTCATCAAGTGAAGTTTGTTTTCGGTCGCTAGGAGCCTAGGACTACCACTTTTAAGATAATTCAGTTGAAGAACTTGATCATTTAAACATGTTCGTTCGATTTAATCTTGTCTCATTGCCATCAGCATCGACATCAACCGTTGTATATTGCAATTTGCTTGCTGGTATGCTTTATGATTTTATAGTAGTTAAAACTAGGATATTTTGGAGCAAATATGCCGATCTGATGACTGCATTGCTTTGCAAAATATGGATAGGATTCTTGATCATCTGTTTCCCGAGATCCTATGTCTACACTAAAATGGAGAAGTGCGTCCAGCACTTTTCTTGGGACCTGATACCCCATAGCTGTTGGTAGATCCCACTTTTCTGTCCAGAGATCTCTTTATTGCGTTGATAGTAGTCCGAAAGCCATCGCTATGCCAATCTTAGACTGATGCTCTGGTTCTTAGCAGCATGTTCTTGAATGCATTGCTGAGCCTCGCTGTTCTTGCTCATCCTTGCTCATCGGTTAGATGTTTCCTCGCGCATGTGTTGAAGGGGGGCTGGTAGTTGGAGTGAAGGCTCGACTTTTGAACCGTGTTTATGACTAGGTGAGCAACATTTTAAGGCTAATTAGTTGAGGTTCAGTTGCTGGGAAACATTCGGTCTAGACCTATTTGAGGTTTGATCTTGGTCGATTAAATTGACCGTTAGAGATTTGGATCAAATAGGTTGTCGTATGGTCCAAAAATGAGTTTGAATCGAGGAATGAAGCTGATCTTTGTCCCCCACTTTGTCGAGCATAGACTGTAGATCTCTGATTTGGTAGGCGCCTTGGGAATTCCGACCTCTGTCCAAGTAAACAATTCGTGTGTGACTTTGTGGGTCCGTGTGTTCTCGTTCGATATCTATAATTTCCGCGATGAGACAATGCTGATCTTATGGTGTAACGACTTGACATGGTGCTTGTAGGTCACGTTGCTGTGGTCGTAGACACTTCGTGCGTATCGGTACATTTTCTTCCGGACCGACGGCCATCGGGTATCCTACCATTTTCACCATGCCCCCGAGCAGTTGAAGCATCTACTGTCGCCTTTTTCATCGTCGTTGCTGCGAATCCTCCGAGTGAATCTCCGCCCTGTACCGCCGGTGAACAGTGTCTCTTAACTATTAAGGAGTGTTGGCTAAGCTAGGATACAGATGATGTCTTCTTTGATTTTTTGCCACCCCGATCCCCCTCCCGTCTTTCGAACAATCTATTCTCCTCAGAGGCTTCTTGGCAGTTTACTGGACTAGTAGCATGATCACTTTGGAAGCACTTTTGTGTATCCATCTCTCTTCTCACCGCTAAGCCCTTCTGGGTTTGGAATGCTACCTAGCTAGCTAGCTGGGTCAGTACGCAATTGGAGAATAGATTATGAACTTGACATGAACAGCACACGTAAATTGGCCATTATGGCAGAATGTTTCGGATCATGTCAAACATCAAAATTACCCGTCTGTAGCACAATGCAAATCGTGAGGGAAAGAAGACTAAAAATCTCTCATGTGAGGTTTTCACCGGATACAGGATCCAACTATAAGAGCAAACTGAACTAGTTATGTTACCCAAGTCGAGCAAGAGCATCGGGTCTAATATTCAACTGACATCTGATTATCCTTCATTAGGACGTTACAAGCCAAGATCGGTGAACATTATGTTTGGGGAAGGCCCGAAATCGAACCCGTGTCTCTTACAACTAGAACTACGTTGCGGGGTTAGCTTTAAATCTGGAAGGCACATGGTAAATTCCGATCTCTACGCTATTAAACGATTCGTGTTTGTGTAGCCTTGTGTGTCCTAACACCATTAGAAGCGTCCCCTTCGTCGCCTATATACCAATCTATCCATGCGATGCAACGGGGCGTGATGGTCTTATGGCGTAAGCGTGACCGTCTCGTGCGGTGATTCATAGGACTGTGGTCGTAGATTGGTCATGTGATAGAACTTGCATGTCTATCCAGACGTTTTCTACCCGACTGGACCCGAATTCACTGCGCCTCGAGCCGTAGATCATGTGTCTTACCATCACCAATTCGATATCCTGGTCACTGCAGATTTTCCGAGTGAATCGCTCTCATGGACACCCGCCAGGAGAGAATTTTAAAATTTAATTGATCGATCTAAGTTGAATGTGGGTCAGTTAAGCAATGATTGATTGGTAAGCAGGGAAGTTGAAAAAGAAAAAAATACATGGAGTTCCATCGGTAAAATACTAAATTTAAAACTTCTTGATACGAAATCGATACTATACTAGACCCTCGATTTTGATTTTTTCGTCTGATTTAATTAACTATTAATTGATCATATGGTCGCGTCCCATGTCCTGCATTTTTATTCAGCGTAAGCCTCCAAAATATCAGTTTGATTCCGTCCTCCATCAGAGGGTGAATTTTAAGCCGTGATCACCCCCCCCCCTTTAAAGCTCGAAAAAATCGTAAAATATTATATAAAATTTACACAATTTTATCTATATTTTTTTTTTATTTCATCCCTAAATTCACCTTTATACTATTATATTGAATTTTGCTCCATTGAACAAAATTTATGGATTCCACTCCATGATCAATCTCTTTCTGGCAGCTTCTTTGTTGAGAATTTGAGTGAACGCATTTTGAGGAAATTTTCTATTACCATTGTAATTTTTTTCTTCATAATCATATCTTGTCACATGATGTAAAAAAATCACTAATTATATTGGATTCGGCTAATAAATATTTCTGTCAATTTTATGATTCTTCATCGCCCCCATCAATATAATATAGGTTTGATTATGATATTATATTTTTTCCCTTATTTTTATTATTATCTTTCTTCTTTTTCTGTCGAAAATTTTATCCTTTTTTTTATCAGCTAATAAATGAAACAACTGGTGACTGCCTCACATCAGACCAATTAATAATGGCAGGAAACTGCACGTGTCGATCTACTTTTACAACGCGGGCTGGTTATATGGACTGAGAAAAAATCAATATAGTTCACTTTTTGTATAGATTTTGAGCCAATAATTGATATAATTTAATAAAAATTGTATATATTTATTTTTTTTTATTAAATATTATATATTTTTAAATATTTTTTTTCAATTTCATATATTTGATTATGTAATGCATTTGACTTGTAATTTTAATAGCACATTAACAACGTATTCATTATTTGTTAACGTGACATAATAACATGTTAATAAGTTACTAATGTGGCATGCTGATGTGAAAAGTTCGGGTTATGTGACGTGATGACATGGCAAAAATTATGTCGATATCTCATGTCATATGACACTGTTAAATGATATATCATCAAATTGTTAAAATTAGGATTCAAATATATTATGCAATTAAACATGTATGATTGGAAGATACATTTTAAAATATATAAATTCGAATATAAAAAAGTAAATATATAGGACTTCTACTATAATTTTATAAGCAAATAATACTGTCTTGTCTCGATAAGGGAATGAATCCTCTCTCCCACAATTCTTTTATGTTATATTTGCGAGTGCAAGAATCAAGTCGGTTGAAATGAAATGGAATTAAATTAATTTTTATATCTTTTATTAATAATATTTTTATAATTATACTACTAATAGTTAATATATTCATCTTAATAGAAAAACTTTTATATTAAAAATAATGAAATTAACATTCCTCAGAAAAGTTTATAAATACTCATCCTATGCTTTTATCGAATTTATGTAAAATTCGCATGTATCACATTTCTAAAATTATCATAAAAAATTAATTTATAAAGCTGCTAAATGCCACAATGCTAAAGCATGAAAGGCTGCCGACAGCCAACTGTGCTGCGTAAAAGGGGGAAAGATTCGATTGGCACACGTGTACCCCTAATGCATGTGCGTGATGGAACCTGTCCAGTTGGATCTCCTCCGGGTTGTCGGTCCGGACACGCAAGTCAGCCCTTCAACCACTCTCTGACTCTCTGGGCCTCTCACCTCAACCGACGCTTTAATAGTTCATCTTTAGGATGTTGGTGGTATGGTCCGTATCGATTTTTTTTAGTAAATATAATCGGACCTTGAATTTACCGAGGGATTGACTTAGCGGGTGTGGCTGGCAATTGTCCAAGTAAATTTTATGAAATATTATATAGAATTTATTTATATTTTATTAAATTATCTCAACAAAAAATTATTCATATACTTCTATATTAAG
This sequence comes from Sonneratia alba, assembly GCA_900174645.1. NCBI lineage: Eukaryota > Viridiplantae > Streptophyta > Magnoliopsida > Myrtales > Lythraceae > Sonneratia > Sonneratia alba. Next base: position 3,396,661 of record FWPY01000024.1, on the reverse strand, counting down.
TACGTCCTACATGAACTGAAATTTGAGATTCATTCCTTATTTGTCGGTCGATTTAAATTATCTTAATATTATGTAGCTTGAATTTACTTTTATTATCTTATATTAAGTTTTACCCCTATATAAACAGATTTTCTTGATTTATCCATTATTTATTGGTCCATTTTTTCTAATAATAAAAAAACATAAGAACCATTTTAGGTGCATATTAAACAAATTATTGAATGCTGATTTTCGGGTTTTGGAATGAATTAACTGTAGAAAGAACAAAATATAATTTGTTATAATGAATGAGAATTACCACTTGTCAATATTCTCTGCGTATTGCTAAGCCACATAACATAAATACGAACCAAAATTTCAAGTGTTAAAAAAACGTAACATGAAAGACTTTATTTTTCATTGCCTTATTTGGCTCAGTCACAGATCTCAGTGGGTTGTTCGAGACTGGGTCCAAGTTTCAAAGGGACATGTTTTTTCTGTACCTCAAAGACACCAAAAATTTATGTAGGACCAATTAATTAAAGTCGGGTATCCTGTATTACCTAGTGTTGCGAATGGCACGACTTATAACTGTCAAGAATGGATCCGGTCGTATCATGATCATCTTTATAGTCTAATTGGGGGATGTAACTGGAGGTTTTTATGGGGAGAAATCTATACAATTTAATTAAGTTATTCATGATTAATTACATCTCTTAGGAATGTAACTTGTGACTCACAGTATCTGTTGAACCGTGGGTTTGACCACTCAGTTAGCTTAAACCGGTCATGGTATTCCATCTAACTAACTATTTTCAGCTTACGTCATAGACTCTGATATTCTGACTTGAAACTTCAAGAATGTTAAGCAGTGTAACAGTGAAGGAGAGAGATAGTCTACAGGTCTAAGGACGAGGACATACCTAGTGAGAGAGTGGAGAATCAAGGTGACGGCAGTCAACACCAAGGAAAGCTAGATTTAGAGGATGATCCACTGGGATGGAGGAGGTTAGGCAGAAGGTAGGCAAGGACGCAAATGGGGTCCAGGAAGAAGATGCGAATGAGAGAATGGGCGATTTTGTAGAAATACCTTCAGACAATGAGGCATAAGATACTATTGGAGTCCTGATGGTTTATGATTTGGGCGAGGCAATGAGAAACCTGTCGCTCAAAAGGAAAGCTGAGGAAGATACTGTGAATGGGAGGAATGTTAGAAGTAGGATAGGCATGAAAGGAGAGGACAATAGGAAAGGAAGTAGTAAACAAAGGCCTAGAAGGAATAGAAATAGGAAACCAAGGAAAAAGAGCGAAGCTGTTGATATGCACCTGGGGAATGGTATTGAGCTGATAGAGGTGAAGGTAGGAAGTGTTGATTTGACTCTGGATGGTTGTGGTGGCCGCGGCCAGAATCATCCACAATTCTCCAATGATTGCCTCAATGGGCTAGAACTATCAGGGATTGGGGTCTTCCCTGACAGTTAGAAACCTTAAGGACCTCATTAGGAGACACAAGCCTAAGATAATGTTTTTGATGGAAAGGAAAATCTAGAGAGAAAAAATTGAAAGGGTTGGGAAGAAAATGAAGTTTGAAAATGCTACATCTGTAGATACTCTGTGGTGGAGAGATGTTAGGATAGAGGTGCTGTTCAGATCAAGACATATACTGGACACAAGCGTAGAACTGATGGAAACAGGGGTTTGGTGCAGAATTATCTACATTCATGCTAATTGTGACTACTAGGAGTGAAAAAAAAAACAATTGGGATAGCTTGAGGAGAATAGGAAGAAACGTGCGAGAGGCTTGGATTTGTATTGGAGATTAAAATGATATTTTAAGAAATGATGAAAAATTGGAAGGGAGGTCTTAAAGATGAGAGGAATATCAGAGGTTTTCAGTGCGCGGTGAATAACTTGGACTTGATGGACTGTGGATATAAGGGACAAATGTACACCTGGTGGAATAAGAGGGAACGGTGGGACATGGTGAATGAAAGTTTAGAAAGAGCCCTTTGCTCTATAGAACGGAGACAAAAGTTCCCTGACTCTTCACTATCAATGAGGAGGCAATAGGCCTGGATCATTCCCCATCAGTTTTGTCTAGCCTAGTAAGGGACATGAAGGGTCCTGCGATCTTCAGATTTGAGAATTGTTGGACTAAGTTTCAGGGATACACAAGAGTTGTAGAGGATATACGGGATGATCGAGAGGGTAGTAGGACACTGGAAGATGTTAGTGAGAAGCTCCTAATTAGCAGTAGGGAATTGAAGAGGTGGAGTAAGCAACATTGTCCAAATAATGGATAGAGGATTGAAGATCATAGGAAAAAGTTTGAAGGAGGAGTCTAAGCTAGAGAAGGACATGAACATTGGAGAGTACAGAGAGAGATCATAGGAGAGCTGAATGATTGCTGGGGAAGGGAAGAGGAGTTTTGGCACCAAAGATCTAGGATTAATTGGATTCAGGCCGGAGACAAAAACACTAATTTCTTTCATCGTGTTGCTCTAAAAAGCGGATCAAAGTGAGGAATGGATCTAGAGAATGATTAGACAAAGATGAGGAAATAATTTTTGAATTTGAAAAGTTTTATAAAAATCTTTTAAAACCAATGAGATAAATAATGTGTCAAACGTTTTAGAGGTTGTAGATACTGTGATTTCTGAAGATATAAGCAACATAGAGAAGGATGAGACAGTGAAGGCTACTTTTCGGCTTAGAGCAAAGAATGCAACCGAGCTAGATGGCTTTAGTGGAGTGTTTTATCATTCATATTGGAAGTTTTGTGGGATCTGATATTGTCCATGTTGTGCAGAATTTCTTCTTGATAGGTGAATTGCCTCCTCAAATCATACTAAAAACACATTATGTCGTAAAAATATTATTAATTTAAAAAATATACAAAATTATTTTAATTAACCTTATTGGTGGACCGAAATAATTGATTAATTATTCCTAAAGGAATGAACCCATGACCCGCAGTCATACGGATTTGCGCCTTAAATTAATACGAACAACATTGACTGAGGACATTTATCGAAATGACATTAAGGACAAATTCGACTCTTACTTTTCCCAGAGGGAAACTTCTCAGCTCCACAGAAAAAGCAGTCGCCCTCTCTCCTATCTTCTTCCTCTTGGCCTCCCTCCCCCATGGCGGCGAGTACGGAGAGGCTCAGATACTCGAAGCCCAAGACGTCGCCGCGTTGGAATCAGATCCTCCTGCTCGCCCTCTTCTTCTCCCTGTGGTTCCTCATATTCTTCCGCTTCAGGCAAGTCGCCTCTCCCACGAAAATTATTGAGACCCATGCCCTGATTCGGGGACTTTCCCCTGCCCCCGCTGCCACCTGCGACGGCGGAGAGCGGGTGTACGTCTACGAGCTGCCACCAAAGTTCAACTTCGGCCTCCTCAGTGACTGCCGCCACCTCAACATATACACCGACATGTGCCCCCACGTTGCCCACCGAGGGCTGGGACGGCCCGTTGACCCGGTCCTCGGGCCCGGTCATTGGCACGCCACCCACCAGTTCATCGGAGAGATGATCTTCCACGCTCGGCTTGAGCGGCACCCCTGCCGGACCACTGACCCGGCCACGGCCCGCATCTTCTATGTCCCCTTCTACGGCGGGCTTCACGCTTCGAGCAAGTTCGGGGAGCAAGACCTTCGGTTGAGGGATCAGCTGGCCGTCGAGCTCGCTGAGCACCTCCAGGGTCTTCCATGGTGGGGGAGGCACGGCGGAAGGGACCACTTCTTGGCCTTAGGTAAGTCTCCTTCCTAATTCCTTATTTGTCTTATTTTTATCTGGTGGCCGTCGATTTCTTGCCCTGATGACGGAGGCACTTTGAATGTGTTGAAATTACATTTTCTCTTAAATATATATTTATTGGGTGCACTAATTACATTTTCTCTTAAATATATATTTATTGGGTGCACTTCATAAATAAAAAAATTTTATTCAGCAAAAATAAATAAATATATATATTATATAATTGTTAAAATTTTCTCTCTGTAGACTTGAATAAGTTAAAAAAAAGAATTGAATTTATATTGCCTGGAATATATTTAACTACCATTGAGATATTGAAATTCAACTAATTCTAATTTAAGTAAGTGGGTTTGATCCATAATAATTGTGAAAATACTCAGAAACATAATACTTTTTGAGATTAAGGTGCGGAGGATTATCGAAACTAAATAAATATATATTATATGATAAATATGATCGATAGAATTTGTGTCATCACTTTAGGCAGGACAGCTTGGGACTTCATGAGGAACAGAAACAAGGGGCCCGACTTTGGCGCTAACGTGCTCCTCGATTTGCCGGCTGTCTTGAACATGTCGGTGCTCACGGTGGAGCGGCAGCCATGGTCCGGGACGAACCAGTTCGGGATGCCCTACCCGTCGTACTTCCACCCGACCATGCTGGACCAGGTGCAGACTTGGCAGGACAAGGTGAGGCGATCCGAGAGGCCTCACCTCTTCTCCTTCATCGGCGGCCCGCGGAAGGGGCTAGAGAAGGCGGCGGTCAGAGACGAGCTCATCAGGCAGTGCGAGGGGTCCAGCAAGTGCATGCTGATGAAATGCGTCGGGGGGGACAGTCAGTGCCACGACCCGGTGACCATCCTCAAGGCGATGATGAGCTCCAGGTTCTGCCTCCAGGCCCCCGGGGACTCGTTCACCCGGCGATCGACGTTCGACTCAGTGCTCGCAGGTTGCATTCCCGTGTTCTTCTCCCGGCACACGGCTTACACGCAGTACTCGTGGTTCCTCCCAGAGGACCACGACGAGTACTCGGTCTTCATGGAGGCAGAGAACGGGGATGCCCTGAGGGCCAAGATCGAGGCCGTGCTGTCGAGCATACGGGAGGAGAGGGTGGCCGAGCTGAGGAGCAAGGTGATCGAGTTAATCCCGAGACTAACCTACGCGCACCCCAACGCCACGAACTTGGGGTTTAAAGATGCGGTCGACGTAGCACTTGAGCAACTCGCGAGACACATTAGATCCCATTTGTCATCTCAAGAGTAATCAAAGTAAGCATTTCATCAATTGGCACAGGCATATAGCAATTTCTCCCTTGAGGTCACAGAGGAATAGAAAGGATCTGTGCACTGAGAATTGAATTGTCATGGGGATGTATTATTTTATTTTTTATATAAAATTTAATTATGTAATAATAATAATAATAATAAAAGCAAATATGAATTTTGATGGATTTCGTGGGCATCGGTGGTTGTGAACTCTTGGTGAGTGTCCTGATTCATAAATTCAAAGTGGTACACCAAATTATGTACACAAAGGACATAAATAGTGTGTTCTTTTCCTAATTCATGTATGAGTTTGGTGTCAGTTTGTCTTGTTCTTGGTCTTCCTTCCTGTAGCGTTCCATTTGCAATTCCTTTGATTAATTAATCCTTCACTATTAGAGCACATAAAATAAAGCTGTGTCGGTGGGAAATGAGATAGGGAAATGACCACTTTATCCACGAACTTCAGATAAATATCATTTTTACCCCAAATTTCAATTTTTGAATAAAAGGATTCCAAACTTTAATTTTGGTTCACTGCCTACCATAAATGATAGAATTGCAAATGTCCATTATGTTTGAGTTAAATTACTGAAACACCCTCTCCTTCAAAAAGTATGATTGTTACCGAGCTGTTGAAGTAGATATAACTGCAATTCATGAACTATCTATCAGTAAAAAAAACTACCTTCATGGTACAAAACTAAAGAATCACGAGTTGGTGATAGAATTATCATTTACTTGGTGATAGAATAATGAGAAAAGCCAATTCAATAATTTCATACCAATGCACAATGCAAGTTCCAAGTTCTACATGAAATTGTAAACCTACGAATTTTAAAATATCTTGGCCGGTTTCAATTCTCAACTTCAAAGAAACCAAGCAATCAAACAACTGAAGCTTCTGACTCAGTGATTAGCTCAATGCTCTTCGCCACATTAGTACCTCTTCTGGTTCCTTGCTCTCCTCCTCCTCCTCCTCCTCCTTCCTATGTTCCCCCATCCAATAATAATATCGCAAAGGGTTCTGCAAGTTCTTTTTCTTAGGTGTAACTCTTTCGTCTACGGGGGTTGTGGATGATGAGAACCTCTTAAAGGAGAACATACTGCTGGATCAAGATTCAATCTTGTGTTTTGAAACAAGGGCCCGAGTGCGCTGCAACAAATCTTACGTTACTGGTGACCATCACACTGCCACTGCCGTCTCCATTGCCGACGGCAATGCCATTCTCCGTCCTATGTTCGCCACTCTTCTTTTTCATGCTTGAGAGATGGGATTATATTGTTGTTAGTTGAAGATGATGCATGGTATTTTAGTAATTTTAACTCTTAACTTGATGGGGTTTGCGATTCCATCAAGAAAATTGACAGAAATTGTCTCTCATCTAGATGGAGACTAAAACCAAAGTTGGTGATTATTTTAACAAAAAATAAAGTTCGGGGTAACAAAATGAAATTAATCCTAAGTTCATGACCGAATGGGATATTTTCCCAAGGGGAGATTTCTTGTGTAACTTTTTTGTCCCTTCTTTTTTTTTTTAGTATGTTCTTTTAAACGGAGGGCTTACTCTAGTGGGAATTTTATATGGTGTCGGAAAAGATTAATACGTGGATTCACATGTCACTGTATCTAGTGCTTAGCTAGGCCCAAGTAGAGAGACAAGGTTTGACCAATGGATCGTTGTATCATGCGTCAAGTACAAAAAAGAGGAACAGATTTTCTGTCATAAGTTATATCACGGCATCACATGCATTTCAGCGAAATGGTAAGTTAATTATTGCATTAATAATATATGACTTTATACCACTCTAGCTTTTTAGGATTTTCAAGTATCTTTTGGGTTTTTATTTTTTAACATGAAATCATTATCCTAAATTTCTATATGTTTTGAGAATTTTATAAATAAATTTTATGCATTTTAAAATGGTTGAACATGTGTTATATTATATATCTTTGCCTCTTATTATATACTAAACTCCATTTGTCAATATAAACACAACGGTGTTAAATCCAGTCTATGTGTCAATCAACAACATCGAACATTCACATATGCTGACATAGGGGCAAAACATAATATGCATTTATGTTCACATTGGATCTTTCGTCATATATAACTTAAATAACAAATTTTAATATGTAATAGAGATAAATGTATAATACTTGTTCAACTATTTTAAAACTTGTAAAATTATTTATCAGGCCTTTAAAACACATAAGACTCATAACAAATTTATCTCATTTTCAATATTTATATTTTTTTAAAGATTTTCTTAAGATTTTTAATGATTTTATTAAATGGTACATCTTATGATTATTGAATTGTGGTATCGCCATCCATGGTACTAATCTTCATTTTGGTGTCAATATGTGGCCCTGCTGACATATCATCAACTAATAGATATAGATTGATCTCCACTCTGACATCTACTGGGCCCTAGTTCCGGATTGCTCCCCATGAATTTCGAAATGATTTATGTTTTCCACGAGGGTATGATTTGAAGGGGTTGCTGGTCTATGGTGAAAGAGGAGGGGATTTGTTTTTTGGGAATTATATAGCTGAGCTGCCAATTTCATGTTCTTGTCGGTGGTGGGCGGTGAAATCACTCTGGAGAACGTCGGGGGAAGAGTTGAAATGTCCATTGGGCATGAGCTTTCTTGCGCATTCTGCAACTCTGTCCTTTCCACCTTTTGTCGGTGTGCTGATGCCATTGGGACCAATCCAATCGGAAACATTGTGGAAGAAGGCTCTCACTATCATCATCAATTACGAAGGCACCACATTTATTGGTCGACTGAAAAAGGGCATGGAAAAGGGACAGCAACCAGCCATTGGCCATTTGCCATTGTCATGTTTTAATTTTACAAAGCAAATAATGTAGCAACATCACACAAATTTTAATTAATTATATTATATTAATTTATCGTATCTTGTGCCCTTTAAATTTCTTTTAAAACTATCATGTTTCAACCTGCTTATATCCTACTATTTCATTGAGTCTCGACTCCGTAACATGATGTCTCCTAAAATTTATAGGAAATTTTTGCATTATGCGTGACATGACATGTACTTTAAGTTAATAAAAATTGGTGTAAATAAAAAAAATCTTCTTTTGGTAAACAATTTTCATAAACATTTTATGTGGCCGAATTTTTAAGTAGATGTAATATAGGCAATTGAGACAGTTTCAAAATATGCCTGAAACCGTTGTAAATAAGTTGCGGTCCGACCATTAACAAGATTATTTAGATTTTTTTAAAAAAAATAATAATTCTGCTTATTTGGACCGAGTCGGGTGCTTGAAAATATCTTAACTACCCACTTCACACTTCCACATGCATTGACCGTTTTATCCCCCGCTTGGTTCTCGTACTAGCTTGGGCATCAAAGGGTCATGCATGGCCTGGCTTCTCTTCAGATCCCGCGAGGAGCCTCCAGACACGTCACCGCCTTCTCAGGTCCGATCATATCCGAGTCTCAGCCACCGGAAACTCGCAGCTGATCGGTTACCCGATGAACTTATCCTGATCCTCGAGGCGCTATGAGATGATCATGTTCGGTCAAAATTATCTTTCCACTATTAGAAAATTGAAGGCACTGCAAAAGGGCTGTCAATGTACATACACAATGCTTCATAGAATTAATTTTAGGGAAGCGTGTATCGTTTGCATTTCGACAGGTAATGCTCCGTTTTGAGGAATCATGCAGAGATCGGTGCTCCTCATCCGGTCTTTTTGTAACTTCAGGTTAGAATTTGGTTTTAATGTACATGTACGTGGTATCTGTATCACATTTTCTACCAGTGCATGCTTCTTGCGATTTTGCAATGGAAAATTGAAGATTGGAGCTGCACAGGAGCCAACGGAAACAGAAGGCCTTAGTTAACTAGTTTCTCTGCTCATTTTCTGAAGGTTCATGTCTTCCAAGTCGTATAAAGAACGGGAAAATTATTTTCATGAACAGATTCTGATTTTGTTTGCTAATTTATGCAGAATGTTGTGCTGATGAAAAATATGAAAGTGGAGTCTCACATGAAGGTTGAACCAGATGCCCTATGTCTATCGATGCCTACTCTCATTTTCTGGTTATGAACGGAAATTTAACTGGTTTACATCAATATGAATTGGCTGAGGTGTTTCAACATTGATTCAACTTTCGAATTGAGCTATAGACCGATCTTACTCCAATATTGTGCATTAGATAAAGTCTTGAATACAAAAAAAGGGTTCTCATTCCATTCATCATATATGTCTCAATTCACTCAATGTTCATTCGGGGGAATGCTTCCACCTGCACTGATGATGTCACTAGTATTTTTGTGGAAAACCTGTTGTGAAGAAACTTGAAAACAACGGTCCCTCGTTAAGGGTAGGGCAGAGTGGCAATATGGTTATGTGCCACGGTCCCAATCCAGAGCTTCCCATTGAACTCCCGGACCTCGCTCACGAGTTTCATCACCACCCCGTCTCGGTCCTCGAGGACTTCGATGATCTCACCGTCTTCACCGAACAGGCCTATGACTGTGAACATTCTCATGCCCATGAGTCTGGCGAGGAGACCCATCTGGATGGGGAGCCTGAAGTAGATGCCCCTCATCCAGGGGTTGTGTGAAAGGACCTCTTGCGCTGGCGTCCGGCAGCAGTCTATCGCCACCCAGAACTGGCCCTTCCCATTCCGCCTCACGTTATCCGGGTAGCCGGGCAGATCTGCCACAACCTCAACCTTGCCTGTCTTCGGGCCCTCCAACCAGTACTTCATTAACCTGATGAGGATGCATCAACTTTTCCATTAGGCCATAGTAATCGTAATAGAATTTTGACCATTTAATCTGCAATGACCCAACTCGATATCTTGTAATCCTTCATGGCAGTGGTGGATAGATTAATTCAATCTCTGGCCATCGATCAATTTTTCAATGAAATAATTTATCAGCTACCTGCAGTTGGTGGTCTCAGTGAAGAGGAGGAAGCTTTGATCCCCCGATAACTGAACTCCATTCGGGAAGGCCAAACCTTCCAGAACGACGTGAGTTGACTGAGTTGTTGGGTCATATCGGAGGAGCCTCCCCGTGGCTTCACCTTCCAGCAATATGTAGAAATGGTCCCTGAAAATTTTTAATCGACGTTGTTATAACTTCTGTCATAGGCTCGCCAGAATAAATTCCTTGTTAGTAGTCTGCTTACACTCGGTCGTATCTCCTGCTAGTGTCGGTGAAGAAGATGGAGCCATTGGAGTGGACGTCAAGATCGTTGGCGAAGAGAATCGGGCCTCCATCAACGTCATGGGCAGCCAATGGAGTAGCGAGCCCTCCCTGTGGTCCGACCACCAGCAGGCCATAGTATGCGTCTGCGATGTACAGGTCCCCTGTTTCATTGTTGAATCTCAGCCCAAGCGGTCGCCCACATTGCTTCTCTACTTTCCACTGCTTTGCCGTCGTCGAGTCCACGCCCCTTGCGCATACCATCTCTGACCTAATCTTCCAAAAATTTTTTTCACAATTTAAATACGATCCTCATCGATTTATTTTGGTTCACATCAAGATATACAATGGATCATTCGTCAACATTCATGTATTCAACTTACCAAGTTGCTGTCACAACTGCAAAGGTTTCCCATCCGACGCCCTCTCCCATCCATCTGACAATGCGGCCGTCTGCCAAGCCGGTGTACGGACCGCGGCCTAGAGCATCAAACTCCAAGGACTCGGGACCATAGACGTCGTCCACGAACTCCAGACTCCCGAGCATCCCCAACCGGCTCATATTGTCCCTGGGCCAGCTCTCCATGACCTTCCTGTAGGGTGCGATGCTGTGCTTTACAGGCTTGAACTCTCGACCGCCCACCGGGCTGATCTCGAAAGGGTCCATCATGCAGAACCCTAAGGCTAGGCCCAATATGAGCAAGAAGGCACGGTGGAAATAACTCTCATCCATGAGCTGTGCCCACTTCTTCTCCATCGAAGGGTCCTCCTTGCTGTTTTGCCCACAGAGTAGGGAAGAATGGGGAAAGAAAGAAATATAGGCGTCCTCTTTCCTTGCTATGGCTGAGCTGGTGTAGTATTTAATGTTGCAGATGAGCTGCAGATGGAACAACTATAAGATAGTCTAATGTGAGGTCGAGTCTGGTACGCCAAAGCTACTGACAGAGAAATAGGATTTGATCATGCGAGACAAGCAATGACTATCTAAGGATCATATATATATATACAAATGCATATATCAGGAGTCAGCATGCCAAGTTTGCCAATCAACTAGAAAAGCTTCTTAAATCTAAAGAACTAATTAACCGTGCAAACTAATTGATCTGTAGGAGTATGCGGTTCCACAAACAAGAATAACATGCCCATTTAGGACAAGATATGTACACATATTGAGAACAACGGTACAGTGATATCACTATTGATATATAACTAAAAGATTATAAGTTCTATCGTTTCCGGTGGAATTTCCCATCATTTCCTTTCCCTTCTATGGCCATACGTCACCTTTTATGATCGCAAAGAGGATGTACGTACTCCCAGGGGACATGCATGATTCCATCCATAGAATTCTCATTCTTTTGTGCGATCATTGACAACGGGCTTCAGTAGTACTTTGCACCTAACAAGAACCTAGACGACGACGGTCCCAGCAGGCATTAGGTGGAAGGACTTTTATCTTTTTGGTTGAAGGTCGGTTGGATCTCTTCCTAAATTAGAGGGTTGCTGTGGCATCCATCGCCTGTGAAGGATCGCATAGACATGGAGTAGGTTGACATCTACATATTGATGATCATAATCGAGATATCTCATTGTTATTTTTCTTGGTAAGTAGAGTATTGGATTCGAACTGGCGGGGAGTTTTTCTCCCATTGGACTTCTCTGACATGCCGAGCTCTCACGGCTTTCTCTGAGGATCATCCACTTTAAAGCTCTTAACTTTGCACGAGTCGCAAGTGTCTCGATTCGGGATAATCTGTTCACACAGCGTGGCTCCTCCGTGTCATTGCACGCTCCTCCGAGTCCCCACGAAACCATCAAGGAGGCAACAGGACAGTAGTTTCACGGCAGATCTGGCAGTTCGGGTCAGCCCAGCCTTTTCGGACGGTGCCAACCCGGCCCGAAAAAATTACGGCCTGAAATACCTATGCCTGGGCATGCTTATTATTTCGGACTGTCAGACCACCCAGCCTTGCCCAATAAAAATAGTACCAATATTATTTTTTTTAATAACATAATTGTCCAAAATTTCTAACTTTAATAATAATTCCCCTTTTCTTTAAAAAAAAACAATTCTTACTTCAGGCCCGGCCCAAAGCCCAGCATGGAAATATTTCATACTCGGCTGAATCTCGAGCACCTCGAACAGCCCTGACCCAAGCATGGTTTCTCGTGCTGGGCTCGGACAAGTGCTTTTTCGGGTCTATTTCACGGTAAAACATGCCCGAGTGCAGTGCAACTCCATACTCTTAACATCGATCATGGTCCACACTGCCTTTGTACCTCGAAATCGATTTCCAGCCCCTTCTGATCTTCAGGTCTTCGGGTCTTCCGATTCAAATGATGAAGAAGATCGCACTGTGCTACAGCACAGAATTCCAAAACTACAAGCTACATAATATATATATATATATATATGAATAAAATACCTGGCCGACCCCTTTTTTTTGTAGTTTATGTCAAAGACACAGACAAAGAAATTCTTGAGAGCCAATGAAAAATGAGGAGGCAGCTTTCATGAATTTTTAATTCTTTCCACTGGCCAATCATACTTCAAGAAGGCAACCGCCCTCTTTTCTCTTATAAAACTTTTTCCTTATTACCCACTTTGAATTTCACCTAATTTTATATTAAATTTTTATTTATAAAATCCAAATATAACACCTTATTTATAAAATTATTTTTCACCTATATATTTTTATCATTTTCATTCTAAATCTTTATTTTTAAAATATTTTTATCCTCAATATTTTCTATTTTTTACCACTTTATTGTACTGTTAAATATAATCTGTCAGTATTTAAATTAAAATCAATCTTAGTCGTGTCACAAGCTACGATGGGCATTTGACGCTCAGGGGGCTTTGATTGTCCAGTTTGATCCTAAAACTATTTCGAACCGAACTGAATTGTTCAGTTCTATTTAATTTAAGATATTAAATCCGAACCGTACTGTTTAGCTTCAAAAAAAAATCAAACTATGTAGAATTGATTTTTTTATTTGGCAAATTGCTTGTTACTGAGTAAAAAAATAATATAATTGAAAACGCTAGAATTCATAAATGATGAATTTCAAATAAAACTAGACTTTAATATTTTTCTTTATTTTACTTGATTATTGTTTGAAAAAGAAATCGTTTCGATTGACGATATCAATAATAAAATTGTAATTTCTTATTCAATTTAATTTTTAATATTAACGGAATAAACTCTAAAGCATGTGAAAGAATGGTAGTAAGAGATTCGATATTTGGATTTAACGACGGCAGAAAAAAAAAATGGAAATGCGACAGACAGTCGACACCTCCCATCTAAAGACGTAGTCTATGAAGCTTCTTCCTTTCGCAAGAAGCCTTCACACGGATAATAAAATCTAGAAATAAACCCTAATCTCATGTTCTCTCCTCCCTTTCTGACACATCCAATTGCCCAAGTGTCGTCTCCGCAGGTAAAGGTTCAATTTCTCTTCGCTCTTTCCTACGTGTTTTTGTTTTAAATGCCCTCTTGCATAAATTGTTCATGCTGCATCGGACTTTTTTTTACGAGGGTTCGGGTCAGGGGCTCGTCATTTCTTGATTTCTCTAGTTTTCCTGGGTCATTTCTTTGATTTGAAGATTCTGATGGTTTGATCAAGATATGCATTCTTACTGCTTTCTGGTAGATTTGCTAATCTCAGTCGGGCGGGAGCAATTAATCTGCTCGTGTTATTAAGCTCTGGGTCAGTTGATTGCTTTTTTTTTTCCTTTAATTTTTCTTTTGAATATTTTCCCCTTTCCAAATGTGGGTTTTGCCCTTCTTTTGGATATCTGATATTCAATTGAATTTAATGAAAAGAAGGGGTCCCTTTCGTGTATACAAACAAAATTTCACAGAAATGAAAAAAAATAAGTCCAAGTTTTGACAGGGCATATAAATGAAGTTTCAATGCAAGAAACATATTCTCCCTTGTCAATACTCAAATGTGGTAGGTTGATGGAGTTACTATAGTCTCTAGTAGCTGTTCTTTGTTTGTTTGAGTAGGTCAATGTCAATCAGTATCGGGTTTTCTCTTAACTAGTCAAGCATCTCCGTTCCTTCTATGTCCTGCAACATTGATTGATGTCACCGTGTATCTGGTTTTCCATTAATGAGGCACGTACTATCCCTTCATTCTACAATCCTGCAATATTTGTCTATGTTTCTGAAGTCTCCAAAATGGTCTTGGCTTAAACTATTATCCCATGTATGTGTTTGAGCCTCCTGAAATCTGTCTATCTGATTTTGGCCTCATTCATTAGGTCTTTAGCTCTTCAAGCCATGGTGGTGTTCGCCAATGGCCATGCTTCAAGCCTTTTAAGCTCACTTATGTTAACGGGTTGAATTTAACCACGTCTTCTTGCAGTTTTCTTTCTTTCTTTCGTTTTTTCTTTTCTCTTTTTAAAACTTTTTTTATGGGCAGTCTTATGCTGAGGTGTGCTGGGGTCTGTTGGCATCTGATATGTATTCAGCTTGTAGAAAAATCAGAATGTGTGGACTCGTCCCACATTTGATTTTCTCTCCCTGTGTTCATCTGAATATATCCAAGCCTCAAAGTACATGATTGGAATCAATAAGAGGTTAATTGCAGTTATTTATGTGGGTAAAGGAACATATGCTATTAATTTCTTCAGAAATTAAACAAGTCTTATAGCCCATTTTGATATGACAATGGTATGCGTTGGCACAGCATTATACTTTCTATGTTATTCCACTTCATTCTCCTGTCAGTTCTTTATTATATAAAATCTGTTGGAGTGAAAGAGTGGGATAGATATTCATTCCAGCATATCCAGTGGAAGACTCTGCATTATCTCTGGGAGAAAAACTTGAATGCCAGAACGGCTGCTCTTAATTTTCTGCATGTTAGATTAGCCAAGCAGGCTTCCCTGTCCATTGGTAGTTATAAGTTCTCTTTCTTATCTTTCACCTTCTCCCTTTTCATCCTACACTTCATAAACATCGCGTTTCATTGATGTGCACCTCTCTGACCTTTCTTTTATCCCTTTTTACCTGTCTTTCTTCCTAAGATTTATTCAAGCGTAATTGACTCGTGCACATCTATTCCTTTTTTTGGCTGAATTCAAGCATTTCTATTCATACTTGATAATATGTTGTGAGCTTTGATCGCTTTCTTGCACTTGAAATCATATGCTGTGTGCTATCTGCTAACATCTACGATCTATCAAATCTTTGTTCTGTAGCATTAATGGCCAAAGCTGATAGCCAAGATAGTCAGGAATGGATTGAGAAAGTCAAGTCAGGTGGGGCAGTACCACATCTGGAACCAGATAATTGCCAAAATGGTTGGGCCTCCCCACCTTCAGATGTCTTCATGGTCAGAGGACCAGAATACTTGTCAACCCGTGTCAAAATACCTGCTGATAAATGCCTCCTCAGGCCTCTTGGGTTTGATTGGATCAAAAGCTCCACAAAGATCTGGGAGGTCCTAAATAATCCCAACAGTCGTGTGAGGAAGGCCATTGAGAGTGAGTTCCCCGAGGGTGAGAGACCTTTCATATGGGCCTTCAATTTGCAGGTCCCAAGCAAGGATAACTACAGTGCTGTGGCTTATTTTGTGTCTGAAGAATCACTTCCAGAGGGATCCTTGATGGACCGGTTCTTGAGAGGCGATGACGGGTTCAAAAACTCGAGACTCAAGTTGATCGCCAACATTGTCAAAGGTCCATGGATTGTAAAGAAGGCTGTTGGTGAGCAAGCAATTTGTATTATTGGCCGGGCCCTCACTTGTAAATACTTCAAATCAGATAATTTCCTTGAAGTGGATATAGACATTGGGTCTTCTATGATGGCTAGTGCTATAGTGCATTTGGCATTTGGATACATCACCACGTTGACCGTTGACTTGGCCTTTCTCTTAGAGGGTCAAACAGAGTCTGAGCTCCCTGAGAGAATCTTGGGTGCCTTGAGATTCTCAGAGTTGACTCCTGCATCAGCTATTTGTACTGAATCTTCACTGTCTGATGAGAGTTTGCCCAATGAGAATCTGCAGTCATCTCTACCCACAAGATGGTGGAAGTCACTTGGGCAAGGATTTTCGAATCTCATTCTTCATGGGTCCCAAGAAGGGTCGAACTCAGGCTCAGCTCACGATTTTAACGGCATTGCAGATCATGACAGTGGTAATGAAAAGACTGACAATTGGTAAGCTTTTCAAGCATTTCTTGCAGGAGTATTGTTAATTTTCTTTCTTTCTTTCTTCATGGCATAGCTTTAGAACCGAATTTGACCATCAATTAATCTGAAGACTCTGTAAATTTGAATTCCTCGACTTTCAAGTTTGTTGCATATGACTCCAATATCCTTTCATGAAGACAATTTATTTCACGGTGAATTATATGATTATAACAGACAAAAGGGTTAATAACAATTCAATTAGGACAGAAGAATTGGTTGGTTTTGTATCTTGTTACCTAACTGTCTATTTTACCGACTTGCTCTTATCATCATTATTTTGGTTTCTTGTTCATTGCAGAACTTTCTTATGACTAGTACAAGTTGGATGCTGTGAAGCATTATCCTGATGATCAAGGTTATCCTTCATAGGAAGGATTGAAGTATCTATTCTTGAAGACAGTTCATTGCTTCGTATTCTATTGCTGCCAATTTGTTAAGACTACTAGATGATTTCTCACATGCTCACATTGCATTTAGCATTGGCTGTTTGTTTTTATTCATGATACTGTGGTTCTGAAGGTAACACAGCTCCAAACCAGAATGGGTGTGTATATAGGTGATTATTTTCCATTCACTTGTAGCATAGGGAATCCTCTTTGACTTTTAAGGGCAGAAATGATGTTTCCCCCTATCTATGGATTGTTTTTAATATCTAAAGCCTGTCCTCTCCATATTGCCTCAGGGGAACTTAAACTTGACACTGGCACAAGAGAGCCTGAGAAACGAGGGAAATGGGATTTGATATAATGCATTGTTATAACCAAATATCAAGAAGTCAAATCTGGATCATATCAATGGAGTTTGTGTCCTTCATTTTTGGCAACCACTCCCTTAATTTTTTGATGTCTCCAGAGTCAAATATAAAGAAACTCATTTGGAGTACTGTTGGATGGGGGAAGGGACCTAGCACAGTTCACCCAAGGGGAAGTAACTAAGCCCTGTCTGGAGCAGTCATGAAATCGGAATGGTCAATATCATTATGCTGTTTGGTGCGAATTTTAAAATGAGGGGAATGAGATTTGATGTAAAAGTTTATTACTAAATTTACCCTAATTTATGTATACATGATAATCAAAGTTTTATATATATACACACACACACATAACAATTCAATAATAATAGATCCATAACAAACTTCATTAAACCTTAACATGTGAAATAAATTAATCCCAAAAT
This sequence comes from Sonneratia alba, assembly GCA_900174645.1. Classification (NCBI taxonomy): domain Eukaryota; kingdom Viridiplantae; phylum Streptophyta; class Magnoliopsida; order Myrtales; family Lythraceae; genus Sonneratia; species Sonneratia alba. The sequence continues at coordinate 3,379,075 of FWPY01000024.1, read as the reverse complement.
TATATTAAAACTAAAACAACAAAGAAGAAAGTAAAACACAGTTTCAAATTCTGCATATTTCTCTTTCTTGTTCTGATTTGGAAGGACGAAACCGTGTCGATTTGCATCAAAAAGGGCCAACCCTTTGTCAATTCCTTCTACTTGGTTAAATATTTTGGAAGCGTTTGTGGAGTTTGAACATTCATGAACGTATTAAGAGGTCCATGTGTGTCACGTTGCCACCAACTCTCTCCCCTTGTAAGTTATAGAAATGGAAGCATCTATACCCTGTATGTAACTTTGGGCACTGATGACGACAGTGCTTATCTCTTTAGAGATTGCACTTTCACTCGTATCACATGGAGACGATCGATTTGGAACGTTACCAAACCCTGTTTCTCAAAACATAACAATGTCTCCTTGAGTTTTATTGACTTAACATGCTCCCCTCTGGACCCCTCTTTGGATAAGAAAAGTAAACTTAGTTTATCTTTACATGGTGCCACACTAATGTTTAACCCGTGAGATAAGAGTTTACAAGTTATATACTCAAATAAAAACCCATGATCTACATTCTTTCTTATCTAAAACGACTGAAATCTACGTTGAACATTTGAATTGATATATACATATATTGAAATTTATGCTGATTTGTGCTTGGAAGAGACCTCCGCTAGAGCAACTACCACATTTGATGTTATTGTTCATCCCCTCTTGATCTTTATCAGAATATTATAGGAAAAATTGCGGTAGGAGTTTTATATGTTTATTACATTTTACACTTGAGTTTTACATGTTTTGAAATGGCTCTTTCAATCCTATTTCTTCAGTTCCGTGACATGTTTTGGTCCATTCTGTCAATCTCCGTTAGTGCTTATCTGACATAGCTCTAACAATGTTATTTTTTAATAATGTGACCATTAGTTGTCCTACGTGACATGCCACTATGCGAAGAAATTTGAGAGAAGATTGAGAGATGGTTGAAGAAGTGTTGTAGTGTTCATTAAATAAATCGGAGATTTTAACTAAATTTTCTTATTTATTTATTTTTTGAAACTTGAAAATAATATCACGTTACCACATAGGACAACAAATGGCCATGTTATTAAAAAATAACTTTGTTAGAGCCACGTCAAATAAGCACTAATGGAGTTTGACGGAATTAACCAAAACATATTATGGAACTGAAAAAATATGACTGAAAGAGTTATTTTAAAATACGCAAGATTCAAATGTAAAAAGTAATAAATATACATGACTCATACTGTAATTTTCTCAAATATTATATCTAGAATAGTAGAAAATGAAGTAAATGAAGTTCTTATTTATACTATCATGGAATGAACATTCAGATTATCCCTCTTCTCTCACATTTCATTCATTTGGTTGAACTAAGAAATGATCATTCCTCTGTATACTTTACAGATTTTTATCATTATATTTAACTCTAAGAATAACATTAAAAATTTATAAAAATCAAATTCTCAAAATTATTTTAAAATAATTTTATATAAAAATAAATTTATAACTTTATAAAATATTTATAAATTTCAAAAAAATCTGAAATTTCAATAAAGATTATTATTATTATATTATTTTGTTGAAAAAGAATATAGAATACTTAAATAATTACATATTTGAATTACAAAATCGTAGAAATTTTTAAAGTTATAATCTAAATTATAATATATATATATATATATAGATATTATAAATATTTTTAAAATATTATGAAGGTCTTAATGGATCACGATTGAAGGTATAATTGATAAAACAATTTTTATATCAAAATACAGTAAGCTACTTTTAAATATGGTACCATTTCGATTCCATTTGTGAGTATCGTACATGACCTTAAAACATGGAAACTGAGAAAGATAACTTTGTCTCCTTGTGCCGAAAAATAATTATCCACTAATTTAGATTTGGACATTTACATGAAAAATATTCTCTATGGAAATCAGCTTTTTCCCTAAAAAACCGGTTTATGCCGGAGAAGCCGAGTCTTAGTGGGAAAACGGCACTGATAGAAGTAGAAACTGGAGTACATACTCAAATCGTAATAATGTACACTGAAATTTTCACTACGTCCAGAAATCATTTTATATTTTATTTTTTCAAATATTTTATCGTCATCTGATTTTCACCCAAAAATATTAGAACACTTAATTCTCATTTAATAGTGATCTGCTGTAATTTGATTGATACGTTATATTTTGTACTTGATTGGAGATGCCAGCAGCAATCGCCCAAATCCGCATATAATAGATCTACACCATCCTAGTCCATCTCCTTGTTTGGCAAGAAAATCCATCTCCTGCTTTTGACCTTTTTTTTTAATTAGGCAAGAGGTAATTCACATGTGACGGAAAGGTAATATTTCATGTATCCAATGTGCATGGTTTAGTTTAGGATTGTGGTATTCACCAACTTATGATTGGATTAGTGGTTTTCTCATTAGGCCTCTAAATAGGTGATTCAATGATCGAATCTCGGGTTTAGATGATCGACGGGAATTTTTCGAGAGATTCCAGTCCGACTGCAGACTAGTCTCGAGGTGCGTTTTGGTTGGCTCGAGTATATTGCATGGTACAAATAAAAAGAAAAGTTTAAGATTACGGTGCTTCCTAATGTATAAATTGAATGTTTTTTTTTTTTTTACTTTCCTTTAGATGTATAGTAAAGCACTTCTGATGTAACAGAATTGAGTTAGAGATGACGGAGGTATAGGCGTATCTGCGGAAACTGTCAAAATCCGAGAACCCTGGAAAAGATTTAAGAGTTCTGAATTTGTTAGCTTAGGTCTTCGGGAGAAAGTTTCAAGTGGGTCCGGTCCGGCTCTTAATTTTGCGGTAACGAGCCACCGATAAGAGAGTCACAGTTAGTAATATTTCCTATTTGATGTTATCCACTGCAATTTGATTAGTATTTCCTCACACCACCACATATGATAGCTTGCGAATGCCGAACATATTTTCCCTTTATAGGAGCCGGGGATGGCTCTTTCTCTTCTGATTCAGGACCGCACCCGACGCTCCATAAAACCCTCCGGTCACCTCAATTGATCTTGTTTTTCCTCAGCTCTTAAGCCCTCACTCTTTTTGCACACGCTCTCTCTCTCTCTCTCTCTCTCGTGACGCAGTGATCCCACTTAATTTGCTGAGTCTCCTCAAGATCGAAAGATTTGAGCCATGGAAACGGAGATGGCGGACATCGAGGCTCAGAACGGTGTAGCCAATGGGGACATTGTCCGGAACGCGGATGCCGCTGCCATCTTCAAAAAGGCTAATCGACCCGTTACATTGAAGGTGTGTGCAGCTGTCATCGGTGTTGAAGTGCTAATAAATTTCTATTTTCAAAACCATCAGATCATCTTGTTTTCCGATATCCGTTTTTGTAGGTTTTGTTGATCCATGGGATTCAGTCAAATCCATCCTCTATTTGCAGTGTTCGTTCGATGTGAAATTTAATCAATACATGTCATATATGTATAGATTTCCTCACAGTAGAATCCAGTATATGGGAATAATTGACATGCCCCTGTCTTGAATCACCCCAAATTCGTTATATCTTGTGATCGTGACAGTCACTAGATCAATCTTCCTATTTCGAGTTTGTGGTTTTAATTTAGTTCCAAGGCTAGTTGGCCTCTGAGTGCTTTCCTTCCTTGCTGTTGGGACGGCCTCAAACGAATATGAATTTTTTCAGTTTGAAGACGTGGTGTACAAGATCAAGCGCAATAAGGAAAGATTGTTACGGAGGATGCCCGAGAAAAACGAGCCCGGGGAGAGGTTGATCCTAAAGAAGGTGACCGGCATGGTGAGGCCAGGCGAGATGCTAGCTATGCTGGGCCCATCAGGGAGCGGGAAGACCACCCTGTTGACCGCCCTCGGTGGCCGGCTCAGCGGGAAGGTTGAAGGGGCCATAACCTACAACGGGCAACCCTTCTCCCATGCGATGAAGCGAAACACGGGATTTGTAACCCAGGACGACGTGCTCTACCCTCACCTGACTGTGACCGAAACCCTAGTTTTCACGGCCCTGCTGAGGCTGCCGAACACCTTCTCCAAGGAAGACAAGAGAATACACGCAGAGGTAGTGATGGCCCAACTCGGGCTTACTAAATGCAAGGACAGCATCATCGGCGACTCGCTGCTTAGGGGGGTCTCGGGGGGTGAGAGGAAGCGGGTCAGCATTGGACAGGAGATGCTCATCAACCCTAGCCTGCTCTTCCTTGATGAGCCAACGTCGGGGCTCGACTCCACCACTGCCCAGAGGATTGTCTCAACCTTGTGGGAGCTCGCCAATGGTGGGAGGACGGTTGCCATGACCATTCACCAGCCCTCGAGCCGAATCTTTTATATGTTCCATAAGGTGCTTCTGCTCTCGGAAGGGAGTCCTCTCTATTTTGGGGATGGAGCCGCTGTCATGGATTATTTCTCTAGCGTTGGGTACTCGCCCTCAGTGGCTATGAATCCGTCGGACTTCCTCTTAGATCTCGCGAACGGTACTGCAGATGAATCTAAACATAGAAATGTTAATCTCTATTTTAATCATTTATTACTGTAGGCTATAGACATTGAATACGACCTTTTGACAGGCATTTCCAAGGACTACTCGGGCGAGGACCAAACCTACCAGGTTAAGAAGGATCTGGTGACAGCTTACAAGCTCCACATTGAAGAAAGTCTGAAGGCAGAAATGAAAGGAGTCGATGAGAACACCCAGGGCAGCCACCTTAAAAGATCAGAGAAGGACGATAAGCAATTTGCACGCTGGCCCACAACTTGGAGGCAGCAATTCGGTGTCTTGTTCGAGAGAGGAGTCAAGGAGAGAAAGCACGAGTCATTCTCCGGCCTGAGAATCGGGCAGGTTCTTGCGGTGGCTCTAATCTGTGGACTCCTGTGGTGGCAATCCAATGCTGCCAATTTACAAGATAAGGTAACGCTAAACCATATCCCAAGTCCAAACCTCGGCTATGTGTGGCCGGACCAAAGCAATTAGTCCAGTAATTAAATACACAAATAGACTCCAAAAGAACTGTACAAATATATTGCAGAGGCTTTCTTCTCTACACAGTTTCTGCTGCTAGAACAATTTTTTTTTCTTGCAGATAGGGCTTCTTTTCTTCTACTCGGGATTCTGGGGTTTCTACCCGCTATTTCAAGCCCTCTTCACCTTCCCCCAAGAGCGACTGATGCTAGCAAAGGAGCGGTCATCAGGCATGTACCGGCTCTCATCCTACTTCATGGCTCTGACCCTTGGAGACCTCCCAATGTGCCTCGTCCTCCCGACCGTTTTCGTCAGCATAACCTACTGGATGGCGGGGTTCAACCACAGCATCTCGAGCTTCCTCTTCACCCTCTGTGTCGTCCTCTACAGCGTCCTGGTGTCCCAGGGGCTTGGCCTCGCCCTGGGTGCACTGCTCATGGACCTCAAGTCGGCCACGATCCTTGGCTCGGTCTTGATGCTCACATTCCAGCTTGCCGGCGGCTACTATGTTCACCACGTCCCAACGTTCATAGGATGGATCAAGTACATCTCGTCGAGCTACTACACCTATAAGCTGCTGTTGGGGTCACAGTTCAGGCTCGAGGACACATACCCTTGTGTCGGGGCAGCGGAAGGTGGATCGATGTGCCTGGTCAGGGACTTCCCAAGTATCGAGAAGGTCGGCCTACAAGGGCAGGTCATGGCAGCCGTCGCGCTTGGGGTCATGCTTGCAGGATACCGGCTTATCGCTTACATGGCCCTCACGAGGGTCGGAGTAGCGACCGGCAGATAGAGCATTCTCTAGCTAGCCATTTTCTTCGCTCGATAAAATGTCGATTCTTTTGGGCAGAGTAGTGAACGTTTTAATGAGGGAGTTGACTTAATTAATGAATAAATGGAAAACTTCTGATAGGCCTTCAAATGTCCATGTTGCATTATATATATATATATATATTACATACATATATGTCCAAGAGTTTTTTATTCATCGCCACTAATTTTCATTTTCCTATGTTACTACGTACACAATGAATACGCAACGGATAGACTTAGTCATGGCTAAATAAAATCCGTTATTATAACCTATAGTTACATGTACTTTTCTCTTATTAATAGACAGATCCGTACACACATACGGTGACATCAGAGCCTAGATCCATCCATGTGAATCTCTAATCAGTTGCTCTGCCCACTCGGTTCTCTCCCCGGATTTCCTCTTTTCCTCGGGCTTCATTCGATCCTCACGACCATCGGCAGCTCCCCTTTTCCTTTCTATTAATATCAGCCTTGCAGCAATGGCATCCTCATCTAAGCTACCAACAAAATTTGCCAACGATTCCTGTCAAACTGAACAGAAACAGTCCGTTCATACGAAACGTGAGAGTTCCCACCTCATCCTTTTCAAGTTAAAGGGAGATCCATAGATCTAATAGGAGGTCTCGGTCCCTTGAAGAGCGAATATTGCAGAGCTTAAGTGCTAGTGGATTGGCCTGGCCTAAATATGTTGATGGGCCTGAACCAAATTCGGTTGATCTGCGTCAAATTGCAGAGAAGGCGCTAGAGCACTCTCTGTTTATGCCTTGACTTGGCTTTCATTCCGCATAAAAGGTAAAGCGGGATGTGGCAACTAATTCCTTCCCAGTTGATCTCATGAACCCGCTTCCATTAAGTCACCGATCCAGCTTTCTCATAAACTGTATACGTTCGCTTACCGCCCCGGATTTTGAGAAATGCATATTCGAGGCGCCTACACCTTTCAAGCGATACAACAGACTTGATTCATGCCGCCAATTGATGCAATTCGATAATCGACCCCACTTAGCAAACAACTTGGATTATGTAATCAACCTTTTGTCTACTCTCTTCCGTCTTGGTCTTACACACATTGATAGAAATACCAACTTTCTACCTCAAAACATTGCTGAATAGGCATACTTTCGTGGACACATTGGCCCATCGAACTTCTCGAATCTACCCTCTTCTATACTGTTAAGGGAGTTGGAGATGTGACCTGGGCAAACCGCCTTGTTCTATACTGTCTTTTTATTTAACTGGCGATGATTAGATGTTTGACTTTCGAGCCAAAAAATAAATTCTTACTCTCTCAATATTACTTACAAATTACTAATTAAACTAGTAGTCCAGTATATATTTCACTTAAATAAGAACTTAATTAGAGTTTTGTGGATAGAAAAAGTCAATAACTGAGAAATGAACCAAATCACTTGAAACTGAATTACAAGGGTCACGATTTACACATGAAAGTGCAAATCTAGGATCTTTATTGTAAATCTTGTCTTATATTCTCCGAGCAAAATTTATTAGCTAAATAATAGCTTAAAGAATTGAGGGAAGTCTTCCAGTGATTTACATGCGAAGAAGAGAGACGCAGAGTGAGTGGCAACAGCCTCACCCCGGAATCGCCTAATATTTAAGAAAACAAGAGCCACTTGAAAATTTGAAGTGCAAGCAAACTCCTACGCCAAAGAAGAAGGCCTAAACCCGATGATATAAAAGGTATGAGGGAACCGCAAGCCTCAACTTCACTTGGAGCCCTTCGTGAGTCTCAGGACCTCTGAGTCAGATGGAAGGGCCGGGATTGCACCCTTCTTGGTGGTTGTGATGGCCCCGCACGCGTTTGCGTACTTCAGCACTTCCCTCAGCTTCGCCTGATCCTGCATTCACCCACAAACAGTTCAGTATTTTAATTGTGTCAAAAGCAGAAAGCTCTGAGTAATTTGTAGTCGTCAGCAAATTTGCAAGAGAACGGCTGCAAACTACACCGATATTTGACTGCAGTCCGGATCCCAGCTATTTCAATGAAAAACTCTACCTACCACTGGTAGTCTTTGGAAGAGCCTGATTTATGTCTTTTACTAACAACCTAGGACACGAGCAATTTTCCCTTGAACAGCTAGTTATAAGAAAAAAGGGTCCTCTCAAGCGCTAAATTAGATGAGAAAGTCATTGCAGATATTATAGTTTCTTCCATTAACTGATGCACGGAAATGAAGTTCTTTGTTACCTCTATCACTTTGTGGTCGTTGACTATCTTGCAGAGAAGCGCGCCCACAAAGGAATCGCCAGCACCCGTGGTATCCACTGCATTTACACGGTAGGCCTCCACTTGCCCACGGAAGTTCTGTACTCGAGAATAAAACAAAAGGACAAAATTTATATGATACAGGGCAGAGAAATATACTCTACCTGAATCTTCACTGAATTCGTCAATTCCTCAGAATTAAATCCATGACAATGATAATGGAACTAAACAGTCTAATCAAGAAAAAGTGTTGGGATTCAAACATTGAGAAAGGCACCAAAAATCATGCTTTTAGAACATAGAAAAAAGAGAATAAATAATAGATTTCAATGCTTGCTAAGCACGTTTTCTCAGCAGTTTACTCCAAGAACGAACACCAAAGACATGAGACATTAGAAAATATTAACTACTACATTCTTATGTAAGGTATGCAAGACTCGTGATGTGTAACTTTAACATAAAAAAAGGAAAAGGACATAGATTCAATCAAACAGAGAGGCAGAGCAGACAGAGTCACATTTTTTGAACATAGAGATGAAGCGCACACAATAGCAAGTAATAACCAGACAATCCCACTCACCTTGGTGTAGTATCTACAGCCCTTTTCACCCAACGTGACGAGAAGGAGCTTCAGCTTAGGGTGCCACAGAGACATCGCGGAGGCATCATCAATCTTGTCGCTTCCAGTCAGGAACTCCAGCTCCACATCACTGACCTTGATCAGATCAGCCTTGTCCCAGATGCTCATTATCTGCTCACGGGCCTGCTTGGGGGATGGCCACAGAGGGAGCCTGAGGTTGGGGTCATAGGATAGGAGGGCCCCAGCATCTTTTGCCACTTGCATGGCCTTCAGATGGGCCGATCTGCATGGCTCCACGATCAAGCTGATTGAGCCGTAATGGAACACTTTGGCCTGCAATAATAATGCCTCAAAATGCCTTAGAACATCTGAGGGAAAACGGGAAGAACGGATAATGATATCTATCAAACCCAAAGGTCAGCATAAAGCTACTGAACACATTCCCTCATCAATATTCATTTAAGCGCAATGTTCAAGTAAGACCCGCAGATACAAAACAGGTGAAAAGAATAGGCAGTATCTCAACTGAAGAAAACCACCTGGGATCCCAAAAGTTTCCCCAAAAGATGATGCTTGCTAAGAAAGAATAGCCAGTGGGCGTGAAATTAAAACCTAAAAGCGCGTAGTGAAATATGACGATTTGTCAAAGTCCCAGTTGATGGGCTCATACCAGCCGGGCAAAGCGCAAAAGTAAAAATAAAAGCTTGATGGGCACGTGGGATTTTCTTAACTGCAGGCGGAGCGTGGGATGGGTCAAAGGTAATCTAGGACCTCCTAGTTTGAGAAATGGGCCAACCAACCAAAAGTCAAAGCTTTTGACCACGAACAGTGACAGACATTGGAACATAGTGTAATTTTATATTTTAATCCTAAATTATTGAATATCTACAAATCTATTAAATAGGTTCGTTATTCCATTTAAGGATAAAAATTGACTCTCTTAATGTCATATTTTTCACTATTGTGCACATAAATTAATATAGATCATGAGCTTTAGTTAAACATTAACCTTATAATAATTGACCAAAATTGACAAATAAATTATAAGACAATAAGAATATATTATTTACCTACTATTACCACATCAGCATTTTCATATACGTACTTATCATTTCAAAGGACGGAATGATAGCAAAAGGGTCGAAAACACAGCAACGTAAGCAACAAGCCTTGATTTCAACCAAAAATAATGAACCTTAAGAAGATCTCGGCCAGCCAAACCTCTCCTTCTCAGGGTGAGATCAACGGCCTCCTCGATTGATGAGATTCTTTTAACAAAATCCAAACTACACCAGAAAGAAACTAGGCGATTTCACATCTGATGGGACCAAAACGTGCAGTTCTGTTCATCGTTTGGACCGGTGAGTGGTGTCAGGACGGGTAAATGGAAGATAAGAGACATGCACTCGCAACGGAAGTACGCAAAAATTTTCTATAAGTGAAAAATGTGAATCTAAATGGACAGGATAGAATAGAAATTTCGAGCGGATCGAAGAGGTAAAGATGACGGAATCCCATGAGAGGGGAGAGAGTGAATCAGCGGCGACTCGTTGGTAGGATCTGCCTCAAATCTGCCTGTCGGGACTCATAAGATCCGACGTGGCAGATTCGCTGCCGCACGTGACGGTCGGGTCAGAGTAGCAGAGTGGCCTTACCTTACAGTACCAGTCTACGCCTCAATGATCGCAGATGTTGCCAAGGGAACACAGTAGTCGAGGAAGGATGAAACAGCAGAGTCTGGAGAGAAATAGAGAAAATACGTACGGATCTGATGAGCTCGAGGTTTAGCTCCTCGGGCTTGAGCAGCATGTCGGCGCTGGGATTCCGGTAGAACATGAACTCTCGCTCGCCATCGGCGCGGAGTGTCACGAAGGCGAGGGCGGTCCTGGCACCCTGGTCGAAGTTGATCCCATCGGCTATCACGCCGTTCTGCTTGAGGATCCCGGCGAGCATGTGGCCGAACTCATCGTCGCCGAGCTTCCCGACGAAGGCGGACTTCCCGCCGAGCCTGGTGATGGCGATCGCCACGTTCGCCGGCGCACCTCCGGGGGCCTTGAGGAACCCCGGGGCCTCAGCCAGGGACACGCCGGATGCCGTCGGGACGAAGTCGATCAGCATCTCCCCGAAGCTCACGATCAGGCCGCTGGGACTGCCTTTGGACGCCATTACTGCCGGTGGACTGATCAGAGGTTTCAGATTCAGGAAGCGGGGGAGGTGGCGGGGATAGTGAGAGAGCGATGAGAAGGTTAGAGGGAGAACGGGCAAGTGATTATAAGAGGGTAGAAAGAGAGACGGGGTGAAGAGAGTCTTGGGGCCGATTTATAGAGAAGAGGTTGTTGAAACTTCAAGTTAACTGAGATTTTCTATTCTTTGTCATAAAAAAGGAGAGATTTTCTATCTTTTTAACCCAAGAAAGATTGTCTATCATTATTATTATTATTATATTATTTTGACTAAATCTCTTTTAATAAAAATATATTTATTATATTATTGTGTAAAAAATAAAAAAAATAATATTATAGTATGTCACGTATATATTTTTTATATTTATTTTTTACCTTATATTTCTAAAAGTTTGAAAATGAACACTTGACATTCTATTAATCAATTTTATATAATGAACTCATTAAATGTGACACACTAAGTATCTAGTGGCTCAAGTCACATAAAATTTATTAATAGTCCAAATAAAAAGGGATGGTTCAATACTAAAAAGGAAAAATATTGAATATCGTTTATTTATTTATTTATTTCAAGTGAGTATTGAGGCAGGTAGTTAATATTAATTAATTGAAACGATTCAGTATATTTCATTTTTAAATAAAATTTTGAATTTGAATTCAATCTGAGAATTACTTTTTATTAGTAGACCGAATGAATTTAAATGTAAATATAATTTAAGTCAGTTTAGGGATATCACTAGTGACAATTTAGTGATTAAAAAATTGCTCCCATGCGGCTTGCTAATCCAAGATCTTAAATTTGAATCCGTTTTCACACATATATCATAATATGTGCAAGTAAATGTGCTATTTAATGCTTTGTCTCGGTGGACACTAGCTTCCTTGATACTAAGTATTCGAGGATGTTGTGTCAATGATGCCATTTGATCTTTAATGGTTAATCTAATGTGATGCTTCCATATGGATGTCCTACACATTGTAATGCATGTGGGGTCTACTATTTGTTATCTGCTTATACTATTTGTTCCATGCTTTACTGGGTTTGATTGCTATGTATTGTCATGTTGTCTCTTATTTTGCTATAACAAAGCAACTTATCCGTTATGGTTGGTTCTCTTCTCTTCTATGCTATCTATTATCTATTTTCATGTGTATTGTTAGGCTACTATGTGTTAATGCTATCTATCATTCTATTGCTATATTGGTTGTTCTCATGCTATTTGTTCTATGCTTTGCTAAGTTGGGCTTTGTTGTTGTATTGCTATGTGCCATTTATTGTTTCTTGTTTTGCTACATTAAAGTTGTCTTTTGTATCCTGTTCTATTCTACTACATCAAAGGTTTGCTTTGCTAAGCTTTCTTGTTGGGTTGTTATGTCTATTGTTGTATGTAGTATGTGTGTGCAGTTTGTTGGATAGGGGTGTACTTTGTTACTGGGCAGGGAGTTCACTTTGCTGTAAAATGCAAAGTACATAAAAATACAACCCATTTGGAAATCATGCTTTCAAGCATGATGTGCTATGCAGTTTGTTACAAACGATATAGTGACTTTCGCATATTTGTTTTTTTACTGAGCTTAAAATTGAATTGTGCTTCCTAGAACTTCACAATTTTTTATTGCCATATTTTTTGTTTGCCTAAAAGGAAGGGAGGGAGTGGAAGCATCGTTCTAATGCAGATGAGGATAACAATGGCTTTAGTAGAGCAGCTATGCCATAAACGTTACGTGAAGCGAATGAGCCAACATTCAAAGGCAAGATGATTGTGGTGACAAAAGAAGCTTCTTGATTCAGAAGGCTCATTATGAGTCATAATTTGTCACCTAAATTATTTCATTCATATTTAATACACGCTTAACTTATATGCATATAAATGGTACTACTACTTAGACTTGATCTTTTATTATAGTTACAAACCTAATCTTCCTATGATACATTGTAGCACCATGATAATTAGGAACAACTTGCAATGCTTTTACTTGTTATGGGGTAAGATTCCCAAAGACATACGACAATGGATATTTGAGGATTGGAAAGTAAATAATAACATTGAATTGGTTTTGAAGATTCTACAATCGTGAAGTTAATATAATAAGTCACTTGTTCATCATATTATGTCAAAGGATTATGTGCAGTGGGATTTGGCTAATGAGTATTTCTTGTGGGAGGCATTCAACAAGAAAGTATTGAGGGGGGGGGGGTGGGGAGGAACAATTTAGTGACAGGTAATGCAATTTTAAGATAAAAAAGAATAAAGCAATATGGATGAGGGATGTGTATTGGCATGAGCTACATGACCATAGGCAAATTGAAGCTTACAAAAGCTGTTCAGGCAAATAACAAAATTGACGGTCAAAGTGAAGTGGAGTTGTCCACTTCGGGGTTGTATAATTGCCAACACATATCAAAGTAGAACAGTAAATATATGTCATGTATGTAACGTATATATTGCTTGTGGTGCATTTAACACTTAAAATATTTTTTATCTTCAATTTTAGGTTGAAACATTGGGGAGGGAGTGAATGCACTATGAGCTTTTCACATAAATGCCCTTCAACTTGAACACTAGGCATTTTGCCAATCATAAGGTTGAACAATTGCAATTATTTGTTGCAGCCTTAAAAAAAGTTAAAATTGTAACCTTGTTACTTCTAATGTTTATGCCATGTTTAATATACTTGTTTGTATCTCATGCCTTGAGATAGGCAAGAGCAAAAGAGGAGCTCTTATTCACACAAGTAGAAACATTAACTCAAAAAATCATCCTCAAGGCATGGAAGAAAGCCATTGGTGGAAAGAGAAGAGTTGGATATATTGATTAGGAGTGGTGGTAAAAGAGCTCTTACCATGTTCATTTTAGAACACTGGGCCTTTTAGATTATGAAATTCACAAATATTGGAGATGCAACACCTTGTCACAAGGATGAATGAAGAGCTAGGAGACATTCACAACCATATGACATATAAGATCTTTGAATGTATATGATGACAATGACTTAAATGCTGGTTAAAGTTTTGAGAAGATTGCAATAAATGGAGGCTAGCCATAGCTCGTGTAGGATGTATCTAAGAGGCATGCCTTTGCATATGACTTACATGTTGGCTTGACCTAAAAATTTGAAAAAATTTCCCTTATAACTTAGATATTTCATAATGAAAATATAACATCGATTTATATTTCCTTAAAATAGCACAAATAAATATAGAGATTATAGTTTACCAAACTTAATAAAACTCAAGTAAATTAAAAAACAATGAGTAAGCAATAACAATATTAGATTATTAGTTATATTCCATTCTCCTCCTATTCATTTATAATATATTTTCTTCTTATTCATTTATTTTATTAGAATTAGAGTATCAAGTAATGATTGAGGGATGAACCCTCTTACATATACAAGAATTGTGAAACAGAGTTATAAGTGAATAGGTTGTTAAAAAAATAATAATAACAATGATAATGAAGTAGAAAGAAGTAAGAAATTCCGTGTTTTTTTTTATATAAAAAGGCATTGCTTGTTGTAGAGATAAAATTTTTGGTTAGTTTACCAAACATAAGCAAACCATTGTGCCATGTCATCATATTTTTGCTGAATCAATGTGCCACGTTCATTAGGAGATTAATAAGTATAACTTAACGTTGTGATAAAACTAAATATATGAGACTAAGTAGGACATTTGAAACTTTTAATATTTATTTATAAAAATAAGCAAAGTTTTAGGACTTATTTTGTAATTCTATCTCTTGTTGTTATTCGGTATTAGTATATATATATATACATATATATATGATAGAATGATAGAATTAAGGTATTGTAAAAAAAAAAAGAGAGAGATATTGGGCTGTGCATCTATCAAGGATAATATTAGAAAATTTGCCCTATGATTATATTATATCAGTTTTTTATTTTTAATCTAAAATTATCTTTTTTAAAGAGTTTTCTAAAATAATTTTTGTGTTTATTTAATATTTTTTAATAATTAAAAATAATATTTATAATATTTTTATTAAATGATTATATAATATTAATATATTACATGATATAACCACTACACTACGTGCCATTTCCTCGGCTAAATCCAAGTCAGGAGATCGCCAGAGTTATCCCTTGCCAATCATTCGGAGGATGGATGCACCATCTCTTACTCTAGTTAAGGCCACATCAGCCTAAATAATGACAACTATTTATTTATTTATTTAAAATCCAAGGAGGAGCTCGGCGTCGGCGGTCTCCATGCCTCCAGCAATTGAGTTCAGCAGAACGGTATACGGACATGTTGTCCTTTGGGTTCGGTTCAATCCAATTTTTTTGGTGGGAAGGCAAACCAATGAACCGGAAAGCTGACGTGGCACGTTTCTATTGCCTCCCATCTGAGGGGATTTCAGAGCCTCTCCAGTCTATTCGACTTTCCCCGACTAGGTTTCGAGCGTTAGCACTGCTGAAGATCTCCCGCGCCACCACTACTGCCTCCGCCACCGTCAGCTCCGGCCGGTTGGTGTCTATCCCCTTCCACTTCAACCCAAGTTTGCTTCTGTCGCATTTGTCATCGCTGAGGTTTTTGCTTTAAGTTGTCAGATTTCGCTTCACTTTGCAAACAAATAGTAGAGATGAACAAGATGTTAGCCCTGGGCTTCGAGGGCTCGGCCAACAAGATCGGTGTAGGGGTTGTGACGCTGGACGGAACCATTCTCTCAAACCCTCGCCACACTTATATCACTCCGCCAGGGCAAGGGTTTCTCCCCCGCGAGACCGCTCAGCACCATCTCCAGCACGTTCTCCCCGTCATCAAAGAGGCTCTGCAGACCGCCCAAGTGACACCCGAAGACATTGATTGCCTTTGCTACACCAAGGGCCCCGGTATGGGAGCTCCATTGCAGGTATACTGGCTTGTTGTCCTGGTTAATTTCACGCCCAGAGCATCAGTCACAGGGTTTAAGCTTCGTGGTAGCCCCTGAATTTGAGGTCTGGTTGTGGTTTGGAGATATCTGATGATATTTGTCCCTGTATTTTCTCTGTTCTTTTCCTCATCTTGTTGAAAATGCTATAGCTTTCTTCTATTTTCTAGCTCCAAGATATGTTCAAGGCATTATCTTTTTGCCGCCAATTTGTGATAGAGCAAAGACAATCTCTGATCTTTTTATTTGAAAATACATCTGCTAAGGTTTAATTTTGATACCTTTATTTGTTTTATGGCTTTTCATGAAAAGCGAAATGAAGAACGGGAACTATTTTCTGGTGCCTTTCTTTTTTCCATTTTTTTTGTTTCTCTTCACAAAGACGTTCAAGTGACCCAATTATTATATCATTGTATAGATTCGGTATGTGTGATTGGATTCTATATGTGAAAAAAGAAAAGATCGAAATCTTTTAGAAAGTTCTGTGAGCTCGCATTTACTCAACAGAGAGTCCATATTCATTCTTATAGGTTTGGCTTGTTTTAAAGATCGGTCTAGTCATGCCAAATTCATGATTCTTTGTATTCGAAGTGACCTGATGGTGGCGATAATTGCAGGTTTCCGCTATTGTTGTTAGGGTTCTGTCTCAGCTGTGGAAGAAACCAATTGTTGCTGTCAACCATTGCGTGGCTCATATTGAGATGGGGAGGATTGTTACAGGTGCTGATGATCCCGTAGTTTTGTACGTTAGTGGTGGAAATACACAGGTGATTGCATATAGTGAGGGGAAATATAGGATCTTCGGGGAGACCATTGATATTGCTGTTGGCAATTGTCTCGATAGGTTCGCTCGAGTCTTGACTTTGTCCAATGATCCTAGCCCTGGATACAATATTGAGCAGGTGTGTATTTTGTTGTCAATTCTGTTTGTGATAAATCTGTGATCTTTTTAGTTCACTGTGACTTTTTTCATGCTTGTGGTGGCCTACAGTTATACTTCTTATCATGTTGGAGCTGAGGGAGGACTATAAAACTCACATTCTCTTTAGCATGGTTGGATTCCCACTGGATTACAAATAAAGCGACATGTTGACCATCCTCCTTGGTGTCCCACAATGGGATGAATGCAATTTAGGGCAGAAGAACAAATATTTGGTGAAAGCATTTGGCTGAAAGCTGCCTGTACTTGTTCAGAATGTGATAGGTTGATTTATTTTAGCTTTTGATTGGGTAACATTGGCCACTGGCTGATGCCTATTGGGACTGTAACAAGAATATCCAATAGTAGCCATGAGTAGTCATTTTTTTCTTGGTTGCAACTGCTAACTATTTCACACACTATAAAATATGATCCTATTTACCTTTTTTTTTTGAGCATTCAAAAATGAATCCTGTTTGCTTGAAATTACTTCGAGGTTCAAAGTGAGTTCTAATATGGCCTTTTCTTCTTCTTTAGCTTGCCAAGAAAGGAGAGAAGTTCATTGACCTTCCTTATGTTGTAAAAGGAATGGATGTCTCCTTCAGTGGAATTTTGAGCTTTATTGAAGCAACAGCTGAAGAGAAGCTTAAAAATAATGAGTGCACTCCTGCAGACTTGTGCTACTCACTTCAGGTAAGTGAATTTCATTATGAAAAAACATGCCGCTAAAATATACTCCAAGGAATTTTTATTTGTTCAGAAGTGTAACAGTTGATTGCAAATTAAAGTCCCATTTCTTATTCCTCTGAAAAACAATCATGAGCTTGTGTCTATGTGCAACAGATTATGATATGAAAACTACCAGTAGTAATGTCTCAGAGAATCAATATTAATAAATTTTTGCTTAGCAACATTGATGTGCAGCAATTGTCTCTTTTTGGACCTTACTGATGGGTCAAACTACTTATTTAGATAAAAATTATGATGTACAGCTTTTGATATGTTTACCCTAGTCCAATTCAGGAGCAGCTTGCAGAAAGCCTGAACCTCTGTTTAGACTATTCTGGGTGAAGTGAGCATACCAACTGCCATGACCAGACCCTACATCTTAGGCTGCTCTAAATTTTATGCTGTTGTTCTAGTTACTGAAATGGAGGATACCTTTCAAAACCACTTAAAGATGTTCTTTCCCTTTTTCTGTTGGGTGAGTCAGTTGAATCATGAATGTTATACGCCTTTGAGCTGGAATGGGATGCATAGTAGTTTTGGGTGGCTAAATGTAGTGCAACTACATTCTACTTAAGTTTTTCTTCTCCGCACTAGGTCGACCTTTAGTTCAAAACTTCATAATACTTTGATAATTGTGATGTTAGGAAACGCTATTTGCAATGCTTGTGGAGATCACAGAGCGAGCGATGGCCCATTGCGACAAGAGGGATGTCCTTATTGTGGGAGGGGTGGGCTGCAATGAGCGGCTGCAGGAGATGATGAGAACAATGTGCTCTGAGCGGGGTGGAAACTTGTATGCAACTGATGACCGGTACTGCATTGATAATGGGGCGATGATTGCCTACACGGGTCTCCTCGCGTTCGCACATGGGGTGACAACCCCACTGGAGGAATCAACCTTCACCCAGAGATTCAGAACTGATGACGTGCATGCGATCTGGAGAGAGAAGGCAGCCGCCTCAAAGGGTGAGAAATAGTGCCACTGAGGTAAAATGTTCAATAGACTTGTATTGTGGGTCTTTAATTTTCCTTTGGCTACAGTAGAATTATGAGCCACAAATATTTATGGTGGAGATACTATTTGAGTCACTGCTGGAAAGACTTAGGATTGTACTAGGGACAGAATGTGGAAAATCAGCTCCCAGGCTTTGAGTTCTACATTTAGTCTACTCCGCGTCTATCTGCATTTGCTCCAAACCTCTTTTGGGTGATCTACTGGCTGAGTTTCTGCTGGTTTTGATATGGCAAAATGGGTCAAAATGAAGGACCACATAGGGCATACGATCAATTTTCCAGGAGGGGTCATTGTACCCCATGCTCATCTCTGTTTAGACTCAAGTAAGCTCACTCGGGGTGAAACCCTGAAAGTTTCGCGTAAACTGTATTTATAAATACTAATAAAGTGTAGCGTATAGGCAAATAAAGTTTCAAGCCAATGTTTTCGAGAGGCGCCACCTAGTTGGGCGGAAAAACAAAAGAAAGAAAAATTCCAATCGAGTAGACAATTTGGATCGAACTGAACCAAAAATCAAACCACTCGAAAAACAGTCCTTATCAGTGTGGTTCTTGTAGCACAAACAGAATTCATCTAGTTAATTAAACGAGAAAATCTCAGATGCAAGCCAATGATGTTGATGAAACGGATGAAATTGAACCGGAATTAAGATTACTCTTTTGTTGGTAAGTTCAATTACATGACACAAACTGTAGATTGGTCGACGGTTCAACCAAAGCACGAGAACCGATTTTAAATAGTTTTCCTTCTTAAATGGTCGTGGTTCAGAATTTTAACCCAAATTGCACCTGAACCGGATTTCTGGTCCATCGAGATTTTTTTGAACCAAACCGAAACATTCACTCCTTGCCACGTGTTCGTTCCTTCACCGTCTGCTTTTCCATGAATGGTTATTGTCAGTAACCTCAACCACAGACAGTCGAGGTGGCTGGCACCAGGCCGACTCAGATAGATGCGTTCAAAATAAAATAAAATAAAAAGTAAAAAACCAAATCAATCATCCAACTGAATGGAACCAAATAAAAAATTATTAAAATAATTTGAACCGATTTTTATTGTTGTATTTTTTGCCCAAAAAAATGTTTGATTAATTACTTAGTACGCTTCCATTAATTACTTGGTATGCTTAGCCAATTAACCATGGTTAATCAAACTGAACCGGTTTTTTAAAATATAACTAAAATAAAGTAAAAAAGTTATTAAATAAATATTTATAATTTATTGATTTTTTATATGGTTTGATTGGATAATTTTAAATCAATCGGATCAATAATAAAAGTACTCAATTTGAATTTAGATTAATTATAACTTAATAAACTATAAATTTCTCTTTCAATTATATTTCCCATATATCTGTATTTATATTTGTCATACATTATTCCCAACTAAAAAGGAAGAGTAAAATACTGTATAAAGTTGATAAATTTTATTCCTTTTTTCAGGGTTAATTATTTACTCTTGCTTTTTTTTTTTCACGGTTCTCGTGATTTGTGTACCCCACCTGCATAAATTCCTGTACATGGCGGATGACACAGTTAAGAGACACCCCACCATATAATAATAATAATAATAATAATAATAATGTAGATAATGTGTATTGACTGATAACATAATTAGGAAGTTTTAGGAATCATTTAATAGTTTAATGAAATACTTTATGATCAATTAGTATAATCCAATAACTCATAATATATGCTGAATGTCTAGCATCTAATCCACATCATAAAATTGAAGGTTTATGCATTTAACTGATTCCGAGGTACCCGAATGACTCACTAAACGTAGAAGGAATTGGAAGTCGGAAAGAAACGTGGGCTATTATGAGTCTTGATATTTTCCCCTCTCATGAACAGACACATCTTGCAATTCTTGGCCAAATATGTTATCTTAAAATTGATCATCAAGTTATTGTCAAGGTATCACTATTTTTTTTCTAATAAAGGGTTCATGCGCGAACATAAATGCGTGGATGATCTCACAAAGATGATGTACTCAATGAGGAATTAAATTTACGACCTCTCATAGAATTACTTACGAATCGTATGCACGTCCTATTCACATGAGTTAAGAGTGGATAAATAGTTGAAAAAATTAAAAGGATTTTTGGAATCTTTCAAATGATTTTCAAAATTCGTCTATTTGTATATGATATTTAATAGTTCATTCACGAAATATTGAGTTCTAATATAGGAAAAATAAAATATACTAATTATTCTCGCCGAAAAAAGAAAAAAAGTTTATGATAGGACGGAGAAGATCATACGTACAACTATGGCAATGCTGCATGGGATATCGAGGGCAGCTGCTCAGCCTGAAGCTCATGTGCTGTACTCTCAGCAGCCAAGTTAGCAAAAAGGAGGAATGCTGGCCTTGGATCACCATCTTCTCTGATGCCAAATCAATAGTCCTATCTATTAATTGTTCTACTCCTCCTTCATGGGATTGCGAACGTGAAATATCTGGTTTGAATTCTGCCGTCAGCTCTTTTGGATCATTCTCTTGTCAATGGATATATCTAGGCAAAACAATCAGCATGGCCACCATGTGCTCTGTAAGCTAGGGGGACAGCAAGACACTGATACTATGTATGTTTTGGAGGAGGAGCACCGGAACCTTCTCATTAGTTAATGAATCTTTTTATATTTGCAGATTAAAAAAAAAGGCTAGTGACTCATCTGTACTTAGACGAGGGTTCGAATCTCAAAAATTAACCACAAATAGGACATTTCTTTTTCCGATCACGGATTTTTTACTTATGAGCCAGGCGTTCCCCTCCCGATCTTGAATAACAACTAGGCCACAAGTTAGCATCTCGATCTTAGGTCTGGCATGGTTGAATCATATAGTAACCCGCCCTAACGTCATGTAGAATTCTCACCTAATTTTTTTTAGATAATATGCGAGACCATGAGTTTAAAATGGAATTGAAGAAAAGGACAATAAAGGGGCACAACAAACCCCCGACGATAGTCAACCTTATAACAGTTTGGTTGTTAGATCAAAAATAGTATTACTACACCAAACTCCATTTCTCTCACGTAAAATTTTAAATTAATAGAATAATTGTACCCAATTTTTTATGCAGCAGAATTTGTTCTCTCATATCTTACCTAAGAGCTTCTTTCTACTTAATGTGTATGACTTCTCATACACCCATGACAAGCCCAATTTAAGTAGTCAGCCAGTCAATTTTCCATTTCACAAATTAACTCTTTTTTTTTTGTTATGTAATAATTAATGAGCAAGAGGCCCATTCATCCTCTGTTAAAAAATACAATTCATCCAATTAACAAGACCACTTAATTAATGATTTGGCTCGTACTTCAAAATATGCAATATCCTTTGTACGAAATAATGGGACCCAGAGTTTCAACCGGCAATGATGAAATAAGAAATTTATAATTCCGTACGTGATATATATATATATAAATGGAAAAAATGAGATTATTATATTTATAGTTTTTAAAATTATATTGAATTGAAAATTGGTGTAGGCTTGGATTTATGATCAAATTGGGAGTTTAATAGGTCAACTGTATATTTAATAAATAATATTACTAATAATTTTATATAATATTATAATTTGAATATAATTTATAATAAAAATTATTAATATAAATATTATATTAAATAAAATTTTAAAATAAAATAAAATATAAACATTTTAATAGATTTTTATTTTTTAATTTTAAGTCAGACATTATTTTTACTGGTTCAATTGGATTTATCGGTTGAACCAGAAACTGATCGATTTAATCGAAGTTGACCTCAATAAAAGTGCAATTGAGTTTTTTTATAGAAATCAGACCGGGTGAGTGGTCGATTCTCAGTTGAATCGGTCGAACCAGTCAACCTGATCCAAATTTTAAAAATATGATTATACTCTCCAAAATATCACCCAATTTTCAACTGAACTCACACAAAAAAAAGGTCTACCTATTTATATGTTATAGTAAAATAATTAAATATGAAAGTAAATATATATAATATTATAAAATAACAAATATAATTGATCGATATAATTTTATATCGTAATATTATTTTTTCTATTCTAGATAAGGTAATATTTTTTGCATTGTTAACAATATAAGAATGGATATTAATTATTATGTAAGATACCCTAATGCATGCAAGAATATTTACTTGTTCATAAATATTATGATGTTACAAGTTATTCAAAGGAATTTTTTGTATTTCTCTTTTAATTATTTCTCAAATTTTCAATACGTTCTGAATTTACAATTTATTGTGAGATATTTTGACAAAAAGAGTTTTTTTTGGAAAAAAATCATTTATCAAGCAAAATAGGAGGAATTAATAGCTTTCTTTTTCTATTACCAGGTTATGATTATCCAGTTGTGAGTAATAAATAAATTATTATCTTATTGGCATTGAGGCCAAAGAAGAAATTTTCCTATTGGTGCTATTCTCTGATTCATATAAAGAGAAGTAGATTTGCCAAAGATTTCTTATAGTATCCACGTCACTCTTCCCGTCAAAACACTGCATCCATTATTTTAATGTTGTCTTGAGCAGACCTATTAGAAGGTACAGACTTACCAAGACAATCATTAGCGCCTGAAACAAAAAAAAAAATTTATATTGAAATGAAGACAAACTGATAGATTTTCCAGTTTCCCTCCGAAGGGGTGAAGCTGAGGAAATTGTTAAAGAAATGATATAAAATTGGGAATTGGTGACACAGGCAAAGACATGGACAGGGGCGGAGCATGGATGAGAAAGGAAATCAATGTTGAGGGCATTAGCTCGTCTTTTTCATTTAATGCCTTCACCTATACCTCGCACATATTGAGAAGCTTGCAGTTCTATTCCATTTATTGCTCCTCTCCTCTCCCACCCCCACTCGTCTACCTCTGCACATTCTTTGCATAGTTTTCTCCTCAAGCCCATTTGCCATTTATGATCCATCTCATCTACTCTTCCCACCTACTCTCCCCGGGGCAGAGGAGAGGGGAAAAGAAACACTCCCCCGTTGAGCTTCTTGCTGTGTTCCTGAAGAAGTCGCAGAGGAAGAAGTGACTTTGGGGATTCCAGCGGTGGGTTTTCCATCGCAAGTTCAGTTCTCCGAAACAGACTGAGTAAGCCTTTGAATTTTGTTGTCTGGTTTTGCAGACCAAGCAGAGTGGGAAGATGTATTCTTGAAAATTTAGGAAAGATGCCACCTTTCGAGATTTGGTAGATGACAATTTAGAATCTTTATTTATTAGTTTGGTGACAAATTCTCCGAAGCATATCTCTCAGCTCTTGCAATTTAGATTTTAGACTGATCAGTGAAACTTTTGGTAACACTGAGCGGTCAACAGAGGACAGTACTGGCAGTCAACACTCGTTTGTGAGTCTTCACTTGCTGGGACATTTCTCAAAATGGGAAGCGGCAGAAGAAAATCCTGGTTCCTTCCCCTCCAGTTCATGCTTCAGCTTGCTTTGGTACCGAACTTGTGGAGCTCTGCCTTGGCCTTGGGTTCAATGTCCTCAATTGCCATCTCCTATGGTGAAAATGGCCCAGTCTTCTGTGGTCTGAGCTCAGATGGTTCCCACCTTGTCAACTGTTACGGGTCAAACTCGGCGATAATCTATGGGATCCCTGCCCACTTCCCATTTCTTGGGTTAACTGCCGGTGATGGGTTTGTCTGTGGTCTTCTGATGGGATCAAATCAGCCCTACTGCTGGGGAAGCAGCAGCTACATTCAGATGGGCGTCCCTCAGCCTATCACGAAAGGGGCTGAGTACAGCGAGATAAGTGCAGGGGATTACCATTTGTGCGGGCTGAGAAAATCTGTGACAGAACTCCAGGGTGGGAATTTTTCTTTAGTTGATTGCTGGGGTTATAATATGACTGCAAGCTATGGCTTCAGTGGACAGGTATCATCCATATCGGCAGGTTCGGGCTTCAACTGTGGGCTTTTCTCGGTCAATAATACAGTTTTCTGTTGGGGTGACCAGACAAGCAGCAGGGTCATTAGCTTGACTCCCAAGCAACTGAGATTCCAGAAGATTGCAGCAGGTGGGTACCATGTCTGCGGGATCCTAGAAGGTGGGAATTCTCGGGTTTTCTGTTGGGGAAGGAGTCTCGATATCGAGGAGGAAATCTCAGTGGACTATTCTTCGTACTTCCATCGGGGGAATGTGGACTTGCCACCAAGGGACACAATGGTCTCCATTGTTGGGGGCAAATTCCATGTTTGTGGGATCAAAGCCTCTGATCACAGTATTATCTGCTGGGGATTCATGATGAAGCCTAGTACTCCTTCTCCAAGCAATGTCAGAGTCCTCGAAATCGCTGCAGGGAATTATTTTACTTGTGGGATCCTCGCTGAGAAATCTCTGATGCCTGTCTGTTGGGGTCATGGGTTTCCCACATCTCTCCCCATAGCTGTGTCACCTGGGCTCTGCAAGTTGACTCCCTGCCCTCCTGGTTCATATGAAGTTAGCAATGATGATAACGGTCCATGCAGCTTACCTGGTTCAAGGGTTTGTTTGTCTTGCAGAGGCCCTTGCCCTCATGAGATGTACGAGACAGAGAAGTGCTCTCTGAGGTCTGATCGGAAATGCGGTTATAATTGCTCAGGTTGCTTCTCCTCTGAATGCATCTCAAACTGTTCGAATTCAATTAGTGGGAAGAGGGGTGGTAAAAATGACAGATTCTTGGCTGTCCAGTTGCCTATAATTGTTGCAGAGATTGTTTTTGCTATTTTTGTGGTAATAATTGTGTCAACAACTGCCATACTTTATGTCCGTTACAAGTTGCGCAATTGTCAATGCTCAAGAGGAAACTTAAGTGCCAAGAAACTAAAGCTGCGAGGGATGAATACTCCTAATGAAGATGTTGCCATCGGGTCTGATTTGGATGATCTGAAGATCACGAGAGCTCAAATGTTTACTTACGAAGAGCTAAAGCGGGCAACTGATGGTTTTAAGGAGGAATCACAAGTTGGGAAAGGGAGCTTTTCTTGTGTGTTCAAAGGGGTGCTGAAGGATGGGACAGTGGTTGCGGTGAAGAGGGCAATAATGTCCTCGTCCAGCGATAACAAGCCAAAGAATTCAAAGGAGTTCCGGACAGAGTTGGATCTATTATCGAGGCTGAACCACGCTCACTTGCTCAACTTGCTCGGTTGTTGTGAGGAAGGAGGGGAGAGGCTCTTGGTGTATGAGTTCATGGCCCATGGCTCACTGCACCAGCACCTCCATGGAAAATGTCGGGCTCTAAAGCAGAAGATGGATTGGGTTCGACGGGTAACAATTGCGGTCCAGGCGGCACGAGGAATCGAATACTTGCATGGATATGCTTGCCCCCCTGTTATCCACCGGGATATTAAGTCTTCAAACATCCTCATTGATGAGGAGCACAATGCCCGAGTGGCCGACTTTGGGCTATCTCTGCTGGGTCCTGCAGAGAGTGGGTCTCCGCTGGCAGAACTGCCAGCTGGCACACTGGGGTACCTTGACCCCGAGTATTATAGGCTCCACTATTTAACTACCAAGTCTGATGTGTACAGCTTTGGCGTCCTACTGCTGGAGATCCTCAGTGGTCGAAAGGTGATTGATATGCAGTATGAGGAGGCCAACATAGTTGAATGGGCAGTCCCCCTGATAAAAGCTGGGGATTTTGCCAGGATCCTGGACTCCGATCTGATCCCTCCGAGTGATCTTGAATCACTGAAACGGATAGCTAATGTGGCATGTAAGTGCGTGAGGATGAGAGGCAAAGATCGGCCCTCCATGGACAAGGTGACAACTGCTTTAGAACGGGCTCTCGCCCAGCTGATGGGAAGCCCACGCACAGACCAGCCAATTTTGCCGACCGAGGTTGTGCTTGGTAGCAGGCGGCTCCACAAGAAGTCATCCCAGAGGTCCTCAAACCGGTCTGTCTCTGATGCTGATGTGGTGGAACCTGACGACCAGAGGATAGAGTTCAGGGCGCCCTCATGGATTACCTTCCCAAGCGTGACCTCATCCCAGAGGTGGAAATCATCTGTCTCTGATGCTGATATTGAAGGCAAGAACTTGGAAGCACGAAATGGGGGATTTATAGGAAGTGGACTCGGGGATGGACTGAGGTGCCTTGAGGAAGAGATTGGTCCTGCTTCCCCACAGGAGAACTTGTTTCTGCAGCATAATTTCTGAAGAAAACCCGAATGAAATCTTTCCTAGTTATTCATGAAAGTACTAACCTTTTAAGCAGTTCTTGATCTGACTCTGAACTATCACTGGTGCTACTGTTGGAACTTGATTAAGAAGTTGCTCAAGAAGCGATCAGACTCGGTTCCCTTCCATCCTCTTTTATGTCTAATTCGATTTGTGTAACTGGGTGTAGAATCTTTCTGACATTTTGGTGGGTCTTTAGCTTTCGAGAAAGCAAGTAAACTACTGTCATCACTCTAATCTTCTTCTCCTATTGAGATGACTCCATTGCAAATCTGTTTCTTTTCGGGATTTGGCTGTGGTTCACTTTTGGCTCTTCAACTGCAGCTTGTATCTGTCTACTGCTGTAATAATAGTTGTAGTTCCTGCGAAGAGCTAATATGCTTTACTCGAGTCTTTGGATACTTCTTCGAACAGGGTCATAAGCAGATGCCCAAATGGGATGAAAATCTACCAAGGACACAGTCAGATTGTTGATCTTGCCAGAACTACATGATTTACAGGACTCCCGATGCTGGATAACTGAAGGCTTCTGTGAGATGAAATAAGTTCCAAAATCATCCTTACAGGATAGTAAGTACTGCATGTGCTAGTATAACATGGTATGCATAATAAACTGCTTGTAAAGAGGGGACCCGAAATCACAGCAATGACACTGGAGCCATGATATTGCAAGCCAGATGGAATTTGCATTCGTTCCTCCAAGAGCTGATGCTAGAAGCAACATATTGAAAAACAGAAAACCGCCAAAGTTTTGTTTTCCACCACACCAACAGATACTATCTCCTCTACAAAGCTCAGACTCTGTTGCCACTATCCTGCTCCCACTTGTTTGCCATCTGTGACCTGTCTAAAAATATAATAGACATGAACCAAGAGTGAGCCACATCGAGATGGAAGATAATGGGAAGAGTTATGTGATGGAGATTCTCCTTTAAATGAAAGAGAATTTCCAATGATCTCAGTCAGACAAAGAGGTCGCCATGACAGCGAATAGAATCATTGTCCGGGATGTCAATACTCTGCCCTCTTCAGAGCAAGACTACCGTGCAATTCTTGTCAAGGCAGAAGACTTGACATCATCACGCCGTAGTAAGAGTCTCTCCATTTTCTGTTGTGAAAGCAAAAAATCCATGATTATTATTATTATTATTTATTAAAACTGTGAAGACAGTTTGCCGGTCAACTTCTAACATCATCTTTGCCGGTCAACTTCTAACATCATCTTCATCCCTGTTTCCAGGACAGGAAAGACAAATTAGCAAGGCCACAGAAGGCAAATGCATGCAATGACGCAAGAAGAAATAAGGAGGAACCCATCCCCGTCCTTTCCCTAGATACTCGCGTTGGGCCATATCATGGAAAAGGTAGAGATGCACGCCAAGGTGAAAATTATTATTCGAAATAGTGAACCGTGATTTTAAAAGTATAATGAAATTAGATGTGACTTGACCTAAAAGTGCAATGAAACTAGATTGAACCCTAAAAATTTTTTTTTTTTTTTTATTTTATTAGAAAATCATGTAACATAAATAGAGGGAAGAGATAAAATCACTTATGAATTAAACAGGAGAGCAAATAACAGATAGTTTAAAATAAACTTAAATAAAATACAGAAAAAACCAAAACTCATGGCATGCTAAGAATACGTGGCGGTAGTCTCCAAAGATTCAACAGCTGTAGATCTTGAGGGTTGCACGGACTCTTAATTCTTGGCAAACTCAAACAAATGCTACCGGAAAATGCTAGAAAAAAGAGAGACTTTGATGCAAGTTTCGAAACGAAAGCTCTATTTTCGATGATCTAAAAGGGATCAACCGGCTCCTATTCATAGAAGTGTACAGAGGATTATCTCAAATTTAGCAATCGAATCGGATATGATACTGGTCAGATTGTATCAGTTATGTGGAACTGAATCAAAGATTAAAGCAAATCATGGTTGATAACTAATCAAGTTGGATCAATGTGTACTGAATCTAGCTGAAATCCGATCTGATCGGATCAGAATCGAACTTTTTCGGATGACATCCAATCCACTAAAACCGGCTGGAACGATTTCCCGTGGATTTGACTATAGTCACTCGGATTCGGTGAAACATGATCAATTAAAAAGAAATTAAGTCGAAAAAAAGGCAAAACCTGACGCCGAGTCCAGCATTCAATCCTCGGCCACCATTCATGTGCGCAGGTCACGCCAGCTCAAGCGAGCGAGGTGATCATCTGTCGTACAATATACGTATATGTAGTTATTTGTTAAAACCACTACTTATATATAAACCCTTTCAATTTTACTTCTTCGATCAATGTGGGACAAACTTTTATACATTCTTCAATTGCGCTTAGTGGGCACCTCCATTAATGAATCATAGCTCAAAACTTTGGCCCATCAATTAGTCAGAAATTATAGTCACAATCCGATCCGACGGGAATACAATTCCCCATTCACATTACCAATATTTTTCCAACAAAAATTGGACTAGAGACAGCAGGTTCAAGGTATCTTACCAGCCAATTGTTCCAGCACTATTAACTAATGAGATGAGATGGAGTTCATTCATCAAGGCATTTTCATACTTCATACATCACTTTTTGACTATTCTGAAAAGACAAATCATTTATACAGAGATTATGAAATCCACAGAATATCATTGCAGGGCCTCCCTGCTTGTGTCAGACACAATACAAGGATGGCGAAAGGGTACAGATTGCCAGAAATGGAATCCTTGCTGTAGTGAAGCCCACCTTATCATTAACAGCCTGACCAAATCCCTTTTGCAGCTTTTTCCTCTTTGCATCATGCTTCAAAATCCACCACCTTCATTCCCACCCGTTTACCCTATCCGGAGTTGACTTAGAGGTATCTTTATCACCATGTGAAATCATTCTGAGTTTGGACTGAAGTCCTGCTTCAGCATATAGAGGAGAAGTAACTGACTAGTCTTTACTAACTTTTCTTTTTAATGATAAATAAAGAATTTCAGCATCAATAAGGACATTGCTCGGCTTTAGATCTCAGTGTACTAGGGGTGTATCACACTGATGATAGAGATACTCTAAGGGCACAAGCAACATCTACATTGATATTCACAATCATAGTGAGCACCGAGAAGGTGCAAACGATCATGTACGAAAATATGGGACTTACTGATAACTCTGTAATAACAAACTGGAGACATATTCTCACATAGATAATAAAAAAATGTTGTGAAGGACGATTTTTCTGAAGCTCACATTACACTTAAAGGAAAAGATTTTATGCGGGTAAGCAAGACCAACTTTCACATATTTAAAAGCTCACTTCCACTGGCATAGCTTAAAAAGGTATCTCTTTTGCCAGGTCCTCCTCTTAGTCATTTGGGATGCACTACACTCATTTCCTATTCCATCAACATTGGGAGAAGAAGCAGTCATAATAGATTCCCGTTCATCACCAGCAATATATTCAGTAACGCCATCTGCAGGAAGTAAATCTCCCTATACCAAGAGAGCAACTTGTTTCAGCGCATTAGCTAACCAGCAGCGTATATTCAACAACCTCAAAGAATCTATGGAAAAAACTGCACGCCTTTGCAACTATCTGCACAAGGTCAGTTGAGAGAACTACAAGTCTCCACCATACATCCAATTCCCATGTTTGAGTCACTTCTCCCCTTCAACATCTTTGCTTCCTTCAGTACAACACCTTGACAGTATGCTGTCACCAAATACAATAAGCAACAGGTTTAGATTAATAGAACCAATTGTCACCCGTACGATAGGAGAACTGCTTTATAGTTAGTGTGGCGTACTAAACAACAAAAATTTAGTGACAACAGATCCATAGAAGATGTTATGTCAGTTGCAAGTTAATGGAAAAGGCGACAAAGGAATCCAGAAATGCAATATAATGAATGATCCCACTCTTGTATTTTATTTTATTTTTTTGGGTAGTAAATAGCAGGAAACAGAGCAAAACGATTATTCCCCAGTGCGTTGCTCTCTTTCAAACAACTGAATCTATACATGTCCGTTTACCATAAGCGGTAAATTCTTCTTACATGTCCAATTACGCTAAAAATGCTGAAAACTTGAATGACCCAAAATGAAAAAAAAAAAATTTCGCTCCTCACTGTGCTCGCATTGCACCATCGTATAGATCAGCTTAGCTATTCAAGTACAGCCAGGACTGTGCTACTGTAGAGATCTTGTGAATATGCTCAGAGTCGAGTAGTTCTTGACTGGACTATGAACTATCATTGGTGCTACTGTTGGAACTTGTATAACAAGTTGTTCAAGATGGATTCAGCCCCTTTGCGTCCTTCTAAGTTGGTTTGTGTAATCAGGCGCAGTAACTGAAAGCAACCAAACTATTGTCATCACCATGTTCTTCTTTCTCTGATTGATGCAAATGGCATTTCAAATCGTTTTCCTTTTCGGGATGTGGCCACAGTCGCCTTTGGCTCTGGAACTGCAGCATGTATGTGTCAACTGCTGCAAAAAGAGATGTATTTCCTGCTGAGAGCTAATGTGCTTTTGCTTTGGATAGCTATTTCAAAACTTCTTCACACGGTAGTCACTGTTGATCGTGCCTGAAACTTTGAGGTTTTAAGGGACGACTCCTCGAGTCCCAGTAAATCGAAACCCAGACAGAAGCTAAAGGAACAGCCCAAAGCATAGTTTTAAAAACCGGATCGGGCCGGCCGGTTCGACCTGGAACTGGCCACTCACCCGGTCTGGTTCCTAAAAAAATCCAATTGCACATTTAAAGAGAAAAATTCCAATTGAACCGGCCGATTCCTGGTCCGACCGGTGAATCTAATTGAACCTATCAGAAAACCGATCAACTTAAAATTTAAAAAAACCTATTATAATGTAACTATTTTATTTACTAGACTTATATTTATATCTTATATTAAACAAAAGTTTAATATAATTGTAAAATTAATAATTTTTGTTATAAATCATATTTAAATTATGATATTATATAAATTTATTAATAATATTATTTATTAAAGATACGGTTCAACCATTGAACTCTCGGTCCGACCTATAAACTCATACTTACACCAATTATCAGTCCGGTCTGATTTTAAAAATTATGGCAAAGGCTGTTTCTCTCTCAAGTTCTTAATTTTGGGAATTACCATATGATATAAAGTGGAAAAATGACATGAAAAATTGCCCCCACGCAGGATCGAACTACGGACCTTCAGTTTACAAGACTGACGCTCTACCACTGAGCTATAGGGGCCACCGATCTCAGGGGACGATAATATAATATCTCAATCATAACCCAGAAAGATCGTACTTCCGACACCTATGAGTTAGTTTACCAAGTTGACTTGCCCCCGGAGCTTGAAAGCAGACACGAAGGTATGTGCATTTTTTTGGCATGGGCAGCGTTATGATTTGAAGTGTTGAGAAAGTGCACTTTAATTTGGCATTATTGGTAGGAAAAGAATTAGATATAACAGATGTACACATCACTCACGACAACAAATATATAAAAGTGCAAAACAGCTCAATTAGGAGATAAATTGTCCAAAAAAAATCTCATCATATTCAATCCTATAACTCATAAATATCCCGTAAAACTCATGAATTTATATAAATTTATATGCAAGCACATACATAAGTGATCTTTCTAACAACTTATACTAAAGAAAAAAATTAAATTTACAATCTCATTAATTACTCACAATTTCAACGTATATTCTATTCATTTGATATAAGCCTTAATGTTAACTATTAATATCATAGGATATTATTTTCCAATATTTTGTAATATTAATGATTTGACAATGTCTCATGTGGGTATAGAGTATATTATGGTGGTTTTATTCCATGATTTGCAAGGGTGCGGTAGAAGAGAGTTGGGGAAAGTATGTCTATTTGTCAAGAATATGGACATAAATCTGCTGTTTTGAGACTAAATATAATATTATTGTACTAAATGTTTTTTATTATCCGGGTTGGGAAATTTGATCAAGTGATTGATTCCCGGGACATGGTACGTGGAATATACCATATTTTTTATGGAATTATTCTAAATTTTTTTCCCTTAAAAAAATCAGCAATTTAGGGGAGGTGGAGGAATCTATCCTCAAGCCCAATGCGGCCAATCAAAAGCCTCCCCATCGTATTCCTCAAGATGGCCCTTTGAACTCTCCGTTCACTCATTCCTTATCTCCCTCCACGTCTAATAATCAATTCGCTGCACTCAGCTTCAGTCTCTCATTGAAACACCTCTCTCTAAACCATGGCCACCAATTCAATGCACTCCCTCCGCCACCACCAACTCCCCGGCCACCGCCACCACCAGCAGCCGCCGCAGCCTTCCGCCGCATTCTTCCTCAAGCCCGCCGCCGCTACACCTAAACCCTCCCTCTCCTCCTCGACAACCACCACACATTCCCTCTCCCCCACCACTCGTCCCACCACAATTGCTGCTGCTGCCGCTGCCGCCGCTGCCTCCACCTCAGAGCCCGCCACCGCCCTAGACACCCTCCGTGGCCACCTCGCTTCCAAGGACTACCGCCAGGCGGACGAGGATACCCGACGTCTCCTCATTGCGCTCGCCGGCGAGGCGGCCGTGAAGCGGGGCTACGTCTTCTTCTCCGAGGTCCAGTTCATCTCGGAATCTGACCTCAGAGCTATAGACTCCCTCTGGAGGGAGCACAGCGATGGCAAATTCGGGTACTCGGTCCAGAAGAGGATATGGGAGGAGAAGGCCAACAAGGACTTCAGCAAGTTCTTCATCAAGGTCGGGTGGATGAAGAAGCTCGACACCGAAGTGGAGCAGTACAACTACCGGGCTTTCCCTTCAGAGTTCATGTGGGAACTGACCGACGAGAGCCCCGAGGGGCACTTGCCATTGACAAATGCTCTCCGTGGGACTCAGCTTCTCAACTGCATTCTGAGCCATCCCGCTTTCAAGGATACAGAAGACGAAGAAGAAGAAGAAGAAGAATTAGCGGAAGAAAGCGAGCCAGTTAGGGATGGTGGCTCGAAGCCCTTGAGCAAGAGGCTATTCAAACCCAACTACAGCTTCTGACTTCGATTCGCCTCCGAAATTCAACACAACGCCATTGTCGAGTTCAGCAACCCGGGGCAATTATTATTGGAAATTCGAAGCTGGGTTTTGTACATGAGGGTCCGTCGTCTCGACTAAGCCTGTTAGTCCCTGATAGGAATGAAGATTGATCCCCTTGCATAAACATTGAAAGATTGTCAGAAAATGGGGTTTGTCTTTTGCAGGCATTCCTTTTTTTTTCTTTTTTCTTTTTTCCTTTTGCACGGTGACTTCATCATGCTCGTTCATATTGGAGTAAATCAATCTGTTGAAATTAAATCAAGGTTTGTCATGTGGCATGATGAGATAGAGGCATGGATTTAGTGACATTCCCAACACTGGGAATTGTTTATAGGTCATTGTGGACGAGTGTCGGGCATACTTTTGTTTAGTCAACTCGTTTAATGATTTTTACTGTGAAGACAAAACAAAGGGCTCATTGCTGCGTACATGCTTGTCATCTTCATGGTACACTTTCTGGAGAAAGATGTATCAGGGACCTCGATCCAGAAATCTTGTCTGAGGACAAAACTTACTTAAAGGGATACAAGGAAGGGTGCGAGAGGAATAAATTAAATTAATTTAACAAAAATTAGATAAATTTTGATAAAATTTATGTATAATCTCTCTCTCTCTCTTTTTCCGAAGGCAAAGGGAGCGGGGAGCTTGTCTTAATGTTTACTCTCCCGCCATAACCAAAATGATGAAATGGATCCACAGTTAACTGAGATTGTTGACGTTTCTTTCAACCGTACAAGATCTTAATCCGAATATAAAGATCTAATGAAGTAAATCATACTTTTGGATGACATAGGCCCGGCCGTTGGATTGAATTTATTGGGTCATGCTTAGAATGTGTGACAAAGTTAGTATTTTCACTAAATCACGAAATCTACTAATGAGAGTAGAATTTTACCTTGGAAGTGAAAAATAGAAACCCCCGATTATAAAGGTGTCGATAGGACCAGAAAAAAAAATGTAAGAGGGCTGTCAAACTTGAGGAGGAGTAAGGAGAAGGGATAGGAATCCTGGTGGTATGAAAGATCGAACACATGTATAACTTTATTCAATGATTCAATGAATTATATATACAAACTTGCTTATTTATGAGTGTATAATAACAACAAAAATTAGAAATAAATAATCTCATCATCCTTTATCACATATGCAAATTTCTATATACCACATCAGCTTATTTGACACAAAAATTGACACCGTATAAGTTTAGATATTTTAAATCAACGAGAAAAATTTGTATCTTTTTCTACTATCAACCCCTTTTTTATAATTATTTGAATACTTGAATAAATATGGCACTGGTGGTGAATTTTGAAGATATATCTCGGATAAATTACACATGGTTTTGTGAAATGTTAATATGTAAGACAGTGTTGTTTAGGAAACATCAGTGATCTTCAACAAAATACTTGATTTTTTGTTCTATAAGTATCAACAAAATACTTGAGGGTCAACCGACTCGATCATATTACTTGTAATAATTCAATATAATTTCACTTATTGTCCCTAAAGGGAAAAAATCATGTATGGATGGATACATACAATTAAGATTTCATATAACATATTTACCATAAAAAGATATCATCTAACAAGAAATCAAGGAAGTTGCATAACAGACTTTTTAGTGAATATTATCGAAAATTAAATCAAATAACTACCCATCAAAATTAAGATGGACTATCGTGATCAATTTGACTATTACATTACCATGGTAATGTATTTCGAATAATAACTATATATATATATATATTAAATGTGCCAATTGAGTGGATTCTTAATAACAGAAGAAAATGAGAGCATGTGCTATTTGATCACAATATTCTTGCTCAGCCTACACACGGAAAAGATCAATTCTAACTCCTAACCCCTCCTTTCTGATGAAAATTTCCGGCTAACCATCAAACATCGAGCCATCTTCAAATTGGGTGTCCCAAATTACACACAACTCGAACACCGAGCCCTCTGATTAGAAACTTCCTACATCCATCACTAGATTCAAAGATGGGCTAAAGCCATTGTCGGATCAGAGACCAGACCGTCTGACCGGAAACATGCCTTTGCCAGAGGCCTTTGAAAACGGAAATATGGAGAAAGGAGGTGATTTGTTGACAGGATTGTCTACGCCTCTACTTGGAAGACCCCGAAACCTCACCGAATCCTCCGTTCCGAATTCTCTTATTACATCTCGAGACCTCTCCGAAAGTGACACAGCTTCCCGTCCGTCCTCGGGTGATTTTGACCTCCACGTGATCGGGAAATCTCAACGTGTACTTGTCCACGACCGCAGTACCGTTACTTCTAACGATGGAGTGCCCCGTCGAATGAGACCTAGGGAACCTCTCGGCCTCTTGCTGTGGACTGTCTGCATTTGTCGCTCGCTCGGCACTCCGAGTTCTGCCTTCATCAACTCCACTAATTTCTTCTTCATCTTGTTTGATGTCGATGCAGATCGCGTAGTCGACTGACTCGTTGCTGCTCTCCCTGATGCTGGGCAAGGCGCTGTGGTCTCGATCCCGGGATATGACCGGGGATCTCTCGAGCGCCTTCTCGGGAGGCAGTGTGAGATCCTGGCGGCAAACCGGGCAGGTCTTGTGGGACTCGAGCCAGAGATCGATGCACTCCTGGTGGAAGACGTGGTAGCAGAAGGTCAGCAGCCGGACGACGCTGTCATCCTCGAACTCCAGCAAGCATATGGCGCATTCGAGGCCGTACTTCTCCCGCCTAAGCTCCTTTACGCTCGAGTACACGAATGTGGGGAACGACTGCACCACGGAGCGGTCGAGCCCCAGCCTGGAGTTGACGACCACCACATTCACCGTCGGGCTGTTGTGGAGTCGCCAGCTGGTGAACAAGTTCTCCACGAAGCACTTGCAGAGGCAGATGACGGACGTCGCGAAGAAGAACACGACGAGTATGACGACTAGGAGGATCGTGATGTGGGGTGACGAGTAGGAGGGTTCTGGCGGTGTGTTCAACATCGGGAGGAGGTCGACAAGAGGCAGCTGCGGTCAGGGTGGCCTGGGATGGGGACTTACCCGGTCGTCTAGGAGAAGAAGTGCATGGGGGAAGGAGAGAAAGAGAGTGGAAAATCGATTG
Organism: Sonneratia alba; assembly: GCA_900174645.1. Taxonomy (NCBI): domain Eukaryota; kingdom Viridiplantae; phylum Streptophyta; class Magnoliopsida; order Myrtales; family Lythraceae; genus Sonneratia; species Sonneratia alba. Next base: position 3,342,412 of record FWPY01000024.1, on the reverse strand, counting down.
AAATGGATCAGCCGAATGCTTGGGAAGTTGAAAGAGAGGAACTTAGGGGCCACCTAACAAGTAAGATGAACGTCTTAATTTGGTGTGGCGACGTGGAGATGTTGGTTTCGTATCCTTGGTTGAGATTAGAGCCATTGAGCGAGTCCTCGTGAGACCATGTTTTCCTTTTTTTCCTTTTACCTTTTACCTTTTTCAATAAGTTTTTTTTCACTTTTTTAGTACTAAAGATTGAGAGATTAGGAATAAAGAAAATTCATCAATAAAAACCTTACTAATTTCATTTTCCTGCGTCTTTCATCCTAATTATCCAGAAAAAAACGTACACTTTTTCAACTTTTAGCTTCAGCCATGGGAGATCCTGATAGCACCCCAATGTAACTAAAGATGAAGTTTAGTTGTCCACTGATAAACCATGGCAAGGGAAGTTTTGTTGACCCAATTAGATTCAACTCATGTTGGAACCACAAGAAGTAGAATCCGACTGCCATAGGAAGCCTGGCCAGTTTCCTTAATGGAACAGAGAAGCATACTCCATCTGGAACCTTGCCCGAACGTCACAGTGCCAGAGCCGGGGCATGCAATTCTGACAATCCAAATATTCAGAGACGTATTGGACTTCTGTGCAAGCTTTACGAAAACAAGTAATACGTTAAGCATCAAATCCATTCAACATCTGCATTCCAAAACTAAATGGCAAAAGGGCTCAGCACGTAAGAGGATTCTATGCAGAGATCCAACTACTTAATTAAGGATTTTCATCAGAACACTATTTGATGTGCCCATATACCCATATTTCCTCCGTCCATCCTGACACCAAAGACCAACATACAGGCAAACAAGTCATACATAAAAGAACTAGGGCAGCTGACTCTTCCTCCATTCCCAATAATTGGTTCTCATGGGATCCTCTTGCCCCAGTATTGAACAGATCAATTTTGCCAAACCACAATCAGAACCTGTTGGATCTGAATCAGAAATCCTCATCCCGTTTACGGCATCCATCAATTCTTGGCTCGGATTAAAGCCATGGCAGAGGAGATCCAGCAGAGTACTTAGAGCAAACACACAGTTTCTCTTTCCTTTGAGGACATCCAGACATATTAAAGAGACTCGAGGATCATTTATCCAGGCTGCAGCATCATCCTTGTAAAGACCACGGAGGTATCTCCATGGGCTCTCATTCTCAGGGAAGTCTTTAATGGATTCAATTGCATAGGCAACTTCAGAATCTCTAGTTGCTTTTAGGCCTCCTAGGAGAGGAGATCTTGTAATGACAAAATATCTCTGTTAAGAAGATGGGAGCCCATAGCTGAGTTGAGAGCAAATGCATGCCGACACAAAATACATACATAGAGAAAGCAGGTAACACTGTTGAGGTTCAATAGAAAGCAACAACAAAATTTCATTCCAGTAATTATCATATTTGCTGAATAATTGCAATAGGAAAAAGTGTCAAATACTTAAAAGATATACCTGGTTCCAAGCAGAGTTGTTGAAAATGTCTTCATCAATAAGTTGCTGACAGTAATCAAGCTCATCTTCCCACCCTCCAAGATTCTGAAGAACCCACTGCACATATTCATCAAATCTGAGACCAGTCACATTTGAAATACTTATTTTCCAGGGTTAAGGAAGGGGAATAGAGATCAAGATGCCACTTTGAGCAAACGTAAATGTTCAAAGAATGTAGACAGTAGAAAGAAAACCTGTCTATGGGACCAGGCATGATAGTTTTTAGCATCTGCCTGAAAAATCTTCCTCGTGAATTCAAGCTCCTTATTTGCAGCATCAGGTCCAAGTTTCTCTGCAATCCATCGCCTGTGATGCCTGCAGCAAATATCTAACTTAAAATGCAACAAAAGTGGCAGCCACTTGAGGAAAACATTTGAGGGGCTTCTTGAATATCAGATCAAAACAAGCTCCATTCAAGCAATATAATTTTTTGACTCACCATCTAAAACTAATTAAAACAGATAAGGAATAAGGAATTAAATCCTTATTCAATTAGAAGTCTGCTTTGATTGAATTCCATGCTTGTCCATTTTTTTTAACTTAAAAGTTGTCTGTCAGCCACAGAAAAGGAAAGTCATATTATTAAAATTGTATAAAGAAGAAACACTGATTTAAGATGTCTTTAGAGGCATTTGTAAATTTTTAACAGTTCATCAAGAGGCAGTAGAAATCATAAACCTAAACTTATAGACCATCATCAAATAACTTAACCAAGGACCAAAGAAACACCAGCCATTAAAGGGATTTAGACTTGAGTAATGAAAAAAAATGAACTTCACTGTGACTTCATGAACAATAATGTTAGGACTCAGAACCAGGGGATCAAATTACAATCCTTTCACAATATGTTCCTGAGTCTAATGGGGTCAAAAGTGCCTGGGCAACTCCACTTACCACAACTGGTAGTTTTTTGCATTACCCTTGGCAACCTGCTCTGTAAATTCCAGTTCATGGTGCAAATCATAGTCAAGAGCCTCAAGAATTTGACGTCTAAATTCCCAAACCTACAGGAGAAGACAAAAGCTCTACAATCCTTGATATCATTGGAAGAAAAAAGTTCATTTTCTCTTTACAAATCAGTAATCAGCAAGTGAGAAGTTGCCATATAATCACATAAGATAGACTTCAACGCTCGTCTGGTCGCTTGGAGTACCATCTTCTACCCATGTTCTCAAAGATAATGGATTTGCAATTATTGCTTCTCCCCATCCAGATATACAAGGAACTGTATGATTTCAATTTCATAAGCAACAGAACAGCAAGAATGTGCCTTGGAATCGAAGAGGAGAATCACAAACTTAATATAGCTTTCTACGTGAATGTGCCCCATGAAAGGAAAATGGAATAAGGGAAAAGGATGACGCATCAGCTAACACAGTCACATACCGCCGAAAGAAGCTTGAAATCCATCAAGTATTTTTATCAAGAAAACGGTTTTGCATACAGAAAACATCATGGACACCTCAGAATCGATCAAGAAACAGCTGAATTTCTACAACAAGACCCAAACTTTAGCCGAGCTCAACAGTAGTAGATACAAAATCTCAGGATTGATGGATCAGGAGACGGGAGCGATCAGAGCGGCGACTCACAGTGTAGTTGCTGGGGTTGAAAGAGATGGCGACGAAGGTGAGACCGAGAGAGCGAGGGGAGAGTTCGTTGGCTTTGAAGACGGCCCGGAAGTAGTCCATCGTCTCCCGGAAGTCGTCCTTGTAAGCGATAGGCACCACAGGATTGAGGCCATCGTCCTGGGGCAACGGAACCACGTCCGCCCACTCCGGCCGCGCACTGAGCGGGACCCACACATCCCGGTCGCCCACCCGCTCCGACGATGACATCCTTCTCCCCTAAGTGCAGGTTGTCGCTTTCAGCGGGGGAATTTGGAAGGATAACTCACCACGAATTTCGAATCCCTCCCCTTCTGATCTGCTGTTCTTTAACGGTATCTTTGATATTAAATTTTAAATTTTAAACAGAAAAATGGAAAATACTCTCAAACCCTAACCCTTTGTTTCTCTCTCCCCCTACGTCCACTAAGCCCCTCAGGCCCTGTCTCACGTCTTCACCACCCCCAGTCTCCATCTCAACATCTTCTCTGGCCTCAAATCTGCTCTTCTTCCCGTCCGATTCTACCCTGACTCCACTCGTCCAAGTTTTGCCAATTTATTGCATATATCTTGATGATCCTCTTTTGTTTGTTGACTTCTTCGGATTTCTGAAGCAGTCCAGAGGGCAGATGCCTTCTCTTGCGATATGAGAAATTGATCTGCTCGAGGTTCGGCATTAGTTCATTACATGCCCTCGCTTCGTGATGCACAGAGCTTGTATTTTTCGTCTGAGTGAATAGTTCATATTCAATCAGGACTTTTTGTAGTAATATGTGGAAATGGATGAATTTTTTCGGTTGCATTCTTGATTCTGGTCCCATTCGTATATCTGTTGCTGTAAATTTAGGAAGTAAACTAGTCTGCTGTTCCTTCCTTTTCATTTCCACATATTAATGGTAATTGCTGTGCATCAAAAGTCTTAGGTATCGCGGAGACTAGTGTATAACAGCAATGGAATTCTGTCTTAGACTCAAGAATGACAATCTAACAAACCTAATGCTAGAGGTAGACCAGATGTTGTCAACTGGTACAGATCGTATCAGCAGAATGAGTTCTTATTTATTCAATGAAGAAAGGGTACCCAGGACTGGTGGTATACTGCAGTTCCAGTTAGGGTCCGGTTCTTGGGTCAGTTCCAGCTCCAAATTCTAAGAGCCGATTTTATACACGGTAGGATTCAGGTACCATCTGTACCTTCTCACCCCTAGATTTATATATTGATCTGATTGTTGTAGAGTAGATAAACAGGAAAATACAAGGACCTTAGAGTATCTTTTTTGAATGCTCCAAAAAAAAAAAGAAAAAAGAAAATATAAGGACCTGCCAAATCTCATCTGCCCCCAAGTTGTCTTTGTACTTGGTCGTGATCTGCATTTTCATTGAAAAGGGCAGTTATTAGTTAACTATCCATTCATGTTCTAATATTGAAGTGTCATATTAATCAATGACATGGCAGGTGGTAAGAAAGCTCGTATGGCGCTGAGAGGGGCTTGGCAGCTCCAGAAGCTGATAGTGAGCTTCTGTGATCGGGGAGGTAGCAGCAGAGGAATCAGGTATTTGCCCATTTTCTATCTCGAAACATATAATGAAAATATTGGCTGCATATTATTGGGCTTTTAGAAAGAAAAGATCTTTAGATGCTTTTGACCAGATAAATTGAGAGAGTTTCTTGTGAATGCTAGTTTGGATTTAGTCTTATCTTGTTTAGATAAAAGGAAAAATAGAAATCCTTCTGAAGAAAAGTTTATGATCTCACTTGAATCTCTCATAATTTGTGATCCATTTGATGTAACAATAACTTTGTTGGTAAGATTGGTTTAACCTTTTTAACTAATTCTTGCTTAACCTACTGACTAACTTGCCTCTTGCTCTCATCTGTAACTATGCTTGTGTGCCTTAGACCCTTTGGTAACATTCTTGACAGCTACGGTGGATGGTAAAATGAATCATTCCCTTTTGGAAATAGGTAATTGAATCATGGTGGAACCTGGGAAATATGTAACTCTTTAAGTAATGCATGCTTCTAGAATCTGGTCCCTTGTGAATACTAGTAACTTGTAAGAACTAAGGACCCCTCGTTGTTAAGATTGTGTCTGCAGCTTCATGTTTTGCTTGTATTCCATATTATGCTTCAGCTCAAGATGTCGTTTGAGTTTCATTTGCCATATGGTCTTGGAATGAGACAAAAAGTCTGTGTCTTGAGTATCCACACCATCAATTGCTAAACTAAATTTTGCTCATTGTTTTTGTGAATTTCATCCATCATTTCAGTTTACACATGCTTTCTTACGTATAAAGACCATTTCCTAGCCCATATCTGTACATTGGAGACTCTCAAAGCAATTGTTGCTTCATCCTTAATTGATCTGCTTCAAATTAAATTCAGGGCGTTTATGGAATCTCACTTACCACCCTTCAAGGAGAAGAATTCTCAGCTTGAGGTGGTCACTGAACTCATACGTGGTCAACATCCTCATTTGAAGGGCTTTTACAGTAAGACTCTCCTAATGCCCCTCTTACCTTGTTGTTTTCATTGCCATATATGAACATGGAAATTTTTTACTATATTTAAATGATTTCTTTGGCTGAACAAACAGAGAGCAAGAATGAGCATGTGGTTTGCGTGAGGAATATGGATCCAGAAGAAATCCTTCTGCATGCGACAAGGTTGAGGAATGTGTTGGGGAGGAAGGTTGTCAAGCTGAAGACTAGACATGTGACCAAGCATCCGGGTGTTCAAGGCACTTGGACAACTGGTCTTGAGCTCTGATCCATTAAGGGAAACATCGAGGATCTCATATAGGTTCTTCCAGCTCTACAACTGGAACATGTGAACTTAGACAGAGCGTGAACAAGCTCCAGAGTTCCTGGATTCATGGACTAAAGGACCCTACGAGTTTCAGTTGAGAAGTTATCAATTTCCTGGCTATTGTATTACTCTCTTTTTGAAGTTATCCTTTTCCAAATGATGAATTGCATCATGGGTATCTGGGTAGCGACAAGGATCGGAGGAATTCCAGGTTAGAAGGGTGACAATTCCATGGTTTTGAAAATCTGACGTTTGTATCTTGAGAGTTATCATGGACTTGTTCAGTGCAGTCATTACAATTGACAGTTTAGACTCCATTTCTCTTGTTGATCCTCTGTTTAGCCTCGAGCGTTCTCAGTATGTATAACAATAATCATCATCAGGAGGCAATTTCTTCCCATTAGAACTTGTAGATGAATGGACTGTGCCATGCTGTCACCTGTACCTTTAAGCAATTTCCTGTTTCTAAAATTACGTCTAGACCGATTTAACACTCGAAATGATTGCCCAGTTTGTTGACTGTTGTCGGCATATTTTACTTACGTCTCCACTTTGTTCGTACTATTCTGCATTGTTCCTCAATTGTGAATCAGGTATGATTAATCCTGTGAATCATGAATCCTTCTCTTATTTTTACCTAATGATATTCACCGTGCAAAGCAGGAGTTATTGGCTAGTGAGATTACATGCACGTGAAATAAAGTTATCCCGACGTATGAAGTGAAGACAGATGCACATGAAATTCTCAGAAAACGACTTTTCTGCTCTTTGCAGTGATGAGAACGTTGACTTTGGTGGATAACATGAAAAGGCTTAATTACAACTCGTTGGAAGAGATGGTATTCAACTCAAAAAATTATGCGGGGAGACGAAACTAATAGAAGAATAAAATGGTGAATTTAAAAGGAGTGAAGTAGGATAAATTATATATATATATATATAAATTGATAAAGACAACTTAACTTTATGTAACATTTCACGTATGGACACCCCACTCCATGAGTCCATCCCTCAGAAAAAGCTGAGCTGAATGAGAGAACCCCTTTTATGCTCTACACCAGATACTGTTTCTTGATTGTGTCTATGCATTAGTTGCCAAAATGAACTGAGGGCTCGGGAGCAACTTATCCTCTTGCATCCTGACTACTATGTTCATCACTATGGGGCACCTATTATTACAGATTCATAATGATAGCTACCCTTCCTATCCTTTCGCATTCTACTATCTTCATACCAAAAGTTTCAAAATACGTATAATTAAAAAAATGAAGAGAATGTGGTCCATTAACATACACATAGGAATGATGTTAATCTCGATCAACTGAACGAAAATTTTGAACAAGTTTTAGCCTCAGGCTGGAGCTGTCGTTTCCCATTCACTTCAAAAAGATCTTCCATATGTCTCTGTCAGCCATCTCCTTAACCATGTGTACACCAAACATGCCATCTTCATCCACCAAGCTCCTCAGGTGTCTAGCTCCACTACTGAATCCAATGTAGTTCCTTTTTGTGGCTAGGTATGCCACTCCATATGGAGGCCTCAGAGACTGTTGCATCCCAAAACCGGCAATGATAAGAACATAAATACAGACATGGTGGGGAATCATATTCCTACCTCAAGAACACTCATCAACTCTGATGGGGAGGCAGCATTATTCCTATTAGTTCTCCAATTAAAACAGAGAGATTCTTAAAACTCATCTCTGGCCACAAGTCAGGATCCAGTCACCAGCAAACGAATGTATGTGATTTCCTTTATGTGAAGTGCTGTATATAAAATTGTCTTTGCATAACAACTATTTGACTGGTAGCCAATGGTCTATAACCTGGACCAGAAAGCCGCTACTTTTATGCTCAAATTTGTTGGGACTCATGCATAGATCTTTGGAATTCAGAAGGGTGAAGAGATCAGATGAACAGAGCTTTTCTTAATTTCTCGAGAATTTGAAAGATGCATAAGCAAGGAAGGAAGCAAAAAATCTGACCTTCTTGAAAAGCGCATATAGCTTCTTGAGAGCAGTCAGAGAGTAAGGAATATCTGCCATCAAAATTACATCGTACCCATCTTCACCCTGATCTGCTTCACTTGCCCGCTCCCATGCCCTGCTTCCAGAGAGCTTTTGGGACCTCCTCGAGGAGAGCTCATGCCCAACAACACTTCCTTCATGGCTGCTGCATCCATCCATGAAATCCTCCTCTGAGAAGCTCACGTTCATTCCTGTTGTCACTTCAGACTCATTGTTCCTCACAATGGACAAGACTGTGTGGAGTTCTTCCCAGTCCCCAGCAAAGAAGCGAACTGAGGAAGCTAATGTTTGCCTTGAGGGAGTAAGGGGACTTTCAGGCTGTCGGCTCTGCCAGTCCTTGGCCCGTTCAAGAGCAGCAAGCACATTTGGAATGGTGGTGCATCTTACTGTTTCTGCATTTAGATCTTGAAAGTGGACAGTGCAGGCACCCTGGGGAAAAAAAGCAATGAATTACTTGAATCTTTCTTATGCTGGAGAACATAATGAATACCCTTCTCCCACTTGCTTATTACATTGGCTGAATGCAATTTTGTGCTTGTTTTATGATACCCTTTAAGGTATTTTAACAATTGGTATTTAGGGGAATTAAAAGAACTCTGACAAGTCAAGCTGACCACACTAAATGATTCTAACAAGTCAAGACAAGAGACACCATACTGACATAATCAAAAAGGAAAATAATTTTGTTACTTCAAGATCCCTGAAGGTGCACAACTCAACAATGTTGATGAGGATATTTTCAATGAGATGCTGAAAAAATTTAAACACAGGAGTCTGTTGGATAAGGGAAAAGAATACTTCCAGTAAAAACCTCTACTTGCCTAAAATAATTGAACATCATTGGATAAGTTCCTTATGGATAGGGCCTCCAATAGAGAGAAAACAGCTTGAGGTGCTTATCCAATAAATAGGAGCCTTTAAGATACATTTCAATAAATAAAACAGGCTTGCTTCATGAGACAAGGGTTCTTTCATCCTAACTAATACAGAACCATAGATGAGAAGATAACAAGTGCAAAATAAAGTGGTGCTGCTGAAGAAATGAAAACTAATAACTTTGAACCAACTCATATATTATGCAGTATGTAAGGTACCTTCATGCAAGCAAGAATTCCAGGAAGTCCATAGCTGCAACTGAGCTGAAAATTTAAGCAAATAGAAAGAATTAATTCCACTATAGCATTAATAATGGAGTAAAAGCCTTGAAGGACAAATTACTCTTTGAGCTGCTTCTCTCTTTTCTAGAGGAAAACAATTAAAAGGTATCACTTTTAGGCAGTAGCATACTTAGGAAATTGTAAGAAAAGCCCATAGTCTACTTAATTGTATTAATAAATCTGAACAAAAAGGAAGATACAATATGTCCAACTTATCAAGACTGGAATTACCTGAAGCACCCTTTTTCCTCTGAAGCTCAATTGTCCATCTCGAATCTCATGTTTAAGAATATTGACAAGATCAATAGAACTGTCCCAAGATTTCAGATATCCTGCAAAAGGTATTCAGCACTCAAAAACATCAAGGAAACATCAGATTGATATGCTACTTTCTTTGAATGGTAAATGCACATGCCAAATGTAACAGGTCCACTAACTTCACCGTGAAATTAGTTCTGAGATTCTATCCTGCATACCATCAGGTTTTGAGCATATCAATTCTGATCCCGCAAAGCCAATCATATCAGCAACACTAAGCCTTCCCTGAAAGATTTTAAATGAATGCACACATGAAAAATTTAAACGAAAAAACAAATGAATTAATGCCAGAGGTACATCTTCAGTTCATAGATAACTTAAGACTGGGAGAAACATTGCATTGAAAGTTCCCCAGAGTACTAATCTTCATGAGGGCATCATAATGAGAATGTTTGAAAATTTGACATTTAAATTATTTCCTCCAATGTCCCAACACAGACATAACAGGCAGATACTACAACAAGAATTATATAGTACAAATGCGGTTGTTCACCTTAAACAAGCTGACTCCAGGCAAGTCTATATTCTCTCCAGAATATCTGTAAGGGTGAGCTGTCTGCAAACCAAAAGGTAATTTTCAATTCAGTGATTCAGAGCATGATTACTGTCATTATCATGGCAAACAGGTGAAACTAGATATTACCTTTGAAGGGAGAATCTCAACTGCAGGGGAAGGAAGACCGATATCTTTCTCTGAAATGATAGACACACTTTGACTTCTAGAGTCATGTGGCATTAACCTGGGCAAGCACTGTGCAATCAAAGATGGTGCACGCATTGTCTCCTGCTGCAGTGACACTATTATTAGGTCAGATTAGAAAAACATGTAAATAGATTATAGATTAACAGACAGTTTTAAAACCAGCATAAGAACCCATTCAGTTTGATGTATTATCCTGAAGAAGACGATCATGGGAAAACAGCAGCATTTCGGTAGGGATGGACAATATACAGAAATGAATGAGAAACTTCTTCATCAAACTAAGATAGTATCAATAGAAAAGAGACATCACCAGAAGCTAGGTTTCCATATTAATAAGAAACCCTCAAATACCAATCTTAAAACCATTCTTCACTGTGACAAGTGAACAACAAATAAAATTATCATTAAACATCCTAAAGGTATTCAGTTCCTTTAAAAAACCTTAAATTGGCTATGTACAACAAAGAATAATAATGATTCACTACCAGTCAATTCACCAGCAAGAGTTTTCATCATCAAATACTAAATTCCATAGTTTACTCTTCAATTCTCCACTACAATGTGTAATTCCTAGCATTTCCTCACTACCTTTCTGAAACTGCCCTACGGTATCAATTTGGTCCACACATACCATATGTCACTGATTAGTCACCCTCAATAATTGGCCACAATTCATGCATCTTCCTTCTGTGCTCGTGTCAGAGTGGACAACTGACCTTGAGGTTGGCTTTCTTTCTGCTATTAGGCAGTCAGTCGTACTACACTCAGCCCACAGAGTTGGGCCATATCCAATGCAAAAGTTTATGAGTGGTGCCCAATTTTCAAAAATTCCCAAAATTTTATCACTGACGTGGATTACAATTATCAACATTTAATCATTATAATTGAGTAATTGTTAGTCAAATCCCCCAAAAATGCCTTGAGCACAAACATTATCAGATTATGGAAGCATTTGTCTCAGAATGATTTGAAACAATTGGAAGATAACCAAAAACAATTAATACTTCCGATAACATTACAATCAAGATCCAACTCAGAGAAGAATGGTCAAGAATAATACCATATGTTTCATGCACCAAAATCAAGATAAAGATAATTCAGGAATTAAAATCCCTATAAACCACAGCAAAAGGAGCCACCAGGAGCTTCTATACCTTCGGCACATGGCTTAATTGACCAAATCCCGCAAAATTACAGTAAGCCGATGATTGTGAGAAGGAAATCAAATGCTTACCCAAAATTTCAACCGACGATTCAGCAATCAACGATTCAAGACGAAGTTTGAATGCAACTGAAGAAGTTCCTCATGTTATATCGTCGGCGAATCAAACATGAATCATGGCGGTTTTGGCAGTCAAAAGATGAATACCTGACGGAGGTCCCTGGAGAGACTGCAGAGAAGCTTCTTCGGCGTCAGACTTGGCCAGCGAAAGGCACGGATTTACTTCAGTACCCCCAGTCCTCGTTTCAATTTACCGCGATACCTTGTTATTATTAGATATGCTCCGTTGGTGCCCAATGATGCCACCCAATTGTAAATAGGCCCTTCAAGAAAAAAAAATTGGAGAAATCTTTTGTAAGTAATTTTCGCTTATTTATTTTTTGAGTTATAAAAAGAGGAATAAAAAAAATTATAAGATAAAAAATAAGAATTTAATTATTCAAAAAAAAAGAAAACGTTTTTTATTTTTGGAAAAATATTTTCCAATTTTCTTCCCCTTTTAATAATTTACCGACTTATAAAAATGTCTATTAATGTGCTAAATTAGAAAAGTTTTTATTTTTCTGAAATTATCTTAAATAAAGAAAAAATAATATCAAAAAATAATGTTTGATTAAAAGAATAATCATAAATTACACATAGAAAGAAAATTAAGTAAATAACTAAAAGTTAAAAAAACTACCGGAGAATCAGCCGTGATTCGCACCTATTTTATTAATTTAATAAAAAATGGCAATAAAACTAACACAAATTACCAAATGAATTTTTTTTTAACTGCAGTGAATTTACTGAGTATGCGGTTTTTTGGTAATTCAAATATGAAAATTAATAATATAAACAGTCGAGTGATTAATAAGGAGCGCACAGAACAAGAGGTGGAAACTCACGGGGGAGGGAGGAAAAAGGGAAAAAAAAAGTGGGCGCGTGGTTACATAGTTTGTCGATTTACTATCATGTCCTTGATTTTCCTCAGCACGTGCACTACAAATTTAAGTAGTGGAGGGTAATTTTGGAAAGTGGAAAGTGAAAAGTGAGATAAAAAACGAAAAGGTCCTCTCCAGTTGTAATATACTTGATGTATATATTTATATTATTTAAGTAAACAAGAGATGTAATTGTTCTCATTTTTATATTTTTTTAAAATGTCCTTAAAAAATATAAATCTAATTATTGGGAAAAAATATAAATGAGGATTAAATAGTAAAATAACTTTAGAATTATCACTTAAAATAGTAATTAATTATATATCTTTTTTATTTTTTTAATTTTATATACTCAAATTATTCATTCTAATATAAGAAATCAATCGATTTATATACTTAAACTGGACTTTTTAATTTCATCCTATCTACTTTTGTAAGAAATTACATATAATTGTTTTAATTATACTTAAGTAATATTTTTAATTAATTTTGTTGAGATAATATATTTGATGTTTATCACATGGTAAGCTCTTTTTTTTTGTTTACACCATATAACATTCTGAATCAGTCGAAACATAGTTCAAGACTAATTTACGGTCGGGTCGAGATCTCTGAAAAAATTATCGTCAACTCTCATAATCTAAAATTCGATTATTAGATTATCTATTTGGACGTGTAGTGGAAGAACCACTAATTCAACCCACATTGTAAGCTCTAATGCATAGGAAGAGAATGTTCTATGGCATATAAGTGGATAACACAGGGAGGGAGGGCATAAGTGGAAAGGTGAAGTCCTAATTTAATTGTCAAGGAGGGGTTGGTTCCTTGTGGAAAAAGCCGGTGATCCGAGGGCGGCAGGGAGTCGATTTTCTCGGGTTCTTTCTTTCTTTCTTTCCCACCGTGGAATTTAACAACGTTAGAATAACGCACGAAGTAACAGGGATGGATCTATGGGCATGGAAGCCATTAGCTTTTTAAATTTAGAAAATTTAATGAAATATTATATAAATGGTACTTATTTTAATTTATTTTCATATTATTTCACTATCTAAAAGGGGAAATTGTCGATTTGAGAGAAATAAAATTTTTCAACTTGTTTTTTTTTCTTAATGTAGATTTGAATAGGATATAAATACGTTTCATACACGGTTCAAGGGGTTGGACCTCTTAATAGGGACGGATCCAGCCGGTCCAAAGGGACAAAACTTAATTGAATAGGATATAAATGCGTTTCATACACGGGTCAAGGGATTGGACCTCTTAATGGGGACGGATCCAATCCGTCCAAAGGGACAAAACTTAATATAAGATAGGGTAAAATTGAGATAATTTAGTAAAATACAGATACAATATCTAACATTTATATGACATTTAATAAATTTTCTCAAGTCCAAAGGGACGATTTTTAGACCTGTCAAAAAATGACCCGGCTTAGGCACAATACGAAAAAAAAAAAGAGCCTGGGCTAGGGTTTCTATATTGCCTAAGGCATCAGCCGCAGCTAAAAAAAGATCATGCATGCTCGAAAGCACAAAAATATTTGTAATAAAAAAATTTATGAATTTTTTAAATTGATTAATTATATATAAATAATTATAATTTTAGTTTTTTAATTTTTTAAATTAATCAATTTATTATATTATATATAAATTTATTTTTTAAAAATTATTTTATTTGATTCCGGTCAGCTAAGATAGTGGGTTGTGCCGTACGATCAGAATTGATAAGTCTGACTATTGCCACTGTAGCCATCCCTAAGTCCATCCCTGCCTCCTTGACATGGTCATCCACATCTACTGCAGGTATTGTAAGAACTGCTCGAGCCCTTGGGGAGCTGAGGTGAGTTGAGCTATGGCCGAGTATCTTTTCGTGGCTTTGAGCGTGTAGATGAGTTCTGGCGAGTCAAATCTATGCTACGATGGGGAGGATCAATTCTGTGAATGGGATGCGAATTGTCGTGCTTTTCGTGTGAATGGTGGCATTCGATTGTGGATCTCAGCTTGTTGTGCGGCCTTACTCTACCGAAATGGGTGGTGCCAGCACCATCGAAGGATGACGATAGGGAGAAATGAGAGTGAATCGGGTCTTGGAGATTTAATCTCATCATCAGTTGAATTCTCTTTAAGCGGAGTTCAATTTTCTTCCTCCTCTTACTAGTATCGACTGCGTTCTTCCCTGATCACAACTATGAGCCCGATTAGGATTTGTTCTCTCAAAATCTTCATGATTTTCTTTTTTTTTCTTGGAAGTAATGAGAATTTCATCATTACTTTAAACAAGAGTCGATGTGGAAAATGTTTAAGACAAAAGAAATTATAACATCTAAAATTTTGGAGGGATCCAGGATTAACTATTAAAAAGATATATGATGAACACAATAATTAAGCATAAATCACTGGCAGTTAATCTACATGAGCCCCGATAAAAATCCATTAGGGAGGGTTCTTAATCCATGAACCATGTAAATCTTCCTAAAAGAGTAAAACAAGAGGGTATCTTGAGCCATACTTGTGTTGGGAATCTAAACGTGGCGGAAGCGTACATTTCAATTTCAATTAAATTATATTCCCGAATTCAATATTCCTTTAATGCAATTTGAAATTTAAATATGAAGAAACAAGTAAAGAATATACGTACCTACAAAAACTCCAAATCAGTCATTGTATTTGAATCCTCAATTCGGCAATGTCCCATAGCGCCTTCATAAATGGCTTCAAGAGTCGATCCTCTGACTAAATGCACACGTGTACGCCCTCCACGGTATCCACACCAAGTTTTTCTCATAAGCATTGGGAACTGTTCCCAACAATTGGTTGCCTTTTTAGTTTCGGATTCAAAGGCTTGTTTACAGTACTTAGTAGAAAATATCTTCTTCAATTACTCTCGGATATGGTACTTTGGGTAGCACTATTTCCTTCTCTCAAACGGGAAAATTCTTTTTCTCCTCGTCAGACTCACACACACTTGACGCCCTTCAATTTTTCCTATATATATAACATGAAAGGGGACTTTTGTCCCGCTTGGTGGGCGAAACATTCTCACCTTTTAGAATTCTTTCTCCCACACACCTTTGCACCTCTTTCACCAAAGAGAGGCATCCCTCTTTCACCGAAGAGACGCAACCTTCTTTCACCGAAAAGATGTGCCCCTCTTTCACCGAAGAGACGCACACCGAATCGGCTCAAGATGTGCTTTTTCACAATTGGCATACGTTATGCCATTTTCAATATTATGCCGTTGAGAATAAACCAACCGTTGGTCTACATGATATGTACTACTCATGTATATACATATAGACATGTATTTATTTAATCGAATCTCATTTGATAATTTAGCATGCGTATATAACCGAGAGTATTATAAATTTAATTTTACAGTTAATTCCAAAACAATCTTATCTAATAAGGTGCGTAATCAATATGGGCAATTTCGTGCTAGCGGAATTAACTGCTCAACACAAAATTTAAACAATTAAATTTTGGTTACGAGAAATGACTTGTATTGTGTGTGACCCATTGGGCTCCACATTAAGCCGGTAGTGAATTAATTTATCTTATTAAACTTTTTAATAAGATCATCGATTAACTCTTAATCAATTAAGTTTACAAGTCAAGATTGACGTCTAGCAACATATCATGACCACCCGGATAGTGAAGATTTCAATCAAAGGATCGAACACCCTTTGGTGATTAGTTTTCGTGTAATTAAATCCTTCAGTTATATAATGTCCCGGATAAATTAAAGTATAGATAAAATGTCAAACCCTAATTCTTATTCATATGTATCTCAATTCTCTAGTAATTAACTCAACAATAAAATACTGGAAACTGTTTTATGATATTTCATCATACTCTGGCCAGAGATTTTATGAGTTAATACTAAATAGAATGCATAGGACATTCTCTCCTCTTATGAGAAGTAACCGATCCTTTATTGATTACACACCATCTCCATAAGAGTCTTGTTGGGTCTAGAATATTCTACATATGGTTTAGAGAACTATGTAAAGGAATAAACCAAAACACAATTTAACTCTTACAAGATGCTATGGTAATCTCAAGTCTAAGGGTCATTTACACCTACTATCACCTAAGAAAATAACCTATTGACATTTATTTAAATATCCATTAGGTTAATCTTTTAAGTTGATCAGTTCAGTAAACTCATTCCATAATGAGCACCTAAACTCTTACATTAGTGACTCTTCACAAGTAACTGTAAGATTAGTTACCCTCTACCTTAGAGTATGTAACAAGCATACTAGTCTTACCAGACCACTGATTCCCTATTCAGTGATTCTATAACTAGAAATATTTTAAACTAAAACTTGTGGATTTTAAGCCTCATTGGCATGATCTCATCATGACTTTAAAATTATTATCATAGTTTATGGGTTTCATCATAGAATATAGCAGCATATGAGGAATAATAATCTCTTAATTTTATTTCATGAATAAAATTATATTAATTGTGATTGGGTTTAGAGCATTAATCCCAACAATCTCCCACTTACACTAAATCCAATCGCTTCAGTATCTTATACCCATACAATCTAAGTGGCGATCAAATTGCTGTTGTGATAATGACTTAGTCAGTGGATTTGCAATGTTGTTCTTCGTATTGACTCGTTCAATACTGATATCACCCCTTACAACGATTTCTCTCACTAGGTGATATCGCCTTAAGATGTGCTTTGACTTGTGATGGGATATTGGTTCCTTAGCTTGTGCTACTGCCCCAGTATTGTCACAATATAGGGGCACATGATTCTCAATCTGATGAACAATTCCTAACTCATTGGTAAACTTCTTTATCCACACCCCTTCCTTCGCAACTTCACTTGCAATGATATATTCTGCCTTTGTCATTGAATCAACTATAGTGGACTGTTTGAAACTCTTCCAACTTATAGCACCACCATTCATGGTATATACATATCCTAATACTGATTTACTATCGTCAGGGTCAGTTTGAAAACTAGAGTCTGTGTGCCCTTCTAGCTTCAAATCTGATTCACCAAATATGAGAAACATTTCTCTAGTCCTTCTCAAGTACTTGATAATGTTTTTCACAACTTTCCAATGTTCCTCTCTCGGATTAGCCTGAAACCTGCTTGTAACCCTTAGGGCATAAGCCACGTCAAGCCTGGTACAAATCATGGCATACATGATGGATCCTATTGCGGATGCATACAGAATTCCATTCATTTTTTGTCTTTCCTCAGGTGTCTTTGGTGTCATTTTCTTGTAAAGATTAATGCCATGACTCATAGACAAGTAACCATGCTTACTGCCTTCCATGTTAAACCTCTTTAACATAGTATCTATATACCTGGATTGGGATAAACCAAGCATCCTATTAGATTTATCTCTATAAATTTTTATTCCCAATATATAGGATGCTTCTCCCAGATCCTTCATGGAAAAATTCTTGGAGAGCCAAACCTTGACCGATTGCATCATTGATACGTCATTCCCAATAAGTAATATGTCATCTACATATAACAGACGAAAGACGATAGCTCTCTCACTAACCTTCTTGTAGACGTAAGGTTCTTCTTCATTTTTGATGAAGTCAAACTTTTTTATTGTCTCATCAAAACATATGTTCCAACTCCTCGAAGCTTGTTTTAATCTATAAATGGATTTTTGCAGCCTACATACCTTGTTTGGACCAACATATGAGACAAATCCTTTCGTTTGTGTCATGTAGACATCTTCCTCAAGGTTTCCATTAAGGAAAACTATCTTCACATCCATTTGCCATATCTCATAATCATAATATGCAGCTATAGCAAGCAATATCCTGATGAACTTGAGCATTGCTATTGGCGAAAAAGTTTCATCATAGTCAATACCATGTTTTTGTTTGAATCCTTTTGCAACCAGTCTGACCTTGTATGTTTCAACATTGCCATCTGCTCCAATCTTTTTCTTAAAGACCCATTTACACCTGATGGGAGTAATTCCCTCAGGTGCATCCACCAAAGTCCATACTTTGTTGAAATACATTGAGTCCATCTTAGACTCCATAGCCTCTTGCCATTTGTTACTATCAAAACTATTGACAGCTTCGTCATAGGTTTGTGGATCATCCACATCCATGACATTTGAACCTGGATCATTTTCAATTGCCAAATTCAACTTTTGAGGTGCCTTATGCATTCTCATGGATCTACGAGGAGGTTCAGAAGGTTGTGGTAAATGGATTGGTTTTGGAGCAACCTATTGTTCTTCTGTAAGTCGATGTGAGACTGATGGTGAGTTAAGAACTTCATCAAGTTCAATATTCCTTCCACTCCCACTATCTTGGACAAACTCTTTCTCCAAGAAAGTGGCATATTTGCTAACAAACACCTTTTGTTCAATAGAAGAGTAAAAGTAATATCCTAAACTCTCTTTAGGATAACCCACAAATCTATATTTTTTAGATCTCGCACCAAGTTTGTTTGTATCTTGCATTTTCACATAAGCTGGGCAACTCCAAATTTTAAGGTGTTTAAAGAGTTGGTCTCTTGTCCTTCCATATCTCATATGGTGTGCGTGACACAGACTTAGTGAGAACCTTATTTAAAAGGTATATGGAAGTTTTTAAGGCATATCCCCAGAAGGAAATTGGAAGATCAATGAAGCTCATCATGAATCGCATCATATCTTATAGAGTGCGATTTCTCCTTTCGGCTACTCCATTGTGTTGTGGAGTACCAGGAGGACTCCATTCGGAAACTATTCCACATTCTTTAAGATAATCCAAAAACTCCCTGGATAGGTATTCACCCCATTGATCTGATCGAAGTGTTTTGATACTATTTCCAGTTTGTTTCTTAACTTCAGCTCAATATCCCCTAAATTTGTCAAAGGCTTCATATTTGTATTTGATTTGTATTTCATTAAATACACGTATCCGAACCTAGACAAATAATTTGTGAATGTTCTAAAGTAGGAATATCCACCTCTCACTTGAGTTGCCATCGGTCTACAAACATTAGTGTGGACTAGCTCTAATAACTACGTTGCCCTTTCTCTATATCCTGTAAATGGAGTTTTAGTCATCTTTCCTTTGAGACAAGATTCACAAGTTGGAAGTGATTCATAATAATTTGGGTCAAAGTACCCATCTTTGTATAACTTGTTAATTCGATTCTCATTAATGTGACCAAGTCTTAAATGCCAGAGATATGTAAAGTTTAGATAATCTCTTTTCCTTTTGTTAGTTTGTTCAACATGAAGTATATTATTATTAACTTCCAAGACTATCAAGCCATTGGTGACCTTTCCAGTTCCATAAGATTCACTGGAGTGAGAAATAGAGCAACCATTACCCTTCAATTTTATTTCATATCCTTATTCAAGTAACAAAGAAACAGAAATAATATTTCTTATTAAAATTGGAATATAATAACAATTATTTAGCTCGATAGTTTTGCCAGAAGGCAAATCTAAACAAAAGGTTCCTACTACTACAACTGCAACTCTTACTCCATTGCCGACTTGCAGATAATACTCCCCTTTGTTTAGGCATCTACTTCTTCTCAATGCTTGCAACAAATTGTAGATATGAGAACCTCATCTAGTATCTAATACCCATGAAGTAGAATTCGTTAATGATAAGTTAATTTCAATAACGAACACACCTGAAGAATTGGCTTATGAAGCCTTTTTCTGCTTCACCTCTGCAAGGTATATCTTGTAATTCCTCTTCTAGTGGCTATCTTTCCCACAATGGAAGCATGTGCCCTTTTCAGAGATTTTCTCCTTCCCCTTTTTCTTCTTGATTTGCTTTTTTGGTTTCATAAATTTATCACTAGGCTTCCCTTTCTTGGGACCCTTCTTTGCCTTCTTCTTTGAGGCACCTTCCACTAATAAGACCTTACTCTTATCCTTCACAAGGTGGGTTTCTGCGGTCTTCAACATATTGAGGAGCTCAGGTAACGAGACATCCAACTTGTTCATGTGAAAGTTTATGATAAATTATGAAAACGACTCTGGCAGAGACTAGAGAATTAAGTCTTGACATAATTCTCCATTCATTGTGAAGCCCAATTTCCCTAACTCCTCAATCAAATTGATTAGTTTGAGAACATGGGCTTCAACAGAAGTACCATTTGTCATTCTGGCCTGAAAGAGCTGCTTCGATATTTCATATCTAGCAGTCCTACTCTGTTCACCATACAAATCTTTGAGGTGAACAAGAATAGCCTTGGCATCCATTTTCTCATGTTTTCTTTGTAGCTTGTTGCTCATAGATGCCAACATGATGCATTACACAAGAGTACTATCATCTTGCCACTTCTGATAAGTGGCTTTTCTTCCTCAGTGGCATTCTCTACCGGAGAAGCAAGTTTAGGAGAGTCAATGACATAGTAGACTCTCTCCCGAATGAGGACAATCCTCAAATTTCTCAACCAGTCCACATAGTTCGGCCCAGTGAGTTTGTTTGCATCTAATATGTTTCGAAGTAACAACAATGCAGACATGATGATAGATTTATCTACAAATAAAGAACAACATGCATGAGGAATTATTCATGAAATATGATGCATGATTATCAAGAACTTTTGATCTAATCATGTCTCCCACTAAATTTGACGAATCCCATTGCCCTCTAAATGGAAAATGGGAGACCCCGTTGGAAGACCTCCTAGTGGAGATTATGGAATCCAACTTATCTTACCTAGATCTCGCATGTAACACGACAAATCTTAAGTAAGTCCACGGGTAGGTAACTCTTACCAATTACATATCATGTAACTTCCATTAATTTTACCTCTAAGATTACGATAGTCTTGTGTGTGTACAACAAACCATAAAATCTTAGTTAAGTTAAACCCATCATTCATATATCATATACGAAAAAGAAACTACCCTTGAGTGTAGCTCAACAAGATAGAATCATTTAGGCATGTAATATAATACATCTCATATATTTTAATGAGGAAGTATCGTGCCAACTCATGTGACGGGCCTTGTGTGTGCACAACAAACCCACCATATTTGCTGACACACTCTACATCTCATAATGATGAAAGGCATGACTGATATTCTTAATATCGTAGACATTTCGACTTAATATTATTGGAGGATCTTTATGCTATTATCATAAACATCAAATATGCATAATAATAAAAGCATATAAAAGAAGAAGGATGATTATAGACGTTCATAACGTAAAAACACCGGAGTCACAGGGTGTCACAAAAATCATCCTACACTAAAAACCCATCATTCATATATCATATACAAAAAAGAAACTACCATTGAGTATAGCTCAACAAGATAGAATCGTTTAGGCATATAATATAATACGTCTCATATATTTTAATAAGGAAGCATCGTGCCAACTCATGTGACGGGCCTTGTGTGTGCACAACAAACCCACCATATTTGCTGACACACTCTACATCTCATAATCATGGAAGGCATGACTAGTATTCTTAATACCGTAGCCATTTCGACTTAATATTATTGAAGGGTCTTTATGCAATTATTATAAACATCAAATATGTATAATAATTAAAGGCATATAAAAAAAGAAGGATGATTATGGACGTTCCTAACGTAAAAACACTGGAGCCACAAGGTGTTACTAAAATCATCATACACTAAAAAACACCCATCATTCATATATCGTATATATTTCATGCATGCATGCCGAATGTAAAATACAACACTATAATTGTATTACAATATTACAGATACTCAACCTGTAATTAGTTTACAGGTATTTTCTCTGTTTCCTAATTTATCTTTAATCTCATTAAAAATAAAATACATTATGCATATATCTATATATATACACAATAACCACAATTCTTGTGGTAATCTACGGAATCAAAATCGTCATAACAACAAAATGGGACATTGAGTAATTCATTATTTCAATAAATACACAAGAATTTCAAACTATTATCAAAGGTGGCTCTGATACCACTGTTGGGAATCTAAATACGGTGGAAGCGTGCATTTCAATTTCAATTTCAATTATATTATATTCCCGAACCCAATATCCCTTTGATGCAATTTGAAATTCAAATACGAAAAAACAAGTAGAGAATATATGTACCTACAAAGACTCTAAATCGGTCATTGTGTTTGAATCCTCAATTCGGCGATGTCCCACAGCACCTTTACGAATGGCTTCAAGAGTTGATCCTCTCACTAGATGCACATGTATACGCCCTCCACGGTATCCACACCAAGTTTTTCTCGTAAGTGTTGGGAACTGTTCCCAACAATCGGTCACCTTTTTAGTTTCATATTCAAAGGCTTGTTTACAGCACTTAGTAAAAAATATCTTCTTCAATTACTATCAGATATAGTATTTTAGGTAGCACTATTTTCTTCTCTCAAACGGCAAAATTCTTTTTTTCCTCGTTAGACTCACACACACTTGATGCCCTTCAGTTTTTCCTATATATATAACACGAAAGAGGACTTTTGTCCCGCTTGGTGGGCGAAACATTATCACCTTTTAGAATTTTTTCTCCCACACACTATTGCACCTCTTTCATCAAAGAGAGGTGTCCCTCTTTCACCGAAGCATCCCTCTTTCACCGAAGAGACACGCCCCTCTTTCACCGAAGAGACACGCCCCTCTTTCACCGAAGAGATGTGCCCCTCTTTCACCGAAGAGACGCACACCGAATCGGCTCAAGATGTGCTTTTTCACAATTGGAATATGTTATGCCATTTTCAATATTATGCTATTGAGAATAGACCAATCGTTGGTCTACATGACATGTACTACTCATTTACATACTTATAGACATGTATTTATTTAATCGAATCTCATTCGATAATTTAGCATGCGTATATAACCGAGAGTATTATAAATTTAATTTTACAGTTAATTCCGAAACAACCTTATCTAATAAGGCACATAACCGATATGGGCAATTCCATGCTAGCGGAATTAACAGCTCAACACAAAGTTTAAACAATTAAATTTTGGTTACGAGAAATGACTTGTATTGTGTGTGACCCATTGGGCTCCACATTAAGCCGGAGTGAATTAATTTATCTTATTAAACCTTTTAATAAGATCATCAATTAACTCTTAATCAATTAAGTTCACAAGTCAAGATTGACGTCTAGCAACATATCATGACCACCCGGATAGTGAAGATTTCAATCAAAGGATCGAACACCCTTTGGTGATTAGTTTTCGTGTAATTAAATCATTCAGTTATACAATGTCTTTGATAAATTAAGGTATGGATAAAATGTCAAACCCTAATTCTTATCCATATGTATCTCAATTCTCTAGTAATTAACTCAACAATGAAATACCAGAACCACTTTATGATAATTCATCCTACTATAGCAAGAGATTTTATGAGTCAATACTAAATAGAATGCATAGGGCATTCTCTCCTCTTATAAGAAGTAATCGATCATTTATTGATTACACACCATCTCCATAAGAGTCTTGTTGGGTCCAAAATATCCTACACATAGTTCAGAGAACTATGTAAAGGAATAAACCAAAACACAACTTAACCTTACAAAATGTTATGGTAATCTCAAGTCTAAGGGTCATTTTCATCTACTATCACCTAAGGAATAACCTATTGACATTTATTTAAAGATCCATTAGGTTAATCCTTTAAGTGGATCAATTCAGTAAACTCATTCCATAATGAGTACCTACACTCTTACATTAGTGACTTTACACAAGTAACTGTGAGATCAGTTACCCTCTACCGTAGAGTATGTAACAAGTGTACTAGTTTTATCCATAGTTTTAAAAACTAGACCGGGCCGGCCGGTTCGACCGGTTCAACCGGGAACCGGCCACTCACCCGGTCCGGTTCCTTCAAAAAATCCAATTGCACATTAAAAGAGAAAAAATCCGATTGAACCGGCCGGTTTCCGGTCCGACCGGTGAACCCAATTGAACCCATGAGAAAACCGGCCGACTTAAAATTAAAAAAAAAACACAAAAACCTATTGTAATGTACCTATTTTATTTTACTAAACTTATATTTACATTTTATATTAGACTTTTGTTTAATATAATGGTTATATTAATGATTTTTGTTATAAATTATATTCAAATTATGATATTATGTAAATTTATTAGTAATATTATATTATTAATATTATTTATTAAACATGCGGTTCAACCCATTGAACCCCCGGTCCGACCCATGAACCCATGAACCCATGCCTACACCGGTTCCCGGCCCGGTCCGGTTGTAAACACTATGGTTTTATCAGACCAATGATTCCTTGTTCAGTGATCCTATAACTAGGAACATTTTAAACTAAAATTTGTGGATTTTAAGTCTTATTGGCATGATCTCATCATGACCTTAAAATCATTATCATAGTTTATGGGATTCATCATAGAATATAGCAGCATATGAGGAATAATAATATCTTAATTTTATTTCTGAATAAAATTATATTAATTGTGATTGGGTTTAGAGCATTAATCCCAACAACTTGAGCATCGGCCCTCTCACAATCAGAATCTTCAGTTGTAAACTTAGTTGGGGGCAGGGAGATCCTGGCTAGATCTAGACTCAGCTCACTTGTAGCAAGTTTAAGTGCTCATAGCCGAGGGCGTGGAGCAGCACATGTAGCACCATAAGAGGACGACCAAAAGCCACGGGTGGATGTTGGAATTTATGACCTAATAATTCCATAATCAGACAGGTTGAAATTGATGAGAAAATGTGCAAATTAATGAATGTATACTTGAATTCATAGTCAGAATTCATGTGGTCAGTCGAGTGTGGATATTCTAAGTTTACATGAAAAATCTTTTGGAAGATATAAGGTATCATTGTTTCTCCACTTATTGATGGAATATCAAAAGAGCCAATTTATATCATTCAGGACAACAATCTTGAATTATTATAAGTGTATTTAGTTCATTAATTTCTAATTTCATCTATTATAAAAATCAGAAATTAACTTATGATTTCTACACATAAGTCTCTATACTTTGTGGATTGTTTATTCAACCCTATTTCTTAAACTTAATTAAATCGCTTAATCAATCAACTTATTGGATAACACCGACACACAATTAACAATATATTGTTAGACCATATTTAGTTGAATTAAAAATTCCATAATCTCCCATTTGGCCAACAAATATATCCCATATGTCGTGTATCACCAAAATAGTTTATGGAGCTCAAAATTGCTATACATGTCAACAACCTCAATAATCTCATGCATCAAATGCATTAATAAAGAACCAACGTATCTTTCGTCACAATTATTGTGATTCAGCTCCAAACCCAAATAATCGCATGTCTTTAATAATGACCTAAATTTGCCTATCACTTTAACCACAACTGACTTACTATCACCCATATAGATAAATATTTCAGCATTATTTAGCTTTCGACAACGTAGGTAATCTTGCATAGATATGCTTATGTAAATAGTAGTACTAGAATCTAACCACCAAGTGTGTCTAGGTCAAATTAACCTCAGAACAAACTAAGATAAGAGACATATCTTTCTTTGCACACCATGCGTGATAACTAGTAGAGCTAGCAATTTGGGTTAGCGCGGCACAAAAAATTGGGAGGCTTGAAAATGCTAGCCCAGGCACAAAATTTTCATGCTTTGGGAGCCTAAGGGCAACATGAATTGTATAAATACTTACTTTTTAAAAATAATTTTAAATTTTTTATATTTCAAAATAAAGATTTTATTATACAATTAATCGATTAATCTAAAATTTATATTAATTTAAATAAAATAATCAAATAATTATTAAAATATAATTAATCACTTTTTAAAAAATTTCTCATAATGTTCTTTTTATTATAATTTTTTTTCGTACTTTTGGGCTGACATAATATTTTTCAAGTTGTGCCAATTTTTGCCAAGTCTAATAATTGGTGCAATCCTTCTTCAATTATCTACCCTTCCTCTAAAAGAAATAGGTAGAAACCTTATCATGTTAGGGTAAATTACATAATTGGTACACCTATAGCTTCCTTATTGTTAAGCCTTTTTTTTGTTTTTGCTTTTGCCCGTACTCTTACCTTATAGGTAGACAACATCACTCTATGTCTTTTCATGCTTCAATCTCTCCTTCTTTTTGCACACAATGAGAAATGAACTCATTGAGTCTCCAATTCTTGTTTTGAAAGTTATAATTAACTTGAAAATGATTGTATTTTGTAGATAGAGAGGTCATAATTAAACGCACAAGCAAGTTTTCAAATAACTCTAAATTAAGTACCCTTTGTTTTGAAGCAAGATTACACATTTCTATGATGTACTCCCAAATCTTCTCATTGCCTTTATACCTTATTGAGATAAGATTTGTCAAAAATGTGTTTGTCCCAGCCTTTTCATTTTTTCTCAAAATACTTTTCTATTCAACAACAATTTGGCATCTATCTTCTCAAATATCAATCCTAAAGATTTTTGGAATCGCACACTTCATGATCATGAGATATAGGTGGTTAGAATGATCTTATCACTCAAAGTCCCTTTTAGTCTGAATGGAACTGTCAATTATAAAAGCAGATGGTCATTTTATCCCAAGGGCCAAATCCAATTCCATGCAATCAAGAACGATCATGATGTTCTCATTCTAGACTTTGAAATTTGTGCCACTTAGCATGGAGATCGAATTAATAGTAGAAAAAATTAATATAGCAGAATTATTAGCTGAACATAGAACAAATAACAAAATTGAAAAATATATTAGTTCACATATTTAGCAATGGTGAATAAAACAATAGCATATCCTATCATGAGATACTAAGCGTATTTTATCTCTGAATAAAATAATTAACATGCAAGCAGTACTCTTAATGTAAAAATCAAATATTAACAATCAATCCGATCAAATAATAAGTTTTTCTTTGGACTGAACTCATGTTCAAATGGAAGCCTAACAATCATCATGCATTTTATTATTGCAATCATGTTTGAAACTCCCTAGATAACGTCCTTTCTTTAGGCCAATCCATTGTCTCATGAAATTTCAAATATGTAAATATCTTATATATTCCAAAAATATATCAATTTACATATAAGAGCTCACTTTGGTGAGATATTGCTTCAATTAATACATTCTAGAATTTTAAACATAATTAAATTGCCATTATTTTATTCAATAAATTGAGAATATTCAAATCGAGTTACAAACTAGGCCTAAACATAACTTTAATTAACTCGCTTGAACTTTTTATGGACTGAATAAGGTCTAGACTTGCTTAATTTGACCTAAACGGAATAAACCAAGCAAATCTATGTCTAAACCGCAATGATTTAGGCTTAATTTCAATTGAACTAGAAATTTTTTACTAGAACTAGATTAATCCTAATAGATTGAATTCTCAAAAAACATAACTAGAATTTAGCAAACTTTTATTGAATCGAATTAAATTCAACAAGAATCTCATTGAACGAGTTCAAAGTTCAAATAGGAGCAAAATTGGTGAAAATCAACTAAATCGAATGGAGTTTTCACTTGGACTAGATAATGTTAGTCAAAACGAGCCTTGAACCAACTAATTTCAACCCAAAACATATGAACCGTCCAAATTTAATTTGAATCGTTCCCTTTTTGGACCAAACCGTATAGACCAGGTGAGAATAGACTCTGACTAAATGACTTTGTTCCTGAACCTGTCTAAGTCGGTCTAAGCTGGTGAATTGTCTGGTCAAACCACCAGCAGGTCAGTCAAAAACGATTCTTTGACTGGTTCGACCAGGTTGACTTTACTTGTCAAACATGCATATTTGACTACCGCCAATGAACACACACCCACAAACACACACACAAGCATTAGGATAGGAAACCCTAGCCACCATGATAAAAAAACAAAAAAACAAAATGGAAGAAGAAGAAGAAGAAGAATTCAGCCACATATATATCATTTTATTTATTTTAATGGAATATCCTACTGTTCATCTTCTTCCTTAATTTCTCAAAACCATTACTGCCGCACTTCTATGCTTTCATCTGGTTTAAGCCAAATCCCACAATCTTAGCCATTAATAATCACGATCCAAAACCCTAGTCGTGATGGTTGGCTAGGAAATCGCGAGATATCCGGCTAATGGACAATCACCAACGTCAGCTGCCATAATCTGCGACGGCAAACCGCCACTGTGGACTCACCACCCTGAGCTGTGTCCAAGAACAGAGCGCTCACGGTCATAGCTCATAGCCACAAACTCAGCCACCAACTCCAAACCGTGATAACTCCATTGCCTTTCACGATATAAGCGGCCGATTGCAGCCCGTGACTGCTCGTATGGACGGCCATAGTGATAAGGAAGATCGGCCGGTGTGTAGGGTTCCGGAGCAGCCTTCTAAAAAATAAAAAAAAAACTGCCCCTTTTTTTTTATTTAAATGATAAACTTGAACTCGGCCAATGAGCAGGAAACAAAGAAAGAAGGTACCATGGCAGACAAATATATACGTATATATATGTCTAACACCCATCGAATATATACAAATATAAATTAGCAGCAATCAATCAACGATGACGTCAAAATTCAAAATCTGAGTCCACGCGAGTTCATACAATCCATCAATATAATAATCCAAAATTCCCAACTATTCAAACACATAAGGATAAGGATTTTGATATCAATTATTGAAATTTGTAATATAAATAATCCAAGCATCAGACATGTTGAATTTGATAAGAAAGTGCGTAAATTTGCGCTATCAGTTGGGTGCAGATTTTCTGAGTGGAGTGTGAGCTCTTGCGTCACTGTTTGCGCGCCATGGTCAATGAGTTCGAACTTGTTTGAGCAGTTTAACCAGTGAGACGGTTGGTTTACCACGTAGAATTCATGATGGCAGTGGATGATGATCGAGCGGGGATGGATCGTGGATCGTATTGAACTTGTGGGCGAACAGAATCGCTTATCGGAGCAAATTGCGGCCCACACTTCAGTTGTAATTGATCGTACAACCGAAAATTTTGAGTTCAACCACTGATGAGGGATCGATTTGATTAGTTTCTGGCAGTTGCCTAGAGTCTGATCTGGAGAGAAAAGTTCGGAGGAGTGTCGATGAGATCGATCCATGTGGAAACGAGGTAGCACGTGTCCGGACGGGATTGCTGCCGCATTCATAAACTTTGAATTTGTTTAAAATATGAGACATTTTTCAGACTGATCCGAGTGCGAATGTTGCCATTGGAATGGTCTCGGGTACTTCGCCTTCAGTGCCGATGTTGGATGCCATGGGACTTCGAATCGATCATAAATGCAGCTATTTTGTAGTAGTTTTTGTGGCGAAAAATTCATGTGAGAAAAATGTAAAAAACAATTATTAACAATATTTTTAAAATTAAACTAAATTGAAAACTGGTGTAAGTATGAATTTATAGATTTATAAGTCGGACGGGAGGTTCAATGGGTAAAATAACATATTTAATAAATAATAATAATATAATATTACTAATAAATTTATATAATATTATAATTTGAATATAATTTATAATAAAAAAATATTAATATAATTATCATATTAAATAAAAGATTAACATAAAATATAAATATAAGTATAAGAAAATAAAATAAGTATATTATAATAAATTTTTATTTTTTTTAATTTTAAGTTAGTTAGCTTTCCCATCGATTCAATTAGGTCCACCAGTTAAAGCAGAAACCTGTCTGTTCAACTGGAGTTGATTTCATTGAAAGTGCAATTGGGTCTTTTATAGTAACCGGATTGGGTGAGCGGCCGGTTCCCTTTGAACCGGTCAAACCAGCGAGCCCGGTCCAGTTTTTAAACTATGATGTTAACATAAATTTATGACAAATCAAATAAAAAAATTAATTTAAAAAATACAACATCATGTAATGTAATACAATAGGACAGAGTAGGTCATACATATCACGTCGGTCAGGCTGGTCCGGAATAGGTCTAGGTCGGGTTTACCGAGTGGAATTGCAATCGCCATCATCCCTGTCGGAAGCATTGAGAGTGAATATGGGAGGGCGACGAAGGGCCTGAAGAAGCCAATTCCAAGAAGGAAGGAATCTTTCTTGCCAATTAAATCAGACCGCGACGCGTGGCGTTGTGGACATGGTAATACCACCTAGCCTTAGGCACCTAGGAGGAAACCGCGGAACAAATTTACAATATAGTGCCCAAACTTTTGAGTTGTCTCATCTTATATCAACCCAAGTCTCCGATTCGTCTCGTGTCATTGTGTGGCCTATTCGTCACACTCATTCTGAATTTCATCATAAGTAGATCCACTAATCTTAGTTTTATAGATTTAGTTACCTTTAATTAAAATTTATAGGATTTTTGCAATTTTCGTTTTGTCTATTTTTATGTATTTTTAGGTTTACTTGTACTTCGGTACATTTTATGTAGGGTCTAGCAATCTGTGTGATGTCCTGTCTAAACAAGTTTGTATCATAAATCCTTTGAACCGTACCCAACCCATATATTAAATGAGTAAGAAATGTCTAACCTAAACACGACTCGCTTAATTATGAGTTGACACGATACGACCGGTTTAACCCTATAACATAAATGTGTAGTTTACACCGTTGATGATTAACACAATTAACATGATAAATGCGGCACATGCACACTTGAATATGTTAAATGAGTTAATAAGTTCATATCTCATCGGGTTACACAAGTTTAATCCGCCTTGACACGTTTATTTAAATTGATTATACGAATTTAACTTATTTAGACATGAAACATGTTTATGCTTGACTTGAGCTAGTCTAACTCTGTGTTATGTCATATTAAAATCACCATGCCTATTTTTTGTTTTGTTTCGATTCAGTTCATGTTCAATTTGATATTTTTATTATTTTTTAATTAAAAAAATTCGAATAGGTTAATCAAACCATAAAATCAGTACAAAACGATTTAATTTTATAGATATATAATAATTATAGTTTGGGATCATAATACCCGAACCACTTTAACGGTTCGGTAGTATTCATGAGTATCCATCCCTATCTACCTTTTATTCTTCTTCATTTCCCCCTCATGAGATTGGAAGAATTATAATAAAAATAAATAAATGAACAAACACCGAGAATGAGTCCAGGCGGGAAGGGAGAACAGGGGATCTATTTGAGCTCTCCAAGGCCCCGCAAACACGCTTCTTACTCGGCAGCGCGTCGGGGGTTAATTAAACCTACGCGGTCTCCACACAGGCCGATGCTATTTCTACCGTGAAGTCGGCAGCTGCTCGCCGGCGCCTTCGTTCCTTCCATCCTTCATTGATCCCTTCACTTCCATTTCCGGCAGCTCCCGAGTATGACGGCCTTCCACAAAACCTCCAATCCTCCTCCTCGTCATCCTCCTCACAGTTGCGCAGTCACGGCCAGGGCGAGGCCGCGGGTGGTCTCTGCAGGCCGTTTGGTGCACAACCCACCAACCGCGCCTCGTTGGGTCCCCGTACGTGGCCGCGTCCTGCGGAGTGTGCTTAGGGCAGTGTTCTCCTGCTTTAAACCCCGCCGTCAACGCCGTCCCTCTGCCGCTGGTTTTCCATCCCCGCCTGCCTCACCTAATCCCTCTTAAGCCCCTCTGTCCCCTAAATGTTCCCCACCTCCACAATCAAGAGACCATCCTAGGCTACAATTATGGATCAGATTCGAGTAATTGGACCAGAACTTCACGCATTGAGATGGGAGTTACATTTGTTTAATTAACTCTTGCACTAATTCCACTGGGAAAAAACAATTTTGGTGCACTATGTATCAATTTCATCTCCTTTGACTGTTATTTTTTGGCCGAGTTTGCGGAGGATAGGAGGAACTAAAATGGTGGGGAACAAAGATACAAGTGGATTGATCACTTGGTCCCATATCACTTCCCTATTTCAATATGTTAGTTTCATTGCTCCAAAATGTCTTTAATGATTACATCAATTTTGTTACTCCCTGCCTACAAATTCTTCACCGTATCATAAATTTCAATCATTTTACATTAGTGAAAATAATGACTAACTTAATTAGAGCGGCTTTATTGGTGATTTCTTAACATATCATTATCGGCAGTACTGCAGAAAATCTTGAATGACTCCGTGGAGTGGTCCAAATCGACAATCTGACGACTACCGTTTCCAATACTTAATACATATTTGCTCATATTATAATTTGACTGGGGAACGTGTATCACGTGGCGTGTTTCCCAAGAAATTCTTCTTCCTCTCTCTCGGACGCGTGTGCAAACGTGTATGTCGGGACAGCAAAAATGGGGTCATCTCCGACGCCGTGAGTTACCGACTGCGTAAAAATGGCACGGCACGTCCGTGGCGGGATAGGGATAGGCCCATCTCCGACGCCGGTCTCCCAGCCGTGCATGGGGCGAGCGGGACGGGAGCCGTCCAGCACAACGGCGCCGTAACGATCCTCCGGAGAAGGCGGGTTCGTGGTGGGAACAGACGAGAACCAAGCCGTCACCAAACACCAACGACTTTTCAAAAAGATATTAATTTTTTAATAAAACAAAAAAAAGCCCTCAAAAAAGTAAAAAAACATAGAAACAAATCTATACCGGATTAAAAACTAGTCAATACAAAGATACATAGGTTATATGGAGATTTAATGCATCAAATTATATATTTAATAAATAATATTATTAATAAATTAATAAAAATTTATAATAAAAAATTTTGATATAATTATTATATTAATTATAAATTTAATATAAAAAATAAATATAAATTTATTAAAATAAAATAATTAAATTATAATAATTTTTTAATTTTAAATTCATTGATTTTTTCATTAATTTAATTGAATTTACCAATCCTCTTGAAAACAAGTTGGTTCAATGAGAGCTAATCATATTTACACTATAATTAAATTAATTTTAAAAATCAAAGAGATGAAAATGACTCTCCCCCCCTCCTGCTCCCGTTTCTTATTCGTCTTCTTCTTCTTCTTCCGAGTTTTGAGGGGTGTTGGGAGGTCATCTCATTCAAATTCCATTAAATTATGAAATATTATGTTAATTTGATAAATTTTGTCTTCCCATTAGGTTATTTTGTGGAAAATTTCTTAAATTTCTATTAAATTTCACCCTAAACGAAAATTAAAAGAAAGAGGGGGATTTCTAGATCTGTCCTTGCCACCACCGACAACATCGTGCTTCTCCTGTCTTAACCGAATATCCTGCAACTGATTCAGTCGAAGGGGGGGGGGGTGGCGGGTGGCTAGTGGGGCGGGTTGGGGTCCGGCCGAGGTGGTGGTTGTGGGCGGCGATGGGGCAAATTAGTAGTACCGTGGCAGGAGTCCCCCACTTGGATGAATGAGTTGACTCCTTACCATTATTCCTAGTCAAGTCAACAAAATTGTCTTGGTCACACTTCATTAATTTCTTTTTGTTGATTAAATCGGATGGAGGGCTATCATCATGCCTAAAGACGTTAAACATACGAACTGACCTGCAAACTAACCGTCCAAATTCAGAACAGGCCGTATCACTCATAAATCAGTTCATAATCATTGTTATTGGATTAAGAAGTGCAAGCTAAATTAAACATATTGAGCCATTAAATCATAATTAGCTTGGACCATTACCAAATTGAATTAACCTAAAACTGACCTAGAACCATTTAAAAACTAGCAGGGAACAATTGCAAAGCCAACTTGAGCCGACTCAGATAGCCAAAATTCTACTAATTAAAGATTGGATATTATCATATTAAAATAAAAAAATTAAAATAAAAAAATCGTTTAAAATAATTTTTTTAAAAAAATAAAAAGATAAATAATTCACAAATAAAACGGGTCCAAACTATAAACTAGCCACTTATAAATAGTTTCAAACCGATTCATATATACTTGAACAATGATCTGTAACTGAATTAATCCATTAAGCAAACGAGCCGAACTGTAATAGGGTCAAATGATTTTAGGTGCATTTTAAACTGACCCGAAACCAGCTTGGACCGCCTATTTTAACAATAGTGACCATGCCCATAGTTTTTAACACAACCATGTTAAAGTATGTGTCCATAAATTTATGAATCATACCATAGATTTAATAAATCAAACTATATATTTAATAAATAATAATAATAATAATATAAATAATTATTATTAATTAAAATACTACAACAGTAATTTATAATTTATAATTTTAAAATATTTATAATAATATCTAATTTCATACATATATATTTAAATATAATAAAAACATAATATAATATCAACATTCTTTTTTAAAATAGATACATACCTTCAAAACATATTTTTTCTCTCTCTAAAAATAATTTTTAATTCAACTAGTTCAATTATTGATTATAGTTAAATTGAAAATCTATCGATTTAGATGGATATGACTAAATTTAAAATTTATTTAAATTAATTAAGTAAATCATATCAAATGACTACTCACTTCCCAATCGAACTAGTTCAACGGGCCAACCTTGCCTGATTTTAATAACTATAATCATGCTAAACAAACGTTGGATTACTATAACCATGCACACAACACACTTTAAATCCATACATGACCAAAAATAATAGTAATAATTTTATAAGTAATTGTTTTTTTGTACGTCACGAGCAATTTAATCAATGCCCAAGAACCCCCTTGGTGCAGGATTGAATCAGGCACCGTCACAGCTACACGAACACACTAACCGGCAACAAATCCTTTCCGCGCATTCAAGCGAGAGCCAATATTGATTCATTATACAACAACCCTCAATCTCGAAGCCTCCTCCTTAAATCACTCAACATTCCACGGTACACTGCAAACGGCACAAAAGAGAGTGATGAAAACTCCTCATCCATTTGCTCGGCTCATGGCATTGCACGTCGGCATTGAGCACCTCACAAAGATGCCGTCATTTTCTATGAACGATTAATCGACGCATTTTCCAGGGGGGATTACATAAGGAATTGATCTTCTGTAACCTCCACAGCCTATTAGATTAATCCTCGATCTTATGAGGAAGTATTACCACTACACTACAAACTAGAGAAGACAATAATCCAACTAGATTAGCTAAGGGTCCGGTTGGGCCCGTCCACATAGGCATATCCAATTTCCTCATGTTATCGATCAACACGGAAATTTCATGCTAAAATCAATAAAATGACAAAATTTTGTGAATTTTTATATAGTTTTTTTGCTCAAAATAATTTTTTTTATAACTAGAATATCCATTTCCTACTCAAAACCTTGTCACTGAAACTGGCAAGACAAGGCACCTTGTGGAACATTGTTACCACGTGACATGCTCACCTAGTGATGCTGACGAATAAAAATTTGACATGGAGTATCCTTTTAAGCAATTTAAAATCAAAGAAAATCCTAATAAATTACTAAAAAGCGATTACCAGATAAAAAAGAGAGAGATCTAATGCCGTAGTATTACTCATAAATATCAGAATTTTATTTGATGGCAATAGCATAAATAGTCTCGCTGTGGTGACACTTCACACTTCGGTTACAAATTATCTCTGACCATTTGGTCTCGTCATTCAAATCTATCAAAATAATTAATAGAGTATACATATGACAAATATATATATATATATTGTGATATACGTATTGCGTTCTTTGAAATTATAATATAAAAATAACAAAATGTTTTGAAAATCATGCATGTAATATTTATTCTATACGGGTCGGCCAACTGTAAGACTTTCCACCCGAGACCAAAAAAGGAAGAAATTAAATTCTGATTTTTGGAAGTCATGATAGCTTATGGAACTTTTTTTTGTCCCTTTTAACATGAAAAAGATTCCCTAAAAGTTTGAAATCGTAAAAAGATTCATTTATTTGTACATAAATTAAGTTACAACATTAAGAGTTAAGAGACCCGACACAAAAAGAAGAGAAGAAGTAAACTACAAAGGGTAGTTTTTCTAGCACGATCAACTTCCTCGATATTTATAACAATCAGGAGGGAAATCTTCATGAAGTCCTTTTTCTCATAGTAATCATGTAATATTAACTACTAGACAGCTATATACAAAATCTGAAACCGGTTCATGGAAGCAGAAACATAAAGTACAAGAAAAATTACAAACCTGCGTCT
The DNA here is from genome assembly GCA_900174645.1 of Sonneratia alba. NCBI lineage: Eukaryota > Viridiplantae > Streptophyta > Magnoliopsida > Myrtales > Lythraceae > Sonneratia > Sonneratia alba. The sequence goes on along the minus strand of FWPY01000024.1, from coordinate 3,306,150 downwards.
GCTGCTGATGCTTCGATTGCTCCGCCATGATTGTGCTCCAAATTCAACATAACCTTCTAAGGGTGAACCTGAAGGACCCTAATCCAACTGCCTGGGAAATCAAGAAATCATTCTTCGAAGGCATGAGATTTGTCCTTGACTTATACATGTGAAGAGATTCCTGATGCAAAAGGATGTTCCATCAAGGAGATGTGGAGGGTTCCAGTCATCGACGAGTTCGGCACATCTGGCACGTGGTTGACGACTTCACATTAGCATAAGTGCAACGGTCGCAGGACCAGTGGTTTGAGTCATCCGTCCGGCTCGTCGAACCGGCTAGGGCAATTACCTTCACCTTCCCACTCCGAACCTTGTTGCTAGTGCTGCCCCCTCCGCTCTTTGTGCTTGCTGCTCGACTGCAAGCTGCTCCATGGGAGTCAACATCTGATAACCCATTCTCAAGTGCCCTGACTAGGTTCTCAAAATAATTCTTCGTGACACTGTTGCAATAGAAGTTAAAGAGAATATCACACGCAAGGTGATCAAAGAAAAAACTCAACAAACTCTCTTGGGAAATGATAGGTGAGGGTCATTGCACAACAAGTCCTTCCATGCAACCAAACTAAGCTTCTCAAGTTTCCACAAAGGTAATTATGAGCCAATAACAATTTTCTCTTAATTGAAATAGAGGTTTAAGTCCTGTGTTTTGGAGAGGCTCTTCAGTGTAGAACTCCACCACACCCTCACACAGATCTTTTGGATGATACATTTACTCAACTCTTGGAAGTCCGACTCACATTCTAAGAAATTGCGTAAAGCACTGCTCACTACACCAGGGAAAAAATAGTTCGTACCCGGTAAAGTTACCTGAAAACTTTCATTTAGTCCGTATGCAGCTTATAAATGCTGATACAAATTTCAGGAGAAGAAAATCTCTGACATGAGGTTAATCGATAATGAAATATTTCATGCTCATCTTCAAAGTTGACACGATATCCATGTTCCAAAGCCTCTTTTTTTAATAAGAAACATTATTTTCAAACATTTCTCACATGGACTAGCTGATAAAGAATCTGATGATATATGGAAAACCCCCAAAAAAAATGTTTTTGGCGGTGAATAGGGCAGCTCAACCACAAAGCAAAAGAATATCCTTCAGGCCACCTGATTCATCAGGAGACACATGTTACCTTGTAAGTCCAGCTAACTTTGTACGGAAGTCATTAAAACTGGCAGATGTGGCACCATCATCACCAAGGAACTGATTCAGTTCTTTTTCTGCACACTGATGCAGCCTCTCCAAGCCAGACTCAGCATCACCTGACAAAGGAGCATCTTATAAGAACTTGACAACAGAATACGTTATGTGGTGTATCTGGGATGAGAATACTTATGAACCTTGCAAATACTCGAAAAATTGTTTCTTTGCATGTTCATGTTCAGGCAAATAATACCCGTATGCATAAGTCCACTTGAGTGCCCGCCTACATTCAACTATCTGCAGGCAATAAAAGTGATAAACAGTCATGAACAAAGGCCAGTGTTACCTGAAACTATGCATCACCAAAATCAAATCAGTTTGAGTTTTCTTCAAGCCATCAAGTTATGGAAACAAGGTAAATAGATGCAGAGTCTAGCGTCACCTGTTGCCAGGCCTCTATGATGAACTTGAGCTGAGATTCAGGTTGGCACTGAGTATCACTGAGCTTCTCAAGCTGATAAAGGTAACAAAACAATTATACATGAAATAAACAAAGGTATCTTATAACAAAGAGAAATAGAAAATGTAAGCCAATCAGATCAGGCAGAACTAATCAGATTAAAGTCGACAAACCAACATTATTCATACAAACGTAGAACATCTTGCTGCAGTATCTACAGAATCTCTTCTTTCATTCATCTAATATAAGCAACCAAATCAGTAGGATAATAGATGAATCTCTCTCAGAATAGATCTTCTAAACTACAAAATAGATGGCATGAAACTATTTTTGACCAGATTTGATTTTCCAGATTTAAAAATATCATCTACCAACCAGCCAAAGCATTTCCCGATAGCAACAGAAACCTCTTACAGATCACTATATATTATACGGTTATGCAACATTAACATCGCAATTTTCATCAAGCAACCAACTTGCATTTGAGAACTAAAGTACAAGTCAGATTTTTTACTTTTGGATATTCAACAGCCACTCAATGATATCATAGGCCAATTTTTATCTCATGGAAGAACCTTACCCTTATACAGTATCACACCAGATCATTTACAAAACATCACTTGCACCATCTCATTAATATAATCAGAATAACGAGAGATGGATAAGGAATGTTTTTGTTTCGAGTAGTCAATAAATAAACTTCATTAATATCGCATCAAGAAGATGTGTAAAATCATATACAAAAATTTTAGCTAAACAAACGTAAGCCTACCCATAGCATTACTCATGATTGGATAAGGAATGTATCTTTTGGTATCTGGTGCAAATAGCAAGTGGTACTCACATGCACAGTTTGCATTTGGTGTAAATCAGCAAGAGCTTTCTGCCTCGACTGTCAAGTAGAAAAGAAAATCTCAGATGTGTTAGATAGACAATCAAATTTGACAATAACTAATCAAATGAAATTTGATCAAAATGAGAGAGATCAGACACATACTGATTGATTGCTCGCCCATCGCTCATAATAATGTGTGTACCTCTCCAATGAATTTTTTGCCATCTCTCTCCTCCTCTCAGCCTCATCATACTGAGAAGTTTTTAAAGGCAGAAAACAATGACTTGCATCATAAGCATATCCAAAATCAATATGCAAAACTTCGTATCATTAAAAGATGGTCAGTTTTCTTCAAACATTTTAACTATGTCCAGGTACTAAAGTTCCTACCGCTCCCTCCTGTTTGGCTACCTCATACCGATTACATGCATAAAAACCACCAGTTCTCTCTCCATGATCAGACCATGCACCAAGACAAAGCCTGCTGGCACAGAAGGCAAAGAAACAGATGAGAATCATGAAATACAAAAACAAGTATAAGTAACTATTTTATGAAGTACATCAAGGCTTCTCAACATGTATGATATTAGAGATCATACTATTCATTAAAAAAAACTAAAGAAAAATAAGAATTTCATCCTAGGAAGTAGTAAGATTACCAGCAGAACTCAAATTTACAGGGAGGCGTGCAAGTCATATGCATGCACCCTTGGTTTTTCTCTATAGGTCGTTTGCACTTCGGACAAGGCTTTGAATTGGCAAGGATCCTGGAAATCATTTAGTCACACATTAGCAAAAATATAAAGAGACCTGGACATTCTTATCCATTAACTAAGCATTTTATCCCACATAAGAGCCATAGAATGGAAAATATAATTAGATATAACATAACAAAAAGGATATTTAAAAAGGCACCTATTGTAAAAGAATTTCAGTAATCGCATATTGTTTTCTCAATGCCTTTTCCACTGCAGTTGTATTTTCTGATCTGTTATTGTAATTCTTTTATATATTGTCCTTTGAATATATTTAAATATGTATCTTCTCTCATTTTGCTTGGAAATTCATAAAATCTGTTTCTTAATTGAATATTACTCATCTACATGTTTTAACTGGAAAAATCAACAAAACATGTATACGTTTCCCTTAATTCCAACAAAAAAATTATAGCAGTCTGTTTATTCCAAAACGCCAACCAACTATAAGAAGAATAACTTAAGATTTTAAAAATGTCCAACTCCACTAAGAAGACATCACATTTTTTATGTCTTCTTTTTCCTTAAAACTTTCAACAGCTGATTGACCCTAAAACTTGGACCGTCAACATGGTTCAAGTATATCAGGACTCTTCAGACCAGATTAAAGGGAAGAGAAGAAGCAAAGAGAAGTGCAAACTACGAACAAAAGGATGATCAATCAAACACAAAAGATTGGAGAAATGGAGAGGAGAAAGGTAACTACAACACCAATTTCTACTACACAAGTTGTATCACTTTCAGATGCACTTTATCTAAGCTCAAGCAAACAGAGAATGAGAAGGTCATACAGTTGTCAAATAATCGCACATGATAAAGAATAACATTTTCTTGATATCTATCTAGTAAATTGAGGAACACCAGGAAAATGATAGAAGCCACATATTTATTCAAAACTATGTAAAAGAACTTGCCTGCAAGCAAGAAGAAAAGGCTAATGCAAAAGAACTAGCTGAAATTTATAATATGAAAAGCAACGCACAATTTCCACTAGATATACCAGTTCATGTTCTCAGACTCAGCACTGTTCTTCATTATCCATTTTGCCACAGTACCACAGTCCACAGGACGGTGAGCTTCTTCAGTACACTGTCCCAAATCAACACAAGCACCATGCTCATTCATGGTCATATACAATAAAAATCACCAAAAGAAGAAAAGAAGAACGAAAAGATGTACCAAAACTCACATTCCAGCAAAAGTTGTGTGAACACATGCAAGAAACATCATAACCTTCACTTCCAGCAGCAAACTCAACAGCATACTCACAACCAGGGGCTGGACACCACTTCGTCTATTAGTGTACAGGGGCAAGAAGATATTTAAAAAAATGCTCAGCATCAGTAAATGCTTCCTCAATTTCCAATTTTATAACAAATTCAAGAGAGTTAATGCTTCCATAGGTCTGAATTCCTTTCATACCTTTCTGTTGTCTTCTACATAAGATCGAAGAAGATATAGAGAGTACTTTTTCTTCTCATCATCTGATGCTAGAATATCTATCATGCTTTGTCCAACAGCAGCACAGCAAGATGGATCAGGACACCTCAAAGATAAACACCCGGGACCATCATTAATGGATGTGCTGATGTAACCTACATACAAATATTTACAAAAAGTTTGACCCCATATTAGAGACGAGGTAAAAATTGCATTAGGGTTTGTAGGAAAGTAATTATTTTATCATAACAAGGAGTTCATTCTTCCTATGCCAATGAATGCAATTATATAGGATTATTTCAAAACATTAGGGAATATATGTAGGATGCACTAAAATTTTGGACACACGAAATATAGAAAAGATATTCAACTCCTGAGAAAACAAAAGATAAAGCAAGGTAAATCACACAAATTATGAGCCTCTTCAGGCATTTGTAACAAACTGTCAAACTATCAAAGCATGAATTCGCACAAACCTGCCCAGCATGTGCTGCAAAAAGGATGGCCACAAGCAGCTGAATAAATCTTATCACGGGGATAGGACTCAAAACAGATTCCACAAGTGAGCTACATAAGAAAATTTGGCCAAATTTTATACAACGGTAAATCACTGGGAACCCATGATGACCAATTTAACAACTCCAAATATCTTACTTCTCTAGCATTAGAGTCCTGGACAACAGGCGTCTCTAGTAAGCCCACTACGTTCCGCACTCCATCTTCTTCAAACCATGCGTCATGTACTTTACTCACACTCCTACAGTGAAAACTGTCTTTAATGAATACCCAATCAGAAAAGAAGAAACATTAATATATATATATATAGTAACATATGCTGCCTGAGAATCAACAAACCAATTTTTTATAAAAGATGAAAATGATCAGGATAATCTCAATATAAGTTATTCCAAATGAACCCTGCCGGTGCATGAATCCTCTTACAGACAGGCTAGTGCAGAAAATAAGAAAGGAATATCAGTGACAAAAGCTATCAGGGACACATATACCAGTTATAATGGCGCAGTAGAATGATTGCATCATCTCTTGATATAGAAAGAACAGTAGATACTCTTGTTATGTCATCCTCTTGATGCTGTTGTATATCTGCTTCTGTCAGGATGGTGTAGCTTGGCTGCCAAAGAAATCATGAAAAATGATTTAATTTGACCAACTCAGACAACACATGCACCCACATGCAAGGAAATACAAATAGACCAACACTCAGTGCATGCACATAATCATTTCAATAAAAGTCACTAAGAGCAATGCTGCATATCACCTCAATCAGAAAAATAGAAGAGATCGCTGATATGTAAAGGCTTTGAGACACAACCATTAAGAAGAAAACTAGACAAGGCAATAGGAATATGAAAACAGCCAAGAAAATTACTGCTCTGCTAAATATAATGAGTTTCTTTGTGCAACATTGAAACTGCAAGAAACCCATTCCTAGGTACCCACAACTGAAAGTGATATAATATGGACTCATCGTGTTATCCTGTCCTACAATATATTTGTATTTATAGTCATTCTTATCCCAGAAAACCAAACTTAAGAATATTTTCTCTAAAACTCGACTCTTTTCTTATGTTTATGCTGTCAGAGAGAGAGGAGGGAGATCTGTTCTGGGAATAGAGAAGTGAATGAGTGCAGAACACCTGGAAAAATATCGTTCAGGAAGCCAATCAACCTATCAATTATCGACCAAAAATGGTAAAAATCATATTCTTCAGAATTGGTAATTCCTTCAATTCTTTGAATACATTTCCTAAACTGATGGAGCCTGCTACTGTGGCATGGCTCATTGTTGCAGAGATGATAATCTATTTTTCTCCCATACAATTTTGTAATTGCAGATAGAGCCAGTGATCTAGAGAAAATATGAGTACTTGGCTCCAAAAATACCCACAGATGAATTTTCCTCATCTTAAAAGGACCAAATCCCCACCAAAAATATAGCTCAATAAGAATCAACTAGAGTAAATCTTTTTGGCCAGTCAAAGTAGCCTGCTCGATATAAAAGACAAGCTGGAGAGATTTGTCCCAGCTGGAGGTCTGGAAGAGGAGAAAGTATCTAAGAGCTTTCGATATAAACTATAAATTCGTCAATGTTGGAAACTATACAATTGTGCTAATCCTTTTAATGCCCCAAAAAAGCTGCTTTCCAATCGGATAGGTGCAGTCAGCAAATTAAGAATCTTTTTCAATGGTGAATTCTATTCTAATTAAGCTTCCCCTATTCTTCCACTTTTACTCCTCGAATGAAAGCTAAAGTTTCCTCATTTATCAAAGGGCAAGAAAAGAAGAAGACTAGCCATAAATTTCGACCTAAACCATCTTCTTTCCCATCTACAATTCCTAATCTACCCAAATCACACTTTTGATCCAAAACCTCCACCACCTCCATATTCAGTAAAGACCTATGGTAGAGGCTACATTTTTTCTTCACCTGATAAGCTCGATAGAGAACTCAAAGATCTCAGAACCAATGAAGCAGCAAAACACGTTCCGGATATTTAAAAACAAATTTTCAATTAATCGAACTAAACTAAGACTAGTACATCTAGCAGACAATCAGATAGACCAGAGACACTTCCGTACATTTCCACAGCAACATAAAGAGGACCGATCAGACTTCTCAGGAGCCATCGAACGAAAACTCGGAGCAGACAGGAATATACATCAACCGGAGCACGAGAAAGGTCCAAGAAATGCTCACCTGGCACCTATGAGCTGCGATTACATCAGAGTCGTCATCGACATCCTCGACTAACTCATAGTCGTCAACGTCGGCGTTGTCGCTGTTGTAGTAGTCATCAGCCTCGCCGCTGTAGAAATCGTCCTCCAACGACTCCTCATCGTTCGCGTCGTGCATGTCATCCTCGGAGTCCATCAGTGCATCAGACCCCGCTCCCCCCCCGAACGAACGGCAGACCTCACACAACCCTAGGGCACCCTTCCGGCTGATGAGGGACTCCGATGGAGCGGCTCACGAGGAGGGAATCGGCGGGAATAGATTGAGGATGAATCGAGGAATCGAGACCGGAGAAGATATTGCTTTGAATTTGGGATGAAATCTTCGCGGCTCGCGAGGATAATCGATTATTTTTCTTTATTTTCCCTCCTTTTCAGACGCTCTATTGTGACTTTTGACAGTGAAGAAACCGCGGAAATGAAACCTACTCTCACTTTATATATACGGACGCACGCGCACGGACAGGAGAGAGAGATGGTTGGGGCTGGTTACAGAGAGACTGTGGAGGCAGCCGACACTGGAACAGGTCCAGATGCCTTACAAGAAGAGGCCCATTTGGCTAGGTTATGGGCTAGGAAATTACGTCGCTAGGGAATATAGACCGCATGCCATCTACCAAAGATTGATAGAGCAGAGTGCGAAGAGAACAAAGTACCATCTGCAACTTGGTTTCCGGTTTCGGTTCCATGCAGCAGAGCTTCGATGGCGTCAAAATATAATCACATAAAAAAATGAGTAAAAAGATTCTCACATATGAGAAATTATATATTATTAACTTAAATTTTTATATTACATATAAATTTATCACTATTATATGTTTGTTTAAAATTCTATAAGATTTATACATGTTAAAAATTTTACATGATATTAAGATAGGTAACCGTGTGGACTCACACCTCATCCAGGCTTAAGATTAGAAGGTTTATGATATTTGTTAAGATCAAGAGACTGATTAACTACTACATTAGTTTTGTCTTAGTGCAAAAGAATGTGCTTGGCTTGTGGACAGTTATTGAGGATAAGTATTCAGGGCATATGGTGACATTGTAACTCGAGGAATAGTGTTGAGGAATATAATCATATATAGAAAAAATGAGTAAAAAGATATTATTATATAAGGGACTAGTACCACTCCGGTGGAAATTCTATAGTGTCCATGGAATCGCCTTGTAGAAACAGCACTGATAGATGAAGTGAGGTGGCGCAAGAGATAGCAAATCCAGCAGCCTCTGCCCACCCCAACAATTGGGCATGTTGCATTGGACCAAGACGTCCAAGCTTGGATTGGCGAAACCTGTACCATTAGAGCAGACTGCAGCAAGCCAAGCATGCGGGGGAGAGATGGACACATCAAAGGATATTATATGATCTCTGCTAGACCAGAAGCTTTTGCGGCACGGTGAAAAGCCTCCTTTGCAGCCCATGCTTCCACATACGCATTTGTTCTCCTTGGCTGTTAGCTTGGGATCCTTGTCTGCCACAGCACGTCAAATGTTATTGCTGCTTGTAGTGCAAAGGTATGAGCTATGTCACGTGGAATATGTATACCACAGTCAATTCCCATGGCTATCTTAGTCCACTGCAGCAAAGAATTCTGTGGAAAACCATGCAATCGAACAGGATATTTGATCATAGACCACACTATTGTGCTACAAGGACAATCCATAAATAGATGTTCAATGGTTTCCTCCATCGCATGACAGAGTGGGCAGGGCAAATCCTGCATGGGCATTCTTCGAGTACTACCAGAAAATTCCCTATATTCCGTCATATTTTTCCGACAGAAATAGTCTGACGGAAATTTCTGTCAGAAATTCTCACAGAAAATGGTGACAGAATTATTTGCAATAGACTTGCGGCAAAAATTGGCCGTCGGAAAATTTGCAGTAGTGCTCTTATGGAAATTCGTCATGCAAATGTTTTCCGTCAGAATAGTCTGACGGAAATATCTGTTGGAAAGTTTATGTGAGAATAGTTCTCACGGAAACTCTGACGGAGATAATTCTGATAGCTGGTTCTATCGTAAATCTATCAGTACTTCACCGATAGAATACAAGAGACTGAGTCGACAGAAATCTAACAGAAATAAGTTATATATACACATGACATTAAAGATGCTGATTATCACAAGGAAGATGGGTTTGAGGAATGTGATTATGATGATGATGATGACTAATCATTGCAAATGAAGATTACAATTGTGTATGATATGCTGGTCGACTTTTACATTAGTTATTATGTTGTTAATGTTTTAAAAATTATTAACTTATCATGTGCTCCTCTCACTTGCATTGTTATGTTATTAATTTCCTCCTCTCTTGCGTGCTCCTTTACAGGTGCCGACAGAACAGCCCCTGGCAAGGTGGCTGACGGAAAATGGGGCTGTTGGGGATGCAGTCTTGGGTTTCCGACGAAGGATTCCGACGCAAGGCTGACGGAAAACGGGGCTCCTCACCGTATCACTGATTTTCCTCAGTCATTCCCGCTGCTGCCCATTCTTTTATCTTCTGCAGATCTTGTCTTCAATCTTCTGCAGATCTTGACAGCAGATAGCAGCTCGGACAACCTCACAAGACCGGCTCAGACGACCTCCAACTCGTCGCCTCCAGCTCGTCACCTCCAGCTCGGTTGCCTCCATCTTGAACGCCTGCAGCTTGAAAATCTCCCAGCTCAAACACCTCCAGCTCAGTCACCTCCAGCTTGGTCGCCTCCAGCTCGGAAATCTCCCAACTCCGACAACTCTAGCTCGGTCCCCTCCAGCTTAGACGCCTCCAACTCAGAAATCCCCCACCTCAGACACCTCTAGCTCGGACGCCCCCAACTCTCAAGCCTCCAGCTCAGACACCTCCAGCTTAGAAGTTGCTAACTTGGACGCCTCCAGCTTGGAAATCCCTCAGCCCGCACGGCCCCACCTCAGACGCCTCCAGCTTGGACCCCCCACCCCCCAGCTAGGACACCTCCAGGTCAGATCCCTTCAGCTCAGAAATCTCAGCTCGGATTATTGAAGGTATTGTTCTGCTGTTATGCTCGCCAGGTGTTCGATGAAATGTCTAAATGACTAAATTGTATTTGTGCTGCATTGTTGCTAGCCTTTGCATCAATATATGTAGGTATGAGGTCCTTCATCATTGGATTTATCTATTATTATATATGTCTATCGTATGTTACATGGATTGTCTGTTTACTATTATTTGTTGCTACATATTTCATCATTGCTTTCATAACTTTTTATGCATTGGTTGCTTCTTTGACTTTTTCTATCATCATTGGTCAATGGTTTGCTACGGTCTTATCTATTCAACACCTTTATTAACTTCTCTTCTCTGTTGTGTTGCAGGTGCTATGATGCTTCTGCGATCTAATGTTTTGCTTTTTTGGGTTAGGTTATGTTTTGCTGGCCTATGCTTTGTTAGCTACTGGATTGTGCTATTAATTGCTATAGCAAGCTTAGGTGGGGTGTGTTTTGTTGCTAGCACTGAAATTGTAATTACTTGCAAAAGATCATAGATCGTAAAGCTCTAGTTGACATGTTATATTCTATTCCTATTTTTGCTATTGAAACAAATTCTGTTTTGTTAAATATTGTTTCATCTAATGAGATGGTTTTGTATGATGTTCTCCAGATGCCTACAAATAAGGAAGAAAACTCAACAAGACAGCAAGGAAAGGATGTAGAGCGATCTAATGACCATCTGCATGATGACGACAGTGACTCCAGTAGAACATGTATTTGTTGACATAGGCATATCTGATGACTTTTGTAGAATGCGAAGATGGTGCACCGACATGTATTTGCAACTTTTTGATAAAACATTTTATATACATATGTATCATTTAGAACTTTAACATAAATATATTTTTGATTGTAAATTTAGCTATTGATAATGTGATGTAGTTTTTGTAATGAATATTGTGTTTGATACTTGCAATTTACATATTTTTATAAGCAAGAATGTAGCAATGATGAAACAGGATAGGGAAAATTTATGGTGCATTGCCCAATCTTTTCCGTCAGATTTTCGTCAAAAATGTCTGATGGAACCACTTTCTGTGAGATTTCCATGAGATAACATCTGACGGAAATACCGTTAGAAAAATTCTCTTGATAATCTATTGGAAAAATTTTCCGATGGATTTTCAAGAGATTTGGCCTCGGTGATTTTCCGATAGATTTGTGTCAGCCAATCTTGACGGAAAATTTTTTGTCAGCAATTCTTCAACACCATTCTCTCGGAAATCCGACGCATTTCCATTAGATTTCTGTTGGACTTAAAATTTCCATCGAAACCCCTTATGAGAGATGAATTTCCTCCAAAATCTGACGAATATGCTGATTTTCGTTTGAAAAGTGTCCAATTTCCATCAGATATGTCCGATGGAAAATTGGGAATTTCTGGTAGTGCGAGCGAGCACGATCGGAGTGGTGTAGAGCGGAGATGAGGATCTTCCATGGCAACAACTTGTGGCGATCGTGAATCTGGGCCCTCCAAAAGCTTTTTCCATTCTGCAGGCTGCATGGTGGAGTCGTGAAACCTGTTTTGCTGGTCCAGAAGGCATGCTGATCTCGTCGAGAAGGAGTCATTCTTCATGTGAGCCCAAGCTAATCTATCTTGCTCATAAACTCTTGGCTTGATAGATAAATATCAAAATATTTTTCATATGGAATTGTTAATTATCTATACCTAACTATAAAAAAATCTCATATTTTTCTATTTTTAAATAATTTTATATGATTTTTTTAATTGAAAGTTGATATTTGTAAAATATTATTAATTTCTTGAGAATTGTAAACATTAGTCATTAATATAGAGAATAATTATTTTGCGATTGAGATTAGAAAATATATTATAATCGAAGTTAGAATACAGAAACAAGAAAAATGGTTGATTGGGGGAATAACTACACAATATTAGGGATAGTAAAAATTGACAAATGATCACCGATATAAGAACTTCTTGTGAAAAATATGAACCAAATTGTGCGACTGTATGCATCGAGCAAGTAATAAATGGAAGTAAAAATCACTCTAGGAGAACTTATCACTCACATATTGACAACCAATAACTTACATGTTTGATTTTTATCGTCTGTACCCCTCTATTATCCCTACTTTTATTATCTTATTTTACATCTATGAGTTTATTATGTAATAAAAAAATCCTTAATAAGCATTAGATCTTATAACAATTAAAAGCCAAATCGATTCAAAGACTTCGAAAGTTAAAAAAATAAAAGCAAAAGAGAGAGCAAAGAATATGAGAATGCGAAAAAAAAATCTATCCATCGTTAGTTGGTGATTAAGTATATTAGAGCTTCAAGCGGATGTGAGAAGAAGATTCGAATGGTTGCTGGGAGAGGAAGAGTGACGCGTCAATAGAAACGGAGGGTTGTTCCTATATAATCCTTCCTTTTTTATTTATTAAAAATCGGGGGATATTTTCATTCACGTATTTAACTTTCTTATACTTGAGTATCTATTTTTTTATTTGTACTACGCAGTATGTCCGGACCAGTCGAAACGCACCTCAAAATTAGTTTGCGATCGGTCCGGAATCTCTGGATATGAAGGTACAAATAAAGAGAGTAAAGATATCAAGGGATAAGCATGGTAGACTATTGGCCAAAATCACATAACACAATTTTATTATTCAGTTGCTAAAGATTACATAAGGAGATGAGCTTACTTGTAGGTTCATAGCAACCACTAAACTAGGAAATAAATAATCACATAATATCATAATAAAATTTAAATCAAATAAAAAAATAAAAATTTCAACTATCTAAGATAATATATTAACTACCTATGATAATATCTCAGCACTTATGCTTCATATGAATATGAAGTCATACAAAATTTTTTACTTCTTGAAAATAAGATATAAATCTCAATCTTAAACATCACTCTTATGTAGTGTTAACTTCAAATGCCAAGCATCAACAATCATTTTTATACACCGCTTATACAGCGGTCGATACCATATCAAATTATAGCCATTTTATGTCCCGTCAATGTAGTGGTTATCAAATCTTCAAAATCTTGAGCTTCACTTCAATAGTAGCTTTTGCATAGCAAGCTTGTCAAGACTACTAGCTTACATTTTCTATAGTGGCAAGATAATGATTAACATATTCTGATGCCGTATAAATTTTAAAATATAATAAATAAAGACAGTAGAAATATCAAGGGATAAACTTGGTTCGCTCAAAGATTATATATGTTAAATTTGTTGTGAGTACAAAAGGAATTGGGTCCATTTCTACTTAAAAGTTTAAACTGATAGGATAATGGTATTCAGTCTCTTATATGTCGAGATCTTTTTATTCAATTTTCCAATATAGGATTCCATTTCTCAATACTCACAACACGTGGTAATGTGGCATACATGTACCACGTGCCATGAATACCTGCTCTCAATAACTGTCCACGAACCGGACATACTCTTCTATGCTCGGAGACGGGTTCAACTAATTCAATAACTAGACGGGCTATTGGTCTCCTCAATAATTACCACGACCCGAACATTTTTTTTTCTGGTCTCAGATTTATCAACAACTGACCTCAAACCTTCTTTTGGTCTCGGGCCTTGATAAAGTGTGAGTCCATATAATAACCTGGTTTTAATACTATGTTAAATTCGTTATGAACTCATAATGAATCAGAATAATTTCTACTTAAAAGTTTAAGTTGATAGGATAATAGTATATAGTCTCTTATATGCCAAAATCTTTTTATTCAATTTTTTGATGTGAAAATTCATTCCTCAACATCATAGGAAGATAGGACTATTTATAGACTCATAGTAATTACTAAACTAGGAAATAAATACTCACATAATATTGTGATAAAATCTAAATCAAATTAAGAAAATATGATAATCTCAATCACCTAAAATAATATCTTAAATGCTTAAGATAATACCTCAATACCTTATACTTTTTTTTTACCAGTCATAGCCCACGTATTCATCTGGCATTTCTACACCTTCTTCATTCTTGCAACTCTCGTCCCCACTATTGATCTGGAGGAGGTGGGCCATTTCTCCATATCAACATTGACGTATCAAAGAGGGAAATTCCAAGATCCAACTAGTAAACAAATGGACTCGACACAGGAGCAGAGTGGATGACTTACAACTGAAAGCTAGTTCTCCGAATCAGTTGTCTATTGAAGCAACTAAAAAGGTGCGTAAGCGACAAGATGAGACTTTGGCTACTGGGGAATTGATTGCCTTTACAACTCTCAGCTAGCTGCTGGTGCAAACTCAAGGATAGAATCCCAAGCTGAATCCAGTTGCGAGGTGAGAAAATGAAGCTCAGGAGGCTCTAGGAACTTAGTCTCATGCTCACTCCTATATCTGTTTTCTAGGCACATCCCCCTTTCCCTCCTATATTTTTAGAAGCATCCTCATAAGTGCACAAGAAATTTTCGCTCAGATGATCAGAAAATCACCGATTGAGAAGAGGGAGACATCATTCATAGCCCATTTATCACTGTAAAGACACAATTTCAACTTTGCATTATTGAATTGAGCACAACAACATATTTTACATAGTACCCAAGTTAACTTAATAAGTGGAACAAGTTAGAATGTATTGATCCAAGGTGGGTTGAGATCTTTGAGTGAGTTCCAAGTAAGGGCACCATTGCCTTCAATCTTATCAAGCAATGTCAGAAAAGATTATTGTTACGAAGGGAATTGATTTGTAGTACCTTTTGAAATGGGAGCTATAATCCCTAAACTGTGGCGCGCCTAGGGGGATCATGGAGCCAATATCGGTTACCATAAAACCTAAACGTGTCAATTGCATCTCATCGAAGCACTCGATGTTGGCACTCAGCCATATCCTTTAGCATATTTTGTTTATTTTTAGCAAATAACAAAGGATGGCACCCACCATCTAATACCTACACATTGAAGTGGACACAAACTCATCTAAATTTGGCTTCATAGACTACTTCAGGGAAAATTTTTCAAATAATTTTTTTTATTCACAAGATTTGAATTCTTGATATTACTTAAAGAGGAATAAATCTTAAACTCCCTAATAAAAATATGTGTCTAACAATTAAATTAGAAATTGGCTTCACATCGCGTGTCTTTAATTAGACTGAGATTGCCGTGATCGATACAATAGAATTTAGGACGGCTAATCTTATAACTTAAATGCTAAATGATCTTTTTTGCAACAAAAAGTAGAATTAGTCTCTAAATATAAAATGTATTTGAAAAGTACCTTTTGAGATTGCATGTGATTTCAGTCGCTTGGAGTCTTGAATTTGTCACTTAGTTAGCATATATTTTTGATACATTAAGATTATTTATTCCAAAACCTAGTTATTTTCGATTATGTGCCATCCCTGAAATTAAATATATCATAATTAAACCATGTCCGAGTAAAACTACATGTTTGAGGACTAGGGCTCTTCCATCATTAATACTAGTTTTGTTTTTTTGGTGGGGGGGGGGGTAAAGGAGGTCGATGGGTGCGGTACAAAGATAGGAATGAGAATGAATTGATGATGTTTTTGTTATAAGTTGAGAGTGATACAACTACATTAAATATATTTATCAGTATATATTGTTTTAATTAATCAATAGTGACATGAATATTTTTTTAATTATTTCTTGAATTACTAATAATACAATGAGTCGAATTAATAAATTAGTGATTTACATTATCATAAATAATAATGTACAAATATTTTATTATTTTGTTATTATTCTTATCCTCAATCTTTGTACGCTCGGGACGTTAACCCTCCCATCAATGGATGTTGACATGGATTTTTCAACTAATAATAAGATGCTACACGTTAATTTCAATATTCAATATTCTAAAACCACAAATGAGAAGAAACCAAGGCCACTTTTCCTTCTCTATATCTGATAATCTTTTCTTCAATCTTGTTTCTTCTCTTTGATAACTGGAGCTCCAGAGCTTTTGTTCGTTCTTTCCATGTATATGACTAGTTAGGGCTTGAGAAAATCATAGCATGCTACAATCAAGGTTTTCCATGTTGCAGAAGTTCAACATCTGTAAAAAAAAAAAAAAAACCTTTCGTGGTTGTCCCTTCGCTTCACTAATTCCTACGGGCAGACCAAAAGTGGAGCATCCATGGTAGTCATGCCCTTGTTCCCTGCTGCAAGAAGCGCACTCCTCCACCCACAACAATAGAAACCCAAGAACTCCCTCTCTCCTAGCCCTCTCAGACGCAGTGCCTCCACCACCCTCAGCTTAAAATGCGTCGCCTTCCCTAAAGCCATCAAGATCTTCGACATCCACACGAGTCGTGTCTAGCCCCAATTACTCTGATTGCTGCATGCTCTGATTTTTCTCAAGCCTTAACTGGTTATGCACATAGAAAGAATGAAGAAAAAGCTCTCGAGCTCTTGTTGCAGGAGAGAACGAACAAGAATGAAGGAAAGAGGAATGACATTGATGTTGGAGACGGAATAGAAAAAGGACTCTGCAGAACTATTGTCTTAGTTTCTTCTCATTGTGATACATTCCCTAATCAATAAACCAACTCGAGCCAAATTTTGCTGGTATGTCATATCATGTGATACCATTAAATGTCATATCAATAAATTATTAAAATTAGAATTCAAGTATATTATAAAATTATATAAGAGTGAAAAAATTATTTTAAAACATATAGAACTCGGGTGCAAAAAAGGTTAATATAAAATCTTTAGTAGAATCAAAATTAACGTGTGGTATTCTCTTATTGGTACAAAAACTCATGCAAATATTATTTAACAGAGAAGTTAATATCGGAAACAAAGTGGCAAAATGGAAAGGTAAAGAATAAGAATGATAATAAAAAAATTACGATAAAATTGATAAAAGTTATAAGGATTGAGGATAAAAATGGTATTTTTCCCTTTTAAAATCACTTAACCAATAATAAAAAGGATATGCGCACTAACTACTCAAATAGGGTCATGAGCAGCACTTGCACAAAGAAAATGAAGTTAGCAACCCTGACAACATCCGAGTCCATGGCTAACCTAGAATCAAATCAGATACAAGATATTACGACCAAATCAATTTAGGTAATTTATTGCCTATTTCTTTTAAATAAAATATTTTATTACAATACTCTTTATTGCATAGACTTGACTTTATATTGATAAGAATGCATTTGGTTCTTAATCATAATTGTTATACCCCAAAAAAAAGCTACCACACATATGTTTTTATACTTCTATCTTTTCTCCATAATTTAATTGAATTTTATAAAATTCAACGAAAAATAATTGTGTTTTAAAAAATAATAGAAAAAGTTATTACGTGGGAAATTTTAGGGTCATCTTCACCCCCCTCCCCCCCCCCTCCTTTTTCTTTAGTGTACCTTTTGCTCGCGATAAGTTGGAATTTTTTTCTTTTTATGCGTACCACTCATAGTTTTAAAAACCGGACCGGGCTAGCCGGTTCGATCGGGAACTAGCCATTCACCCGGTCCGGTTCCTACAAAAAATCTAATTGCACATTTAAAGAGAAAAATTCCAATTGAACCAGCCGGTTCCTGGTCCGACCAATGAATCTAATTGAATCGGCGAGAAAATCGGCTAACTTAAAATTAAAAAAAAACAAAAATCATTATAATGCACCTATTTTATTTACTAGACTTATATTTATATTTTATATTAAACTTTTCTTTAATATAATGGTTATATTAATAATTTTTGTTATAAATCATATTCAAATTATGATATTATGTAAATTTGTTAGTAATATTATATTATTAATATTATTTATTAAACATGCGATTCAACCCATGAACCCCCGATCCGACCCATGAACCCATGCCTACACCGGTTCCCAGTCCGGTCCGATTTTAAAAACTATGGTACCACTAACCATGCGCATCATGTGCCTACTATGCACATGTCATACTACCATAAATTCGTTGAAGTAAATTTACGACTGGAGCTTTTTATCAACAAATTTATTTCATAGATACGTTGCTATGTGTGTAAACATTTTTTGTGGATAGTTAATATCCAATATATGTAAACCCTTTTTAGTGCAATAACGAATACGAAAAATGACGCTGATGAAGATCAAAGCCTTAAACATATTAATCCCAAGTCAAATGCGGTGGGACCGGTTTGAGTTATTTATATTTTGTATTTATCAAATCAAGTGAAATCAAATAAAATCATATCGAACGCAGTTCATGATAAGAAAACCTTTTACAGGATACCATATAGTGGTGGGATCTTATTCGAAACGTCCTCTCTCACTTTGTTTCACAATCAGTTCGGTTGGACTCTGGCACTTGCCATTTTTCTTAACGTAGTAAAATGCAAAAAGCATTTTTCATTTCAAAATGGGCATAAGACATACCATGAAGTGGTTGAGAAAGTAAAAAAAAAGTAATTTGTGAAATGGAAAATTGCTAGAAAATCGTGATGATTAATGAAATTCTCTAATATGCATGATATTCAATGTTAACCTATTTATATATGATATATGAATAATTGATTCACAAAATAGCATAAGTGTTAATGATGTTAAAATTTTTTATTACTCGATCATGATTTAATATATTTTTAATACGTATCACTCTTTGTAAGTTATCACATATCAAAGGCACGCGAAATAAGGATGTGCCATGCTAGTCGTTGACAAAAAAAAAAAATACTGCCATTAATACCTGTAAAATTTTGTGAAAAAAGTAAACATCTCGTATATTTAGATAAATATTGAAAGTTAAAGATATGTTTTGGAAAACAGGGAAAAAATCTTTATTTTTTGAGTAATTTCCCCTTATAAAATGAATTATCTCCTTATCTGAGCGTATGCATTTCTGCCGTCACTGCGTGGATAGAGCCTAGAGATGTTAAACAGGCTGAGCTAGCCCGTAACTGGACCATCCAAACATGAAACTGGCTTGGACCACTCCTAATATGGTTCGTAATTGTTCTTATTGGGTTGGGAGCAGTTACAGGTCAGTTCAAAAATATGGACCTATTGAACCATAACCAACACAGACCGTTACCCTGCTGAACCGGCCAGAAACAGTTGAGAACCGACCTAGATCGGCCCGGACCAAAAAAAATTCTACAAATCAATAGTTTAATTTTGTCAGGTCAATTTAAAATTTTAAAAATATTTATTTAATTTTTAAAAAAAAATTAAAAAGATAGACAGTTCACGAGTCAAACCAGCTCATTTATAAATGATTTTGGGCCGGCTTGTATTTGCCTTAACCATGACCCGTAATTGGACCAACCTGTTAAGCAAACAGGTTGAACCGTAACCGAGTCAAACAATTTCAAGTCCATTTTGAACCAGCCCAGACCGCACTTTTAACAACACTATAGAGCCCACCGATTTATACATAAGCTTATTAAGAGTTGTTAAATAATGTTGGTAAGCTAGATACATGTAAGATTTTAACACAATAGGTGGTCAAAATCAACTGTCTTATACACCTAAAATTATTTTAATACTTAACATGTCTCATTAGTTTAGAGATATCTGAGCCGAATATACATTAAATATGGAGAATGATCAGGACATTGTCATAGGCTATAGGACATTGCCTTCAGTATTGCTATCCTTATAGTGGTCATCATCTTAATCATCTCCCATATCTCAAATGGCTACATAATTTACCAATAAATGTTTAGATGCCTAAATCGATCTGAAAAAGAATTCTAGCAAAATGTAATCCAACTAGCATTGGATTTATAACTATTTATTGATTGTTGTGTGTCTAATGATCATTGTAATGGCACCAATTGCAATCAATATTGTGACTGTTTGACCTACTCGTCAAATCTTTTTTCGGTTCAGTTACAGAAATATAGAAAATAGTATAACCTAATCAGACATCATTCTTATGTTGAAATCACTAATTAATGGCTGAACTCAAATTCTAGGGTTCTCTCAAAATCATGTCCTAGATTATTGGTCATTGAGTGTGGCATCAAGCCATTAGGGTATCATTGGAGTTAGATTGATGCTCATATAATGTTAATTTTTGTTAATATAATGATTAATATCCAAAGTTACTCTTATAAGTTGAGTAAATATATATGTACATAAGTTTAAAATGTATAAAATATGAGTGATATTAAGTTAGGTATGAAATAACTTAGGTGAAAAATTACCCATGATGACTCTCTCAAATCAAGACGCTTCTTTAGTCACCATGATTTTCTTGCCTTCGAATGTTTTGGTGATTCTCTTCTCATATCGTGTTTGCATAACTGTTCCACTAAAGTCACTATCATCCTTATGCACATCTGGACAATTGCTACAACTCCCTCCCTTGCTTTTAGGCATCTAAAAAATATGGCACCTAAAATTGTGAAGTTCTGGACAACATCTATGCTTGGAAGCCTAATTTGTTGCAAAATGGGCTATGCCTATATGTACTCCACCGTTTGTAGTAAATCAAATCCTCAACCCAACAACAAACAAAGAGCATACGGCCCAACAAAAAAGCCTAACAACAAAGATAGTAGAGAAGATAGGCAAGAAAGCCTAGCAAAGCATAGCATAGACAGCAGCATCCCAATAGCATCAACACACATCATACCAACACAGAAGAGAGAACAAGAACAGACAATGTTCAAATGCAGACCAACAATAAAGTAGCAAAGCTTCAAACCTCCTATGCAATAGAACAATAGAAAATAGAGCAACACACAGCAGCCCAACAACAAAGCCTTACCTATCAAATTAGAACACAGATAGTAGTAGCCCAACAACAAACAACAAACCACGATAGACAATAGGTGACAAATAATAGACAACCGATAGAATACACAATATGGCAACATCAGCACATGGGCACCTAGCACATGAAAGAAGACATAGCCAATGTTCAAATACAACCCAACACAAAATACACAACAAGATAACAAATGACAAAATAGCAACAAATCACAAATAGTTAGTGTTCAGATGGAGCACATCACACATATCAACATAATAGACATCCATCCTAACATATATTAATGAAAGCCTACATTTGCTTCGACCAATTAAGGCAACCTCTACTTTGACATTTCATCAAACATATAATGGACAAACTAGTAGAACATATACCTTCAATGTTTCGTCAAGTCTAAGAGCCAATGTCTGCCTCTGGAGGTTCACATTGCGTCGAGAAGTTGCTAGACAAGTCAGTAGCTGTGAGAAGAAATGTTGAAGCAGGAGAGTGTTGAAGGAGAAATGGGCGCCAACTTAAAAGAAACCTGACAAAGATGGGTGGCAACAATGTCATCCTATGGAGCAACATCTAGTGACAGTCTTTGATGGAGAAGGAAACCGCATTTTGCATGAAGCGGAGATGTAAGCTAATGATAATGCAACTGTTTTGCAAATTATTTTAAAATCATGATTTTAAAAACATATAGCCTAATTACAATTGCATTGGTAAATTATTTTCAAATTCTAATTTTAAAAACTGAACAAAAACATTATAAAAAAATTAAAATGCAAATATTATGTAATTAATGTTAATTATGAAACAAAAATGATAAAAATTTGTTAATTAAAGTGTTAACGAATATGTAAATACCCAATTCTTGATAATCTCATGACCAGCCAAATTCTTAAACTAATTTTTATTAATCGTAAATCCTAGTTATTACTTATCGCAAGGCTCATTATCACTTTTAATTAAACCCAAAATGAAGTTATTACTTAAGTTCCTTAATTAAGTGGTATAACTAATTTTCACCCTTATTCACTGAGGTCAAATTGCAATTTTATCAAATTCGTAAAATGTTAAAAACAATAACACCTACTCACAAAACAAACATAAAAACTTACTAATATTACCTGTGTAAATGATTAATTGTCCACCTTGTTATCACATTCATCAAAATCATTTTCATCATCATTAATATCATCTTCACTGTACACATTATCTATTGTGCCCACTAGTTGCCCATACTATTCTTCTTCGTAGACATGATCTGGGGAATTGCTATTGTCGACTAAATCATCAACTAAGTAATTGGATGGTACAAGTATTGAATGTGAAGTCTCATCATTTTGATATGCCAATTCCAAGGAATTTTCAACTTGAACACTATTGTTTTCTTTAGTTTTGATAACTGTCAACCAATTTTTTTTGGTATAAACCGTCAGTATCCAGTTGGACTTTGTCCAGCTGACTAATCCGGATTGCCCCAGGTTGGCCTATTTAAGGGTTTAAGAGCTCCCCGCCGCAGGTGAGACTCGAACTCGAGTCCTCCCATTGGGATGATGAGTGCCGAACCACTCTACCACGTCCACGGCGGATAACTGTCAACCAATTTATCTTACTTCATATACAACCTAAATATTGTAGATAATACACATGCTAACAACTTCTTGCAATTATGAAAGGGGCGCATGCTTGGTAACTATAATTACTTTTAATATGAATTATGATGTAATTTGAAAGTGTTGTTCGGGTACCATGTTGTGGTGTCGAGTCAAACCAATCACATCTAAATTAGATCACTTGATGCTCTTCTAATCCACAATATTGTACTTGTATCACTTCATGTAACACACCAAAATAATCAAACTTGTCACTAGTACCATATGTACTCTTAAACCAAACTCCACTATTGATTGCATTCTTTCCAACATTGCAGTTACATGTGAGGAACATGTATTCATTAACAAAACAATGCTACCATGCCATCACTTATTGATTGGGTCCTCAAGCCAAGTCTTGCAATAACTTATTGGTTACTATATTGATAGGATCGAATACCTATAATTGATATTAGTTATTATGCATTATTTACCACATATATAAGGATATACTTTAGTGCATATCATGTATCAAAAGTAGACAATGACATGAATAATTATTGTGAATAATAACTCACATATTTCTAAAACCACTACGCAAAATTGACTTCAATTGTTTGGCTTGTAGTTTCATTATTAATATGAAATTGTTCATGAAATGCTCTACACATTTGATAGTACTAAATGCATTACTGATGATATATTTACATGAAAGTTAAGTATTATAAAATGAAGTGATAAATATATATTGTAAAAATGGTTTAACTTCTTTACAATTGAAGAGATCATGCAAAGTAGTAGAGGCATTTTAGTATCATCCAACCATGTTTTCTTATGAGCTCCTAATATTTGGCTAGGTTGACTAAAAATAAATAGTGATGATCATGTCTAGAGGTAAACTCCACCATCATCGTTATGCAAGACTATAGACTTTATTGTGAACACATGTGATTGGAAGTAGTATTAGCAGAAATTTACTATTTTAAGTAAATGTAACATTGCAAATGGATCCATCAATATTATATTTTTGTTTAATTGAACACTTTAGTTTCCCAATATATCTGTAAAATAATATTTAAAAATAATAAAATAAACAAAAATGTATGGTCAATATTTGGATTGTTAAAAAGTATATTTTGAAATAAGAGAAAAGGAATATGTAAGTCATACCTCTCAATTGGATACATCCATCTAAATTATACCAAACAAGCATTGCAAGCATCTAGTATCAAATGAATGAGGAGATGCTCCATACAATAAAAAAAAAAAAAGCAAAAGGGAAGATCCTTTCCAACTTACAGAAGATAACAAAGATGTTTTGTTCCATCTTGTCAAGTTCTTCATGGCATGGTATTGTTGAGCACAAAATTTTAAAGAATTTACTTAGTTTAACTAAGGGTTTTTATATATGGTTAGGTAGTTCTTGAAAACAAGCAGCACAAGTTGCTCCATGAAGGTATGATAGTCATGACTTTTCAACCCGATGAACTTCTCATTATCACCTTCGATTTTTCATGAAAAATTGGATGAATTTCCATTCAGCAGACAAAGTTCTCTCATCCAATTAAGTATGTTTCTTCTTTGTTCGGGTGAGAGTACACATTTTGTTTTTGGTTTGATTCAATTACCATTCTCTTTCCCAACAAGATGAAGCTCTTGTTGCCAACAATATTCAAGTAAATATTTTCAAGCCTTGATATTATCTTTGCTCTTATTTTTCACATACATAACAATGTTGAAAATATAGTCAAAAATATTTTTCTCTATATACCTAATATCTAAATTATCTCAAAGACATGATCCTTCAAGTAAGGTAATTGACATAATATACTTAGCTTCTTTCAGTTATGGTAGGATCCAAATCCAAGCAACGTACCAATTGGACCATATTTGTGGACTTTGGGAAAATAAAAAAACAACTTCTCATACTTGTCTAGATGTGAATGACGGTGGTGCTAGGTCTAGTTCTACTTTTCTCTTCTTGAAATTCATGACATTTCATCAATACGGTGGTTCACATCTAAAACTTGATGATGGCAATCAAACCAATAGTACTTACCACCATGTCATAGCCGAAATGCTTTGATATAACCCATACAATGAGGGTAAGCTAAATGACCAACTTGATAATATTCCATAAGCAGCGAAGTTGTTCATAGTCCACATTAAAGCGGCCCTCAACAAAAAATTTCCCTTCACCAACACATTGTATGTACTCACACCTGGCTTCTTGAGAATATGCAATTTGTCAATGAGTAGTTGCAAGAACACATCGCTACCTTCTCTAGGATTTCTTGGGCCCGGAATTATGCATGGTAGGAACATGAATGGAGATGTTATGTACATTTATACAAGAAAATTGTAAGGTGTGACGATTATTGGCCAACAAAAATATGGTGATGAACTTTGGCTAAATGGAGAGAATCCATCTGCACGTAACCCAAGTCTAACATTTTGAGGCTCTACAGCAAAATCAAGATACATACGATCAAATTCTTTCCATGCATAACCATTAAAAGGATGACACATTACTCTATCAGGTATTTTGTTATCAAAATGCCATCTCATATGATGTGTTGAACTCATGGATGCAAAAAGCCTTTTCAATTATGGAAACAAAAGCATATAATGTATCATCTTTAATGGAACTAGCTTTGTGTTATTCCTATTCACTAGTCGAGCCTTATATCTTGATGTGTTATAGAAGAAACATTTGAGAAACACTATAGCCATTTTAGCTTTATACAACTATGCTAATTGCTTGTATCATTATAATATAACATGCAACCATTTGAGCAATAATCTATCTTTTGAGATGGAAGCGCCAATCTCAACACCACTTTCTTGGCTTCATAAAATGATTTTGGGATAGTGGCATTGGATGAAGGACATTCATCCATTACAAGGATTATCCCATCCATTGCATCAATAAAATTATTCCAATCTACTTTGATGCTCATTAAATGCATTGCAAGAGACAAAGATGAATGTCCATTACACCCCCCCCATATATAATTGTTTGTTTAACTCTTATAACATATCATGAAACTGTTGACAAATTTTGTTGGGTTGTTTCTCATAAGTATATGTAGTAGGATAAGAGGTCCACATCAATGGGTCTAGAAGACATTAAAAATCTTCATATTCAAGACTAACATAATGGAAATTAGGACTGAAATGTTATCTAGCAGCATCGAAAATCACCAACATGTATTGATGCATCGGACTTAATTTGTGGAGGAAGGAGTAGGACTACCATAGTCAACATCATGCCTATAATGATAAATAGATGGCCTTTGCTCACCATGATCCATCTAGTACCAATAGTTCCTCTTGAATCCCCACTTACACATATGACTTCTAATCTTGTCGAGGATCAAAATTTGATCGTGCATGTGACGTTTCAGACATAGACATCTAATAGTACCCTCTAGATGAAAATAAGGTAAAGAAGTCATCAAGTAGTGGCCACACCAATCAAGAGAAATTGGAGAGTGAAGCAATTATAACACTAAATAAATACGTCACTAACATACAGCCATCTTAATTATTACTATGACGTCATCTTAAATGTTAAGAATGCTAACACATCAAAAGACAGCAAAGAGTGAAGCATTCTTATCATTAGTTGAAATGCCAAACAAAAAGACAAGATGAACAATGCAAGATGCAGTAAGAAATCGTTGTTTGCGAGAAGGTGCTCGTGGAGAGAAGCACATAGGCAAGGGCTGCTGTGAAAAAAGATGTAAATAGTGTCATGCAATGTTACATATAATTTATTTTCGACGGATTTCCATGAGCAATGTCTGTGGCATTTTGTCAATGGATGTTGCGATGGATTTCCCTTCGAAATTCTCCACTGGAAATGTTTTCCAACATACTTCCCTTAGAGTGTGTCTGACAGAAACTTTTCAATTGATTTTACCCTGAGAACTATCTTACGCAAAAATCTTTAGTGAGTGTTCCATCAAAAAAATTTCAACAGATGCCTTACAATAAAATTCTCTCACAAAAATCTTCCATCAACACCTGTTGGATTTACACACGAGAATTTCCGTCTATCATGTTGGAACGGAAATATCCATTAGAAAAGCGAGATTTTCTTATAATGGATCATCTTATTAGTATAATCATATTATAAATATTTTAATTAATTTTTTTTATTATTATCATATTAAATATGTTAAATATATATCCACGTATAATTGACATTTTCATATACATTTGGACATACTTAATTTATACATAGGTATGGGTTAAGTGCCTTTTAACGTTGACCGTTTAAACACAATGCATTACAAATTGCTTGCCCTATCTGCAAACATTACAGCTGACTGCTATACTTTGCAGTCCAGTTTCACAAACAATTTGGTATCCCTCTCATGGCAGAAGCGCAAGCTGCACCCACAGCCATCAACATACCATAGAGAATGGAGAAAAATCTGTAACAATAGTGGCTCACTAATTTTAATGGAACTGGGTTTCCTTACATTCAGTTCTCCTGCAGAAATTCGAAATGTAGTAAACACTGACAATATGTTGTCATACATTGAGGATGGCGGATAAACTTGGATATTCCGCAATCACATAACCTTCAAGCTCATGATCTAAGAAGCTTTCACCTGGAACAATATGGCCTTTGCCACGCAAAAGAAAGAGCATAGGCCATTAACAGAGTGGGCAAGAGCGCATGATACTGGGGTTTCCGTATCAGGAAAATCTTCTTTTTACTTTTCTGAAAGAAAAATAAATACAAATGCAAGAGCTACAGGAGCCGAGAGCATGTAACACATGGTGGAGACAACAATCCAGAAAACCAGAGCTACACTCAAACTCTTATTCAAATCTAACCAAGCGGAAGGAAAGATTATGGAAACTCAAATCCCTATATAAGCAGCTGCTATTGTCTCTTCTATGCACATGTTCCAATCACCTAAGACAACCAAAAGCTAGTATTTGTTTGAGAATGTGATCCAACTCCTCCTGTCTGTTGTTCCGGTGCAGTGAGAAAACCTGGACAAAGGAATAAAGCAGGAAGGCTTATAAGATCTTTCTGATGAAGCATTTAAAACTTGAGCATGGAGACGGAGCTTTGGTACCAATACTTTTGACATGTACTAGAGATAAATCAATTAATGTTGAAATCATCCCATAATGCATGGATTACGATTAGCTTGCACTTTAACTTGTTCTCTAAAATTCAACATATCTTCAAATCTATCAGGGAATAAGAGTCTCAGAGAAAAAGTCAAGCCTAGATTCTGACTTAATCCCAAAGACGCTTGACACAAACAATAAGGACAGTCACAAGGTTGACATTTTTGGCAGGAAGACGGAATTCTAAAGGAAAGTGCTTCTGCACTGTTCAAATACTCATGGCAATTCAAATATTGGATACTCTGACAAGCATACACTACAAAGCTTTTAGTAGTGTGATAACAGAATCATCTTGGCGTACTGTTTATGTGAGCTATATATCCTCAAGGTTAACAGAATCATCTTGGCGTACTGTTTATGTGAGCTATATATCCTCAAGGTTAATAATGATATGTTTCTATCTCACCTTATGGTATGTTGGAGAACTTATCAAAAGCCTTCTTTTATGCTCTGAAAATGCTAATTCCAAGGGTTAGCTAGCAGTTTCTTCCTTGACCTCAACCTTAACTTCACTTGCATCACGGGCGGCTCTTCTTCTCGCCTGAATCTGTTTTACATATTCTGCAACTATGATGTGGAAATTTGGAGCAAGCTTGTTAGATAAGGCAACATTAAGACCAGCTTTCCTTAAGGCCCGAGTAACATGCTTCTGAGCTTTCTGGAAATGGACCGCACAAAGAGAAGGAACAGTGGATCTCATAATTGGCTTCCCACATGTTATAGGTCCTGCTTGAGCACTATATCAAACACATCCAATTAATTAAGAATAGAAGTAGCTCTGAGAGTACTGG
This sequence comes from Sonneratia alba, assembly GCA_900174645.1. Classification (NCBI taxonomy): domain Eukaryota; kingdom Viridiplantae; phylum Streptophyta; class Magnoliopsida; order Myrtales; family Lythraceae; genus Sonneratia; species Sonneratia alba. Next base: position 3,277,501 of record FWPY01000024.1, on the reverse strand, counting down.
AAATATAAAAAACATCAGCTCAAGACATGATATGGGCTCAAGCTGCATATTTGTATGACAGCATATTTAACTGTTGGGTCATAGCTAATAGGTTTCAAAACAAATTGAAAGCAAAAGAAAACCAACAGGCTATGTCAAAACTCAGGATTTGATTGAACCAATATTTCTGAAATCCTAGAGTGAGCTAAACAATGGATAATCATTACAAGATCAAACATGTGACATCAGTCATTCATTGATAAAGAATTCTTGTATAGTCAAGATCAAAGAATCAATCATTGTATTTAATGGCGTGAAAAGTAGACTTGTAAACAGTGAAACAGTCTTCACTACAAAAAACTTCCTTACACACAATATAACTAATACCAGTCTGATGGCGTGAATCCATATCTTGGTAAATACCACTATTGCAGTTTCACCAACACATTTGTTCGACTACCAAAAGATATAGCTGTAAATTCCTTCAAGAATGGCAGTATTTCATAGGCCAGTGTACCTCTTGCAACTGCATATTTATATACTCCATGACAGGGTTAATCTAGCACGTTCGCCCTTTCTCTTTATACACTCAGCAACTAATTTCAAGATTACTTCAGTTGGGTCAAGCACAGTAAATACTACGACCATCCCCTGTTCAACCAAACCAAATACCTTTTTAAGGAGCTTGTCGGAAAAAGGAACTTATGAACAGAATTTCAGCCCTTCAGAAACTTTCTACTTCTCTCAACAGTACAAGACGTAACAGGGAAAAAAAACAATTGGAACCGTCTTCACCAGTCGACAAACATATGAGCAGACACACAACTTAACAAAAGCATAAACAGGAACTATATACATAACATGAATCTGCATGGATGTTATCATTAGTCCAATTGCAAACTTAAGTACAATTTCTGCTAACATAGTCTAAAAGATTAATCAGAGAACGACACAGAATGAGGAAATCGAAGTGGAAAAGGAGTACCTTTTGATTACGTAACTACAGGGCTTATATAGCTTCTGCTTCGAATCGGAGAGTATATGAAGATGGCAGAAGCTGGTCAAAGCCATGGCCTTGAGTTTACACCCGACAAAAGCGCATCTCGGGTTGTTGCTTTTTGCTTCGGCATCACCCTTACCAATTGCCCCGGCGGCGGCGATGCTATTCTTGTGGTTTGGATTGCTGTGTGGGTCGTCCCCCGAGTACTCCAAATCCTGCGGGTTGGGCTCACGCGACTCCTCGGACGCGGGGTGCATCTCCTTGTAGGGGCTGACGCCGTACTCCCAGTAATACTCCCTGTACTGGACCTTGAGCTCCTCCAATAGGGCCCAGTAGTGGTCGCGGTAGCATCGGGCGAGCCGCTTCAGCCGGCGGGAACGGAGCCGGAGGACCTCCGGGCGCGTGAGGTGGGTAGCACGGGAGAGGGCCACCTCATCGGGCGTCGGCGCCAAGGGGTCCGACCCGGCGGCTGCAGAGAGAGGGTTAGAGTCGGGGATAGGGTTAGGGTTTGCATTTGGGGGGTCGGGAGGAGGATTGGCGTTAGGGTTCTTGGGGGGCTTAGAGGTGGAAGCAGGTTGGGCGGCCCTGAGAGTGGTCGTGGTAGCAGCAGAAGCCATGAACAGTACGGAGATCGATAGAGAGAGTGCTGAATTGCAGAAGAAATGACCAAGTCAAACTAATTGATTTAGAGTAGGTAGAGAGAGATGAGGAGGAGAGAGAGAGAGAATCTACGCGCAGCTGGGGGGAAGAGGAAGACGACGCGCAGGCGTAATTTCTTGGCCGGAATAGGGATCGGACCAGATACCGAACCTGTAAACCGTGGACTCGTGGTTTATGGGTCCAGTAGAGATTTGATAAATTGGGCGACATTTCATTGTGTCATTTCATGGTCGATTAAAAATAAAAGATCATACACTGTTTCAATCTTGAGAGGTGCATTGACCATTACTTTAGTCATTGTCTGATTTTGCACATTAATTTCACCCGTTTGCACGTCAACTTCGTTAGTCTATACATTAAATTTAAGCCTTCTGTCCATCAATCCCGTTAATGGCACACCAATTTCATCATTCATACATTAATTTTGAACTTTTACACACCAATTAAGTCCGCATTCAGCCCCTTTTTGTGCACATCAATACAGTCCCCCCATCAAATTACCATGGAACTTTAACAGAGAAATAACTAAACATCAATTTGATCCTTTCATCCATATATTTCCACATTTGAACATTTAACCCCTGGAAGTCATACATTTGAGTATACAAAGGAAATAAAAAAAACTTATATATTGCGATGTAAGGATTGCAGTTCAGTAGGTCCGACCCAGAAACTACATGAAATAGCACGAACTGGTTGCTTCCCTGTGTAGTTTGATCCCCAGAAAGTGAAACATAGGACAAAGGTTGGAAAGGGGCAAGAAACTCTGATGATCGTATATAAAAGAAGGTAAACAATCTCGAGTTCGTGTAGTGGTGGTTTTCCTTCAAAATACTATCTCCTATCTATACTGTTCCCGTTTTCATCATCAGCATCATCTGTATACTCTGAGCTCCTTGCACTGAGATGGCAAGGAAATTCTCATAACTGCAAAAAGGATCCTAAAGAAGGATAGTACTTCTCCCACTCAAGCAAATCTTATTTTATTCCATTCTGGCCCGGGTATTTACTCCAATTCCCACGCTACCTCTGCCAAAAACAAATGATGTCGTTGAAAGAAAACAGACGGTCAAAATCAATAGAACAAAAAGATTGACCTATTATGAAGCAGGACATTCAGAGAAGCAAGTTTTACTTATGTCTAAAATGACATACAGTTCCCACCACCTCGGTGGAACCATCCTATGCAGTTAGTCTCAGCAGTTCCACGCTGTCAATGATCAGGATTGAGTGGCCTTCTCACTCGACTACTCAAATTGGCTGGTTGTCCACAGTATATAACTGTATAACCGTTGGAACTGTTACCCACAAATAACTCAGTTTTTCCTTCTAAAATTACAACAGATGGAAGCCTGACCACAAAAAGGATATAGATCCTCTCATTTTCATGTTATGAAAGTATCTGGCAATCACAGTTGAATGCCTTGATATATATCATGACAGGCCCGAACCTCGTTGAAAGACTTCCAACCATTTCCACCATTTCCACCATTTACCCGTTACGAGATTCATTTAGAAACCAAACCAAGAAATAAAGCCAAAGAAAGTAGCATTGAGACAATCTGTAATTACAGCTTGTTCAAGAAGTCAGGTGAATTCATACTTGTTTCTGAAAATCATATGAATTATTTCAAAAGATAAAATATTAAGTAAAATTCCATCCTGCCACCAACTTGCTAACAGTAAAAGCATTTATCAATATGTCCATTTAAATTACATACCTGAAATGACTTCATCGGGGAAGAAGTGGTTGCCTATCGTCAGAACTCACATGATGACTAGCCTGAGAGCCCGTACATTGAAAATAACACACATTAAAATGCAAAAATAAGGCATTAGTGCATGTGCTGTAATTATAGAAGAAACAAGTTCGTTTTTTGCACCTCATCATTTGCACCAGCTGCCATATTTATAAATGAGTCCCTTGACCTGGTAGAGGCACAGCATAACCAACATAGTTCAAGGTCTAATCTTACCATCAGTTGAATGAAACAATTGACAGGTAAGAACTGCCCAAGGAACACAGAACCAAAGTAATATATGAAAAGAGAAATGGAACAAAATTTCCAAATTTTCTGGCCAGAGTAAGCAGTCAAAACTTATTTGGTCAGTTTCCCCATCCATAAACACAAAGTTGCATCAAATTAACAGGTCATATCATAAGCACATACCTCCGCTCATCATCTGCATCTACTAATTCCAGCATTCCATTCTGTTGCTCATCTTTGACTTTAGAAAGGGGTGAAAAGAACTGAAGAAATAAGGAGGCAAAGGATCGATAAATATAAAGTTTGTGAAATACTGAAAATTAATACATTTCTCTAAATAATTTGATCATGGAACATTCCATTTGAATCACCTGGTGCATTGAGATGAAAACAATGGTAATTCCTAGAATGAAGTTTATGGTCAGTGTGTGACCAAATAGTGCAGCAGATGCAATTCCAGTGAAGATTGTTGCCACTGTTGATGAGTACTTCTTCAATATTGTATCTACATAAGACCATAGAAATATTCAATAAGAAAAATAGCCAAAAGAAATCACCAGAAGAGTGTTCCAGTCTGCTCAGTAATAACAGTGGTCAGTGATAGCATATATAGGAATGGAACATGTTTGCCTTGAAGTAGACTTGATTCTAGATAGAAACACAACTGTCAAAATGGAAACACCTGCATATTTGAAGAAAAAGGAGGATAAGATTCCCTGAGCTGCATTATTACATATCAGCAGCATAGTTGCCTTTGAATGTCCTTGCAAAATATCAAAGCTGCTTGGTCCTGAAAAAAATTAAGATATTTTTGATAGAAAGCATCCTTCAAGTGGAGGAGAAAAAGTCCATGCAGATGAACCAACCAAATGACAGAATGTTTTTTTTCATTCATATGGAGCTGCACAAATGCCAAAATAACCAACTTCTAGATGCTTCTGGAGGACAAACCACAATATATACCTTATAGAGTAAAATAAACAGAATAGGAGTGCCATCTCAGAAAATATGCTTCACTAGTTAATGTACCTTTGATAATGGCTGATCCCACAATCCCTAGAAAGTTGAATATAGCACCATATCCATACAAGAACAAATTCTGCAAATTGACATTGCATTAATAAATACAGTCTGCAGGTGATCTAGTAAATTGCTTCAGCAACAGTGTCACTTATGGTGAAGCAGCAAAGAATCAGAATACTTGAGCTTCAGAACTACTTCCACATACAATAGGAAAAAAAAGATATCTTAGTGTAACTTGAAAAAATCCTTCAAATAGATCCTTTAAAACTTCCAAAAATTAGTTTCATTCAAAATTGTCAGGTCTGCAACACATTCTACTTTAATATGCATTTTTCTTTTGACTTTTATAATAAAAATAAAAATATCATTATTGGCATTGTCCCATTCACTAGAAAATCATGGTTTGATTTCAAAGCAAGAACAGACAATATAAACACTACATCTGCACAGGGTTTCAGCTTTTTCAGAAAGAAGAGAATTTTCTAGAGAATGATTATAATTCAAACAGAATTATTCGCATCCAATTAAATGGTAAACCAACTCAAACCTCAACAGATATTCATGGCATCATAAAGGATCTGGTGGCAAAATGCAAATGAAGAATTGATCAAAGAATTTATAGCTATTTAAATCGCCTAGTCCACATAACCTCATGATGTCATCTCATCACTATATGCATCTAGATAAATCACCTGAAGATAAATGCTTGTATCGAATTGGCTCTTCAGTGCATACTCATTGAAGACAGAAGCCATGGATGGAACTGTGACCTGCATGGCCAGAGAAAAGACAACAATCAACATTTAGAAAACAATGTCCAAAATGACATGCATTGGAGCTGCTGATATTGCAATAGCATTGGCTGCAGTTATGGTCAACTCATTCTGATCACCAGGTAATATTAGGATATGCTTATCAAAAAAAGGTAACATTAAACTATACAATAAACTACTTACAAATATAAGAGTCAATACATATGCACCCGCTTCAACAGGAAGACCCATAGCAGTAGTGCCTGCTGGCAAGGATCGCAGTTGATTTATACTAATACCAATAAGCAATAGAGCAAGAGCTTCCCACTGTAAAAAATTAAGATGAGTCAGGCCCAGGCATATCAACAAGAAAAGGTATAGTGCTTTCAGCCACATTTTCATAGTCCCAAAAGTTCCAAAAAGCTTCAGAATTATGTGAGAAGAGAGATCCAATGGACCAGTAGTAAGGACCTAACCTGGATTATGGAGAATCTGCGTCTCATCATTACCTTCAGCAAGATAGCAATCACCAAAACCTGTAAAAAGCAAAAAGTTTTACAAAGAAGGATGAGATGAAAGAAATGTCTGTAAAAGACATAAAGTGGGAAAAAAAGTACTAGGAAAAGATGTTTTCCTACATCCAAGACACTGATTCTTTAATAGAGGCTAGTCTTATGTCAACCATTATGCTTAAAGAGTTTCCCACTAACTGGCTTCAAGAAGAATACCTCGGAGACACAAAGGCATATCAAAAATTAGATTGACTGAAATTTGATTTACAGAATTTTGGATCAATTGTATATTTTTCAAAAGACTGTCCAAACCTTTTCAGAAAATAGAATAGTCTACCCTTTCAACAATTTCGGGACATCTTAAAACTGCATGACCATGTAAATTCATATTTGCCTTTACAAACTGCTGCCCTTTTCTTTGATGGGGTAAGACCAAAGAACACAAGTTAAATCAGCTGCTATGTGCAATTGAGCTGGAAAAGTGAAGTATTGATAATAATCTGCCAAAATCAGATTAGTTATCAAACCAAATCCATGAATCATACTTTTTTCTGTGAAATAATTCATATCTTACAGAGGCATGATAACAAGTAAACGAAAGGAAGAGGAATCTAATTTTTTTTAAAAATACCTTCAGGTTGCTCAGCATCTTCACTGTTGCAGGATTGAAGTACAGCTGCAGAAATTGTGGAAATTATTAATTCATCAAAAGAAATAAGCCAAAATTTGACCTACGAAGTGAAGAAGCCAAAATTTGAAAGAACATAAACAAGAAAAACTTTTTCCATGCAGAAGCAGCAATCTTTAGATGGAAACCAGAAGAATCCAATCAGTTTCTGGTTCTATTATTATTCTAATCCTATCCAACAAGTCTCACACTATTCATTTAACTTGCTTTTATTACTGACCGTCATGGCACTAAATAAGCCTACTCTATGGAAGCTCCCTCTCACTTTCTCTACCTGACTACTAGGGATGAAACTAAAGGCCTGCACTGATTTCATAAAGGATCACTTCATAATACAAGAGAAGGGAGCTGATTGAGGAAACAAACTTTCTGCTCAATTTAAAGGAGTGAAAGGAAAAAGGAGAAATATCCATTATGAATTTATCAAATCTAAGAATTGCCATCCAATTAAGCACTATCCTATACAAAACCCGATAAAATGACAAGCAATATAAAAGCACACAGTTTCCCCAAAACTGTACAAGCTATTTCAAGAATCATATGCCTAATTGCCTATCAGAAATGATGCAGGTAAGCAAACTGGGGCAGGGCTGGGTTCAGTGCGTTAGAGAGAGAAAGAGAATTTTGCATAAATTTCTATGGAAATATATAGGTGGAATGTTACCTGCATAGTGAACTTCAGATAATTATTGACAGCATATAGGAAGGCTGGAACAGCAAGAAGAATGTTGGCACGGGCTTCCTGAAAAACATATGTAAATTGTATAAGACAAGATGCACAGCATAATCTCTGCAGAGGAAGAGGAAATATGCATTGGTCATTGATTCCGTGTGATGGGATACGTATCTATCATACTTTACTTAATTAAATATGTCTATAAAACCACAGACATAAATAATGAATACAGAGGCATCAAATAAAATGGAGGATATTATTTTGGATTTTAACCAATTGACATACTTGAAGATCAATTTTGAATTCAATAGATATGATGGGTGTATTACCCAAAGATTCATACCTAAATGAAATCAAATGTAGCCGTACTGCTGATAAAATCATAGTTGCCAGCAATCTCACAAATATAATTTGTTAGAGTAACTCAAATAACCAATCAACAAAGTGACTCTTTCAATAGGTGAATCCACAGAAGCATATTTTAAGTGCCTATCTAGTGTATACATACATTGTTGGTATTAATAAATAGAGGATGCAGACCCTAGTATGAAAGAATATGCAAAAGATTCGTGGAAAGAGAAATCATTACAGTCCACCTATCTATAATTAATACATAACTGCATTATTTAACATTGTTTTACCAAAACATTATTTAATATATCAGAATGCCAAGAGAAAAGACTAATTTTAATATTTGTGAAAGGCACCGTGGCTGCATTCTAGTATTTGCCAAGTATGTTAGAGGCCTGCAATCAACTTTTCACCAACGCACTATTTTGGCATTAGGCTTCGATTCTACATACCCTGGGTGCCTTAGAATTGACCTGCCCAGTAATGCTAGACTCAACATGGCCTGTACATGATTCTGATTTCCTTTTGACATCATGTTAGATCCTGCTACAGTAAAAAATAACATTACAGGTGTTCCACATCATGGTGTTTGATACATTTCGGTGCCCTTACAATGGGAAGAGAGGAAAGGAGAGTTAATGCTTAGATTACAACTTCATGCATCGTTGCCATGGAGCTAAACGTTAGAAACAATTCCATGAAGGACATTTCAGGTGATTTAATATAATAGCTGTCAAAGGGGATACATACTCTTCCTTTATATAGTAGAATAGATGATCCTTTCCTCTTCACTTACAGCTAGACAAGTTTCTATATCATGAACCATAAAAACAAAACATTTCCAAGAAAATGCCAAAGAAAAAGTTTGACTTCTCAGCATGTACTAAACTCCCTGTCTAGAATGTATGATTATGCAGTAGCACATCCTAAAGCAAGTTAGATTGGCAAAAAAGCACCAGGCAAGGAATTCCCCCACTGATAGAATTACCTGCATGAATGTGGCAATTGAGAGTAATGGCTTCTCACCAACTTTCTGACGTCTAGCCTGCAACAAAGAATCACAAGTAGGAAACCTTTGGAGAACTAGCAGAAGAGCCCATCAGTCTGTTCTCTTCATTTCACTCACCCTCACTGACCACATCTATTTCTCCTACTATTTTGAAAGTGGAGCTAAAACAATTAAAGACTATCAAAATGGATGTCATTCATATCTCAATGAGCAGTCAACGTCAGAGCATAATTTTGAAACAAACCTGGAATAGAAGCATGAGAACTGCAAAAAAAACCTTTGCAGCTTCTGTCAAAAAGTTAACACTGATAGGGCTGAAGTTGAACTTTCCATCCACTTTGGACATATATACTAGAATTGGCTGGCAAAAGAAAAACCAGTGTGATACATCAGCATCTTAAATGATCAGCAGACAGAATGTCTAGTTGCAGTCTTATTAAATAGCCACAGTAAGATCCTAATAAAAGCATATAGTCAAAGGATCTTAACCTATGGAATTACCATAAAGGAATAGTGTAGTGTTCTGCATGAAAATGTGATGCAGCTATCACAAACTAAATGATCACATCAAGGAGCATATGATTCTTTATTTTCTCTTCCTGAAAGGTTACTATTTGGTAGATATCACAAATAAGCCCATATCCTTTAACAATTAGATAACTTATACGTTTATGCAAGTAAAAAACATTACTTTGAGTTCAATGTGCTATGGATTTCCTAAGGAAAATTGCCAAGTACTTTTGTAAATAAGAGCTGAAGGAATCCACTATGGTAGGGTACCTGCAAGCCCACAAGCATACAATCACCAACAACCAACAGAATGTTGAGAACACGTTGCCTTGACGATACATTGCTTTTATGTCGATCATATGCCTTTGATATAGGTCTAGTAGCAGGGGATATGAGCCTTGAGTGGCAGACATTGCACTCAACGACTCCGTTCTTCATTTAACTGCCCTTGAAATATTAGAACTGCAGCAAAGGAAATTGCATTAAGAAACTTATTTGATTAGCAGACAAGGGACACCATTTAGCCTGGCCCCAAAATATCAGAAATAAACCATGTCAGCAGCTAAGCAAATTGCATTTAAATTGACAACTGATCAGAGGAATAAAACTGATAAAAATGCGAGGAGCAAAAACAGGGATACTTAGTCAAAGATCAGTAATTCACCTGGTTTTGGATATGTGGCATCATGTCATTATGAAGTCTCCAAATGGTAGCATTGTGTTAACAAATGATATGATCAGAGAATATGGAACTTTTCTATAAGATTGATCTCAAAACAGGCACCAGATAAATAAGGATCTTGTTCTAATTGTGCTGTCTCCTAAGTAAAATGAATTACTCTGAGCACTCAGCTAGAAGATCTCACATACTAGTCATGATAGTGCTTTACCTAGGATTTTCCCCACTTGAAAATGTAAATTCAATTAAAAGAACATGAAACTGAAGCACGCTAATGGAATGAATTGCTCGTTAAGTAGGCATTAACTTGCCTGGCCAATACAATTCACCGTTTTAGTTGTTGAACAGAGGCAGAGTTCTTGAAGTCAGATATTAAAGCTTGAACCTGATTGAAAAGAAAAGCAAGTACTGAGGAAACAGGTGACGGTGCTTATCAAAGGAGGCTCATTCATACAACAAACAAATAGAGCATATTCCGATGGCATCCACTTCAATTTACGGAAACTGCAGGATCACTTTATTGTCAGTTATACCCCGTTTCTGAATTAGGATTCTACTATAATTAAAGTTGTTAACCCGATCTGCCCAAAAAACCAAGTAAAATCTGCACTAATTTGAGTAATCACTGTGAAGCATAAGTCTTCAAAAAGAATGAGAACATCCCAAAGGTTCCAAGAGGGAACATTACCCCCAAAAAATACGAAGTGAAGAGGATAATACGAAATTAACTCAACTTGATATTCCTTTTCATGTAGAATTCTACAACAGTTGACATAAAGTAGACCGGAACTATCAATTCATGGATTCAAAATTCAACAACGCCCACTCAAGAGCCAGATCTTGAGACCTTCAGTGGCAAAAACACGAGCCAGCCACCAATTAAGAAGTTTCAACATATGTCCGAATCCGCCATCAATGTAATTACAACACAAGACATTAGAAACTCCCAGTGACCGAGCTACGGCAACGGATCTCACCTAAGCACCCCCTCTGCAGGAACCTAGCACCTCCAGCGGGAAAATTCTCCGGCCAGATCCGAAGCTCCGGCCACCGCGTACTCCGAACTCTGGCCCCCGCCAACGCCTCTGTTCAATCAAGCTCCTCTCCGATAGCAGAATTGCCCGTTATGAGAGAACCAGAAGCCCTTTGGCAGCTTTTACTGTATCGCGGAATGCAATGAATGCTTCAGATTTGAAGAATATGGGAACGGGGGAGAGAGAAAGTAGAGAGAGACTTCCCCTGTTCTCTCTTGGATTTCCTGTTAGCTTTTGAAATTTTACTGCAGCCTGGAAGTGTTTGAGTTTGTGCTTAGGCACACGTCCCCGAGGTCGGTGTTGTTAAAAATGACGGACCAATGAGACCTCACTTTGGGCTGACTTCTTGGAGTTATTGACCAATGGTGCTTGTATTGGACCTTCGGGTGACGGAAGGCCAGTGATGATCCTCCTCATGAGTAATTTTTCCTACCTTCGAATCAATTGTTCCTTCTTTTTTTTCTTTTTTAATTACCGTCAACTCATGAGAGTTCTAGGGATTTGATGCTTGAAATATAATTATAAATATCAAACGTAAAATATTGGAAGCCTCCGTCTAATCCCTTCAAGAGCCATTATGAGAACTATGTTACTGTTGGAATTATCGTTCAATTGGAAAGTGATTATTTAGAAATTGTATACATAAAAGAAAAAATATGATAGATACCTCGGGTTTAAAGTTAAACTTGAAAATGCCGATTCCTCTATGGATCAAGCTGTTGCTAAGGTAACTAAATGAAGGCAAGAACATAAACATTTGATATTAACAAATACTTTATATCATAATTAATTTATATTTAAATTAAATTAAATTATTAAAAGGTAAATTTCACAAGATAAATTTTCTATATTTGTAAAACTTAGAAGTGAAATCTTATCTAAAGGAAATAAGTGTAAAATATTTCAATTAACTAATATTGGTTATTACCTGAGCTGAGAGGGCCGATTTTCTGAGAAGTAGCCATCACCCTCCCAATTGGGTTGTCGGTGGACTGTCGTCAATCCAGTTGATGGCCCTCTTCCCCCGTCGATATTCAAGCATTTATTTTTATGGAATATTTTGGATGGAAAATGTTCTTTTCAACAAGAATAAATACGTGAAAGAAATGGAGAAATTTTAAAAATGAAATTGATAAAAGGTATTATTAGGATGGCCTCTTTGCCCTTAAATTGCCGGCAGTCCAACATTGATGTGTGTGTGTGTTTTTTTGGGTAAACTATAGGAATATATCATATTTGGTGCATTTCAGGTACGTGAAAATAAAATTCGGATAAATCCGAGTAGAAAATCTAATAAGTAATGGATCGTAAATTTCAGTTCCAACATACATATTACAGAGTATAAAGTACATGCCTTAGAGCTGAACATTAAAAGAAAGTCTTCCCTATAATTGACATTTTACTTTTTTTCTTTCATATTTTAATTTTTATGTCATCTAGACTTAAGTCGATGAAGTTTTATTTGACATCCTAATTTAATTATTATAGCTAAATATGGTACAATAATGAACATGTTTCAATAGGATACCTATTATGGGTACAATGCATTGTCCCGAGGATGGATCTCAACAATTCTGGGTATGAAATTCTGGGACCGATCCTATACATAGTATATTATGGATATCGTGAAAAATATAAGGTATCCAAACATGGCCGCCCTATGTGTTTGGTATGCTGAGTCAACGTGGATACTAATCTTACTTAGTAGGGTTTGGCTCCATGGTGGATTTACCAAAACAGACCTTCCACGGTCTGCCTTTACTTTTCTCTTTCTCCTCCCTTGACCCATCTTTCCCATGGCTTGCACTTGCACTTGACCTGTCGGCTTCGAAATGGCCCGTAGCTCAAACTACCCTTCTCGTACAAATACAAGCGGCATTGGCATTGCTAATTCCTAGATCAAACTACTGACAATGAAAGAACAAACACATACGGGGAAATGGCTTGAAATTTAGAATTCCTCCAACTTCTGCAACAGTGTAATGTTAATTTTTAATTAAAGAGTAATATCTCAATTAAGTATGAACTTTAGTTATTTTTTCAAATTTAACACAAGCTTTTACGCATATCCTAATTAGATAAAAATTATACATCATTTATCAAATTAAGCTTAACTTGCCATATAGGACAATTTGATGGAAAATATATGTTATAATAAAATTGATAAATAATATAAAGTTGATATTTGATCGCAATAAATAAAAAATATTATACTTAATTGAGATATTAACCTCAGGTTAAAAATAAAATCTCACGCGGAAGTGTCACTCAAGGGCAATCTTTAAATTCCCAACCAAAGGGATGAGGGAAGGAAGGAGAAGATGAGGCATGGCGTCGGTGGTGGTGGCTACCGTCGGCATGGCAGTGGTGATACGCCGGGCAGGCAGTGGCGCAGGTGGAAAATGACGTTGAAAAGAGGGGCAATTCTGGAAATTCTACATCACCACGAAGGTGGTGCCGTTTGGCTGCCGGTAATTCGGTATGCAAAATAAAATAATGGTGTGTGCTTGGGGGAACTTAAAAGGCGACATAAATTGCCTTATACCAAACGCCACCTAGAGCTAATGACTAATACCCCTCTAATCTTAATCTATATATCTTCTACATTACCTAGGAAAGAGGAGAGATAGCATGTCTCATTTTTAAATTTCCAAGGACATCATTAATTACCATAAATTTAACTAATAAAAATGGGAAGAAATAATTAAGTTGTTAAAGTATTCTTAGAATTGTAATTACATTAAAAATAAGAATTAAGTTGTTTGAGCAATGTGAAATTGAAAAAAAAAAAGAACAAAGAGAAAAAAAAACAGTTTTAGTCCTCAACATTTAATGTTTTTGTCACTTCAGTGTTAAATCTTTACTTAATGCCATTCTTGTCTTCAGCATTTCATCTTTTTACCACTTTGGTCCTAACATCAATTTTTCCATGACAGAAGTTGACGTGGCTTTTTTTGGAGGTTGACATGGACTTTAAAGCCAATATTAGAAAACAACACGGGTTTCGGTTCAATGATATAAATCCAACCGGTCTAACTCAAATTGGACCGGTTTGGCGATTGTCATTTGCTCTTCCTTCTTCCATGTCAGTCGTCTTCGTTCCCATCTCCTTCATCCTTCTTCAACAATCAGAGCAGCTTGGTCAGGCTAGGCAGTGGTTTCTCTTGGCTTCCCTGGCTCAGCTCAGTTAAGTTGGATTATGCTCAGCATCTTTCGAAAAAGTATGAATAACATAATTTTTTCAGAAATAATTGAAAAGTTTTTTTTTTCATTTATGTAAGTTCTAAAAAAGGGGTGGTTAATTAATGAACTGCGTAGGAGCCATTAGTCTATAATTTAATATTTTTGGAAATATTTAAAAATTATATATGATTTAATGCTTGCTTGTAATTTGGTTAAATGATCTAAAAATTAATATAACTTAATGAGTACGATTATTTGACATGCATGCACTGCTATGTGAAATGGGTAATTCCTAGGTTGGACCAGGAATTATAAAATTTTTTGTGCTAATTTAATTGAGTTTAATGAAATTAAACATTTGGTTGACAGGAGATTATTAGTAACACAGTGAACTTTCAATCTTGTCCCTTACGTTTGGTTTCATTAATTTAATTGAAATTTGGTTGCAAATAAATGTGTCAGGATTGCTAGCAACTAAGGTGCTTATTTTGTTTCGATGTAGCTTATTATTAGTCATGGCATCTGCATCTAAAACAATGTGGCCGGGCTTAACAAGGGTGACAAACTAAATAGTGGCAATTATGACGTTTGGCACCGTAAGATTTAGTTTGACCTTGAGGAACTCTAGGTTCTGGAAACTCTCCATCATACCATGACTGAGCCTCCATATGAAATCATTGACCAACACAAGTAGGACAGTGAGGTTTATCAGATGTGGAAGCGAAACAATAGCATGGCTCGCATAACGTTGCTGAGCAGCATGCAAGATGACATCATGTGTGCTCTTGAGCACCATGAAACTGCCAAGGGAATGTGACTAGCTCTCAGAGAAAAAATTGGTGCTACTTCTACCACTAAATTAAGAAAGCTAACAATTAAGTTTGTCACATATAAGATGCACTCTAATGTGACTATGAAGCACCATCTAAGGGAAATCTCGAGCATGATTAGAAAGTTGAAGTCAATAGGCCACACCTTGACAAATGAATAAAATGTTCAAGCCGTCATCTGATCCTTGCCCAAGAGTTGGGAACATATGGCTGTGCATATGATGCACAATGACAGTGTGAAAACTTTTGAGGATATCTCACATCATCTGGAATTGGGGGAAGAATGCCTAGAGGCTACTAAACAAGTTGACCAGGCATATGCCACTGAACCTAGCTCACATGGAGTTGGAAGAAAGAAGTGCAAGAGAGGGTATTTTGGAAGGGGCAAGTATGGTGAGGCTCAGAAGGATACAAAGAGTAACCAACATAAGCGAGGTGGTCAAAGGGGAAAGATGAAGAGCAAAGTCAAGTGCTTTGTATGTGGCAAAGTAGGCCACTTTGTTCGTGGATGCACCGAGCAAAAGGTACCTTCATGGACCAGTAAATCCAATGATGTTTACGTTTCTAGCCGTAACTAAATCTCATCCATGGACTGTAGACTTGGGAGCCACACAGCACATAGCTAAAGACCATCAGGTGTTCATGGAGTATCGTCGGATAAGTCCTGGATGTTGGTAGATCTATGTAGGAAATAACTCAAAAGTGGAGGTTAAGGGCGTAGGCACTTCAAATTAGATTTGTGAGGAGAGCACACTCTTTACCTACATGATGTCCTGTCTGCTTCAGATATTCAATGAAATTTGGTCTCTATCCCTATTCTCCTTGAATTGATAATAAATTTCAAGTTTCATGGTGATGGTGTTGATATATTCTTAGATTCCAATTGTTATAGTTCTGGTTATTTTCTAGATGGTTTTGTGGTACTAAATGTTAATAATGAATCCGATACTAATTATTTTTCTATTTTTGCATCTTCAACTATTGTTGATGTAAAAGTATGGCAGGCTCGATGAGGCTATATTGGAAGAGAGAATGATCATGTTAGAAAAGTATGGTTTGTTGAGACCACTTTCAAAAAAAGCATCAGGAAGTTTTAAGCGCTATGTTAGCTTTATTGGGAATCAATTGGAACAGACCATCATTACCTTAAGAACCGACGGTGAACACAATATTTGTCTAAAAAATTTAAAGTGTCATGTAATGAACAAGGCATAGATTGACAATTAACTATTCAAGGAACTTCGCAACAAAATGGTGTTGTAGAATAGAGGAATAGAACATTGTTGGAAATGGTTCGATCTACAATGGCATGAGCAATCTTCCAATTTCTTTTTTGGGAAGATGTGCTAATACGTGCTGCTTTCATATTCAATAGAGTAGTACCCTCTAAATCAATTAACACCACTCTATATGAATTATGGAATACTCATAAGCCAGACTTTTAATAACTTGTGATCCTAAGAGTGTGCCACATATCTTCACGGTTCTTCCCATAATTTTGGCAAAATTAGGGACAATGGGGAACAAATATATATTTTGCAAGTTTCATGACCCGAAATTTTGGCAAAGTTTCTCCTTATTTTCATGCTAACCAAAATTTCAAAACCTATTATAAAACAATTTGACCAACATATTTAATAACAACCATCCACAACTTAGCAAATATATATATATATATATTTTTCACCAACCCACAACACATACCTCAAGTCATAGTTGTTTTTCCAAAATATTTCAGGTCGTAATATTATATACAGAATTATGCACAATTTTTACACGTACCCTATCTACGACTCACCCTGGTTGATCCCCATATCAAATTTGGCGGTTCCGCTCGGCTAAGTGTCTTCCATATCTAAAAAAAAACATTTGCAGAGGAGTATGAGCTGCAACTCAAGTGAATACACAATTCCATAGTGAAATAACATTAGTTTAAGTATAGGTTCTTACATAATTGTATCCATTTTTACTAGTTAGTCAAATATCGAGGATATATGATTATTAGCAACCTAATTAACTCCATACAACCCTCATAATGCAATGCATGTAAACATTTATGTCAAACAATAACCATGGGGTCGCACTACCTCTGCAATAGAGTTATGGCGGTACCGATACTCCTCTCTCCCCAAACAGTATTGTGACTCCGCACCTTAATCAATCTCATAATGTTCTCCTTTTCGTGCCCTTCCCTCCGCACGAAATCCCAGGGGCCGCCTATTATCCTTCGGCGGTAAGAGTGAACCCGTCACTCTCTTTTTCTTACCTCTCTGGTCTTTGTTTTTCCAACTGGGTTCAAAAAGGGAGTTACCTCACATATTCCACTGGGGTCACAGAGCTAGCGTCGCTCATGTCCCATATTTATATCCCGTCGGGAACCCACGGTAAATCAGTAAGGCCCATTTCTATTTCGCCGGTTTAGCAGTCACCATGGTTATATACAAACACAGACAGTATGCAGATCATGTATGTATGTATGCATGTCCAACTACTACTATTACTTATCCTTTTTCTATTTTCTTCGTCACTTAATCAAAATATACGTACTTGCTAAAAATAATAGTTAATTAGATATAACAAATAATTATTTCATAATTTATATTTACTAATTACTAATTATAGACATCGCATTTCACAATAGAAAAATGTACTCACAGCCCCTTAATTGACTAATCACAATGTGGGATGTTTGGGGTGGGTATCTCGGGTCTCTTCGGTACCACAAATGTCCGAAATCGACAGCAGGATAGTGGTGCCTGGAAAATGAGTTTTTAATTCGCAAAGAGTCCCCTCCTCTAGGGCTCAAATGGCTCCCGCTATAGGTAGTTGAAACGGAGATGAAAATGGGAGAGTTAGAAACCTTAGAAGCTAAATTACACAGTTCTTTTCCGCAACAGGGGGGAAGAAAGAAAGAAAAATTAGATGGGCCTAACTTAATTGTTTGGGCTCTCCTTAGGCCCCAAGTCCATGGGCTCACAATTCCTCCCCACTAATTTAAAATTTCGTCCTCGAAATTTAGTTATCTGTGATAGGGAAAAGGTATGGGTATTTAATCATCATAACATCCTTAGGTTCCCAAGTTGCTGCTTTTTTTGACTAACTCCTCCATAGAACTTTTACTATTGGTATTCGTTTAGCCCGTAGAACTTGTTCTTTTCGATCCAAAATTTCCACAAGCTCTTCCTCATACGTCAAATGCTCGTCCAACCCCACTGGTTGATAAGTAAGGACATGAGAGGGATCGTGAACGTACTTGCATAACATTGAAACATGAAACACATTATGTATGCGGGATAGGTCTGGAGGTAAAGCCAACCGATATGCCACCTTGCCCACACGCTCTAGGATCTCATATGGTTCGATGTATCTAGGACTAAGTTTGCCTTTCTTGCCAAATCTCATGATACCCCTCCAGGGAGATACCTTCAAGAAGACAAAATCACCCACTTGAAATTCTAAATCCATCATTCGTTTGTCTGCATAGTTCTTCTGTCGGTCTTGAGCGGTCTTTAATCTTTCCCTTATAATCTTCACTTTTTCTGTAGTCACATCCACAATCTCCGGCCCAGTTAACTGTTGCTCTCCAACCTCATTCCAACACACAGGAGTTCGACATGCTTTCCCATAAAGCGATTCATATGGTGCCATACCAATACTGGAGTGATAATTGTTATTATATGCAAATTCTATGAGAGGTAAATACTCATCCCAACTACTTGAAAATTTTATAACACATGCCCTCAACATATCCTCTAACGTCTGAATAGTTCGTTCTGGTTGTCCATCAGTCTATGGATGAAATGCAGTAGTCAAATTCAGTTTCACACCCATTTGTCTTCATGAAACTGTCCCAGTATTTCGAAGTAAAGTATGAACCTCTATCTGACACAATAGATACAGGAACTCCATGCAACCTCACTATCTTGCCAATGAACAATTGTGCCAACTTATCAGCTCCAAACATGTATTTTGCAGGTAAGAATGAGCAGACTTCGTCAATCTATCAACTATTACCCAAATAGAATCATGCCCCCTTTGTGTTCAAGGGAGTCCAGACACAAAATCCATGGTAATCCTTTCCCATTTCCACTTAGGAATGGGCAGCAGCTGTAATAAACCTAAGGGATTTTGGTGCTATGCTTTAACCTGTTAGCAAGTTAAACATTTAGCCACAAATTCAGCTATATCTTTCTTCATACCATTCCACCAATAATTCCCCTTCAAGCTGTGGTACATCTTCGTATTACCTGGATGCATGGCATAAAGTAAGTTATGAGCCTCCGTGAGAATCTCCTTCTTAAGTTTATCATTGTTTGGAATGCATATTCGATTCTTAAACGTCAATATACCATCTTTGGTCACCTCAAAACTAGATCTCTTTCTTTCCATCACTTCTTGTCACACCATTGTCAAGAATGAATCCACTTGTTGGGCATCTCGAATCTGGTCAATAAGAACTGGTTTCACATCATATATTGCCATCAACACTCTAGTAGCGGTTACCTGTAGGTTGGCTCTCAAAGACCTCAACTCATTAAACAATGTGTCTTGAATACTGTAAAGGCTTGTTGAAGTTCCAGAGGACTTTCAACTCAAGCATTTGCTACTACATTTGCCTTCCCTAGATGATAATGGATCGTATAGTCATAATCCTTAATCAATTCTAACCATTGCCTTTATCTCAAATTAAGCTCTTTCTGTGAAAATAAGTACTTCAAACTTTTGTGATCCGTGTAGATTTCACACTTCACTCCGTACAAATAGTGTCTCCATAACTTCAAAGCAAACACCACCGCAGCTAACTCTAAGTCATGTGTAGGATAGTTTTTCTCATGAGTGCGGAGTTGACGAGAAGCATATGCCACCACTCTACCTTGTTGCATTAACACGCAACCTAACCCCTGGTGAGATGCATCGCTGTAAATCACGAAACCTTCATTTGGGGAGGGAATGACAAGGACTGGAGCAGTAGTTAATCGACATTTCAACTCCTGAAAACTCTGTTCACAGGCATCTGTCCACTCAAACTTCATATTCTTTTGTGTTAGCTTGGTCAGAGGTGTAGCAATAAGAGAAAACTCTGCAACAAATCTTCGATAATAACCCGCTAAGCCCAAGAAACTTCGCACTTTAGTTGCATTCTTCGGTCGTTCCCAACTTAAAATAGCTTCAATCTTCGAATGATCTACTGACACGCCTTCACCTGTGATTACATGCCTGAGAAATTCCACTTGATCTAACAAAAACCGACATTTGTTGAAGTTTGCATAGAATTGTTTCTCTCTTAATGTCTGCAATATGATTCTCAAATGTTGCCTATGCTCACTCTTGTTCCTCGAATATATCAGAATGTCATCAATAAAACGACTACAAACTTGTCGAGATAGGGCTGAAATACTCTGTTTATCAAATCCATAAAGACTGTAGGAGCATTAGTTAATCCAAAAGGCATCACAAGGAATTCATAATGTCCATATCGAGTACAAAAAGCAGTCTTCAATACATCTGATTCTCTTATCTTTAGTTGATGATATCCTAAACGAAGATCAATATTTGAAAACACATTAGCACCTTGGAGCTGATCAAACAAATCATCTATTTATGGTAACGGATACTTGTTGCGTACTGTGGCCCGATTCAGCTGTCAATAATTCACACACAATCGCAAAGTACCTCTTTCTTCTTCACAAATAGCACAGGAGCACCCAAAGGTGATACACTAGGCCTGATGAATCCCTTCTCCAAGAGTTCTTGTAACTGATCCTTCAATTCCTTGAGCTCTGGCGGAGCCATACGATAAGGTGCAATAGAGATCAGTGCGGTGCCTAGTTCCAATTCAATAGTAAACTCAATCTCTCTATCTAGTGGTAATCTGGGTAGATCTTCTGGAAAAACATCTTGGAATTCACAAACCATCGAAACCTCATTGATACTTGGGAATTCTACCTTTGTGGCTACAACATACGCCATATACCCTTCGCATCCCTTCCTCAACAGTTTAGTGGCTTTAAGGTACGATATGAAACTGAATGGAACACTCTTCTGATCCCCACACCATTTAAACTCAGGCTCATCAGGTATTCTAAATATCACTTTCTTTATATGGCAATCAATTGTCGCACAATAAGAGGAAAGTCAATCCATACCCAATATCACATCAAAATCTTGAATACTCAAAGGTATCAAGTCAGCTATCATCTTTCTATCCCCTAATTGTATAATGCACCCTCTGTATATCGTATAGACTGGGACACTCTCCCCCGTAGGTATTGCTATGGACATTGGGTGATTTAATAATTCTTGATGCACATTAGTATTTCTAGCATATGTCAATGATACGAATGAGTGAGTAAACCCTGGATCTATAAGTACTTGTGTTGTTCTATCAAACAAGGTCAAAGTACCTGTTACTACAGCAGGAGTGGCGTTGGCATCACGTCTTGTTAATGTGAAAACCCTCCCTTATGTCATAGGCCTATATGTTTGTCTCACTCCATAATTGGGTTGACCGACTGCGCTTACAACCGATGCAGTTCCTCGACCCTGGTAACTTCTAGCTCCACTAGTTTGGCCTCGTCCTCTATTCGCAAATTGTCTCCCTTTAATCCCATTACCTCTAGTGATGCTCCCAATTGACGAATCTCCTTGCTTACAATGTCGTTGTAAATGCCCCTTTAACCCACAACAGTAGCAAGTTACTTCTCTTACACTTAGAAAAGGACAATTTCTCTTCATGTGACCTATTTGGCCACAATGGAAGCATCCCACGGATTTTACTTGGCATTTGCCTATGTGTGGTTGACCACATTCTCAACAAGGCATTGTTCTCGGAATGTCAGTTGACGCTGAACTTGACTGGTAAATTGACTTGCCCTTAGCTGAACTTGAAACAAATCCACCTCTCTTGGGTGTCCTGTAAGATCCTTCCAAACTAGAAACATATCGAGCCTTCCTGCATTGTCCCCTCTCCAGAACTTCATCCTGCAAATCTTGTTCAGCGATAAGAGCCTTGTTGTACAGCTTAGAAAATCTTGAAAGTTCAAAGATTGAAAGTCGAGATCTCAAATCAATATTTAGTCCTTCTAAAAATCGATTGCATCTGGGGACTTCATCATTGACCAAAGTTGGAGCAAACCACAACAAAGTAGTAAACCTCATCTCATACTTGGCAACAGACATGTCTCCTTGCTTCAAGCTCAGAAATTCTCTCTCCTTTGCCTGTCGATATGAAATTGGGAAGTATTTGTCAAAAAACACTTGTGTAAATTGAGGCCAAGTAATATCAGTTATTGGAGTTGGGTCAAGTCATCTCTGAGTGGCCTCCCACCAGTGTCAAGCATCGCCTGTCAACATAAAGGTGGCAAGAACGACTTGTTGTGTGTCTGTAACATCCATTACTGAAAAGATTTTCTCCATGTCAGCAACCCAATTCTCTGTTACCATGGGATCCACGGTCCTTGAAAAGGATGGAGGTCCCGACTTTTTGAAAGCTTCATACGGTACATGGTGCTGCTGCTCTGTAGGGTGAGCTTGTACTGTTATCTATTGTTGAACAAGAGTCGCATGTTGCTCAACAAGCCGAGTTTGTTGTTCAACCATGCGTGCAACTGCATCTAGAGTATCCTAGATATGAACATCTCTCTCAACATGCTCTTCAAGAGCCTCTTGGGGATAAGTGTGAGAATGTTGCCCTTCACTTGGGGCCTGAGGTGCCCCATGACCAACCACACTCTCGTTCTGATACCTTCGTGGCACACGATGGGTGCGTATGGGCCTCATCTCTAATTTACCTCCTATCAACATAAGCAACTTAGGTATATAAATCACTAAATAAATAATCACTCAACCGCAGAATTTCTAACCTATCCTAAAAGCCATTCGAGGATCAATCAACTATTTAGGGTCTACAGAATCTTATAACCTAGGCTCTGATATCAAAACTTGTCACGACCCGAAATTTTGGCAGAGTTTCCCCTTATTTTCATGCTAACCAAAATTTCAAAACCTGTTATAAAACAATTTGACCAACATATTCAATAATAACCATCCACAACTCAACAAATATATATATATATATATATATATTTTCACCAACCCACAACACATACCTTAAGCCATAGTTGTTTTCCCAAAATATTTCAGGTTGTAACATTGTATATAGAACTATGCACAATTTTTACACATACCCTATCTACGGCTCACCCTAGTTGATCCCCGAATCAAATTTGGCAGTTCTGCTCTGCTGAGTGTCTTCCCTATCTGAAAAAAACATTTGTAAAGGTGTATGAGCTACAACTCAGTGAATACACAATTCCATAATGAAATAACATTAGTTTAAGTATAGGTTCTTACATAATTGTATCCATTTTTACTAGTTAGTCAAATATTGAGGATAGATGATTATTAGCAACCTAACTAACTCCATACAACCCTCATAATGTAGTGCATGTAAACATTCATGTCAAACAATAACCATGGGGTCGTACTACTTCTGCGACAGAGTTATGGCGGTACCGATACTCCTCTTTCCCCAAATGGTACAATGACCTCGCACCTTAATCAATCTCATAATGTTCTCCTTCCCATGCCCTTCCCTTCGCACGAAATCTCGGGGGCCGCCTATTATCCTCCGACGGTAAGAGTGAACCCGTCACTCTCATGTCTCTCTCTTTTTCTTACCTCTCCTATTTGGTCTTTGTTTTTCCGACCGGGTTCGAAAAGGAAGTTACCTCACATATTCCGCTGGGGTCACAGAGCTAGCATCGCTCATGTCCCATGTTTATATCTCGCTGAGAACCCGCGGTAAATCAGTAAAGCTCATTTTTATTCCGCCGGCTTAGCAGTCACCATAGTTATACACAAACATAGACAGTATGCAGATCATGTATGTATGTATGCATGTCCAACTACTACTATTACTTATCCTTTTTCTATTCTTTTCATCACTTAATTGAAATATACGTAGTCGCTAAAAACGACAGTTACTTAGATATAACAAATAATTATTTCATAATTTATATTTACTAATTACTAATTATAGACATCGCATTTCACAATAGAAAAATGTACTCACAGCCCCTTAATTGACTAATCACGATGCGAGATCTTCGGGGTGGGTATCTCGGGTCTCTTTGGTACCACAAATGTCCGAAATCAACAACAGGATAGTGGAGCCTGGAAATTGGGTTTTTAATTCGTAGAGAGTCCCCTCCTTTAGGGCTCAAATGACTCCCGCTACAGGCAGTTGAAACGGAGATGAAAATGGGAGTTAGAAACCCTAGAAGCTAAATTACACAGTTCTTTTCCGCAGCAAAGTGGTGGAAAGAAAGAAAAATTAGATGGGCCTAACTTAATTGGTTGGGCTCTCTTTGGGCCCCAAGTCCATGGGCTCACAGTAAGATACTCAAAATATTCCTAAGGGTATGTCTTTTTCGGTGAACGTGAGGATCACGGTGTAACTGAGTTGGAATCATCAGATGCGTCATTCTTGGAGAATGAATTCCCAGCCAAGGGTGAGATAAACAAGAATCATCTACTTTATGAAGTACTAGAAAGACTTCCAATTACAGGATCCAGTGGAGTGACGTTTCTCCAGGGGAAACATTACCGCACGACGAATTGCTATATAGAAGCAATTGCAAAAATATTACCTCAACGTCGTTTCGAGGTAGCAGGAGAGGCTTTTAGGATTACACCGCATGACGAGAATAAGCCTAAGACTGTTCAAGAGGCTCTCTCATGCCCTGACCGAAATGAATGGATGAAATGACATAGAAGAGGAGCTAGAGTTTATGAGAACTAATTAGGTCTAGGACTCGGATGAACTTCCACCAAATCGTAAGGCTATTAGAAATCAATGGGTTCCCAAAATCAAGCAAAAATTGAGAAGTATAAGGGCACGCCTTGTCGTTAAGGGTTATATATTCAACAAGAAGGTATATACTATAAGAAAACCTTCTCTCCAATATTAAGGTTTGCCTCCATTTGACTTGCCATGTGGTAAGTATGAGCATGTATGGTGAAGTTGACTAGTGGTGGTATTCATTTTCACACTTGTCATGTCTTTCAAATATTTGATTCAACATGAACAAGTTTTTTATTTGGTGAATACATGATCATACTCGTTATCTTATATTTCAAAATTTTCTTATTAATTTTTCGATATGCTCATAAAGTCATCTATACAATGGGAAGAAAAAATAGAAAGATTTCTACTGTTTCCAAAAGCATACCCAAAACTAGTGTTATAGTACAAAATTTGACTGATAATATTGTTGGAGTCAAAGGGGGTAATGGTTGCATTTTTATATGATTAAAAATATAAGATATATTAAAAAGTAATTATACTATTCATATTTTTAAATAATTATTTGATTTTGGGATGTATTACTTCGGCTTCCATAAGTATCATTTTGACATTTAATGTTTAAATTGTAACCGTTTTAATTTTTTTGATAAAATTTATCGCCACTTCGAGCAATCTTCCCACGTCATCCGTCGCTTGAGTTCCTCCGTCAAGTTAAGGAGAGGATCCGTTTGTCACGCGAACACCTTATCAGCATCACATAGAATTGAAATGGCTGGTGGAACCGAATAAAATTATTAAGGGACTAAAATTGTTGATACTTTAAATAATGAAGGACTAAATTGTCAATTTGGTCTTTGCATTTGTTGTGTTGTGTTATCACAGAATTTGCTAAATAATACAGCTTTGCCCTTCCAGATCTCTGCCCTTAATCTGCTTCCCCGGGAAGAGTAAGGAGACGACCTCTCATGCTCTCTAATTGGTTCACTGTCATCATCGCATAAGATCGTCACTCACATACAATGCGAAAGTTATCACAAATATATAAATAAATAAATAAATAATACAGCTTCCCTGTTCACATTTCTTCCACTTGCCTGCCGCGTGCGACGTCGACGACGGCGACGACGACGACGAACATCTCTATCTCCTGCAAAAGGTTCTTTCCCTTTCTCTTAGATTTGATGGGATTCTTTCCGTTTTGTTATGCTCCCGGAGAAGAAGAGTGGACATTAATTAGGGCTTTCCATCGGCTTGCAATCGAAGCATCTGATTTCAGTCAAACCTGCGGTTTTCTGCTTCAATCCTTTGGGCTGTTGATTCAATCTTCATCTCACAGGTTGTTGGTGGAACTTCTTACCGATTTGGAGCTGCCTGTCTTCTTATTCCCCGACGTACGGTTGCTGCTGCTTGCGGTACGAATTTCTCCGATCCGTACCCGGTTGATTAGGTTTGTCGATATAATTTTTAGATCTGATGTGAATGGTCGTTGCAGGAAGTTTCTGTGTTGTGACAGCTCGTGCGGCAGAGGCGTCAGGAGATTGTCCTCGGCAACAATGGTTTCCTTTGAGATGAATGATCGGAAGAGTAAGTCCAGCTTGATGGTGGCTACTTATACGCTTCTATTATACATATATCTCTGAAATGATGCTTGAGTGAATGCATTTCTTAGCTTCCATGGACAGAGGCTGTAGCATTCCGTTTTAGGGAGAACAGAAGAGTATCTTCAATTTCCCTTGAATTTGCGGCAAGCTAGCCAGTAGAAATGTAACTATGGCTTAATGGAAAGGAATGCTCAGAATGTTCTCGTTTTAATATGTTGAGATGCGTGACTGACATTGAATAGTTTAGGATGTCATTGTCCTGGCTAGTCCATTTTTACATTCTTCTAGTCCAATTTAGTTAAAGTAGCTGTGTATTATTTTTCCCATATTTTTGGAGCCTCTGGTACTTAGGCTTGAACTGCTCTTCAGTCTGCTCATAGTTGATTAGCTTATTTACCTTGTTAACCCTCTCATCACTAACTTTAAGCTCATTAGAATTGCAAGTGGGCTGTTTCACGAAGACAAGTCATAAATTGCATATCTGATCTGACACATTATGTCCTGCCATGCAGTGATTGGTAGTACTTTCCCTGCCTATGTATGTTTCCTTAGAAAAAATATTTTAGTTTACTTTAGTATGGTAAATTCAATTTTAAAAACTATATATTTCTTCAACAGTATGAAAACCAGATCATGTTTTCTTAGGGTTTAATATAATCTGTTGTCTAATGCTCATAAGTATCGATTGTGAAATAAGCATAAAAAATTCAGTATTGATGCTCAAGCAGAGATTGGAGCATGCTGTGAAAAAATGTAGTAGTTCATCTAAGGCTGGATAAAACAATGGCTTTCTTTCCAAAATATGGCTCTGTCTGTTGTATTCGCTTTTCCAAGGACTGCTTTTTCTAAAAGATGATCTGATCAGCTACTTGAACTTGCTTGCATTCATTCTACTTGTTTGGATTTTCTCTGCAAGGAATACTGTTTCTGGTAATTACTACAAAATTGTATTTATGCCAGCATATTCACATATCATGCTGGCACACCACTGACCTGTTATAAGTAGCTTTCGGTTCATTGAAGGCATCTAAAGAAGTGGATTATATAAACTTTATAATTTCAAATTTCGATGAGAAGATCTGAGAAAGAATATTTTTGTTGTTATCTAATTTTTTCCTGAGCCGATATTTTTGCATTCTACATATTTCAACTGAAATTTTTAATGAAACAGAAATTGGACTTGGACTAACTGGATTTGGGGTCTTATTCTCATTCCTGGGAGTCATCTTCTTTTTTGACAAGGGACTGCTTGCCATGGGAAATGTGAGTTCATGATTAGTTTTTGTCGAAAATTCAGCTTGAAGTTTCTGCATTATGTATAGTGAGGGAGATTGTTGTTTAACGGGGTCTTATTTTATGTTTCTTAACCAGATCCTTTTCCTATCAGGGGTGTCATTGACTATTGGGTTGAAGTCAACCATGCAGTTCTTCATGAAACGACAGAATTTTAAGGTTTTATAGCTCTCTCTCTCTTGCTCGCCGATATTTTCGCTTTACATGTATGGTCTTTGTAATTTGTTGATCTATTGACTTGTCAGGGAACAATATCATTTGGAAGTGGCTTCTTCTTTGTTGTTATTGGATGGCCTATTATTGGCATGATTTTGGAGTCATATGGATTTATTGTGCTTTTCAGGTTTGTTTGAAATCCAAAAATGCAAATATTGGATTAGTTTAACCATATCAAATGTTGCTAAATCAATGTAACCGTGCAGTGGCTTCTGGCCGACTCTCTCTGTTTTCCTGCAAAGGATCCCTATTCTTGGATGGTTGTTCCAGCAGCCATATGTCAGATCGGTAAGTTTATCATTTTTCTCTTATTCCCAGATATTTTGGATCCTTGCAAGTGAACCCCTGGTAACTTCTTTCATTACTACTATACGTTTAACTACTGGATCCATGAAAATGATGTCCTCTTCATTTTTGGTGCAATCCTGATTAGCTAGTTCTTGTTTTGATACTATACTTACAGCCGGTTCTGGTGATCATCCCCAATGCTAAGGAACCCCGTACCTTGCAATTGAATACTGACATTTTCTCTGCTGAAATGTTGCAGATCTTTGATCGTTACCGGGGGAAGCGGGTACCCGTGTAGAGATCGAGAATCACAGCACTGGATCAGGAACCTATTGTAAGTCCTGCTCGCAAGTCCTGTATAAGATATGGAATATGGTGGCAATTTCACTTTTTACTGCTCTCTGCTCCCTCATCGCCCATGTGAATTCGTTTCCGTTAAACTTACTGTAGCACTTTACGTTGAGATAGGAAAAGAAAGATGAGAGAGTTGGGGAAAATGGAAAAGATGAACTTCGACGCTGCAGTTTCTTCCTACCTTTCTAAATTTTGTTGATTCTTTCTTTGCTGTATGGATCGTTTCACCAATGAATTGTTCCGCGAAAGTTGACCATTTTTCTTTATTTGATTGAAATTGGATTCAGCATGTTGGTAGTTGATGGTCGACCATTGTGTGAGATGTATTGAGTGTTTCGAGCCTTTTATAAGACTGGATACCACCAATTTCCCTTCCTCTCCACCGCATGCCCCCACCACCACCACCCCCACAAGGATAAATGTTCACCGATCACAATAGGGATGTTCACGGATTGATTTGGTTCATTAAACTTGTTGAATCATTAAAGTGATTTGGTTTAGTTTGGACATTATTATTGTTAAATTATAATCATTATATAGTTATTTAATTGAATTATTTTCGACTAATCATATGGCTTAATTAATATTTGAACTGTTTTTTAAAATGATAAAAAAATTAATAAATTAATATAAATCGAACTAAAATAAAATAATAACAGTACAAAAGTGGAAAAATTTGTAAATATAAAAAGGAAAATTTATAAAATTAGAATGTTTTTAATTAAAGATAAATTAAAATATAAGATTAAGAATGTTTAAAATGGAGTTTAATATGGATTAGTAGAAAATTGTTATGCAATGGTAAAATAATATATATTTACTATTTTTTATGTTTTTCAAAATACTTATAATATATTTACATTTTATTTTAAATATAGTTACAATATTTTAATATGCATTTTTAAAATTATGGTTGGTGTGGTTCAACTTGTTAATTAAACAATTTAAATTTAGTAACTAATTATATTTTTACCTTTAAAAAATCATATTAAATGAGAATCGTTTGTAAATAACTAGTTTTTTATATTCAATTCAGTTTGGTTTGGTTCACATTTCGATCTGGTTTCCTAGTTCTCTATGTGCAACCCTAGCACAAGTGGGATTTACTGATCTTTTTGTGTCATGGACTCTGTTATACTTCATGATGAGTAGATTCCATCAGTAGTACGCACTCCCTTTCTGAGGATAAAATCGTGCGGGCGACAGGCAAAGCAAATGACACCTTTTATGTATTCTATACCTGATCACGGGCCTCTCCTTATCAGGATCAGTGCGGTCTCATAGTAAACATGTAAACGCTGAAGAGGATGATGAAGACGATAATAAAATAAGTTATAGATTTCTTTGTCAAAATCTAGTGTTTACTTATTATGAGTGTGTGAAATGCATTACTGCGATGAGTTCATCAAATGCAACCGGGAAAAGGAATATGAATTTATATGTGAATGAATTGACCATAAAGCAGTTACTAAGAATTAAGGATGGGGAGTGTTTGATAATGTAGGTTTAGAATTGAAGAGGGGATACTACCAAATTACATAATTTGGAACAAAAAGGATAACAGAAAACTGGAGTAGCAGCAGCCAGAGAGTGCTGCATAACCCAAAAACCCGGACTGGTCTCGTGCTGGCCTTGTTCGATCTTCTCGTAGTGGATCTCACAATCCGAGCCAGTCATTGGATGAGAGTTGAGCCTCTCGCTAAGCTGGTCTTCTGACAAACGTGGCCAAGATCCCACTGAAAAGCCCAGATCCAACCGTGGAAAGATCAACGATCGCTTGTCCATGCTTGGATCGGCTAGGTGAGCCCGTTCTATGTGCTCAAAGAGGCTAACCTGCGCCTGCTGCCATGGAAGGTTGTTGTTAATTATTCAATTTTATTATTATTAGGAAATTTAATTTTTAATATCAAA
Source organism: Sonneratia alba (assembly GCA_900174645.1). Classification (NCBI taxonomy): domain Eukaryota; kingdom Viridiplantae; phylum Streptophyta; class Magnoliopsida; order Myrtales; family Lythraceae; genus Sonneratia; species Sonneratia alba. The sequence goes on along the minus strand of FWPY01000024.1, from coordinate 3,247,156 downwards.
TAAATTAGATAGTTAAAATTACTAAAATATTCTTGACTTAATTTAAATATTATCATAATATTATTTATTTTTAAATTTTATTATTATTCTAGATTTATAAATAAGCGAATCAATTTATATAATTTTTTGAGACAGTTAGAATAAAGGGCTATTGGTTAATTCCGTATATTTGGCCTTTGGGTCATCACGTATTTTTATTATTTCTACAATTCCTTTATATTATTTTAAATTTCTACCATTGCTCTAAGTGAGTTGCATATCTTTTCTTTTATTTTTTCCTTTTAATTATATAGAATATCAATGAGTTTAGATTTGGTTCAGTTTGATTCACTGTTCAATCATGTTCTTCGATTCTCTATACATAGATGTTAAACTGACCAGTTTGGCATCTACTTCTCATGTTGCTGCACATCGTAAGGCTCCTAAGGCTTTGCTCAGGGGAGCTCCATCATTGCTCATTCTAGGGCTCCAATCTTCAGAAGCATGGACAATTCTATCGTGGCATCGAGTTCAAGGAGATAAGGCTTTGCTCAGGGGAGCTCCATCATTGCTCATTCTAGGGCCCCAGTCTTCAGAAGCTTGGACAATTCTGCGTGGCATCGAGCTCAAGGAGGTAAGGCTTTGCTCAGGGGAGCTCCATCATTGCTCATTCTGGGGCCCCAATCTTCAGAAGCTTGGACAATTCTGTCGTGGCATCGAGCTCAAGGAGGTAAGGCTTTGCTCAGGGGAGCTCCATCATTGCTCATTCTGGGGCCCCAATCTTCAGAAGCTTGGACAATTCTGTCGTGGCATCGAGCTCAAGGAGGTACGGCTTTGCTCAGGGGAGCTCCATCATTGCTCATTCTGGGGCCCCAATCTTCAGAAGCTTGGACAATTCTGTCGTGGCATCGAGCTCAAGGAGATTGAATGGTTAGTTCATTTCATCATCCATCAAAAGCCACGTCTCCGAGACAACATCAGCAGGGCTCAATGTTTCCCTACTCCCTGACACTTCCAATGATCAGAGAAAAAAGGACCATCCTTAGAAGGCAATTTTAATTAAAACAAATTGTGGGAAGAAGTCAACGAGCTTTGGGCCACAAGAGGGCGGCCAGGACTGAGCCATCTACACGTGATATCATCCTAAATATAATATAATAAAATATTAAATTATTCTAATTTCCTATTTTTACATTGTATCAATTGGCATGTAAGTTGCATTTTACAATTTATATGTTTAAGTTGTTTGTACTAGCTGTATCTTGAATTTTGAAGGTGCTTAACTGAGTTTTATTTCTTCATTTTTCTAGATATAACACTACATTGTTTTTTTATAAGAATATATATTGAAAACACATCTCAAAATATTTGATATGGAGATAAAAATAAGTATATCGTAGATATATTCATTCAGCATGTCTATAGGTAGGGCAAAGAGCTTCAATCTAGGGGCTTGGGTATGTCCAATGAGTATCGAGAGTTTTATAATAAATATATTCTTGCGGTTTTAGAAATTCCTATTCTACGTTATATATGTGGTTTGAGGATTAGGTTGTGAGATTCATTACCTCATGTTGTACTCTCCTTGTTTTTTGCTGATTATCAAGATACCACCGAGCCTCCCTCGGATCTTGGAAGTATGGATGACACTGCTGTTGTTCCAAACCACGTATATCATGGTGCATTTTTTTTCCTCTCTTCCACGTTATCTTCATTATTCATGCAATCCAATTCCCGACAAAGTGGTATCAAAGCGCAATTGTTTGTTCGATGGTAGATTGAAGCACGGGGATGGCTATACAGTGAAGTTTGATGGCATTATGGATTTTCATTCACGACAAATGTGAATGATAGGTATTTTGAGTAGAATGGCTCAGAGGCAGCATTCCAGGAGTGAGACTACATCATATTTGATGCTGATTGGAATAGACTCGATGGTGAGAAACCATTTCTTTCCACCTATCGAGCAACGTATTATAAGATATACACATGAAGATGTTGAGATATACGATTTCATATCGATTAAATAAAAAAAACATTGTGAATTTATAAGAAGGTTGAGTACCACTACCTATCAGCTTAAACTTTTAAGTGGAAATGAGTTCGATTCCTTATGAGCTTACAACAATTTAACATGATATTGGAGCCAAGTGGGCTCGCACTTTGTCCAACTGGAGTCTAGAAGCCTAGTTTGTGATCAGCTGGTATAAGCCCGAGTACGACAGAAAATTACCTGACTCGTGGCCAATTATTGATAAACTTTCATTTTTTTTTATTTGGCCCCATTTGACATGTCATTCGCTTTTCCTTCAAAAAATGATGTCATGTTCCATGTGACAAATTTAGACGTTGTAAAAGAGCACAGTACAAAAAAGTTGTGTTTGTGTCAAAGTTTTCGGGCCACCTAAGATGTTAGACTGTGTCAATATAGCTAAAAAAATATCGAACCAAGTTCATATGACCCAACAACTTTCATGTAGATCCAAAGTACGGAAAATAATTTTGAAATAAAAAGAAATTTATAAGAAAAAATTGGAAAAATTAATTAACTATGTCAGCTATAATTATAATTTAATATTTATTTTAGTATTTTTAAATTAATGTATAAATTAAATTGATTGATGAATTATAATACTTCAAAATTCTATCACCATTCAAAATTATTTTATTTTATTTTTAAAAATAATTATTTCCCTTACCTTGGGTTGGACGGAACATCCCAAAGCATGAATGAATCATGCCTAGGCTGAGAATTGCCCGAAAATGTCGAGATGGCTTGAATTGCTAGGCCTAGACACGTTATATGTTATATGCGTTCATGTATCAAACGATAGTTGGAGTATCGCTGTCACATAGTAAGCTGTTTGCATTTTTCACTCAACTGCAAATATCTTTAATATATCAAAATAAGTGAATAAATATTAGAGTAAGATGCATCTTCATGTACTTGTAACCTTGAAACCTTTTCTTTCATGATTGTAGTCATTTCAAGAACTGTGTGATGTGATGCAGTTTCACCTCTATACTGCCAAAGCTTACCATCGATCCTGAAACGTTACAAATTTGCTTCGATGTCTTTCGTTTTCATCTTACATGACCATGTGGCGATGATGCATCAACTATTGTTTAATCGGGTCGGTTGACTTGGCAGTCATCGGTCAGAGTGTGTGGCCAGCTGACCAGGCACAGTCGTGTGGTTGGACCAGATGTAAGCGGTCTCCCCCTATCAATAACAATAAAAATATATCTCCAAGAGTCAATGTTCGTTCACCCATAGAATAACAATAGGTGCAATCGACAGTTTAGGAATAAAATTTCTTTGATTTTAGCACATCCTTATTGACTGTGTGATACTATCAAACCATTCTCCACCCTATTATTCTCATTATTTTGCATTGTTCTCTGCATGTTTTGCTGATTCAAGCATTGGAAAGCTGTTTGATTTGCTCTCATACGTGTTTCAGGTTACGGGAAAATTACTCACGGACCAGTTGTTGACCAGTAAGGATACGGGAAGACTTCTTGAGCTATCTAACTAGCTAGGAGATCTCAACCCTAAGTTGCACATGTTTGACTCCTATTCCCTTGTACCAAGGAGAAGGTACTGTGTATAACGAATATACCACGTTATTTGTGTCATGTGCTATCACCTGCTAATGATCAAATGACATGCCATTTAAGAAATTAAAAAACATAAAAAAAAATTAAATAAAACCTAAAGGCATAATTTTTAAAATTGGACCGGTACGGGAATCAGTCAAGATATGGATTCATTGGTCAAATCAAAAATTTAATTGGTTAAACCGCTCATTTAATAAATAATATAATAATATAATATTACCAATAAATTCATATAATACCATAACTTAATACTAATTTATAACAAAAATTATTAATATATCTATTATATTAACTGCAAATTCAATATAAAATATAAATATAAGTTTAGTAAAATAAAATAAGTGTATTATAATAATTTTATTTTTTTAATTTATAATAGTTCAATTAGGTTCACCGGTTCGATCATAAACTGGCCGATTCAATCGGAGCCGATTGCATTTATAATATAATTGGGTTAATTCTAATAACTGGACCAGGTGAATGGCTGATTCCTAGTCAAACTGGTCAAACTGGCTGGTTCAGTCCGGTTTTAAAAATTATGTCCAAAGGGAAAATATGAAATCTTCAAAGGGAAATAAAAACCATAAAAAAATTAATAATCCTACAAATTTGTTGCCGGATATTAAAATTATATGCATATGATGCAATATTTGGTTCGTTGTCTCACTGGAATGTAATAATGCGATACATCATCTCATATAAAACTCTTTCCATATCAATACCCTCATGCTAGCCGAACCTCCCCGGTAGAGAGCCTATCCAAAATTTACACTGCATGGAATTAATTTAGAGAAGCACACCGTGGCACTTATCAAGAGCTGGCTGGTGAATTTTTCCTATGAAAATTTTCGGTGGAAAATGAAATTCCCTTTTTAAAATAATCATGATTGTGATTTTATGGGCTTCATCAATCAATTTATATAGATTATATTCACAAATGTATTCGACTAAAATATAAAAACAACTCTGATAAGTTAGTTTGATGCTTTATATTAAAATATCATGTTTACTATATCTTGTATTTTAATCATTTTTAAAGTAACACTAGCTCCATCACTCCTAGTTTTGCCGATTTGTCGTGGATCTAACAATTTTTTTTAATTATATTGGAAATTCGTGAGTTTAGAATGAGATAGTGAAAATAAGGGATAAATGAGTTAAAAAAGTTCACAATGATAATCAAATTTACAATTTCTTGCTTATTAGATCGAAAATGGTACTATTACACCAATGCTCTCTCTCTCTTAAAAAAATCTTTTCAAAGAGCGAAAATGACATTTCAACACTAAGTAAAGGAATAAATCCAATTCATTCAACCCAAATGAAGGTAAGTAAAAATATTGTAGAGAAACAAAATATTAAAAAAAAAAGCTTGAGCTCATGTTACTAAAGAAAAGTCAATCACAGAATCGATAACTCACATAAATTTCATAATAAAATTAATATTTACCCAAAGAAAAATGGTCTTGCTTCTATTTATACATACATATATATATTATCAACCTTAATATTCCCAACATCCCCGGATTTTCTTTGTCGAGGGAGAGGAAAGGTATTGAAGGAAAAGAAAAAGAGGAAAGACGGTATCTTAGCCGACGGGCGGCATACAGGTAGAGATGATCGGTGTCATGCATGCTTCGAGTTACCGTTTATCGTGATATTGGATAACCTGATAGAAGCAGATACGAATGCCACCACAAAGAACACAAAATTAAAAGGTCACAGTAGTTTAATATTCAAACTAAACTATGATAGGAAACTATCACAACACCCAACCCTCCATTTTACATATATTCCCCTTTGAGTGCACTCTCATAATGAGATCGGCCCAGCTAATTTCTCTATCCCAACAACTGCATAATGTGCATCTCATCTTTCAGATATATACATTAGGTGGGCTCTATCCTGTGCCTTATTTGGCCTAATTCAGCAAGACAAAACAGTACATAGCAAAAATTTTGCAGGCTTGCTGAGTCGCAGCTACAGGCATGGCTAGCTTCTTGGCCTTTTACTTTAAAGCCGTCCAGGAGAATCAACCAACAAACTACGAGCTCTGCTTGCATCCACATGTGCAGTTGTCAAGGTCCTGGCGAAGCTTCTGCAGAAGCAAGATGCATGTTGAAAAATACGAGAGGTCATCCGTTGTGATTTCAGAAAAGAAAATAAAGTAATGTACACAGTACACGAAATACATCTGGACATTTACATACAAAACTGAAAACCATTAGAACATAGTAAAACAAATATCCCACTAAACATTTTGCTGTCGTTTTCTAGGGCAATTTCCGTGCTGGACCAATGCGTCTAAAGCTCCTACAATTTTTCTCTTGTAAGGGTCAATTTAACAGTCTTGAATATAGATTCAGGAAAGCTCACCATTATTAGGGCAAATGCTGCAAAGCAATATAGTAAAAAGTACTTAAATGGAGGGGACTTATATGGTGTAATTCATTGGGTGAGATTTTGCAGGCGTAACAGCAGCATTGAGATAGATTATGTTTGCAGTTATACACACCTGAACCTGAGTTTGAAGTGACTTTATATGTTTCACCGCCAGATCCAGCATGTCAGAGTAGCTTGTTTGCTGCACAAGAAAGGTGGTGACAAGGTTTCACATGACCAAATATGATACAAAACAACCATCGTTAATTTTGAAGGATCTTTGCAGCTTCAAAGAAATATTGAGCACGACTGAGATTCAAGGGTAAGCTAGGAGATGTTACAATACAGCACTGCTATTTTTTTGCAATTCCGTAACTGAGCTCAAGATATATTGCAATGGCATGTCTGCATAAGGCAGCAAACATGCTAGTGTGATTACCTTATCCATGTTGGGGACAAGCTCCTGTAGCTTCTTCAGCCTACCACTAATTCTAGTCCTCCTTTCCTGGTAAAAGTAAAGCAAACCTATAGTTATATAGCACTTACAGCCTGAAGAACACATGTGATACATAATACCAAAAATTATCCCCAATGAATAGCTTGAAAGAAGAATCCGAAGGCTATCATAACATGACATGAGTCACTAACAGCACTAGCAAGAGCTTCACTAAATCGATTCTAAGATATTACGTCATTAATGGGTTTTCCTCCAGCAATATATTTTCCTGTGAATAATACACACCCTTTCTGCAATACTCCGTGGATGAGTTGCAAAGCCACGCTTGGCCCGAATTCTGCATGGCACAGAGTCTTCCGGGATGTGAAGCAGTTTCTCCACTGTGGCCATCTCAAGAGTTGTCTGTGGCAAGCTAAACTGAAATGATTACCCATATTTAACATTATCAAATAATGGGGAAAATGTTTACAGAAAGAAACTACAATTTTATATATACTCACTGACAGCACTGAAACTTGGCTATGAAAAATCTAAACGAACCCCCAACTTTATTTTTTTCAAAACAGCACTCGGGATATATTAGGATACCTGACTGTCCAAAGGGTGAAAGCTGTAAATATCTCCATCGATGGTCTTGGCTCGCTTGCCTGATGGTGCTGAGAAAACAATGGAGTGTGAGTTCTCCCAGGAGTCTAACCCAAAACTTGTAGTGGCATAAGAGTGCGATCCACTCGGGTGGCCGTTTTCTTGACCGACTCGATCAACCATGTTTTCACTCAGTCCAGAAATCTGAGAAAGGGAATCTTGTCTGGTGAAGCTAAGCTGAGACTTCAACCTTGAAACTCCATGCCCACCATTGGAGCTTCCGCTCCCTCTGGCGAGAGAGAAAGCTGCAAATGAAATTAACCGAGAATTACTACTACTCTTATGTGCAGGTCGGACAGACATTCAGATTAATCACAGCAGCACTTTCGAAAGTTTACTATATAGGGCATATACATATTTGATAATTTGCTTTTGCTTTGCACCAGATAGCACTCATCATCTAACGTACAATGGAACACGCTTGTGTGAGGACAAAATCATGATCCTTCCTAGTATGTCGTGATAAAAATACCAAAAAATATTATACTACGAGTAATACTGGATGTTTTAGCCTCTAATTAATGTAGCATTAACTTCAAATAATTGAAAGAATTTTACAAAGTCATTCTTCATCGTGTCACTGCGCCGATCTTCATTTTTTCCCCCTATAAAGGCCCTCGGACAACACCATTTCAAAGAAAATCCAACCTTGTACAGCTAAACTGAACCAGTTTATCAACATGGATTGGTTAAGTGATATGATATCACTTTCATTCGAGTAAGATTCATGTTTCAAATCCTGCTGATGAAGAAATTCTGTAGAGGAAAAAGTTTTACTTCTTAGTGGGATGCGAATCCGAAAAAGGGAATCTTGCTTTTCCCTCCACTTTCTTCTGACAAACAAAGAAAGAAAATAGTGCTAATTCATAACACAAAGCATAGCATTAATTCCTGGTCATTGACCAGAAAAGATCCAGCCAAAATGCACAAAAAGCAATAATCCTATGGAACCCCACTTCTTCCAGTATCAGCAACTTGCATTATCATATGTCAATTCACTCAACAACCATATATACTAAAAGCAAAATACGTGCAATAATGTTCAAAAAAATTAGTTTATTCTGCACATGAATTAAAAAAAGTTAATCAATAATATTTATAGCACACATATGGCAAGTGCCCGTCATTTTTAAAGGCCAACTCATGTTGAAGGAGGTTCAAAAGCCCCAACATCCATCCCATGCTTCCACAGCTTTATACCGTGAATTATAAACCAACTTTGTACCAGAGAACTGTGTCATAAGTTATTCAAAATCAGCTTTTCTTTCTCTCTCTTTTGTCTTTATACTTTACAAAATGTCCCCTATCTGCGATAGAAAAACGCATGTAACATTGTCATGTTTAGCAAGTATATCATGTTTTTAGAGAAAATCAATTAATAGAGATCATATAAACTGATTGTAAAGTTCATTCTGATTCAACAATTCCATCTTTTCGAACCTAAGAATTTTACTAGCCTCGACATAAAGTTCTGAGCTCCTATTACAACACGAAGATTATGTGGAAGCAAACACAATCCTAGCCTATGATAAATGAACAGGAAGAAAAAAAATTCTTTTGTTTTCTAGTTAAATTGAAGAAGCTCAAAGATACCCTTGTTAACATTCATAATTTTTAATTTCTCCCTTCAAGAGCACAAAGCTTGACGAGCCAAAATTTTCCCGTTTCTTTGTTTTCTTTTTTCCTTTTTTACAACTTGTATAGCACCATAATCAAGTTGCAAGCCCTTTCTTTTGGTCAAGTTGCTGAACCAATATGAGATGTTGGAAAGAATAATTAAAAAAGTCAACAAAGAGATTTGTAATTAATGGTGTAATTATATTAGTGCAGCTTTTCTTTCTTTCTTTCTTTTTAATCATGAATTTATTCCATTCACAAGACTCAAATACAAGTCATTGAACCATTTCAACCGATTAATATTAATTGGTAAAGCTTTTCTCTTAGATCTTCCTAATGTGTCCCAAAACAGAAATCCATGAAAATCCCTTTTTTGCCTTCTAAAGGAATTTCCATTTCAAAACGTTAGTTAATGACCCGCAAGAGGGTCTTTCTTCACCGATAAAACCACAAACGGCCAATTCTTGGTCAATTTGATTTTCGGAGTCCACCCAAAATTTGCATCAGAGCAGAAAAAGATTCTTCGCTGATTTTAGTTCATCACATATGATCAATAAACTAAAAATATTTATTTTTAGTGATTCCCCCACCATTATAGATAGGAATCACCATTTTTCAGCTGAAGATGTCAGACTTCTTCTTCTGAAGAATAGAAAAAGGCAAAGTGGGATGAGGAAATTAACGAAGGATAATGAGAGATCTTTCAAGATTTTGGTTTCGCATGTCATAAGGAAAATGAAAACACAGGAAATAGTTTTCGAATGTAAAATACAAGAAAATAAATTAGTGGGAGAAATGACATTTTTTTTATACCGAAACTTTTTTACTTTCATCATAAATTTTTATTTTTTTTACCTCTATTCTCCACCTTTATTTTTTTAAACTCTGATCTTGCCGTCAATTTTCTGCATCTAAAAATACAATATTTACTGGAAAATGTTTATGAAATTAAAAAAAAAAAGAAAGAAAATTCAAATTTGAAAAAAAAAATAGAGCAATTGGGAGGGAGGGTAGGAGTAAGGGAGGGCGTTGTCTCTGGCTACCACCCTCACTATACGACCCTAGACTGAGGGGCTGGTGACACTGGGTGATGATAGACACCACCACCATCATCCTCCCCCACTTTGGTTTTTTAGGGTTTTTATTTTGAAAATTTCTCTATTTTCTTTTAAATTTCAAAATATGCTAATTAAAAATAATATATTTCTGGATGGAAATAAAAAGGATTATCACAATGGCTCCTGATTTTGGGGGAGATGAGTGTCCTCGCTGAAACCCATCATCCCATCGATCGGAGTCGCCGGCGACCATTTTTCTCGAATTTTTTGCTTATTTTTTAAGAATAGTTTCATCAAAAAATTATTATTTTTGGATTGAAAACGAGTTCTTGCGAAGAAAATTTAACGATAAGATCAGAAATGATAAAATGGTAGAAGATTGACGATGCGAAATAAATAAAGATTGAAGATCAAGGATCAAAATTGTCCTTTTTTTTTCTTTTGGAAATTATCAAAAGTCACTGATTTATCTGCTACAACATTTAATAACCAATGCAGAGGATGAAACTTCGGGTTTCAGCCTTAATTTCTGAGCTTGAGAATTCGGTCGACTATTCTCTGTACATCACAGATGAAGTTTTGAGGGAAAATTCGTAATATATATACCCACTTACCGTTTCCATCCGTGAGGTGGCCGAGGAATCCCGCTGGCGAGCTCTTCTGCTTCGCCAGTGGCGACGTCGAGCTCGAAGATCCGCCACCGCCTACAGTCAGCTCGTGGAAGCCGAACGACCGCTGGAGGCCCCCGCCTCCGCCGCTGCCGCCGTCCTTGGTCGCGTCCTTGGAGGCGTTGACCTTGCAGGAAGACTCCGAGGACGCGGAGGACGAGCCCCCGGTGAAGTACTGGCCGAGGATGGACGGCGCGGGCTGCGACCTGTGATGGTGAGGTTGGGGCGGATGGGGCTGGGCCGAGGAGGAGGACGAGCCCAGGACGGAGGCGAAGTCGCGGTGGGAGCTGAAAACGGAGTCGACGGCGTTGGTGAGGAGGGAACCGGGGGCCGAATCGTACCGGAAGAGGCCGCCGGCGGAGGAGGGCATGGTCTTGTGGGAGCCGGAAGACGAGGAAGAAGGGTACATGGTAGTATATATACTACACGCCAATGTTTAATAATGGATTAAACTGAGAGCCAAGGGGAATCGAAGGCCCGCCTGAGCTGAGCCTCCTAGTTGAGCTGCTGGTGGGCTGTGGGAGCTATCAGCAATGGAGTTCCTAGAGAGAGATCTGAATGAGAGAGAGAGAGAGACTGGGGAATGGGAGGGGAGACCGAATAGAGATGCCCAAAGAAGGAAAAGTCGTAGGAATGGGAATCGTGTCACCCGCGGGTGAGGGTCGTTGCATCACAGACCTGGTAGCGTTCTGTTTCTTGGTCCCTCTTCGCATATACTCACAAGTAAATCATCATTCGACATATAATCTCTGACACAGTATTGTTTAAGAAAATATTACTTCATTTTCCCTATTGTAATGTAGTACCATTTAATGCACGGTAAGTATGTATATAAGAAAAAAAATAAAATTTAGTGCCATCATATTATATTTGATATAACAATTAAAAAATTTTAATTTTAATTCTCATTATAAAATTTTCTATATGTATTTATTCCCTACTTCTCATGTCTTTTTCTAGGTTAAAGGGACTGTTTTGTAATTGAAAAAAAATACGTACATAAATAATCTCGTTGAGGGATACATACATAAAAGAGAAAATCGAATCATGAATTCATAAAACATTCACAAAATATATACATGTTACATCCACATGAATTAACTCTTGAAAATTTTATTTTAACATATGATCTATTACACGATATTTAGGATTTTGAGCAACAGGTTGTTCGATTACTTGTCTGGGTGAGGGGAGGATCCCATTTACTTTCCTAGTGAGTGCTGGAAAAGAATTTTCACCTTGGACCAAAATTGGCCTAAAACCCTAAATGATGGAATTTGTCTCTTTGTCAAATCATGAATTTTCTTTCCTTCGATTGATGAGGATTACCATTTTCAATAACCCTAAATAACAAATACGTGAGATCTTTTCATTAAAATAATAATATAATATTAAATATATTTCTATAACATTAACAATGCCAATCACATCATCTCATTCGCATTAGTATAATTTTAACGATTTGTTATGATGAAAAGTTAAATATATTATGTAAATAAAAATTTAAATTTAAAATAATTATTTTAAATGTTTAGGATATAAGCTCTAAAAAAATTGTATAATTTTAGAATCTTTGATATACTTTTTCCTAAATGTACCTTATGTAACGCAAGGATCGAAGGTTTCCGTTTCTCGGGACACAAAAGGATAAAAGGCAAAACCTCCTTATTAATATGACTTAGGAAAGTGTGACGAGATCGAGCAAGTCCTATCCGGCGACTCATTCTTTGAATCAACCGCATTCAAATATTCATGATAAAGATTACAGTAAGAAAATATATAGATGACAGTTTTACTATTTTATTAAAATAAAATAAAAAATTTTACTATAATTAATAATATTCTTAACTTGAAATTAAGATACATACAATTAAATACTTATTAATACGACTTGTATACTTTTTTTCCTTTCTTCCTCCTACCCTTTTCATTTTTATGAATTTATTTTTAAGTTGCTACATTTAATATATATGTCTGTATTAATTTGACCGAAAAATTTCTTAACTAAGAAGTGACTTACTTGTATAATACAATTTCAACTTAAAATGGAGAGGTATGAGTTCAACTATGATATGTAGAACTCATGTACTCCTATTTCTTTCTTGTTACTGTTCTTTTAAGATCCATTAATTTTCTTTAGAATGATGTTTAATAATGTACACACACACACACATATATATATATATATTCTTCATGGTACACGTATCAAGTGTAGATCACAAGAATCTATATCTTACATGTACGAGTCGCAACTACGTACGTAAATGTTTACACCAAAAGAAAGGGACACCCGGGAGATCCGTTGGACGCGACCAACTTAAGACCTTCTCAGTGGCCCCCACAATTAGCTAGTTCCATTTAAACTAATTTGACAGAGCATATACATATGTATACGTGTGTGTGTGTGTGGATCTAAAACTTACTAGGGAAAATATAAGAAATTTGGTTCACATTCATCCAAAAATTTAAACTAACACTACCGATTCTTACATATTACAGGATCCTTTTATCATCCATTTTTTCATATGGTCAAAAGATGCATGGGCTATATTATAGTCCAAATTTTGTGAATTCAATGTCTCAAATTCAAGTCAACTCTAGCATGTTTGCTTAATTGTATGCTCTTTTATCTTGAGTTTTAAAAAATAATGATTTTTTGAACTATACTAGCATTTTAGTGATTCCACGCTGATAAGAATAGTATGGAGTATTGGTTGTTCAATCAATCTTTCGCATTGAACACAAAGACTTGAATATTGCCACTATTGTTGTCTTACGCTTTATACACGGAAGGATGAACATATGTTAGAACAAACGGGTGTTTGATTGTGGTTCGACGTGGCTTTTAGCATAAACCACAGCCAAACCATATATCTAGTTTCCACAGTCTACTGTTGTTGTAACTATTTTGAATTTAGTTGATGAAGGATTTTCACTCATCAAAAGAGTATATATACATATATTCAGTTTCCAATATATAATTCCATATTCAAACCACTTTCAAGAAAATAAGGAATACACTCTCGGTTTTTCCAGTTCGATTTCGGCGGGTCTTCGAGGCAGGCATCTGTCAGTGTACCTGTATGGGTGTGGAACGAGGCACGAGCCGAAACCGTAGAATTATGTGACGGTCGTATGGTACAAGGAACTTAATGCCGTGTAGGGTCAAAATTCATACCCCAAGAGCAAATTTTATATTAAGCAATCAAACGATCATGAAAAAACTAGAAATCAGCACGTAATTACAATTAGGGTTTCACCTTTTGTTTTCCTCGGTGACGTGTTGACCGGTCCAATACAAGCTGATCCGACATGTCGAGGATGCTGCAACCATTCCGCGAGTATTGTGTCGTGTCATATATGAAGAGATCATTGTCCATTTTCCGGCAAATGTATAGTGGTACGTATGAACACGGTGAAAAAAATACATGAAACTAAATAATGGAGAAAAAATTACTGTAAAAGTTGATAACCATGTAAAGCTCCCAGGATTTTTTTTTTGGCTGCATGATTTTGCCTTAATTTTTTTTTTATTGATAGCCAATAATTTAATTTGTCTTAATTAATGAACAGGCTTGTGGCTGCCGTGTGCTAGAGAGAAAAGGAGAGATAAAAGGGGTTGATGAAGAGAGAGAACAAAGCAAACCATTAATTTGGTGGAATAGTTTATGCATAGTTTAATGATTTGGAATATATTATAATTTTTTTGAATATATAATTATATGTTGTGTTGAGTTGCGTAGTGGATCCTCCACCCCGAATTTTTAAAATATGAATAAAGCTGAATTGATTAATGAAGTTGCTCTTTTTATTAAATAAGATATTATATTAGACATTATGAACATAAAATATATGTTATCGAGAGAAGTTTAATCAACTGCTGCAAGTCGGTCCAACTCAAGCTCGAATTAGTCATGACTCATTGATCTTGTGACTACTAAGTGGTGCACACAAACTCAAAAAAAATGTCAAGATGATAATAAAGAGATATGAATAGTTGTGCGATAAAAATTAAATGTACAACTTTTTATTATTAAATCGAAAATCTTTTCATTATACTAAATGTTATTTTTCTATTTTTTTTAATTTGAATGTCTATATTATTTCTCTTGATTTTAAACTACTGGGTTAAAATGCCGCGCATTATTTTGTGAAGTATGCAGTAGTAATTGCATAGGTACCACTTTACACCCCCCCCCCAAAAGGGAAAAAAAACACAGAAAGAGTGTTCATTAATTTTTGCAAAGAAAGAGAGTGATTCTGTGCCCAATAAACAAAAACATCCCCATAAAAATTTGTCAGTTTGTAATTGCTATTGGAAGAAGGAAATGCTAAATGCACGACGCTAACATGTCAAGAGTTCAGTTGTATGTGCAACAAATGCCTATTGAAATATTTAATAAAATGGATGAATAGAGCAAAAATTTTATATATTTATTATTTTTTTATTATATAATATACATAAGTTCTAATTTTTTATGTTTCATTTATATGTAATTTAATATTATCAAGTATCACTTATTTATTAACATGATATGATATGTCAGCCATTTATTTATTTATTTATTGTCATTTCGTCATTGCAAGTGAGTCAATTTTACCAGGCTAGCATGACTCACCAGTCATTTCTAGCCTTGGCAGTAGATAACGGCCATGACAGTGAGCTGCTAATGTAAAGATTCAAGTATATCACCAATCAATAGGTATTGATTGTAAAAAAAAGAAAATTGTAAACATGCTAGACTTCTGTTGTGATTGAAAATTGTAAACATGCTAGACTTCTGTTGTGATTATTTGTTAAATAAAATGCTATACAATTGAAGTTTTCAAGTTTCATAAGATTATCTATCAGATTCTAATAAAAATTTTATATCTCAACATATGAATTAGACTCTTTTAATAACATGCTCGATGAGAGAAGCTCCTTTGAAACTAATCCAACATTTTCTCCTCGTTCATCTAAGCTCATTCGGAATAATTAATTGCAAAAGTAATAGAATAATATATATATATATATACACACACACCAAGTTAGTTTAATCTCTATGATCCATCCTCAATCCATTAAAACTAAATAATGAGAGATTATCTTCTTATTTATCCAAGCAAGCTTGTCGATTAACACTATAAAATCCTATCCGAACAACTTATCGAACTCTTCAACCTTTAATAAATCAGTTGACTTTGGATTTAAAAAGAAGAAAAAAAAAGAAAAAAGGAAATCAATCCGAGTCAGTCTGACCTTCCAACTTCGGATTTCTAACCTGTAGTTAAATCGCGCAAGTTTTCATTGGCATGTAACGATCAATAGAGCGCAACATCTATCCGCAAGCGATTGCCTAGCATTCGTCTCGTTTATATTGATAAAATAAAGGGAAGAAAAAGGTGAATTGATTCATAGTTAATTAATTAAATGAACAGAATCCAATAAACAGTGGTAGCAAGTGGGATATTTAAAAATCTAGGAAAAGAAGAAGAAGAAGAAGAAGAAGAGACCAAGTGGAATCACTCCTCTTAGATATTTTCAAAATCTTTGGCGTGTCTGTCCCGACTTTTGTTGTATATACAGCTAAATTTGTATTGGACGACGATGTTGATTCACGATGTACGATGTTGTGCTGTAGTACTATCTTATTGGCAAATTCTAGGTTAGTACACAAAAATGATGTACTGCATAACACCACACGTCACCGAATGCGTCGTTTGGTTTAAATATCATGAATCATTTTTTCTTTTCTTATAATTCATATAAAAGCAAAGCAGCATAGAAATTAGTAACTTGAACATTCTATTGATCTTGGCAAAATTATTGCTCTGCAGAAAAACTTGCAAAATTATTGGTTTTACGCCAGCATATGTTAATCATTCTATTCAGCTATGTGGAGAGCGGCTAATGAGGTTGACGTAACAATCTCTATATTGAAAAAAAAAGTTAGTAAAATGGATGCCTATAGTTGGTTAGAAACGAAAATGACAAAATATTTAAAGGAAAAGCTGAACTTTTTTTTTTATAATCAGTAATTGTGTGCGTGTTTGACTTAAAGAGTGGGCTTGAATTAGTTCTAATTTGACACGACACGATATAAAATTAGACGGATTTGAGTTGAGTATAAATATTTTTGGAGTTAAAACAAATTGAACATGTATATTCCAATAAGACTTGATTGAACTACTTTAATTAAATATGTATTAAATTTATTAGTCTATTTAACATGTTTAAGTGTATACATGTTGTGTTAATTGTGTTAATTATGTATCGTGTAAATAACATATTTAAATATATTTAAGTTATATGTTTTAAACGAGTCATATCATTTTAACCTATAATTATGCTAATCATGTTCGTGTTAACCATTAAATGGGTCAAATGGTTTCTAACATAAACCCATTCAGGCATGATAATGCATGGATTGCCGGACTTAACTAGAGTGTTTTTGGTGCAGGGCATGCAGATACAATCCCACAGTTCTTATTGGCTGATATTTATCAAGAAATTAATGATATTCCTACAATCCCAAGTGGCAGTTCTCTTTCCTTTCTCCATATTAGCCACATCCATACGGTCGGTAAAAAGACAAACATATTTCCAATCTTACTATTATGCAGAGGAAGAGATGTGTTCTGAGCTTTTCATGTTGATTCTTTACATGTGATTTGAGTGAATGTGCTATTTTTAAAGAGGTGCACCATTTCTTTGTGCCTGGATTTACATAGGGGGGCACTTACAATTCTCTGTTGTCATCCAGGGGAGGGACCTGGTGGCCATTGGCCACAATTGAACTTTCAATCTCTCGTGCAATTTGAGAGACCAAATTTGCTTCCAATGCATATCATTACGTGTGTTGAATCTGTGCGCTTAGTCTTCTAGGCAATAACTTTTAACAGTGAAATTTCCAGATTTTGTGTCTCCAGATGAGATGAAAATGCCACTGATTGGTTCCAGGTATGGTCAACTCTTCAACGTTTGTTTGAGGATGTGTTCCGGGTTGGTGGTTTGGGTTTAGGATTCCCTTGCCAAAGTCTACTGAAATTCTATCGGAATCTTCCGACGAGATGTCTCTTGGGATTCTCTCGTAGTAATTACGTGAGATTAGTGACGCAACCCATTTTCCATCAATACCCATTTTGAGAGACGTGTTTCTAAAAAATCTCACAGAGATCTTCTATTTAAGTGAGAATTCTGACAGTTTTCCATCAGAAGCTACTGCTCGGAAAATAGGCAATTTCTATTAGTGGATTGCCAATTCATTGGTGTTTCCAGGGACCCATTTGTCGTTCCAAATGTTAAAAGTGGGATACTATTAAGGACCGACTTATCGAGGTTGCTCGACCTACCCAAGATAATGCTTTAGATTTTCACATGGCAAGTTTAGTTTGGACCTTCTCTAGTAAGCACGGAAGACATTCAGATTTCTTCTTTTTTATGAAGGGAGGATTATTACCCAAATATTTTGATGTCAAAGGGAGTTCTTTCATGTCCAATATGTCTTCGATGATTCTTTTGGTATGGCCTCTAACACATTTTTTGAAAGGAAAATACCCGACTTTTGCTTATCATTAATTTGTTGACCACTATATTCACTAAAAGCTTACAATATAAAAAATAAAATTTAATACAATGGTCACACTGTCAATCTAACATTCAAAAAACTGTAAATTTGATTCTCATTCTGAAATTCTTTATTTTCCTTTATTTTCTTATTCTTTTATAAGTTTTTCAACTTTCAATATGATAAAAAAAGTTGCTACAATTTTCTTACAATTAAGTACATTTCTCTTTGCTGCTTTTAACATGAGTAATAAGTGGTCGGCAAAAAGGAGATGATTTAGTGGCAAGTTATTTCTTAAAATTTTAATGGCGCTAATCATTTTTAGATCCCCAGCTCTAGAAATGGTGAACATTATATATCATAAGATAACATTCCAATATTACTAATTAGTCGGTTAGTTAATATAAATTCTTTAAATTTGATTTATAAATTCTCGTGAGATTCTAAGATCTTTCACTTTTAAATTTGATTTTTATCCCAGGTTTGCAAATACAAGGCTTTTCATATATATTATCTGTCATATTTTAACTTTTTACATGGTATTAGGGTACTTTAATGCTAGAAAATATGCAACAACTGTGCTGTCTCAAGAAAGAGAAAAAGTAGGGAGTTTTCGTAGGAGAAAAACCTCATTTTTTTTTTCATGTACTAAGATGCAACACAGTGGTGGAGTGATTTTCAGCAGCTTGATCTTGTCGTGACCTTCTATTCAAGTCTGCATTTTTTTTTGAAGACATGCACAGATCATATTTCGTGTCACCGTAAGAAAAAAGGTAAAATGAGAGTTTTTATAGGAGGAAAAGAAACTCATCTTTTATATTATTATTATTATGCTCAACTTATCCAATCAAAACTAAATTTGCAGTATGAACATTTCATGTGATTTCGTGTTCATCTCGAGGGGATTGTTAGATATAGTATTAAAATATTATCGATTTAAGATTTAAGATTACCAAAATATTTTATATTTAATTTAGATATTTTTACTTACTTTAGTATTATTTACTAGCAAATTTGATTGTTATTCGTGTTTATAGTTACGCAAGTATTCTTAAGTAATCTTTTGAGTTACTTTTCATAATAAAATTATATTTCTCTATCTATAAGAGATTCATGAACTCATAAAAAGAGTAGTAAAATAGTGAAGTAAAAAAGTACAAAAATTCTTACTATTAAAATTGAATTTACAATATTTTATTTATTAAATTTCCATCATTTTACTTATAAATTATCATTTTTAATCTTTACTATGTACTTATTCTATCCTTATCCATTTTATTTATTTATTTATTTTTAGAGGATGGTTGAAGAGAGTTGACAGCCACAGCAACGGCTTCGGATCAACCTGTGCAAGTTTGTCAGACTTAAATTGATTTTAAAAACCCAAAAAAAATAAAACGAGAAAATAAGATGAGGGAAATCCGGATGAGGGAGTTGGCCGACGGGGTCACGGGGCCCACCAGCCTCGTCCTCCGATCTCTCTTCGGCTGAAATTTCGAAGACTGGGGGTAGGTGGCTGGCTACTGCAAGCCTAGCTTTACCACAAAGTTTACCTTCTCTAAATAAGTATTTCAAGAAGGGGGACTTGTTGGCACCTTGTCTGGTCTGGTAGAGACTGCTGATCTATGAGAAAATATTTTATGAATAGTTTATATTATATTAATATATTTTTATATTTTATTTAAGTTTTTTAGTTCTATAATAATTAAAAAGTTAACCGATGTTAATTTTTATGAGATAATTTTATTATATCATTATATCACTTAATATAATTATTAGGTAAAATATTTCTCTCAATCTTAAGTGGTCTGTCGGCCACATCCTCTGATTTTTGTCCCCCTTCCCTTCGTATTTTTTATTTTATTTTTTTTACATTTTATGTAATTTATGTTATTGAATTTAGCCTTTATCATCCGTTTCATGTGGCATCACACCACATATGACTGTCGTATCAATAAGAGGAGGACGACGACTAGAAACCCAATTACCCTGTCCACATTATCGCCAATTGATGTCTAATCACACTATGTGAATGAGAACGTGTCTAGTAGACTTAGTCATTTAGGATTCAACGATTTAACCAAACTAACCTATTTAGGACTCAAGTTAAAATAGTTGGCAAGTCTATGGATTTTCATAGTAATTTCCTTTTTTGAAGATCATGGCATTTCTTTCTCTCTAAACTGTGCATAAATAACAGGTAAAAACAAGTTTGTAGAGTATGGAAGGGGGAGTTCTTCCTTGTCGATAAGAATCTATATAGTTGAGCCCGAAAGTCCAACTAACTCCCTGCACTTCGAGAGAGACAGGGATGGATTTAGGGGCAGTGTAGATGACGATCGTCTCCCCCGATAAGTCCATGTTTCTTTTGTCATATATATAATTTGATACGTAGACCCTTTCAAATATTTCACTCTTGTCAAAAGTTCTTTTATCAGCGTTTACAATTTTGATTTCCCATATCACAAGCCATCTTTCGTTTGTCGTTTTCAATCTTCATGCCATGAACCAAATGATCATTTCATCAATTAAAAATAAAATAATCACACACACACACACATATGTATATATATGTACGCATCATTTTTGCCAAATTGCATTGCTTTTTTTTCCCTCTCGGATAATTGCCAAATTGCATCCCTTCATTACGGTTGGGAAATGATGAAAACTCCCCTGTTCTTATTGTCTAATTGCTGGTTGGGAACCAAGAAAATTTGCATAAAAAGCAAGAGCCATTATGGGGATCCTATACACATATAAATTGTGGTGTGGAATTGAATCATGTACACCTATACAAACATGTGAGCTGGTGGTGGATTTTCATTATGTATTTGAGCATAAACCAATCTTGATCAATAGCACTAGTATGTTCACACTTATTCTCTAATCGGAGCTACACACAAAATCTGAAATTTTATTTTCTCTCCAATTTCCGTCAAAATGCTCGGCCAATTACTCAAGCAAAATGAAGGCCGAAAGCCTTCCTTTTGCCTTTAGCCATTCAACGGTAATTTCAGCTCCAAAGTGAGCTGTGACCTTTACTAACTAATTACAATTAATTAGAAAGTTATTCCTCCATTCAAATTGACATTGATTATAATATCCGTCACACATAAATGTCACAAATTAATACGTTTAACTCAGGTCAGTCGAGTTTTTGTCCAATTAGATATATGGGTATATCTAATTGCTTACAGCCATATATGGATTTCAATTTCCATGAACTTGTTCAAAAACAAAAATTGAAAAGAAACCATAAAGTTTACTAGAAATGGAAAGATTCTTGGAATTCTTATATCTTGAATGCTATTGGTTCCCTACCAAAAACACGAATCTCATTGGTCCAAGCCTGAGAACGAATCTGATTGGTCTGTCACAGACACACAAAGATTGGATTTGATAAGGCTGGTGAGCTGCCTACGTGGCTGGTAGTACGAAAGACCTACCATTTTCCATGATTAAAGAGTATGCCAAAAAAGGAACTAAAATAATCCCGTCATCCTCGTGAGTGTGCCTGTTCTGTCACTGTCTTGCCAAGTGGAAAATTAATATATGCAATAAATTAAAGGGGCAAAAAAACAAAGTGGATAATAAAAAATTCATTTGTTGTATTCAATGTTAATTGAACTTGGGCAATGAATAGGAAACATTATAAAATTTAATATATATATATATTTATAAGGTTCATTGCATTTGGAAAATATTGGCCCCACATTGAAAAGCATCAACTTGCATCTCCTTTCTTTTTTATTTTATTTTATTTTATTTATTGTTCCTTTTAAGGAGTTTGGGTTTAATGTATCTCAAGGAAATATCAAATTATAACTAGTCGATACACTAAGATAATATGTGCAATTCTGGAATTAAATCTGTAAATATTGTTATACAAAGCCCAAAAATTTATTTTTTTTATATTGTAGTTGAAATTTGAATTTGAGAATGTAAAATAAATATTTTATCGCTAATCCTTTACCGAACCCCAATAAGATTTTGAAAATATACAATGAATTTTTTTTTGCAAGGACAACAAGTTGGGTTCTACTTTATTGATGATCACATGAGTAATAATATATGCATTGTCGGTATGCAATTATTTATTTAAAAAAGGATGCACCTATCGAGATTCTACACTGTTTCAGAATTATATTCCATAAGCGCATTTCTATTCGTGTCATTGTTAGCCTTTCATTCTTTCCCGTTGTACCTCCTTGCAAGATGGCATCACCATTATCGACATCTCAAAAGAATGTACAGTATCGCCCGATCATTAGAATTATAACCGGAGACTACCCTAACCACTTCAAATATGAGATAGAAATAATTCCATTCGACCGGATAGTTTCGTCCACGAGCCATGGCTATTTTTCCGCCTAGCTCTCGTCTATAGGACGAGCTCACTCCCATGCCTTCCCGCCATCCTTAATTAAAGCTCAAAGAGCCTTAAGATAAGGGAGCAAATACATCAATAAGCAATGTATGTAGCTGAGATTCAGTAGGTTTATTTAAATCGATACTTGAATTAATTTATTCCACGGAAAAAGAAGGGAACTTTTGATCCTCGTACAGATATATATATGTGTGTGTGTAAGATTGACCCTCTATCTTACTTGGCGTAACATGATAATTAATAATCTCAATGAAGGAGAAATTTTAATTTATGAGTGGAGAAGAGGAATTTGGTCTTCTTCAGATCAGAGTCGGATGGAGAAAGGACTCAACCCTGATGACTATCCCGATCGCATGTGCACTAATAAATTCTTGGATTTATATATTATAGAGCTATACTACATATACATACACACATGTATATATATACCCCCAAAACATGACAAAAAATACTATGATTCAATTAATTATTTTTAAAGATTGGCCAAAAAATATATCATTATTTTAAAAGCTGCGGTTGACAGGTTCTGTAGTGTGCAAGTTGTGGTTGTTTGATGTTCGATGTAGCTGCTTTTTATCTGTACAAATTTGTGAATGGTTGAATGCGATGATGAGCTACACACATATTAAAATGTCATGCGGCGGATGATTAGGTTCACCTGGCATGATGATGCTTCGTCATGTTTGATTTTCAGCAGCAAGATGCGGTCGTCAGCTAGTAATAGTAAGAGTCATGAACCAAGTTTCAGGGCCACTTGATGCACAACTCGTCTTCTCCATGATTAATCGGTATAATAACACTGCAAAGGAAAAGAAAAGCAAAAGAAACAAACAAATAAATAAAAAGAAGCAGACTGCTATTTGTATGCTTCCAATGCAAACCCTACATAGAGAAAACTACTGCGAGTGCGAGTTCTATACTTTTAATTTTGATTCAATCAATCGTAGTACCTCTATAACATAATTTATTCAATTCTAAAATGTCATCTCCCTAAGTCAAGTTTTAAACATAAGGAGCTGTTATATAGTATTAATTTTTTACTGATTTGACGATTTTTATCCAATGTGACAATGGCATCATATTAATTTTGTATTGAAATGACGACATTACAGTACCACATTAGACTAGATTGTCACGCCAGCATATCACGTCAATAAGAATTAACACTATTATCATCTATTTATAAGTGGTGCATTAGATTTCAAACTCAATTACCTGAGTTTTAGTCCTCTTGCTATAAGTTGTTGTGACTTTGTTATACATATATATATATATATATATGATTACTAGGAATTACTAGAACCAGATTAACCAATACATTCAATATGATATTCTATAAATGCATTTGCTGTAAGACATCAGCAACTGTTCCGACGGGTAAAGTAGTATATAAAGCTATATAAGATAATTGTATTCAAGCAGCCTGCCATCAGCCAATGGTCCCTTCCATCCTAGATTTATCCATCTTTTCGTTCCTTTCCTTCTTCGTATGATCGGAATTTTCTTTTATCAATGACATCTGAAACTGAACCGCAGACATATCCGCATGAGAAAGACGCTACGGGTGGAGGCAGATATAGGTGTACAATCAACCAAGAGGTAAGAAGGAGAATCGAGTCTCAGTGTTGTGCTCCATCAGAAACAGCAATGGCGGAGCATGAATGTGAACGCCTCCGTGCCTCCTCGACCGAAATTAACAAGACTCAGCCCATACGTTTCTCTCCACGTGATGTGATTTTCCAGCCATCAACTTGGAATAGGAAGATAGAAACTTTTTCATTGAACCATTTGGTTCATGAAAGATGGGCCAATTGCATAACCAGAGACACCCATTAAGAAACATTAGTACACAAAGTGAGAGCTAAGGGAAATAAAGGCGAGCAAATTGCAGAACAATTTCATTCCACCCAAAGTGCACATAGCACTTTAACATAGCTGACTTTTTTAGTAAACATACACCTTTTATCTTTAATGTTTTATCAAATCAACAGTATGATTGTTAATATTTTTTTGCCACAAATTTAACCCAAACATCCATTTTTTGTCACCACGTTGGTCGGAGCGTTAAAAAATCTTATGTGGTATGTGTGTGTGTATATATATATATATATATATATGCTTGCACTATCATTTTTTTTTAGTGGTGATTTAATGTTCGAATTAAAATAGTGGCAAACTGATGGATGTTTCGATCAAATTGGTGGGAAGAAACTATTGATGACCAAACTTTGGCTCGATTAAACATTAGAGAGGAAAATGTATGTTTGCTCTTGATTTTTTTTCATTACCGATGGTCCTCGATATCAAAAGTTTCAGAGGCCGACCATCATTCAACCATATTTATGGCCACTTAATCATGAGGAGAATACATCCTTTGGAGACACCTATACACAAACTATAATTGGATTAACATGTTAAGTGGATTTTATCAGGTGATTTGCTTGGTAAAATCATGCCTAAATAAAACATAGAAAAAAATATAATATATATTTCAAAAATAATTTTTTCAATTATATATATTTGATTTTTTTAATAGCCTGAGTCCTAATTTTAACAATCACTAACATGGCATTTAACAGTGTTACGTGGCGTGACACATCAACATAATTTTTGCCTCATCATCACATCACATCAACCGAATTTTACCAAGTTAATAATTTATTGACATGTTATTATGCTACATTAACGCACCATTAGAATTAGGATTCAAGTATATTATAAAACTAAATATAATTAAAAAAATTATTTTAAAATATATATAATTTAAGTAAAAGAGAAAGTAAGTATATAATAATTCCACTGTTATTAAGACAGGGACTAAAGGATACGTACATGTTGCGACCAAGGGGTATCGTCTAACAGTTGGCATGGGGATCTCAGCGTTGGATTCAACAGATTAGCTGTGCATCTCCGGCTCTTCCACTCAAGAATTATTCAACCATACAACTCTTAATCGCTACAGGCATGTTTGGTAGGTCGGAATTAAATGGAATTGGAATCGCCATTCTGGTTACCATTCCATTTCCTTGCTACGTAATGATACAGGGAGACACCGCAAAGCTTTATAAGCCATCTCCAATTTAACCGAGATCTTGAAATATTAGGCAATGAAAAGCTGAGTAAGCAACCAAGCTGAGTAAGCTGATGTGGTACGAAAATATGTTAGATACTACAAAAAAAAAAGATGATTATGATCAGTCACAAGACCCAAAGTACTAACATATTTTCGTACCACATTAGATACCATTTCATAATATAAATGAATTAAAAAATAATAACAAATACATCTCATTTGATTTCCTAAACCATGTAATCTCTCTAATATACGTAATCTCACTGATTAATCACATTTTTAATTAAATAAAACTGCACTTGGGCGTCGAAAAATGATGAGAGTATCTTCCTCCTCCTCCTCCTCTTCCTTGACCTTTCCCTCCATGCCCGTATCGATCGGACTGTAGATTGAGGCGACTCGTCTTGACAGATGGAGATCCAAGTTGAGAAAATTTAATCAAAGAGTAATAGCAACAAAATCCAAATCTTAAGTTAACCACCAGAAAAGCAGAAAGATTCTCACGATCGATTTAACTGCAGGCATAAAATACAGGTGCTAAAGTTGAAGGAAGAGCATCGATTGAGACATTGATGATACAACGTCGAGTCACTGAATGAGAATTGTTTTTGCATATAATTTGACAGGAGAGTCCATCTTGGGGCCCGACAATTGGGAAATAAGGCGACTCTATCGCCTTGTACCGATTGTCCTTTTTGTAGGGTTGAATTGGATGCCACCGGCGTTGCAGCATCATCGAATTTTCCTCGTGAACACCTACACCTTTGAAATTTCAACCAACATGACGAAGACATTGGGCTACATTCTTCTCCTCTTGGCCATTATCATCTACTAGTGTAGCCCAATTGACCTGAAGTCGACTTGGTTTTGTCCTCGACTTCTTCCTTGGCGACAATGATCGGTTCAATTTGGAATGTAGGTCGAGAGAGCTTGCTTTGACAATCATACATATCTGCAAATGCAGAAATTCAACCAAAATAAAATAAAATAGCAACAAAAGTCAGAACAGCATGCGTGGGAAAATCCTTCAAGGCTCGACCTTATACATACTGTGCAATACTTCGTAAATTGATAGTGTATGGAACTTTTGTTGGACTATTCTTTGCCCGTTTATTACATCGAACTACACCAGGATGAAGATAGAAATTTCATGGGTAAGAACCAATTATTCTACCATAGACTATTAACATTTTTTTTATAAACCAACATAAATTAATTATAATTAATACTTCTCAAATCGGATTAGCTTACTTAAGCATTAAAGTTTTCTCAACATAAATTCTTTTCATTCATAAGGTTTGAATCCGAAATCTTGCTTAAGGAAAAGAAATATTAAATTATTTCAACCAACTTATGATGATACCGTTAAGTGTTAACTGGACACTACCCATTATCTACATAACCCAACTCAAAATTAAACCTTTGATTTTATTAAAGATTGGAAAATGGTATATGCCCCCAAGATATAATTACAAATGTAAGTAGAAAAGAGATTCAATATAATAATTTCATTTTTGAATTCAATTTTTGGCGATGGGAATTTCGTGTCTCCCTGTCCACTCTCCTGTAACAGTAAAAAAAAAAAAAGACATTTTGTGAAACGTATACCTGTCAGATGGCCCTGCTGCATGCCACTCAGTAATTCTGCTTTTTCTCCATTTGGATTGCCATATTTGTTGGCCCTCTACCTTCCCGGCGTCGACTCGAACACCAGTCAGTAAACCTTTTCCGCCTCTGACACTATTCGGTGGGAGCGTTCTCTAGATTAAATGGTGAATCTGTAGTTGCGGGCATCTCAGTGGTGATGGCAACTGCGGTGAATGCACGGGAGAAGGCGATTGCTACAGGAAAACTTATTGTAGACTACAGATGCACTAAAAAAAGAGAGACAAGGAGAGGACATAAACAAGTGATGGAGATGGATTGATGTTAAGTGAACCCCGCTCTTGCTAAGCAATGTTCTCCACTATTAGCCCTTTTTCTTCCGACAGTGGCGAACAGGTGAAAGTTCAGTGGGCGATACATCTGTGGATCGCCAATTGTTTCTGAAATTTGCTTGGATTATGTCACTTGGCGCTTTAATAAAGCGGATTTCATCATCTAAAACTCAATCTCATAGAACAGATCTCTCCAAAGTCATAATCTCACTCACTTTGAACTGTATTCAAGTGTTCCAGCACGTTTATCAATCTATCCAACCCAAATCCATGGATGAAAAGCCGCTTCTGCCTTTTCCCACAACTGATCTGACTGAACCTAGCAAGAAACGATCTATCCTGTTCCTTGAGTTTCATGGGTAAGTGAAACGAGCAGCTCATGCTCTCATTTCACCCGTCTTAATGGGCTGCGTGGGCTTCTATAACGGATCATGGGTCGGTCCACTCATGAAATTTCTAGTAAATTTCTTAATTTAGAAATAGGGAAAGATTTAAACTCGCCATAAACATTCCTATTTGAAAGTAAATTTGGTTCACATCCCTCTCGGGTAACTAGGAATTGTCGATGTGACGTTTTGTATTTAACAAATTGATGTAATGTCATTTTGCAGCCCTATTGCAGACCAGAGTTCATCGGCTTCTTTCATTAAATTTTTTTAACTTTGATACATTCAAGTCGTGCACATGATTACAATTTGACCATCCAATTATCTCCCTCGACCAGAGACCAGCGAATCTCGATTTCAGTTATCGTCGTGAGATAGTGGCACTGCAAGTCACCAGAAAGGTTTGTTGTGTGATGATGGGTGGAATCGGAGAGTGAAATGGTATGTGATTTCAATGTCAAGAGTTCAAGCAGTTGCAGAGTCTGTGGTCAAGTGGGTCCTGATCGCTCACTCGCCGAGGATGAAGACGACGGTCTAATTGAAATTGCCTTCCAAGGATGGCCCTTTTCTCTGATACATGCAAGTCTCAGAGGGCTGGAAACAAAGTGAACTCTGCCGATGTTTTTCTCGGGGACGCAATTTTTGACGGATGATGAAATGGACGAGTAATACAATCTCACTGAGCACAATGCCACAATGGAGTCGTCCAAGCTTGCGAAATTTGGGACACTAGAACGAGCAATGACTAGCTCATTCTGCAAAGCCTTACGGGCCTAATAATATTTTAAGAGCAGCATGAGAAGTAGATGTTGCCTTAGATGTCACTTTCTCGGGATGAGCTATGCTTGCTTTCCAGGGTTTAATATGCTGAATGAGTTTCTCCGTGACCGAACATACGTCAAGTTCAAGTTCAAGTTCCAATTTGAAATGCAGGTAAAATTTCTGACCGTTAAGAGCATCCGAAGCCATTGATGCAGCAGTTCATCAGGAAAAGTAAACACTATGAAAGATGACATTACACGTTACATTTCTCCCATTTTTTTAGTCCCAAAGGCAACTTCCTACTGATAAGCAAATAACACTTCCAACTACAGATAAGGCCAACAGAATATGCCAAAGACAACAGATTGTGACTAATAAGAGCATCCGAAAATCACAGACATTATGACATATTATATATGAGAACATCATGGCATAAGTAAAAGAGATTAAAAATCGCAAAAGAACATATCATCGTTACGCATTGTCCTCGATCTCAACGAACCCTCGTGCTCCTCCTGAATATCACCAAATTTGGAAGGAAAAAGGAGTGTGTGTAGTCCACAGTAAATTTGGTTGAAACGCACACCCAAGTTAATTTCTTTATCGATCTCTCTCTCTCTCTTTCTTTTTTTTTTAGTCAAACTCGACTTTTTCTTGGAAGAAGTGTGAGCGTTTTTTTAATTTTTGGGAAACGAGTTATATTACAAAGGTAAAAACCTCCAAAGTTACAAGAAATCTGTTGAAGTAAAACGACCAAAACATGCAGAGGCCTGATAGAAACATCAAGATGAATGGTAATTAATGGTGATAGCTTAGACCTGTATTATTGTGTGCATTTGAAATCTCATATTTACTAAGGGAGAGTACTTGCCGTGATTTCTCAAACTTCTTTGGTCGGTTTGTTATTCTGATTGTTGCCCGCTGAACCGTTCTCACCAACCATTTCGGATCTCTCGGTTTTGAACATAACATACCCTGTGGAAATTCCGACTAAAAGTCTGCATCTATAGCCAACCGGCACTGCTCTCCATTCGATCCAATTGTCCGACATCTCTTCTCTTCTTCATGGCTAATTGAGGGGCGTGCCTCTCCTGCATCATTCCCACATGGCTTTGGCAAGGGATGCCCTCAGAGTCTGGGATTTCCATCGGAGGAGGAGTGACTAAATGTGTCAGAATTGTGTTCTTCGAGGAATCGGTCCCATGAGCTGGTTATTCGATAGATTCAAGCAAGAGAGCGATGCAAGGAATGCCAACCCCCTAGGGATCTTCCCGTTGAGATAGTTCGAGGAGAGGCCCAACCACTCCATTAGTCAGATTTGCCAGAGAAGAAGGAATACTGCCATGTAATTTGTTATGAGAAAAGCTGAGTGGCTTCAGATCCCCGATTACTTATGGAATCTCTCCTTAAAAAAGATTGCTTGAGAAGTCAACGATCATCAAATACCGTGAGAATTTTCACCAACTTAGGCTCTATTCCTTTAATCTCCGTCGTGATGGATTCTTAATATCCTTCCTCATGCATGTACTCTAAATCACCTTTCCTCACCTTCTTCATTGCTATTAGGTAGGCTAAGTACTTAGCGGTTAGTGGTCCCAAGATGTTGTTCTTGGAAAGATTGAAAATGCGTAGACTTGGGAAGGGATGATCAGCTCCGTCAGAACTGTCCACCGGACCATGGTACCTGCTGGATCTGAGAGCAAGTACTTGCAGATAGGGAAGAGTTTCTAGCCAATAAGGAAAGCGGCACTAAGATTGACAGCTTTACCGACCACTTACGACAAAGTTATTGGCTGAAATCTTTGGCTAAATCAGTTCTCATTGCAAACTTGATTGAATGAAGAAAATACGCTGACTCACAAGAAGACTTTCGACAAAACTTACACAAAGCTAGTTGTCGGTATTATTGGTAAATCTCCGATGGGAAAAAGTTGTCAAAAATTAGTCAGTATGACAATTTTCGATAAAATTTCCTCAAATTTGATCGTTAATATTATTGGTAAATATCCAACAAAAGGAATTTGTCATAGATTTGTAGGTATTTTCTACCATTTGAGGAGGAGAAAATATTTCTCAACAAATTTCTCGGATACTTGATTTTTCCTAATATGTCGCTAGAACTTTATAGGTAAAGTTTCTGACAAATAAATTGCCAGTAATCCTTTGTTGGTAGAAAAGCCTTTTGTTGTCAGAAATTTAGTACGAACCTTTGCAAAAGTTGGAAGAATATTCATTCCATCACTTCTCCAAGGTAGTTTTCCCTCTATCTTTTAAACATAAACATTAGAAACGTCAACTTTATCTCAGTGTGAAAATATTTTATTGAATTCATTCCTTCCCAGCTTAGGAAACGTGGTCTTGCAGTGTTTGTCATTGGAACGTCGGAGGGACAACGCCCTAATGGTTTTGAGACCATCTTTTGTTGCCCGTTCTCTTTGATGTAGAATGTCTGAAAGTTTGTCTTTGTTTTCCTTTCTTTTTTTGCATGTGAAAATGCATTTGAATTTCTTTCTTATGTATCACTTCTTTCATAGAGTGTACGCATTCATGTTTCCTCCTGAAGCAGAAGGGAAAACAAAATAGTGGGGCTTCTTTCCGCATCTAAACCACTTCATTCCTGCAGTTGTTGTTTCTATTTCTTGTATAAATCGCAGTTCTAGTCATCTTAAGGTGATCTGAAGTGATCAAACGCTTTAGGAGTAGCCACCGTTTATCATAGTTCTTAAGATGGCTGTTTTCAACAAAATGTCCTGAGATCATTTCGGTATTTCATTCTTGTTTTCTTTTTCATTCTTTCTGTTGAGCACGGTGGTACGGGAAAGTATCAATTGAGATGCCAGGGTGAATTGATGGGTTTTAAACCATACAAGTAATCCATGTCGTTCTTTCGTGACAGCAGGGTTTTACGATCAACAAGAGCTAAGATGGCTGTCGTTCCAATATCAGGACACATCATGTCTCACCGAGTCTGACCCTTGATGCCGATCACCAACAAGAAGCAAAAGCAAACGGTAAGGAATTCAATAGCGAAGGACCACGGCCTCACTTTCTAAGGGGAAGTTTCTTTTGCAGTGGCAATTGATGATTGCCTGTGGATACAGATCTTTTCATCTTTCCCTCATCACACTCACAGGGACACCAAATGATGTGACCACGATGGACCAATTGAACACCAATAATCCCCTGAGAAATCTCCAATTAAGGTTTCTTTTCAATCTTTTTCTCCAAATTATTCAGTCACTGCCTCACTGGTTTTTCCTTTTCTTGAAGTGGCTCCAAGCAATTCTGCAATATTTGTAGGTGGAGGGTCAACTTCTTGGGTGGGTGTTGATGTGAATGATTGAGAACCCAATCTCTCATAAAGGGGTGTACCAAAGAGAAAAGGCACAAGAGTTTCAACCCTGCCCACCAATTTCAATTACCCATTAAAACCCTGTAGAAAGGCAAAGGAGAGAAAATCCTTGAATGCACGAAATTTTTTATGAACATACATAAAAACACTATATAACATCATGTGTAGCATGGACTAGTAAAAATGGTTTGGCATGGCTTTTCATTCAATATTATTTCATTTTGAATCTTATGAAAAATATTTGTAATTGATATGTATTTACTTTTTAGCAAGTTAATTGAGTTCAAAATCTTACTCCCAACTATAAAAAATAGCAATTTAGGATATTCATGATCTCGACTATATCCAATAACTTGAATATTTACTTTTTGTTCTCGAGGAAAAAGTCAAAAACAATAGTAGCTAATGATTTTGGAGGATGGGCGGGCAATGATGATATTGCACCATACATCTTAGCTAGCCTCGAGGACTTGAGAAAGAAAGCATGCTTTTCCGAACCTCTCATCCACCATTAACCACATAAACTCGAGCGAAGTGTGTTTCCTTTGGCTCTGGATTGGAAGATCTACCGGAGAAGGGAGAAAATGGGCAACCCAAAGCTATGCCCTTCACATTTCTATTGCAGTGATGGTGACCCACCATAGATAGGCTCGAGTGGATCACCAGATACGCTCCCTCCCACTTATCTTCGCTTTGCTACTACACATCTTCTAGAAGCCAAACCCCCACCCCCCACAACCCCGTTCCTCCAACCAACGATGGAAATAGAACTCAGATAATGACCTCCCGTGACACCGAAAATTGATCCCGTTCCTTTACCCTTACATCGATTTTTTTGATGTGAGTTTTGCCATCCGATGTTGATCCATCGGTTCATCGAGCACCCTAGTGATCCCTTAAAAGGAACCCATTAACAATATATATGTATATATATCTACAGTATTTATCGGTTAAAGAAAGGATGTTTCAATCAGATATTTGATCATATAGGACCTGACCCATTTGCATATGCTACAACATGGAAGTAGCCGGTGAGTACGATTGAGATGTCCTTGAGAAATATTGTATCATTTTTAACTAATTAAGGATATACACTTTTCGAGATTATGCGAAGTGTGGAGACAATCTGTGCGTTTATTTCTGTTTTGTGTACTTCACTTGCGGATGGACTTTGCCTTTTTCTTTGTTTCGAACCCGTAAATGCCATCAAAGAGCAAGATGACAAGGAAATTAATTGGAATAAATTTATTTGCATTTTAGAAAAAAAGGGAAGAAAAAGAAGGCCTCTGGAAACTATATCTGAATAATCTTCACTCCAATCTCCCTCCCTACGACTGAGACCTCCAATACTTTGCCATCTCGAAGCCATTCTTGGCATACTGATAGTCCTCGATTGCCTGATCAATCTGAGCCTGTGAGTTCATCACGAACGGCCCATACTGCACCACGGGCTCGTTCAGCGGCTGCCCCGCGATCAGCACGAACCTCAGCAGCTTTGACCCGTTGTTCCACACGCTCAGCCCGTCTCCGTGGCCCAGAACGAGCACATTGTGCGCACCTGTTGGCTGCGAGTTTGGGGCCCCAAACGCCCCCTCGCCCTCTGTCACGTACACAAAAGCGGTCCAATCCTCAGGGATAGACTGGTGGACTTGCGCTCTGGGCTTCAGGGCAAAGTCGAGGTACATGGTCGGGGTCCGGGTGTAGACTGGCGAGCGGACCCCCATGGACTCTCCGGCAATCACCCGGACCTCAACCCCATCTTCCTCTGCTGTCGGTATGTCGTCACTTGGGAGCTCCTGGTACCGTGGCTCGATCCTGCAGGATCAGTTTCGTTCAAGATTATACAGATCAGAAAGGATAAAAAAACAACACAAACTAACACACAAATCTGAAGAAGCCACTTTGTCCACCATATACCATAAATATACAAGCACGACAAAACCAGAAATGACTTTCATTGTCCATAATCTCTGAAAAGATTCCATTTGATGGACTCGGTTATGAACCGAAATTTTAGCAAACTAAGGTTTAGAGAAGGTGAAAATTCTGGAGACTTTTTTATGTTTCAATCACCCTGAGATGATGGAAACCCGATTATCTGTTGATGGGATTACAAAGAAAGTCCCGGTAGCCTACGTAAAATGGTCCAAAATTGCACCACAAGCAGCACTCAGCAGGATGATGGAACTTGATGTGAAAGCAACTATTGAAATAGCGAGTTGGTGCAGAGGATTTACAGATCTTCTAAATCTCCCAGGGGAGTCCGATTCAAAAATTTGATCAGGCTCGGTACTTCAAGATGCTCCAGATAATATCGTTCAAACTCGAAAAGCAGCGACCAAAGAGCATTCTTACATTTTGTCGTTGGAGGAAAGATTGATCCAGAGCTGTAGCCCTTTGTTGACTCCTTCCGTGGCAGGCATCTCCGAGTGGATTATTCCCCTTCCTGCTGTCATCCACTGTTCAAATTTTACAACAATGACAAGTCAAAAATATCAGCGTCAAAGTCAGTCTTCTCCTCTCCTCGTGGAGATTTTGCTCTCGGAATTCAACCATTACCTGAACATCACCAGGGCCGATCGTTCCCTTATGCCCAGCAAAGTCTTGGTGTGTGAAAGCGCCCTGAAGATCCAAAGAAAACAAGTCTCAGCCGTCCAGAAGTTAATTTTGTCGGATGGAATTGGGTTTTAACCTCTCTATTTTCTTCTTATGCAGATGGAAAAGATCTTGATTACCTGCAACATGTATGTGACAGTCTCGAAACCTCTGTGTGGATGATCGGGGAACCCAGCCGGAGGGGACACTGCAAAAATTCAAGAACAGTCACATCAATTCCAACAAAAACAAATAAATATTTTAATCAACATTTTTATTAATAATTAGTTAGAGTCAACTGGTTGTTGGATCAAGCATTACCAAAGAATTCATCCAGCATTAGAAAGGGATCCAAATTCCTCAATTCCATCCTGAAAAAGGATTGAAAAAACAATAAATGAATTTGACACCAGAACAATAAAATTCTGCCAACAGCACAAACGGCAGCAGGAATTCGATTGAGACTTAACCCGGAATGATGATGAATCCTACAGCGTAAAGAAGAGGGTGGAGAACGTGATGAACCGGAAGATGCAAATGGAAAAAACTCAAAACCTTTTCACCAAATTTGCAATTCTTGCGTTCAAGAAATCCGAAATATAATACAATGAAGAGGCAAGAGGATTTGGAAGTTCGATATAATTTCAATGAGTAACGTGCAAGAAACATACAGCTGAGATTTTCCAACGATTAGAGAAACAGGGAATGGTAAAATCTCCACGAGAGCTGTGGAAGAAAAGGATGAAAGGTCCCATGAACATGGTGACCCGATTGATCGATTGGAAGAGAATTTGGAACTTTGGCCCGAGGAGACAGACGGAAGTAAGGAAGATGTGCAGGAATAGGATTGGATTCAATGGGAGGACCTTCCGATGCTCCTCCTAACAGTGGCTCCATCCCCTTCTCTCTGCGGCCTAGCCAAGACCTTCTTCACAACAATCCTCGGGCTCTCGAACGGAGAACCTTGGCCCGATGCAGACATTGTTATATTGCTAGCGGTGAATCTTTGGAGGAAAACAAAGACAGAGGATCTGGGGCTCGCCCTGGTGACGGGATTTGTATGAAATAGTAATAGCCCGTGAAAGGCAGCTTTCGTAAGCTAATCCTATGTGGGTGTGATTCTTGTTGTGTCTTTAAGGTGTCTGGTTGGGTGTGTATTTATACACGGAGGATGAGTAGGAGAATTTGGAAGAGGTGAAGAAGAGTGAAAATGGGATTTTTTTTAAAATGTAAAACATGGTGTTGAAAAGTATAATGATGAATAATTCAGGATTTTATCATATTGGTCCAATAAATTATAAATTTATCACATATATTTTATCTATTTATATAATATTTAAATATAAGATCATATTTAAGATGAAGTGATCTTGAAATGTCTCAAACTAAAATTCTTATAGATGTCATTGTCAGCAATCTAGGCAAAATGTATTCCAATTTCTTGACCAAAGTGGGCAAGTGAATCAGTCAAGCCATAAATTGGATTCTTTACCACGCACAATGTTGAAATGAAATTTATGGACCCCACGCAACTTTGGATATATGCAATTTTCACCATCATATATATATATATATATATATAAAGTCCTCTTTGGATTATTTTGGATAAGTAGTTTATTCCTCATAGGGTTACACAAAGAGAACTGAAGAACCGGATTGAACTGTGAATCAAACTGAAGAATCGGATTGAACCATAAACTGAATTGAATCTAAAAAATCAGTTTAACACAAATCGGTTTTCATATAGTACTTTTTTTTAAAGATGAAGTGATATAATTAATTACTAAGTTCAAACGGTTTGATCAACCTATTCAAACCGTTGAACCATATTTTTAAAAAATATCTAAAATATTTAAGTATATTAAAAATAAAATATAAATAAATTAGAAATATTTTTTAAAATTTTAAAAATAGTTAAATATAGGTTTTTTTACCATTGTATACTAAATTTTGTTTAAAATGTATTTACTAATCTTAATCTTATATGTTTAATTTAACTTTAATAAAAACATTTATTATTTTAATGTTTTTCTTTTTCTTTTTTAATTTTCAATACGATTGTTATTTGATTTTGGTTTAATTTATATTCAAGTTGTGAATTTTTTATTATTTTTTTTAAAAAAACGTTTGAATCAATTTAAAACAATTCGGTTCAATAGCTATTTAACGGTTATAGTTCGAAGGGTAAGTATTTGAATTGAACTAAACTACTTTAACGGATTGGTAATGTTCGCTTCAGTTAGCCATGAACCAAACCGAATCATGAGCAACCCTAATTCATGTGGAGAATTTATCAAATTTATTATCATTTTTAGAATAAGTTGAGA
Source organism: Sonneratia alba (assembly GCA_900174645.1). Lineage (NCBI taxonomy): Eukaryota > Viridiplantae > Streptophyta > Magnoliopsida > Myrtales > Lythraceae > Sonneratia > Sonneratia alba. The sequence continues at coordinate 3,210,360 of FWPY01000024.1, read as the reverse complement.
TTTTCTCACAGGGTATTCCTTTAGATTCTTATGGCATATTACTTATATGAGAAGAAGATAAATTAATAAAATTCCCACGGTTGGCAAAACATCTGACGTTAATCGTGTGATTGTCGCTCGTGTATCTATTTCCTGCAGATTGATTTGTGCTTTCAACGTAGTACTTGGTGTGGTTGGGATTGCTGAAAGATTTCTCAACAACTATTGATTTTCGTAGTGATTGCATAACGTGGATTGCAATGTATTTATGGGTATTTAGTTGTTAAGAGATATCATGCTTGTCAATAAACGCTCATTAATAGGACTCACAATTCTATCGATTGTACAGGCACATAATTAACATGTATGATATAATAGTAATAATAATAATTAAATCAAAATATTTATAATATAATTATAATAACGAGATTATCACAATAAAATATAATAAATAAACTTTAATGTACTTTATATAATACATTAAATTAATAATATGTATATTTAAATAAGTTAAATAGATTAACATATTGAATGTACATTTAAATATATTTAATTATATAGAATTAATATGTCTTATCGAGTTATATAGATTTAGCATAACCTAACCTAAACCCAATGCAAACCCATTTGACTATGTATCATGTCATACTATATATTATGTCATGTTGAATTATTGTATTGTCTCAAAAATTATCAATCATACTCATTAATTCACTAATAGAAGTCCATGAGAAAACGTGTTTTTAGTGGACTTCCTTTTCTTTCTTCTTTTTTTCTTTTTTGAATTGTTTCTAGAATATTTCAGAAAATCAACATGGCTAGTGTGAACCCACATGCAATTAAGCTCTTGTACTAAATGATTTAAATTATATTTAATTTAAAAGTTTAAATTAAAGAAAAATAATATTAAATAAATATGCTATATTTCTAATTTTTAATAGATATTTTTTATATAAGAATTTAGTCTTTGTAAATGGAGAAGATCAAGAGAATAAAAGTTATTAATAAAGATAAACAAAATATTCATGGTATGATGCATAATAAAATCGTTTTATAAAATATATTTACACAATAACATCATACAAATGGTCATTATTAAAAGAATTTCTTGGATTTTTTTTACAATTTTTAATACCTCAAACTTTATATATGTCATTTTCCAAATGAATTTTAGATAATAAACTTATTGTAATTATATACCAAATATTTTATCACAAACATAAATAAATTATAAAAAAAATATGGGAATTCATGTCATCGAATAACTCCAACGATTACATCAAGCAATTCAACATTTGTAGGTGAAGCAAAACCACTCAAATGGAAAATAATTTTCAAAATATGCAAATATAAATCAAACCATAAAAATATCCTAAAATTACATATGCCCATTTTATCAAACAACAATGTTATTTTCCTACAATATCTTTCCAAAATATAAGGCTGATATCCTTAACAATTATTCACAATGCACAGGAAACTTGCTTTTGCTACAAATACTTTCTTAATATTACATAAGCAATACAAATTGACTAAAATGATTTAATATCTCATTCTCTTAAAAAAGATCTCATTTTCAAATTTTATAAATAAAAGGAATTTATATTTAAAAAAATTTAATTCCTAATTGATCAATCTAATTTAAATATCATATGGTTAATTTAAGATCTCATAATTTTCATGAAATTTAATAGGTTTATATGTAACAATCAAGATTAGAATATTTTAAGGTTTTTCCCTAGGCAGAAATATCATTATTTTGTTTTCAATTTCTGCGATGTTTCAATGTATAATAAGGAAAGTCGGTTGGTTTAGTTGGGTCCACGCAAGGAAGTTGGAGCGCGTGGCGGCGAAGAATTGTGGGCAGGACCAGCTGATTAATGCTGGCGTCATCGTGCTGTCATCATGATGATTCCGTACCCTTTCATGTTTTTTTTTTCCTTTTTCCTTCTAAGGTTTTGTCCTAGAAAAAGTTTAATTTCTCTCGCGTGGGTGTTTACCGTTCCTCAAATCCTCCATTACCATTGATGTATGTGTATATATATACTCCATCATATCAGAGAAGTAATTTATTTTATCTCATTTTCTTGATATTAAAAAAATACTATTTATAAAAAAAAAGTTTAGTGAAGACTCTTTTTACTTTTTTATTTTTTTCTTATTTTTATTATTTTAATTTAGATATATGTGTCTCTTATGTAATTAAAAAGAAAAAAACAAATACCCTTCATATAATTTGCCAAAAAATGAAAACATTGAGTATTTAGTCTTTTGCCTTAATTCTCAATGCGATCAATGTCACCCATGTAGAAATCCATACTATGCTATCTCCACTACATGACACATAATAACGATTCTTTCATTTTTCTTTTAACTATTTAATTTTTTTTCATTCTCCACTAAAATATTTTTCGCTCTACATTTTTTTTTGCGTTAACTTTATAATGAATGATAAGAAGACCGCTCCTTGCTTGTGGAAAATTTTTCGATGATTCCATCTCACCATATAACATATCACTAAGAATGTAATAAGTATGAGATTGCTTATGAATCCTCATGTAGTTATCGTATTTGTTAACGATTATTTTAATATAATTGATTTATTCTTCTCACAGAGTTGTAAGACCATTTAAAATGTTATCCCACACTATATCTCTTTTCTCGCTAGCTAGCTTGTTAAGCTGACTCGATCTTTTTTTTTTTTTTGCAGTTATACGGAATGTAGCCTTGATAATATTATGAAATAGAAGAGAACAATCTACATTCCCAGAGGCAATCACAATGTAAAATTTGTTGGTCAACCTGTAAATGTGTTTTCAATCTAAGTGAGGTGATGAATTATTTCCGCCTTATCCTAATGAAATCTTACCTTCTATATAATAATACTACAACATTCTATTTTCAATTATTAAATAATGATGAACTCCGCAACCACTAAAAAATTGACTTCGAGAATGAGGTTACAAAACATCCGATATAAGATATTTAGCCATGTCGTTGCCCTCGGTCTCCGTTTGATCTTACGATAGTAGCACTATTAACCAAAGAAAGGACTACAGTCCACATTGAGTAAAACATCAAGGGCCGTATTGAATGGAACTAAAGTGGGAGGACGACATTGAAGATATTCGGAATGATGATGAACAGTTCAAAGAGGGCTTTTAGTGTCCATTGAATGGAATGGCAGTCTCATGCGGCGGGCCCACATATTGGCTGCGTATCCGCATGAAAGCACGCACTGCCGTTTGGAGACGAAAAATAAACTTGGAAAAACAAAGTCAAAGGTACTTCATATATACATATATACATATATAATTTTTTTAATAAAATGACATAATAATTTCCTCATAATTTTATGGCTTTGAACTTTGATAAATTATTAATTACATAAAATATATGTGGTACCTTGGGTTAGTAATTTTTGACATAATATAATTATTCAATACGCTATGACATAGAGTTAGACGAGTTCGAGTTACACTTAAAACTTGTTTCATGTTTAAATGGGTCGAATTCGTGGAGCAATTCAAATAAACGTATTAAACCTGATTAAATCTATGTGAGTTGATAAAATGGGATTAAATCATTTGACTAAATGCATTTTACTTGCACACTAAATTTGTTAACTCATTTAATAATTTTTTAGTATGTATTTATACGAGTTATACGAGTTAAATATCTCGTGTTGTGTCAACCCAGACTTTAGTCGGATCGTGCTCATATCGAGCATTTTTTATCTACTTATTAGGTAGGTTTTATACAAGATCAATGGTTTTATTTGATGCAATACGAATTTCTAGATCCTGTCATACCATATTATATGTGTTTAATATCATTTACATGACTTCATTCTAGTACTGTTTGTATTTTTATCTCTCTTATATGATATTCTTGGGGTAATCCTACCCTGTTATATTGTATATGAAAATTAATTAATTGTGAAGTATGGGTGACCGAGTGTCAAATCGAACGAGCAGCATCATAATTATCATTGGTTGCATCAATTTTATTGATTCTCCTCGACACATCGTTCAAGGTAGCATTATTTAAAATTTCCCATCTCCTTTTCGTAGCTAATAATTAGAGCCTCTCCACACAAAATCCACGATGGTAGTACGCTGTATATGGACTAAAGATCATTTAGTTTGAATAAAGCAACATCTCATAACATAAAGCTATTCCTACAGCAAATTTACGTTAAATCTCTGTACTGATATTAGTTAATTCAAGTAATTTCACATAATTTACTTCTTAAGTGAAGTCTTAAATTTCTCATTTTTTATAAGGAGAAAATTTATAACAAAGAGAGTTATATTATTTAATAGGCTTAATCTATCTTGAACTTAATAACATTAAACTAATTAAATTTTTACATATCCATAATGTAGTTCAAGAGAAACATTTTATAAATTATTATCATATTATAATGAGTTTGGAAATAATTTAATTATTACTTGAAATGTAGTGTAATTTTTTATTGTATATTGTAAGAACATGTTTTCCCCCTTAAAAGAAATTTATTCACATACGTAATTTTTTCTTCTTTTTAATTTTCCGATCAAAAAAGAATTTGGGTGGAGGAAAAAACTCCAATGAATTGAATTATTATTTAGCCAAAAAAAAGTAGATGGAATTATCATAGGAAGATGACGGTATGATGACATCGGTGTGATGTGATGCACTCAAGGTGGTCATCAATTTTTTTAATATACTGAGTCTTCCGATCATAAAAAAATGAAATAAATAAATATAAAAAAATTTATCATAAAAATTAAATTTACAATATTTTAATTATAAAAACTCTCTTTTCTTTTAGTGATCATCATTTAATCATAAATAACATCATCGTAATTGGTTACCCAGTGAGGGAATCAACTACCTGGCCTTAGCCTTTTCGGAGTTCCTTCTTTCATCACCCAAGCAAGACAAACCTCGTGCAGTTCAGTGCAGGACCACTCCGACAGCCCCTCCTCTCCGTCGGATGAGGTGGACCCCCCTCTCCTGTACAGTCGTCAGGAGAAGGCGTGGAGCTTATCCGTTGAGGAGATAGTACAATTTTTTCGTCGAAAAAAAAAGGATATAAATTATTTAAAATAATAAAATCGGAACTGTCTTCCGATAGAGTGTCGAATCTGCAGGGAAGTTTTTGCCTTGTGATTTGGGGCGGACAAATTTTAACGTGACATAACATAAAATTAGAAGGCTTTGGTGAACCTATTAACTCGATATATAAGACAATATTACTTTTATTTAATTACATATATTCAAACATATATCAAATATGTTAATTTATTTAATTGATTTAATGGTATTTTATTTATTTAATTTGTTATATAAAATATATTAAAATTTATTTCATATATTTTATTGTGATAATTTTATCATTATAACTATATTATAAATATTTTTATTATTACATATTAAATATATTAATTATTTATTTATATAACCAATATATTTGAATATATTTAATCTATGAGTTAAGCGGATTTAGTATCGGTTGAAGGTTTTTTTGATACAAATTATTTAAATAAATGACCAGTCCTACTACTGTTCATGCTGCCACTTTATTGACCATACAACTGCTTCTATCTAGATTTTGAGAGAAACTATCCTTTTTAATCACTTTTTTTTCCAAAATGTTTTTTATCATTATTTTTTTTTAGTGATGCTTCCTATTGTTATCAAATTCATTTTTTTTATCATAATATTATAAAATCCATTTCTAGTGATGATGAGCTGTCGTTAACCCGTTTGCTGAGATTAAACTTCTTTTCAATGTTGGATTCGCCCTTTCCCGTGTTTGCAACACTGCACTAAAATTGAAGTCCATATGTGCAATTTTGATCGAACATGAAATCGTCATTACCATCTGGCCTGAAACCTTATGTTTATTAGGAAGTGACATAATTCACCATTTATTATCTAATTCTCCTCCGTACGCATGGGTTGCGCCGGTTTTTGTAGGCCTATCACATCGAATTAGTTAAATAAGGGGCGCATTCTTGCGTGGTGCATCGAACCTGTGGTTTGATTTTTTTAAAAAAATATTAATAAGTATACATCTAACAATAAAAAATGGAATAGTAAATAAAATAGTTTTTTTAATTTTATTTGATCTTATCATGCATTACAAGTCTCAGTAATTGACTATGAAAATATCATGGCAATCCCATTTTCCACGAAAGATCCAGTGGGGATGTAAAAGGTTAAAGGGATATCATATCTTCAAACTTTTTTTTTTCTTACAAACTCATGTGACTTGGAAAATATTGAAGATTAATGACATGGAGACTAGGTGAGCACTGAGTCATGCCAACTGTTGATGCGGTTTTGTCGGTCCAGGCAACTCTTTAATTTATTTACATATCATCGAAGCACATGTGAAAAAATCCACTCCACCCATCTATTTTGAATATGTATCTGTACTATTATTATATGGAAACCCGGGAGTGATTTTGGATCTCCATTTTTACCCTTCCTATACTGATAACCATCAAAGAAAATGGGAGATCCGGGCATCGTAGGATATGGCAGTTTGCAGGCAGCAATAGCTTCCCTATTTATTATCTCTCACTAGCTTGATTTTTCCCTTCAAATATGGGAAAATAATCATAGGAAGTAACCCATTGTAGTTGCAAACAGCAATATCTTCTGTACCTGTTAACTCACATGCTTATTCCTTTCTTCAAAGAATACAAACTATCAAAGGAAGTCATGGAAAACAGCAACAATATTTTTATGATTTTCCCTCGAGAGTTTTTTTTTTCCTTTTGATCTCACTTTCACTTTCCAAATATATGCCCATTAAATATAAGTTCCAATTTTTAATGACCATTCTATGTATTATTACTTTAATATATATATGTATATATAAGTGAGGATATGATGGTACATTCATGATGTGCACAACTGACTGTTCACCACTTTTGTTCTCCCCCATTTCCATCTGACTCTCTAATTGAAGTCACTGTCACCATCACCACTACAATATCATTTGACCATTTTCTTCATACTTTAATAATTTTAAAATTTCAAATTATAGAAAAATCCCATATTTAAACATTCAATTAAATTTTCTTAATCAATTATAAGTCAATTATTACTATGGAAGAAATTATGCTTCCCTCTCACTTCATTAATTTTCAAAAATTATATCCGTAATTTATAAATTTTTACGTTAATAATTTTTCTTATTCTATCTTTAATATTTTTATAGCCTCTGAAAATACACGTAGTGTATGAGCTTTAATTTTTAATAATAGTTAAAATTAGGGGAATAGACGAGGTTATATGGTAAAGTTATCTAATTGTATGACTAACCACTTAACAATTTTAATCCCATACAAACCCTAATTTGCCATATACAAATATCACTTAAATTTTGTTCTTGATCTCCTACTTACTTTACATATTTAGATAATAAAAAATTCATATTTTTTTAATGTCTACGATCGATTTTTTTTGGGGGGTGGATATTTTCATTGGATGACAAAATTCTTGCGTAATTAGGTTGCCCTCCAATGTTCACTCATTCAAGGAATCATCAATATGACAAATAAATAAATATAGCAGTTACATCAAAATGATTCAAATAAATTCTTTGAACAATATGATTATTTTTTTTATTTTTGTGAAAGGGGTTTGCAGCTGTGACCTTAAAATTATTGTCTATGCCTCACGAATCAAATTATTGTCATCATATATTTCTCTCTCAATTATTTTGATGGTGCCCTCTTCACGTGTGATTTGAACACTCATTGATGAGAAGTCTACGTTGGACACATTCTCGTGGTTGAGAATTCAAAATACATCCAAATTTCCTAAGCTGAGAGGATTGATTCACATTGTTGTCCATCCCTTTAACCTAATCTAATTTAGACATCAACATTGCCTAAGCATTACGTTTGCTCCTATTAAGGAATGAGAAGGGAGGGTAAAGACCTTTGAATTTATCCTCCTTTTTTACTTTCTAATATTTCATATTTCATTTTTTTAACTTTAGGAGATCACATAGCATTTGGAGAATGTGATTATTGGCTAACTGATAAGTGAATTCAAAAGAAAGTGAGACTTTCTCTCTGTTTAAGCCTGGCTTGACATCCCCAGAAGTATAACTTTTTCTCCATTTTTATCTTCAGGCACATGCTTACATTCAATGCAGCATTTTGATGCCTTAAAAGGAAGAAGCGGAAACGATTTGACTTGAAAGAAAGAAGATTTAAACTAGATTAAAGAGTAAATATCTCCTAAGATGAATTAATCATTATTATTCACATAAATTATACTGAATTATTTTAATTAGTTTATATTAATATGCATAATAAGCATTACTCGAGCGGCAAACCCATTCCACAGAATTCAATGTCCATTTCATTTAGATTTCTGAATCAATTAAAAGTCTCGACTCTCCTTCACGTCCACTTGCCTGAGACCAATCATCTTCCAGATTGCTAGAAAATCAAAATCTCCTAATCTAAATGTCAAAATATCTCATCAAATTCTACCAAAATACTCGGTCCGATTGCACGGCATCTCTTTCACTGTGTAAGTTTTCTAAATCGTATTGTGGATATTCTCGCCTTTTCAAGCGATATATTTGACAATTATATATAGTCACTCATGTGTGCAGCAACAATGGTCAATCGCGTTGTTACACAATGGACCAGAAAAGAGCATGTGAATGTACATGTGGCGACTCCAACAGGCAATCCACACAGTTTTCTTCGATCCGCCATAACATTTTTTCCTCCAATTTAGCTTCCACTCTTGGTGCGTTTGAACGGTTGAACCTCTTTCTTGATGGGTTTTACATTGACATAGATAAGGGAGAAAAATTACAAGGGCAATATAACTCTGTGCACGCCTGAAAACTTGATCTTAACCATCCATCGATCGCATGGCATGCATCCAGTTACTCTTAGTATGTTTACAAACACCATTGTCCACTTTCCCCGTTGATGACTACTCAATTTTTTCCTTTCCATTTTCCATTCTTAGCAATTTTTTTTCTCTTTGGAATTTCAACTCAAGCGTCGAAGAGTCAAACCAAACCATTACTCGTGATTTTAACTTTTCTCTTTGATGATATCGAGTTCTAGACTGTGGACTAGCAGCAGAAGCAAGTCAGTCTACCGGCTAGAGGCAGTCGAACCGGCAACCGGGCTCGTCGATGCGACACAGGTCCACCCCCTTCCCATGACGTAGATATATATATATATATATAATTGGTGTTATTTCCTGCTGAAGTACTTTTTTTTGGTAGGAATACTGAAGTACTTCAAACCAATGAAAAAGGCCATTGAATCCTAATAAAAACTAAGAATTATGAAAACTGAGATAAATTCAATGGCCAACCAACTCATTTGAGCCCATGAAAAGAGTAGTACATGATAACTCGATTTTCACACAGTTATCAACTACTCCCTCGCAATCTCTCTCATCATTTTAATGCCGATCTTGTATCCAGAGGCTCCTCTTGTACAAGCTCCTCTGTACATCCGCATCCCTAGTTTTAATTTTTTTTTCACACGTGTCCTTTGAACACTTCTCGATGAGAAGTCTGTGTTGGATACGTCGTTATGGTTGACACAACAACTCAAATTGCTCAGTTTTCTAAGTTTGAGAGAATTGATTTGCATTATTGCCCCTTTTTTGACCTTACGTATGGCTGATAATGTTTTTACGCAACTCATATTTTTGACCTTACGTGTGGCTGACAGTTTTTTTACATAACTATATGAGTTAAAGTTGAGTTATGATATATTTACATATTTTAAGTATGTTAATCCATTTAAATTATTTAAATACATATATTATTATTTTAATTCATCATATTAAATGTGTGAAAATTTATCTGTAGTATTTCTATCGATGTAATTATGTTGTAAATATTTTGATCAAATTCTTATATTTATTGTTTACACATTAGTCTATACTAATTAAAGGGGTCGAGTATGAGTTGTAAGATTTTTACACGGATCGATTAGATACAATAGCTGAGGAATTGCCAGCTCTAATATGATCTATATGTGTGACATACACAGTGACTAAGCATTACGTTTGCTTCTCTATTAGGGAAAGGAATGAAAAAGACCTTCTGATATTATTCCCACTCCCCACCTATCTTTCTCATGTATAATTTCCATTTTGTTAACTTGAGGTCTGGTCTGCATACAAAATTTTATTTTAAAAAAGGTAATTAAACCCAGATAATTTGTTTCCTGTGAAATCGAATTTCTATTGGCAGGCCTGATAAAAAACGGATTGAGTTAGATTTTATTGACCGGTTGGAATATCCGAAGGTCCAAAAGGCCCTCAGGAAACCGGTTTGACCAAGTTTGATTGGGAAATCAAAGATGCAGCTCTCTCAGCACAGAGAATTACTTTCTCAGTGGAAACAGCCATGCGGGTAAGACACATGTTAAGATGCGCCCCGGCAGTTTCCAATAATTTTCCTCCGTTCAGTTTAGGCCATTAATTTCACAATTTTCTGTTTCCATATTTTCTGTAGATGTAATTTTCTTTCGCTAGGGTTTCTATTAGAATTTTTCTCTTTAAATTGTTGCGATCTTCCTGCACTGAATAAACTTTTGAATGATTGAATATCGAGAGCTCTTTTTCCCGTCACTGTGTATCTTCTCGGCATTCGGAATCAATCAGCTAAATCCCTATGTGTCTCGTAATCATCAGTTCCATTAAACCCCTGCCGTGTCGAGACCTTATATCAGATGTAGGATTCTGAAATTTACTAAAGCCCTCATGGCCACGGACGAGAAGCATCCAAACCAGGAATATTAGTCTCAAGTGATGTATTAAAAAAAAAATCTCTCTCTATATCTAACGTAAGACCGGTAGCTTGTGCCGGAACCATATTTTCCCTTTTTTTTTGTTTCTGTTTTTTTCAAACGATGTAGTTGGAACTTGGAAGGAAAAGCAGTGTAATATTTCACGTACATATTAATGCATTCAATTCTGCATTTCGAAGCCTTGAGGTAATCACCTCACCACATCAACGGAAAGTGTTCCTCGTAAGTGTTGCCGAGTAAATGATGAAGTGAGTGTTGCGTAAGCAAAATGTAGTATTTCCCACCAGAGATGCCCTGTAAAGGATGAAGTGATTCTCAAAATGGATGAGTGATCCACTACCCCGTTGGTATTTGTCATATGCATTTGTCTTAGTAAGCATTTATGATGCACTAACAATTGATACATTAACAAGTGCTTAAGTTAATATGAGGTGGGAGTGCTATTTCTGTGACTGTTTCATATGCACATGAGAATGGCAATTTGATTTGAGTGATATTGGTGCATATCACTTACATACTTGGGTTATGTTTAATCCATTATTTTATATTGAAAATATGTACTTATTGAGATGTAACCCACTCATTTATTTCACTTTGGAATTAACTTATGCATTGGTATAACATGTAACATACATTGCAGCCTACGTCTTTCATATCGTTGGTACAGTAAATTTTAAAAATCTTAACGAGTTATATATCATATTATACTTTCTATTATACATAAAATGAACATAAATCTGACATGGGGGTATAAATCGGTTGAATTATCGGCAAGTGACAGACACTCCCAATCCAATCACTTGAAGGCAAATCCACTACCCCCAATCTATTAAAATTTTAAAGGTACCAGTGCGGTTAGAACAGAATAGATAGCCACACCTTCCTTTAAAAAAATGGAGACAAGATGCTCATCCACAAAATATTTGAGAACGAGTAGAAATTTAGAAGAGTAATGCAGGGAGATGGGAGATGAGATGAAGATCAAATCCTGAAGAAACACGTACGTGTTTTAATAATAGGTTCTTCATTGGTTCTTGAGCGAGAAGGTAGTTGGATTGTTTGAGATGGTGTTTGTTGATTGCGCAACCGCTTTTGATAACTGTCTGGTGTGAGGAAGTAGTTAAAATGTAAGTGGAAATTGGATTTGGATAATCTTCTTTAGAAGAATTTATATTTAATTAATTCTTTCTTACCTAATACAAAAATTATCATTATTGATTTTCTAGAAAAGAAATTTTGGATATTTTAAATGCTTAATTATAGAAAAGTTACAATAATTAGTTTTTATAATTTTATAGTTGATTTTTTTAGGGTGCACTAAGGGTTTTAGGGTTTAATTTTTTCTGAATTTAGGGTTTTTAGAAAATTTTAAGATTGATTTTTAAGGATTTTATATTTTTAGAATATTAAAATCTAAAATTTATGCTATTTTAGTTTTTATAAATTTGGAAAGATAATGTTAATATATTTTTATAATTAAAATTTCTTTCCAGTTGTATATAGGTAATTTGTTTCTAAATTGAAATAAAAGGTTTTTTTTTATCATGATTATAATTATCTATTATTTATAATAACTATATATATAGATGTATACAAAGATATGATTGATTGCTTATGATGTGCCATTAGGGTACAGGATAGACAAGCCCTTTCTAAAATGTGCACTTATGGCATAGGATCGGCAATCATTAATTAATTTACATGATCAAATGCCATCAATTAACTAATTTAAAATTTTTGAATAACTAATTTACACTTCATTTAATATTAGAAATAACTTATATCCAATTAATTCTTTCTTAGCAAATATAAAAGCAATACTGACATGATTATTAACAAAAAAATTGTAATTATTGAAAAGTTAAATGATTAATTTTTTTCCAAATTTTATAGTTTATAGGGTTTTTTTTAATTTCTATTAAATTTGTTAAAATTTTCAGAGTTTATTTGTTTTAGAATCGAGGATTTCACAATTCTTTAGCATTTAAAATTTTTTAGAGTTGATTTCTTAGGAAGATTTTTAAGAACATTAAAATTTTAAATTTTATGTTATTTTAGACTTTTTTTTGGATTTGGAAAGATAATGTTGATATATATATAAATAGATATATATGGATGCTTGAGAATTGTTAAGTCTAAGAAGTTGAAGATATCTATTAAAACTCTTGAAAGTAAGAATAAAAGCCTCGGACATTCATTATTTTCGATACAACCAATTTATTAATTATACTTTCAACTGAGTATTTTTGGATTTAATTTTGACATTTGGTTAGAAAATGGAGGAAAAACAGTGACACTCTTAACTGTTTGGATGACGTGTTTTTCAACCTAAAATTCAACAAAAATCCGACCATAATATGCCATCAAATTTCGAACCACCATGCGTAGCGGATAATTCTTTGGCTGTGATGTAAATTTGGCTACGCATCAAAGTATCAACTTCATCACCAAGTGTCTTCAACAATAATACATCAAGTATCAATATTTAAGCTTATGATTACTGCATATGGATGTAAGAATGTTGCAAAATATGAAAATTTTTAGAAAATATTGTGCTGAAATATTATTGTGATTGAGCACATATCACTTTTCTATTTTGTTTAGATTGCATATATGTTAGGATTTCTAGTTGCTAAACTTGCATGTTTCTTTTATTTTAGTTTCCCAATCTATGAGAACACTTTAGGAAATATAATGAGTTACAAATATTAAAAATTGACCTATTTAAAGGCTTGTAATAGAGTTTGGAGAAAAAAGGACGCACAAAGAGTTGTTTTTTATGAATAAGATGTGGGGTTTTACTCCCTCTTTGGTTCTTGATGAACCTATTGAACTTATCGAAGTCTTCCGTGGCGTTCACCCCCGACTTATCAATCAACCGTTCCATAGTTGATTGTGGCGTTTTCACTATACCAAGATTCTTACATCTTTATAGGTAATAGGTCGCGGTTCTACCGAGTCTACCATCGAACACGATCTTTGGTGACCACATTCGATTCGGGTCTTACCATGGGTTGGTAAGATTCTTTTTCCACATTTGGTGTTGGGTCTTATTGCAAGTTGATGGCATTCTTATCATATTTGATATTAGGTTTCACCACGGGTCGGTAAAGATCACGTCAGCCTAGTAATAACAACTAGGATAAAATTCAACTAAGCACGAACTCTTTTTTTTTCCCTTCAAATTTAGCACAAATATTTTTGAGTGCACTATTTATCAAACTTAACACAACATTCATTTTTCGATTAAAGTTTCCTAAATGACACTATGCCACATGTAAATTACCGTTAATTACTTCAGCAAAATCAACATACCGTGTAGAACCACTTCAAGGAAAAAAGAAATATCGTGCTAAAATTGATAAAATATAAAAATATAAAAAATTTGTACTTAATTGAGATATTAACTCAATAATTATTCTTATAATCACATATGTGGTAAATTCTATCGAAATGATGCAGAGCAAATGATTCACTAAAGAGATTGTCTGACAGTACCCATGGTCCATTGGACCTATTGAAGACTTAATTCATCCTTTTATTAAAATATTTCAAACAAATTACATCATATTCTCTTGGTTCACTACTTGAAAAATATCATAATTTAATTTTCGACAAGTTTGCCTGAAATAAAATAAAATTAAACTTTTGGAAAACAAAATCGAAACCAGATATGGTCTAGTGGGGGCAACCGGCCTAGTGTGCATTCCATGTGATCGAAGTGCATGTTTGCTCCACTAAAATTCCAACTATGCTCTCCCATGCGGAAAGGAGGAGATCTTTTCCATATTGACAACCACATGGAATATATATAGTTGTATAACTGGAAAAGTACTCGAGAAATGAGTTTGAGATAATTTTAACGATTTGCTCAAGTGGATAAAATATACATACGCTCTGGAAGTGGTGGTTAATAGGATCATGAACTCGATTGCCCTTTCATATGCGTAAAACTTATTTGATGCTACCCGTAGATGAAAGAAATAAGCCTAAGGTGTTTATAATATTATGCATATGTATACATGCTAGTCAATATATATATTTTGGGTAAGTCAATTGTTATTAATTTATATATTTTTTAAAATGATATAACCAATATTAGTATATGTTCAATGGTGGGAGCACTACTAGGTGGAGTTAGAGATGCGATGAAGAGGAATTTAATTTTCATATAAATGAGTCTCTTTCACCATACTGCATATTTTCATTTTCATTTTTTTCTTTATTATTAGATGGATTTATTGTTATTAACAGAATACTTAGATGCCAGTCTACTATCAAACGACACTTTGCATGATGTGCTGTTGTACTTAAAATATTGTGCGCAGTTCACTAAGACTTTGGTCTCCGAATTTATCGGACACTGATACTCAAAAATATGAATTTCAAATTTCAACAATTTAATTCAAACGCTTTTGTTCTGTCTAACACTTAGGTCATTCCATTAATAAAAATCTAGCATGACGCTGACATGTCATTTCGTCACATTAGATTTTCGTTAAAGGATTTAACAAAACGATTTAAGTGTTAGATCGAACCTAAATGTTTGAATTGTATTATTGGAATTTGAAGTTCAGGTCCCTAAGTATTAGTGTCTGATGAACCCAGGGATCAAAGTATTGGTCCACTCAGTTTTTGTGCTTGTCCTTGACCATCTGATCTGAGAATTTGCCCGGTGAGCTCTTTTGAAGTGGTATTTGCTTATATTCCATGTTCTCCTATAGGCAGGTAGTTATGATCGACATGGGTTGATAATAATTTCGTTAGAAAACAGCACGAATTGCGCGATGCAGTGAAGCACTACGAGAATTTTGTTGATTACCGACCATAAACTTCTGTCTCAAATATGTGATCGGAAAAGTTGCCCCCATTTTACTCTAAGTGCAATCAATTTTGCTTTGAAAATATAAAATTGGTTGATGGGTTTATAAGATATGGAACTTGTACCCACATAAAAGCCAAATTTCTTATAAACTCATATATATATTTTTTATATGAACTTATATTTTTAACATCAAACTATTGGAGAGCTAAGTCCATTTTCATAGAGGAAATAATGATTGTACATGCATCGGTAATGTTCCCCCTGCATCTCAATCAGACTATCAGACCATCAATTCTCATTAATGAGCCATAGCTGTATGAGTTTAGCCAATGGTATAATGATGAAATATTTGCTCTTTTTGAACCTTAGCTTAAACCCGAAAACATTCAAGAGATACTAAGGTGAACCAGCCATTTTTTGAGCATGTCCAATTAACATCTCCTAAATGTCAATCATGACAATATCCCTCGGGGTAGTTTGTCATTTTTCCATTATACAAGATTAAGTATAGTGAATAGAGAAATTCATAATTAAAAATGTTTTTACTTTTAATCAATTAATTTAATCTAAAATTTATTGTATTTATATCCAGTGCATCACATTGAAAAAGTGTCATTGAAAGTGAACTTCGACTCCATATGGGCAATCTTCCATTTAAAAAAATTGGTCATCATTAGGAGAATCACTCAGATGGAATGTAGCATGATCCGAAAAGTGCAGAAGTGGACACTTTGAACATTCCAAATGTCAACTTCTAGAAGCTCTGGTGGTGAATCCATCATAGTTTTTCCAACAAATGGGACCTTGGACATTAGCAATTTGCCCATGACCCAAATTTGCGTTTTGAGTTAGAACCCCATGGAGACGAAAGTTCTGTCAAATGTCGCACTTTTAGTTAAAAAGTCACCAATCCCATTTTGTTAAAGATTAATTCTGATTTTGAACGGATGGTTTGATCTTAATTATAATTCACTGCATTCTAAACTTCCTACATTGCGAATAAAATTTAATAGGATAAAGTGCGCTCTGTAAAATGTGTTGCATCGTTGTGATTCATGCTATCATAATTTTAAGGTTAATCTTTTTGGATAAACTGGGTTGGAAGTTAAATGAGCAGACCACATATTGATGTCCTAGTTTTATTGAATAAGGCATTTAAGGAGCAATATGCGACTCCCAATGAACATATTTTTCATGTGGTGTCACAAGAACCCATTAATGGATGTCATCTATTCATCCACCCTACATTTAATACAAGAACACAGAAAGTATTCTCTCTTCCATGAAAATTAAAATAAACAGATAAGATGGCCAATTCAATAATTCCCCCTAACTCTCAACCAAAGAAATTGGAAGTTCTAAATGGTAAGAAACGCAAGCATAGCCAACAGCAGAATTGATTTCTCCACTGATTCACCAGTTGCTGAACTTCGATGTTTATCAGCTTTTCGGAAAGCATCATTTGCTTCATGGCCATGGACCCTGAACCGATAAATGCAGGTATCATTGGCCCCATAATTGGAAGCAAACTCAAACCTTACCACATTCACTACCGGCCCCTCCGACTGGTTTGACCTCTTCTCGACCTCAAACGTCTGCAAGTTCTTCATCTCAAGTTCATACCTGAAATTCACCAATTTATGCACCTCTATAGTCTCGTTTTGGCTGGTTGATGGAGCCGAAAGGTTCCTATCAAGCCAACCAGTGACATTGCAATCCTTCGGAGCTGAAGACATATTGTATGCAACTCTGTGAGAAACATGTTCCAGAGAAAATGATTCGGGGACAATTTCAGTCCTTAGTCGAATTTGTACGTACCCAGAATTTCCCTTTAGTGAAAAGCACTGACCCGGTTCCCCAAAACTCGGTTGCAGCATCTTTATCGCATCGGGATGAACCAAATGCTTGTGTTCATTGGCTGGAAATCCTGGTTCGGAGTGGCCTAATATGATTGCCCCTCCGGAGGCCAAAGCATAGTCAGCTTTCCCGATCCCATCTGCCTCATGCTTTTCAATCTCTTCCTCAATAACCATTCTTGTAAGATCCGAAATCTCAGTGAATTTTTCAGACAGTATCCTTTCATTTATACGCTCAGAAAGGTCATTAGGCAAGTTCTTAATGTCTGACAAGGATCGGTTGATATCTGACACTCCAAGCTCCAAATGCTCCAATGTTGCTCGAGTGGCCGACTTATCCAGATCGATCCTTGCCAACTTCGTATCCAGCAAATCCAATTTCTCTCGCACAAATTTTGTTGCTTCTTCAAATGCCTCCACTTGATCCCTTAGCTTCTGCACTACAGACTGTAATTCGATTGCCATCTCGCCCGAGAACTCAGGATGGATGACCTTCATTTCTCTGGGACCTGAAACCGAGTTCTCCATAACAATATATCTTATGAACCAATTAATGAGGAACAGAATTGAGAGGCTTATTGCAAGCACCAGGAGCACTTTCATGACGTTCTTTCCGGTTGGTTGGGTCCTAAGAAATGCAGATTTCACATCTTTCTGTTCACTCGTTGGAGATGGGTTCTCTATCTTGGCAGTGTCGGTTTCTTCTTCCTCCTCCTTGTTCTTATAAATGGATCGCTTCCTCACGCTTGTAATGGAGACGGATGGCTCTTGAGGGCCTTCTGGAGCATATTTGGAGGCCTGGGAGCTCTCAGTGCTGGAAGTCGACATGTTTGATTCGTGGATGATTTTCCTGGGGAAATTCCATATCAGAAGTAATAAAAACAGACGTAGAAACATCGAGGAGCTAGAGAAAGAAAATTCTAGGAGACAGCAAAATTCATGCTCATATGAGCAGATAAATAATAAGCCAGACTGCGGTCGAGCTGGCCCAAGCCCGATTAAGCTTTGCATGCCATTCACAAGGCACTTTAGCTAGCAGCTCAAACTTTGATTTCATGCGGGTCCAGGCCATTCTTTTATCGAGTTAACAATGAGCCAATCGGAGAGATAATCATAGATTAAACACGAGGATGAAAAGAATAATAACAGCTAGCCGGAAAAATGACCTTTGGACATAAGACAGAATATCTAGCATGAATTCCAGAATCGATTGAACCTTGAATGTATAGATAAGGTTATTAAGACAATGGTGCAGCTTAATTCAATGAAGGTTCTGTATACGCTTGAGTGCTGCAAAAGGAATTGATTCATTACTATGAAGCTGTGAGATCCAGCGTTATTACGAGAATTGCCGGAAAACCAAAACAAGAATGAGACATGTTAGCTCATATCATGGGCTCGGATTATAACCAGAGGTCAGAGGACGCACCTTTACTTTATAGAAGAAGAGGACAAGCTGCTGAGTAGGCCACAGTAAGAGTATTGTTTCGCGTTGTCCTAATATGATGACTCTCCCTCTCTCTATTCTCTACCCTTCTCTGAGTTCCCACTCTGCAAATTTATATTTCCTCTCGAGAAGAGATTCGGAATTCCACAACTGACTCATTTGCTTGCATGTGATTGCAACCTCAGCATGTCCGTCTTTTGACTAGCTTATTATGGTAACTCTTCCTGCTTACCATGTCAAAAAATTCAATGAAACAACTCAAATCGTATCATATTACAATCCATTTTATGCCATTAGATTCTATAGTGTTTATATTCAAAGTTCATGCCTAATACGAAATTAAATGGGTTAAAATTATTATTATTATTTTTGTTGGTATAATCCATACATCAAAAAAACATGTGAAAATTTTGACAACTATTCTGCCTGTAATTACCAGATTTTTGCAATAAATTCAATATTTTCCAAACACAGCATTCTCAATATTCGTCATAATCTAAGTGCTATGGAATCAAAATGCCTTCCAGCACTGACAAAAGCGGCTTGTACACACTATACACAAACCAAATAATTGGCCACTCCAACTCGCCATGGCACAAAGCAACCTCAATCTCCGGTTCCGTCTCAGATTACCTCATCAGTCGACTCCCATGAGCTGCCAACCGATCAGGAGCCAAAGGACCGGTGGCAGGGAAAAGACAACGTAGGATACACCACTCGAGCACTTGCAGTAAAAAATAGAGTCAATAGGTTGAGAAAGAAGATTTAGTGTAATAACACCACCTTCAACCTAACAACTAAGGAATGGTAAGATTGATTCTCAATATAAAACTTCCCGTAATCCTTTATATCCGCTTCTCCCATCTCATTTTAGGCCAATGAATCTCTTATATTATTGAAAAAAAGTTCAACATATTTAATTTTTTTAATAAGTTAAAGTGGATGGGTCTAAATGTAGAATGGAATCACCAGATTTTGTTTTCCAAATTAAAAAATAATAATTCTTCAAATCTATGCTGTAAGGGCAGAGGTTAAACAATAATTACTTTCTATATATGATTAGATGATTCATTTAATACACCAATTAAAGCTTTTGAATATCTAACTTACTCTTTATTTAATTTTGAAAACAAAAACTAATATCTGATTACTTTAGTATTACCAAATATAGATTTAAAATAGTGAAAACAAAAGTTGGATAATTTTAAAGCCATAACAATAGAAATTTTCAAAAAGTTAGATTTTTTAGGATGTTTACTATTTAATTTTTACATTTTTTAAATATTAGGGTTTTAAATTTTAGGATTTAGGGTCTTCAGATTTTTCTATAATTTTTTTATGGTTTTGAAATTTAGAATTTATGTTATCTTTAAATTTTGATTTTTGCTAACTTTTTTATTAAATGATTTCTATGAAAAT
The DNA here is from genome assembly GCA_900174645.1 of Sonneratia alba. Classification (NCBI taxonomy): domain Eukaryota; kingdom Viridiplantae; phylum Streptophyta; class Magnoliopsida; order Myrtales; family Lythraceae; genus Sonneratia; species Sonneratia alba. The sequence goes on along the minus strand of FWPY01000024.1, from coordinate 3,190,026 downwards.
TAATGCTGTATGAATTCAACACCAAATTAAAAAGAATGGCATTTGTGGTTGAAAATATAGTAGTATGTTAATCATTTTTTAAAAATATTTGTAGTAAGCATTGAGTGCTTAACGGCCCTTAATAAATGTAAATCACATGCTTTTTTTTGGCGTGTTCTACCCAATAATATGTGTCAAATAACTTTGTAACACGTTATTTTAGGGTTTTTTTAATTTTCAAAATCGTTGTCACTTTGATTTTCCATGTAGGAGATTAGATTGTGACCCATCTTTCACTGATATATCCGACTCAATCATAAGTTGATTGGTGAGTTCAAGATCATACATTTGAATCCCCTCACCATGTATCTTAAAGAAATTTGCTAGTCGTGTGTTTTTTGTGCCTAAACTTTGAAGGGCATCGACTTCTCCTATTGTACTTGACGTTCGATGGTGCTACGGTGAAGAGACCAGCGCTGAGTACTGGTTGTTCGGTTCGTGTGATATGTTTGTGGTCGAGCACAAAAAGTTTGAATGCTGCATAGCGAGGCGATTATATTGCCACTATAACTACATCTCTTTTTCTTATAAAAAAAACTTAATCCTATAGTAAATAAAACCAACTAACTAAAGAAATTTTTTTCTAGAAAAAAATTTAAATACATTGTCATTTATTAATGAAAATACTCTCTTTGTACTAAGAGTCAAAATTTTTTTAAAAAAATCTTCAATGTGAAAATTCTCAAACTAAATATAGAAAAGGATCCAATTTTATGGGAGATAAAACTATGAATTATCTATGTAATTCCTCTAGATACCTAACCTAACCTTCGAGCAAACATACTAGACACTAGTTTTTATGATTCTTGTGATTCTATTCTCGAAGAAAAATCCAATAAATAAGTGAGTTCTATCACGTTTCGTGAATAATTGATTCTCACTCTATCGGATCAAGTGTCAATAAAAATATGATCTTATTAAGTATAAAAGGAATTCCTATCATGACATCGTTTGAAATCAATATTTGCAAATCATACAAATAATTATTTTTGGAGTTTCCATATTACACCTTTTCATAATTACGCATTTTCAAAATTATTTTTGGAGTTTCCATTAGCTCTTTAAATAACATGGGATTCAATGTTTATGCTTGATTAATCAAATTATCAATATCCAATTATCTTATGCTTAACATTGTGACATTTAGTATTGTCACCTGACCTCCTTTTCATTATTTGTTGTGGAAGGTCCGTATCAAGACATCGGAATTTAATTGCAATGGTAGCAAAAGAACTTAAAAAGTAAAAGAAGAAATACAAACACTAGAATTAGAGGGTAAAATCCTCTTGTGAGGAAAATATCCATGACATAGAGCAGATAATTCACTAGACCAAAACACGGGATTATAGCTTTTAAAAGTATCCCAATCCTATTCCTACGCATTCGTTACAACCTACACAGAAAAAAAAAAAGTGTTCTTGACTGGTGTGGGTGCACGTACATGATCCTGGATGGAAAGTTTTAGTGAATTACATATAATAGGTTATTATATCAAAATTCATTTTGTCAGTATTATAAATGGTATCAAATAACAAAATAGTAGCGATCATTCCTTCTCATTTCATCTCATTCCATTCTTAAGATCATTATGATTTCGATTCCGATTCTAATTCCATTCTTGCATATCAAATGGAGCCCTAAGGTTAAAGAGAAGTCTAAACAAATAATTGAGCGGATCGCTTGAAGCAATAATGTCCATTGCCCAAAGGCAATCTGTCTCATATGAGGAACCCCCAATTACATAGATTGGGTTTCTAATGACTAGGCCTCAATTCCTCACTTCCTTAGGAAAGAAATCTTAAGCTTTCTACCTCATAATGATATAATAAGAACTTGCCAATCAAATTACTCTAATTAACAATTATTATTACAACTATCCAATATTAATGCTCATATACTACAGTTTGATTATTATTATTTTAATATGATATAATGACTTAAAAGTACTGAAAATTTTCGCAAAATCCTTTGAATTTGTTTCTGGTATATATAGAAGTGATTCATATGTGCAATGTTCCTGTAACTGACATTGGTTGAGGAAGTCTAATGAAGTTATGTTCTCTTGGCCGAAAATTGGACTAAACATTTTACATTATTTCTGTGCTGATTTAATTTATAAAGCATTTAAGATAATTTTCAGCATTTTTTTAAGAAAATAAAAAGAACCATGGAATCAGCATTTTTTAATTAAAAATAGGTTTGATCAGTTGATATGTAAAATGAATTCAGTTATAATGATTTGGTCTGATTTTGAAAAATTGGTTTGATCGAGCCAAACCGAACTAGACCGGACCTCTCATAAAAGCGAGTGAGTCTGACTGCTACTAAAACCCTAGAGAACGGGGAGCCGTACATCTGAGGAGCCGATAAAACCTCCCTCAGAAACCCTAATGACAGTCTCGGCTATAAAAGGCCTACTTTCAAGAAGAAGGAAGAAGACGAGCCATGCCTCAGACAGCAAAACTAAGTGGAGGAATTAGAAGAAGCCGAAGCCGAAGCCGAAGCTGGAATGGCTGGACGACGGTGAAGCCAAGGGAACCGGTCGGAGCAATGACATCAATTGGCAGCTATTGACTGCGTCAGGGCAGCTGAAGTTCTTTGTTGATCAGTATCAATTCCCAACAACATACATGGTACATCTTTTCTCTAATACGTGAGCTTTTCCATGTTTTTGTGCTTTGGTTCGTCTTCATCACTAGATTCACTGCTTAGAGAAGCCGGAGGCGGTGGATATGAGTCAATGGTTTGACCTTTAGGCTCAAGGAGGGCGTTCAGAATTCCTGATAATGTCATGTTGAATGTCCTAACGTGAATTCACAAGAACTTTGATTTAATTAATTAAATTATGGGCTTGAAAGTTGGAACTTTGAAGTTCCTTTATGAGGTTGTAATGATTCGGATGGAGGGAGAGGAGGGACTTTAGGCGGGCATCTAGGACTTATTTCATTAGATAAATACATTGTTTACAATCTAGTATTGTGTGGCTTTTGATTTAATGAGTTTAAAGTAACATGATGTGTGGTAGTTATGAAGAAAGAAGAAAGTGAGAAATTGTAGAAGAAGAAAGTTGAGAAAAGATAGATTTGAGTGCTGATTTAAATGTCTTTCTGTCTGGGTTTATATAGAGGCTTGCATCTTGGAGTTTTGCTAAGGCTTCAATGGAGATGATAGAATCTCGGAGAACCAAATGAAGGCAGCTTTTGGCCAATCATGGAAGAAAGCGGTATGTGATCTTGTGAAAGGTAAATTCGATCCTGTGAGTCCAGCAGTTCTTGTAATTGCAACATCATGTATAAGAGTCATTTCAGTATTAAAGTTTGAAAAATTTTCTCGGACTTATCAATGACAATCAGGAAGTTCTAATGACTGGTTGATCTACAAACCCATAATTGGAATCAAGTCTCAACCAATTTCTTGTAAGAGGTTTTCTTTTTAAGTCTTTTATTCTCTTAATAATATCAATTGGATGCTTTATGTTCCTTCAGGGGGTTTCGGTCATTGACAAAGGAATGCCATGCTGCAAAGCTATTCTCAAAGCATGTAAAAGTTGAGGAGCAGGTAATGTCTTATGTCACTGTTTGTACAATGAAATTTATGATATACAGTTTCTTGATCAGTTCATATCAAGGTCATTCCCATTTAAGTTTTTAATATGAGTTTACAATGATATTAAAGCTTTATTCATAGTTAATTTGATCTTGAACCTGTACTTCTCTTGGCCTCTTCGTCCTTCTTAAGTCCTCCCTTTATTGCTATCATGTTGCATCTTATCATTATGCAGCTTATACTCTTCTCAATCCTTTTAACAAATTTTATTTTCTTGATTTCTTTTCATTTTGGTTTTGGAAATGATGCTATAACAGTCTCTTCTCCATGTCATTACCCATGTTGAATAAGATTTTGGGGTGTCTTCGTTTTTCCATAAATCTTGTTTTCACTTGCTGTGAAATAGGCTAGCTGTATGGTCTAGAGGTAGATGCATTGCATAAGTATTATTGGGGTGAATGATACTATTCTTGGTTCTAATAGTTTCTTTTTTTCTCCTTTTCTTTTTTTAATGGATTTGGTTCTGATAGTGTCAGTGAGATACCATATTACGGTCATATGTTTATTCATTTGTGCATTTGACCAAGAATTGTGATAGTCATTATTGTTTTCTTTTCTTAATTCTTGTGATTTGGTGTTGGGGAGATGATGACAAGATTTATACTTATGGTCAAAGGCATAAGCTATGCTGAGTACTTTTGCACGTCAGTCTGATCCCTGTTCCAGATTTACAATTATATATTTGTTTATATTTATATTGCATACATATTCAACAAAAATATAAAAATACATGTTCATAGTCCATGTCATTTATGTTCTTTTTTTTTTCTTCTTTTGGGTAAAATAGGGAATTATATCGTCATTACAATGTAGTATTTCATTTGTGATAAATCTAGAGGTAATACACCCAACAGACTCCCAACAAAAATGGGGTTACATTAGTAGGTGCCATATCAAAATGCGTAAACTCCCGCCACTGATCCCTCGCTAGTCTTGCTTATCCGTCAGTCACCCCATTCTCTTCTCGGTGGATGTGCCTTAATTCAGTCCTCCTTAAGCTCTCTCCCAGCTTCCTCAATCAAGACTGATGGGTATTGGTAGTCAGTTCGTAGGGAATGAATTAGAAATTAGTAGGATGTGGTTGATGCCTTTATCAAGACTGGAGCAGGCCCAGCGCCTCTCTAGAACATTTAGATCCCTGGCCCTGAACTGTGATGTTGTAGGTAGTTTTTCCCATGACAACATATCCACATGGAAGATTGGACTCCGTGGATATGTCTCTGTCTTCCAAATCCAAGCCCATTGATCCCTACGGTCTACTATGCTCCACCTTAGTAAGTTCGAATAAGTAGTTTTTGTATTAAAATTGCCATCCCGAGTGAGGTGATGTACAGCGGATGATGCATCTCCGGTGTCCTTGAAGTTCTTTTGTCTCCTCTGGCTAATGAAGGGGGAGAGCCCTCCGAGATTCCCATGTACTATCATCATTCAATGCATCACGTACTCGCAATTCATCCCCAAGCGAAAAGGGATCTGTAATAGCTTATCTAAGGGGGGACCCAGTCGATCAAACAATTATACCAAAGTCTAATTGTTGTCTCCGATGCCATGACTGGTTTCTCCCTAAGGGAACAAACATATTGCCCCCTTTTTTCCAAGCATTCCTATTCAGCGTAGCTTCTCTAGGTTAGACATTCTGATCCGAACTATATAGGCTGCGTAGAATGCTAGCCCACGGCCCATAACTGTCCTGAGCTCGCTGTACTATGTTATCTAACATAATTAGGTTCCTTCCATTCGTTCTAGCCAAATCCAGACCTCCTTCCTTGAGAACGCAAGCCTAGATTTTGCATGGACAGGGTAAAAGATACGCTAAACCCGTATTACACTTTCAACGGTGAAGGTTAGTGATTAGAATGGAGTCAAGGCAAGTGGACTATCACAGCATTCGAGAAGAGCTGTTTCCAGCTTGGGTTTGCTAAACCCCTATCAAACATCTATTGAATGAGGCCACCCGAACCTGAGTTTTGTCCATGTGAATCGAGGACCAGAATAACCCAAAATCAAGATTGGCATTTATCCTGCATTTCGTCAAATCTAACATACTCTCGTTAGGAAATTGGCTGTTCCTCTAACCCTTCATAGGGATGCTCTTGGTTCGGTTTGCCAAACTGAAACTTGCCGAACAAAACTGTTGTTTACTGATACTTGCAGCTGTTAGTAGGAATATGGTGGATCTGAGGTATGTGTTTGAGGTATATGTTAGAAACAAGGTGTGTGCATTCTGAACGAGGAGGGTGTTTTGTTGAAAAGAGTAGGATCAATTATAATAGCTACCGTTTTGCATGCCTCCCACAATAAAGGATTTCATGGAAACTATGCGTAAGATTCCGAAATCAGTCAGTCCACACTTTCTATAATATGAAATAATCTCAACATTGCAAATGAAATGTACATCCGTTCAGGAGGTATGGATAAACATTGGATGTATCAAATGTTAACATATTTCAGTCCACATCGATTCAAACATGTCATATACATATGTTCGTCAGCATCATAACTCGGGCACTCAGACTTGTGTAAAACCTTGATTCTTGTCTTTATCTATATCACAACAAACATTGGGTAAGGTTGCACCTACCTTTGTCTTCCAGAGCACTTCACTCTCTCAGGGAACTGCTTTTGTTCCTCATGGGAACATGCTGCGACTGCTCTGAGAAAAAAGGATCTTAGCTGGTTAGATACAGTTTCTGTATGTGCAATTGATAGAGGTGGAATCTCCAGTTGCATCAGAGTGAATTAGGATGCACGCAGCTTATTCCGGCTGTAAAGCCAAATCTTGATTTGCCAATATCTTGTGCAGTGCAGTGCGGCATCTGAGAGGGAAAGGGGAGGAAAATAAAAATGAACTCATCAAAGAGTAATCGTCATCAGCTTCTAACTGCACATGAACAGAAATTGGACTGATTCTAGAGATTGCTTCCAGTTTTCCACTATTTTGTATTACTTAAATTGGGAAGGAAAATATACGTGGCATATAAACGCACATATTTATCAATTAAATTGCACTATTACGACGCTATATAATCCAACATCCTAGCATACACTAGCCCTTTTCTTACCCTTATTCAACCTAGTAATATACGATCAAATTCTATCCTGTCTAATCCTTATATAACAACAGGACAGCATAGAGCTAACAGTTCTCAGAACATTTAAGTGTTGGTAATTTGCAACTACACTGAACGTCCAGGTGGTCCAATGTAAAAATGTCTCAATAAGGATCAGCATATCAGCACTAATTATCATTACCTCCAAGGAAGATGGTCAAGAAACATTGACGTGCACACAACTATGTCTCTAAAGCTTTGTCGATCAGTCACATAGGCTCTGAAGCTTTCCGCAGCCTCCTGGGCTCTCCAGCTTCTCCATAAGGGCATGAGTAAATTATTCTTCTTTGGGACTATGTGGATCACAAGACCTGGAAGGAACATCTCTGCTGGGTCAAGATCTGAGGAGTTCTCGGGATCTGGCACAGTTTCAAAGAATTCAGAGACAGGATCGTCGGTTGAGTTTTCGACCAGAGAGTTCCCAGACCCAAGAGGACTCGTGGGGTTGTTGTTATTGATATCAATGGCAGTACTTCCCATGCCGGCCTCATTCAAGAGGGGAGACTTATTATCCAATTCCTTTTTCCCTGCAACAATGCAAATCAAACTTCTTTTAGCAAAAACCTAAACCAAAATCCACCCAGAATACATATCTTATATTTATCATTTAGTCTTCAGGTTGATCTTTAGACCATTTATGATAACTATGGCAACATTACCAGATCGTGCAGATATACAATTAATAAAAGAATTGAAATGTTGATGGTTTTCGAACCTATACCAAATATGTGACTTGTTTCTCATGGGTTAATTTGTTGATTTAGTTGCTCAATCAACAAAGTCGTGTTTCATCTTCAGGTTAGAGATACAGATAAGGATGGAAACAGGATATTCCACGGATTTTGAACAACCTGATCAAATTTTTTGAAGCATGTCAAGGTTTATAACATATTTGAAGTTATCATGATGCCCTCAAAAATAATTTCTTCTAATTTTGAATATAAAGATAAATTCCAATGTAAAAAAAAAAAAGAGGAAAAAACCGTCTTCTCCATTAATAGAAAATAAGATGGGGAATTTGGACAATACAACACCACAACCCATGCAGTAATGGTGGTGAATGCTTCCCTCCACTAGCCTACTCAGAAGGCTGCTTGCAACCTCGTTGGAGCAGAAGTGGCCAGCGTTGGCCACTGCCCCTCTCCTCTTTCAATGGCAATTTTTGTACATTAGAACTTAGATTAGCGCATTCTTGCATCAAGCGCAATTTATTATCCTAATCCACCCAAAATTGCACCCTTAGCTGCTTAATGATCATATTAAGGTTTGCCCCAATCCTTATTCCCTTCCAACTTCAATCAAAACAGAGATAGGGACTTAATTGCCTAAATTTTATCCTATCCATCAAAAACCCTAAACCACAGTGGAGATTTCAAAGAAAAATAGCACATACATTAAGCAAACTAAATGGTGGGAAATAAACTTTTGAGATTTTAAGCTTACAAAATAATATGTAAATCTATTTTCACATAAATAAATTCCAGATTTTAGTTCTATATCCTGGCTAGGAAAGACTATTGGGCCCAGATCTGAAAACTACAGGTACCTAATTTTGGGAATAAGTCCTTGTGCCTATATCTGTTCATACCCCAACCTATATGGCACCTAGAGACACCATCATCATTTCCAAGCTTCAATTTGTGAAGAATGCCCTTGGTTGATGCTTCCGTGACATTTGCCAAGGCCAAGATTGCAGGTAAGGCTGTCACATACATCAATCCAAGATGGAAACAAAAACATTGCCTATTCCTTTATGCCACATCAATGCCAAATTTGGCAGCAGTGGTAATGGGGGCAACACCGAATGCACGATAACATAATTGAGCTACTGTAGAACCAAATCAATCTTCTGGGAGATAAAAAGGTCCAATTCCCATTAATAACCCAATTCAATGTCAATCTAGATCCTAAATAAAAAGCAATTAGTGAAAGTTGATAATAAATTAAAAAGCACACAAGAATAAATTCATTTTATCATCATTTTCATTATTGCACTCACTCAGGTATGGCTTTTGGCTAATTTCCCCAGCTTCAATCGGTTGAGGACCCTGAACCCTGTCGGTGAGGTACTTGTTCAGGAACAGGAACTGATGGGCAAGTCTAGAGATCAAGGCATTATCAGTTTTTCGATCTTCAGAGAGGGCTGTGAGAGCTGCAGCTCTTAGTCGCAGGACTGATCTGACTGAAAGGCGGGCAGAAAATTCATTGTCGTATATAATACTGCAAAATAGTTCAAACTATCAAAAAGTGGGGAGATTGAAAAGGACGAGAGTAAATTACATGGACCAAACCATGGAAAAGGACAAAAGAGTAAATTACACGGATCAAACCCTGGGTAATTTATATAATATTACAAGAACATCCTAATCATTGAAAAGGCACTTCCCTCTTGCAAGTGTCATATCGGCCTTCATACCAATTGCAATCACAATATTAATTCTTCTATTCTAGGTAAACAATAGGTTCAACTGGAATTCAGTGATTGCTCAAACCGTAAGGGCTTCCTTCCAATTTTAATAAACAAAACAAGACAGATACATATACATATGACTAGCTGATGAGAGAGCATCTAGTCCCTTGAAGCTACCTAGTGATGAATTCTGAACAAGCATTTGCCACCTCAAAATCAACACAAGGAAGACTTCCATATCCATAGACATGAAGATTGGGGTATCTGTGATAAAGCTGTCAAATAGAGAAAAGTAAATATAATAAAGTTATATTCTTCTGTAAACATACATCAAGCAATAATCATAGTTTTATGCTTTCCCTTCCCATGGAACAGATGATATTCATAAGATTGTTAGACAGCAAGTCCATACAAGAAGTATGATTTTAAGGGATATGGAGATTAAAACAACACACATGTACTTTTATATCAAAACACTATACTTCAAACCACTGATCAGGCTTCTATCCCATGCTAAGATGAAATTACTGTGGACCCTCCACCAGTTAGAAAAATTATGTCACCTCTTCAAGTCAGATTAAGTGATAGTGAACACATTTGGATCTCTTTCTTTTTTGGTCTTTTGCAAGGACATCATAAATCAAATGAACCTGTGAAAACCAACGGTAAAAATTCATACTCGAATTCCAAGCATAGAAGCGATAGCACCTCCCAGAGAGTGGCCCACAATTCGGATACTGTAACCTTCACACTCACAGCCCGGTCCCATCAATGAGGAGAGGAAACCTCTTTGTGCAGATTCAATATCTCCGCCTACCCACAATGAAAAAGTAAAATGAAAATTTGGAAATATTTAGTCTCAGATGTTAATGTCACTTCAACTGTAAGAGAAAAATAGTACGCTACAATGTGATCCCATTACTAGGGCAATGGGCATCCCACCGTCCCCTCTTGAGATGCCATGTGAATTGCATAAGGCTCATAAAGTGACTATTAGGAAATGTACCAAACATTATAAGATTTTCAAGATGGATTCATTCCCAGCGAACCGTTGTCAAGTCCCATGAAAAAAGAGTAGTGTAGGATCTCATTAATAAAAGATTGTGATTATCTAGTCTAAAAAAGTGTTATGAAACAGCGGACCTACTCAAGAATTATGACATGACAGGAGTGACAAATACAACAATTAATATGACGAGTAGAACAAATTAGCATGCATTTAACACAACTAGACCAATTTAGCAATTGTTGTTATATCAAGGGGTGTTTGGGCTTCGACTGACTAATTCACACAGATGACAAGTACTGCCTGCAAGCCTATGGGATGGGTAAGTCTGGCCACATTTCAATTGGGATTGTTCTCGGCGTAAGCGTTTAGCAAATAAATTATGATGTATATAAGCAACAAACTAACAACTGGAACTAGACAGGGCACGAACCAAAGACAAAATCCACCAGTCAAAGTCAACTAAAGATGAATATATGAATTCACAACCAAGATAAACCAGATATCAGGTATCATCATTGATTTTAAACAATTTAAGAAAGTCAATGACTTGTTTAGGATCTTGCTTGAAGAGTGAAACAGAGGATAAGATATGGGCTACAACAGATAGCTCAGTGAGTTAGAGAAGACCTACAATCATCTGTAGGATTGCCGTCAATCTGCAGGAAGATATCTCGGACGGCCTCAACTATACCAGAGTGTCCATAGTGAGGGTCAGTGCCTTGTCTTGCATCAAATTTTGCATGATCGTTCCTGTGAGACACAGAGTTAGAGAGAGAAGGAAGGAGGAAAAAGAAAGAAAGAAACTCTCAGTTTTATCCTATAACATCATGGCATAACATGAGAACACTGGTCTACAGAGCATACTTTCAACTATTCATAAAATGAAGAAGATGATTTGGTTTTTATTATTCACTCTATCCTTCAGTTTCAGATCAAGAAATAAGGGGAAAAAAATCCATAAGACAGAAGACTCAAATACATTGGGGAGTTGATGCAAAGAGATGTATACCCTCTTTATTCGCAAGTATAATTCATAAAAGATGCAGAAAATGGCTCAAGTGTCCAGAAACACCCGAAATAGAAGATCAAATATTGGAATTGCCTTGAAACTCTTCAAAAGCAGAGAGAGAGAGAGAGAGAGAGAGAGAGAGAGAGAGAGACTTTATCAAACCATCCAAGTCTTCACTAGAAAGGGGACATTCTTTGCATAAACCATCAGTTAGGAGATCTTCTGGTGTCTCAGTTCCACGCACCGCAATAACAACAGTTCGAAGATCATGCAGGACAACTATGAAATATGCAGCTTCACACCTTCTCTAAAATACATAAGGATATTAGCATTCAAAAGCAATAAATATTTCTGTGACATGAAAAAGAAAACAAAGAAAATATTTGGAGGCACAGAAATTATTTCTAAACAAAAAAAATGAAAAATGAATTTTCAAAATGTGAAGGTGCCTAAGATGACCTGACAAACACGCCCTTTACGAAGTGCTTCTGATGGCAAGTCCAAGTACTTCAGAAAAGCTGCTGCATGGCCTCGCCACCAATTGTCTCCTTCAAGTTTAGGCCTCCTGAAAATATAAAGGTTAGAAGAATAAGAGCAAAATCTAATTAGGAAGAATTGACATTAGAAATAGAAACAAGATTCATTATTAAAGAATTGGAAATAAAAAAAGTTCTACCAGAGCTAGCTGCATTTGCAAAATAGATATTATCAAGCAACAAATTCCAATGAATAGCAACCTGTTCCAAGACCAGGGAGTTAAGATCCCCTGTCTATAAACCCAAGCGCATGGAAATGAGAAGGGATTCCGTCCAACATCAAGCAGAGGACCCTGCAGAATAAATCATTTAAGAAGTGAAAATCTCAATGATAACAAATAAAAGAACTTTAGGAGAATCTCAATAAATTTTTACTGTATATGCTGCTTCAGCAAATCTGTGAAGGGAAGCAGCCTCTTCTATTCGTCCTCTAGGCGCCACACCAAGACCCTCATCATGTTTTGGTGAGTTAACATTCCTCTGAAATAAAGCTAGACCTGAGCACAGTTCAGATTTTCAGCATTGACATATGTTTTGGAAGAAGGTTGATTCGCAGATCTTACGTGAATAATAAGTCAATTAAAGTACAACACACAAGTTACTCCAAGTATTTATTTAACAAGTGGTTTCTTTTTTTTTCTTTTTTTTGGCTAAATTGCTGACAAGTGGTTTCAGTACAAGTCCAAAACTTGTCTATATGCCACAAAGAAATTCAACTCCCTATTTCTTTTTATAGGGCTAGGCCATCCACATAGACAGAAAAGAACTATCGCAAGCTAGAAGACTAAACTAACAAAGTCAGAAACCTGTCAAAAGTTCCAAATGACCAGTCCCTGATGCACGATATGCAACAAGATCACCCAGCACCCGAGCTACAGAATAAACCTCATCCTCCTCCAAAGCAGTTCTGGAAAAGTTTTTGGAAGGGTGGAAATCAGATATTTGTCTACATAAGCCAAGGTATATATGAACTTGATGATTATTATTTAACTTACAAGTATTCGGAACGTCCAAGACAGCACAGAGCCTCACGCATGCCAAGGTCAAATACCTCCCTGTAGTGGGCCCTCCATACAGTGTCTTCTGTTGAATAAAACGACCTCCATCTCAGAACATCAGACCCAGCGAAACACTGAATAATCACAACAACAGACACCACTATCACAAACACAGCCAACATGTTCTTCTCCCATCTGTTATCTCTCGAAACTACCCCTGTATTGCAATATCATCAGCAAAATGAGGGAGCTAGTTCAGTGAGTAATTAACTAAAATTTGCAATAAACAGATTCAAGTTGATCAAGATGAAAAACAATATTCAAGGCATATCCAACTGCCCAAATCTCATAAAACCTGACGGCAGCTGACCAAATAGTCTTTGCACAAAGGCCCATATAAAAAGTTAATAGAATAAACTTGCATGGTCTTAGTGACCTTGAGCATAGGTTCATCAAAGTTCATCAGTCCCATATAAAATGTTAATAGAGTAACTCAAACAATAAAAAATAATTAATTGCCCATTTAAGGCCAAATTTCTGCACCACAGCAGTACTTAATTTAAAGAGTGCTTCTAAAATCCTCGCTAGGTTAAATTTCCCAAATTGTTTCCCACTTTACTCTAGCTCTCAACTTGTGGATCTTGCTATTATTATTTCTCTCTATTTGTTAATTCCTTCCCTTAAATGCAGGTATTCTTCCAAAACTCATTTCATGAACATACTTGACACTCTGATCATGCTATCAAGAGACTCAACCTGATAAAGTAAAGGCTCACTACAGAGGACATAATCAAAAGCATGGCTATATTGCCAAAAGAACTATTCACTCCCCTTTGTGGAAGCAGTCACCAACACAATATCATTGGCAATACACTAGAATGATTAAACAGGTTATTTTCTAAATCAAATCTAGGAGAGGAGGAATTGTTCTTCCGAAGTAAAAGGCTAAAGTACCAAGAGATCTGAAAAAATGAAATAGTTGCACAGGAGCTACTTTTACCTAAAAGACATTCATTTGCAGTTTCTTGATGGGAGGCAGATTTATACAAATGCACCAAAAGGTAAGTGGCGCCAACAAATTGCAGTATTGTGATAACTGATGCAAATCGTGTCCACCAAATCCACTTCAAATACCTAACCTGATCAACATATCAAAGGGAAACAAAAATAACATTTTGTCCAAGTAACAACTGTTGGTACTCCAACGCAATAAGTAAACTTTCTGGGAGGGGGAAAACATGAATTTCTGAAAGCCGAATTCCTATATGGACTTGAAATTGGAAATTATCAAGAGCAGTTAATTTCAAAACAGTCTTCAGACAGAAAGATACCAAGAAAAAGATGCTGTTTATTAATGTCTCTTGAAATGTTTTGCATGATTCTGCTGATAAGAGAACCCATGCTTGTTTTGTCAATCGAAAGACATAGCTGAGACTAATTGGTTTGAATTAATTCAAAACTCCAAAAAATGGAAACATGGATTGCCCTGAAACCAGCAAAAAGCAGAATTAATCTGCTATTAACATCACCCAATTCAAAAAATGGAATACCAACATGATTTCAAATCCACAAGTCCGCTCAAACACACCAGTATGCAAAAAATAAACACAGCATGCAAACAGGAAAAAAAAAACTAAAAAGAACGAATCGAGAAGATAACTGGGAAGAGTGCATCGAATTACCCGCCTCTCATGGCGGACAACGGTGTCAACGACGGAGCTCTCGGGGGACTCCAGGATGTTCCTGGCAGTGGCCTCCTGAGCGATTGCCGTGTTTGTCATCGCAGCTAACCTGACAGCTGATGCCAGCGTAACAGCCGCGAACGGCACCACGCCGTGGTGGCCGCATGATTTGAAATCAATGATCAGCAGCGACGCACCGAGGATCAAGACCACCGCATTGGAGATTCCCAACACGATTGTGGAGCCCCGGAGATTATCGAGCCTCCGACGGACGACCCACATTACCACCCCTTGAAATCCAACAATCGGCAGCGCGATAGCTTCTCTGTTGTCTCTCCCATAGACTTCTGTCCTGGTTTTCTCCTATTTATTTTGTCATCAACTTTTTCTTTTTCTTTTTCTTTTTCTTTTTCTTTTTCTTTTTCTTTTATGATAATATATTTTTCATTACCAGGTTGACCCAAAGGGGAACATAAGTGATGAGGTTGGACATGGGCAGTCAGCAAACATGACAGTGCAAAATCTATAACATGGAAAAGCTCAGATATTGTCTGTTCTTTTTTTGGGGGCACTATTTGTGATCTTATTAGCATTGACAAAATTAATTTAATTAATAATAGATATGACAATCATAAGAGTCACTAGTATTCAATAATGTAATTGTTATTAATATTCCTCCATAGTATATATAATTTCTTTTGTAATTTAGAACAATATGGGATAAAAGGTAGTATTGCATGCAATCCATTATTATTATTATTATTATTATTATTAATGGAAAGAAGATAATATTAGAACTAGAGTTGACAATTTTGACTAATATAGAATTTTTGAGCCGTGTTAATATAGTACGAATCTTTTATTAGGCCATTCAGGCACGACCTACCATCTTAGCGACTCGATAATACCTGCTCAATTACGAATCACACAAATAAATATTTTTTAAAAATAAATTTAAATAATTTGTATTTTGAAATAAAATTTTTAATAATGCAATTATCATATTAATGTAAATTTTATATTAATTTCAATAAAATATTGAAATAGTTTATTTAAATATGATTTTATGTGTATAATTAATAAATTTTTAATTTTTAATTTTTCTCATAATTTTCTTTTTTTATTGTAAAATTTATTTTCGTGTTTTGAATTGGCACGGTTTGATCTCTCAGGCGGCCGAAAAACACTAATTTAGGTACAATTTTTTTGTGTAGAGGAGTCAGGCTATACCAAATTTTACCACCTCCCATTAGAACTAAGAAAAGCATGCCAGAAGGAAAGAACAATTTAGCAGAGAGGATAACTTTGACGACTAGGAAAAAATTTTGGATTAATTATATTTTTCAGTTGACAAATGGACTCAAGACTCCACCGACTCATCAAACTAAACTGGGTTGGACTTAGTGCATTATATATGGATTTAGTGAATTAGAGATTTTATATTCCATATCGTCTCATATTTATGTTGAAGTATATGTTAGAACCACAAATTTAAGATTTTCACACAGGAGGTAGAATAACTATTCTTTTTTATTTTAACCATGATATCTATAAGTTATTAGATCCAAATTAATTCAACTCATATTGGGTCAATACACTAAAATGATAAATTTCTCTCAATATAAATTATTTAAATTTACAATAGTTCAAACTCGATACATAAAAAAAATAAATATGAAATAATCTCAACTATCATAAGTATATATATATATATATATGCTTCTTTTTAGTCTATAGTTGCAACGTCAACAATGCCAATACTAAGTGCCATTTGTTCAATTTGTCCAATAAATTAACAGTTGAACACAAAAATTCTAAATATTGCATAATGTGGTTTGTTGAAACCTCTATTTATTAATATAACTCTACTGAAAACCTATTAGATAAGAAAATATATATTATGCAACAATTATATCATATGGCATACTTACGTAACGTAATCATCCAATAAGAATTTACATATATATTTTTAATTATTAAAAAATAATAAATATATATTAAATAAATCCTAAAAGAATTAGTGAATTCTACACGAATTAGCAAACTCTAAAAAGGTAACCATTAAATAAAAAATGAAGATAATATTTCGCTAAGATTGTATAATGTTCATTACGAATATTAATATTCTTTAAATTTTGTCCATCCGATCTAATTTGTACTATTCTAGGTACGTCTTGATACAGGATTTGTTTAAATTGCGGAGTAAATGGGCTTCTAGATGCAATATTTGATTAGTGATAGTTTCGGGACCTTGGCTTATTACACGAGTTTGAATTCCGTTACATAAAATACTTTCACTTTAGATAGGCTCTACTCAATGATTTGATGCAATGTACCTTATATTCTAAACTTGGGATGGATTTAGGCAATGTGTAGGGTGGCCATACACCTTAAATTCTATAAATTACCATATAAAGTTTACAAATTATCTATTTATTTTTAGTCAATTATCCTATTTCACCCACTTAAATACTATTTTCTTACTCTTTATTGAATTCCTAAAATTTGGCATCCTTTAATTAAAATTTGTAAAATTTTCCTTTTCCCCATCCAAAAGCTCTAAGTTTACCTTCATCATAAAAAATTTACCATTTACAGGGATTATGAAGGTTTACAATTAAATGATTGTAGTTTAAATTTGAACTGTGATGGTAACCTTTGAATAACCGATTGTAATGTTTAACATAATTTATGATAATATATTATCTAATTTATAAATTAATGTCACTTTATAATGTTGATAAGACTTATCTGATTCATTCCTTCCTTGTTGGTATCGAAGATTTCTGAGACATTTGCTAGACTCTTACTCGACCAACTTCCTTCTGGGTGGTGTTTTTTAATGACAATCTATGAGCTTCAAATAAGTATACATTGTGAAATTGATCAAATCTAGAAGCCGGTTGAGCAACTCCATCAATGCTCTTTAGATTTCACCATTGGCACTCGTTTGCCCACTAAAACAATGACTACGAATAGCATTAATCTCAACCATAAAGATTATGCAAGGCTGGACAGAGAAGATACAAGTCAAAACGACTAAGATGAGATATAATTGAGAAATATTTTGAGAATGACACTACTTAGTGATCACGAATATGTCCAAACATTTTATGGATCAAATGTACACTTTTAAAGTGGTACTATTGTTGGGAATCAATACGCGTCAGAAGCGTGCATTTCAATTTCAATTAAATTATATTCCCGAACCCAATATCCCTTTGATGAGGAAATAAGTAGAGAATATACATACCTACAAAGACTCCGAATCGGTCATTGTGTTTGAATTCTCAATTCGGTGATATCCCACAGTACCTTCACGAATGGCTTCAAGAGTCAATCCTCTGACTAGACGCACACATGTATGCCCTCGACGATATCCACACCAAGTTTTTCTCGTAAGCGTTGGGAACTGTTCTCAACAATCGGTCGCCTTTTTATTTCATATTCAAAGACTTGTTTACACTACTTAGTAGAAAATATCTTCTTCAATCACTCTCGGATATGGTATTTTGGGTAGCACTATTTTTTTTCTCTCAAACGGCAAAATTCTTTTACTCCTCGTCAAACTTACACACACTTGATGCCTTTCAGTTTTTTCTATATATAGAACACAAAAGGGGACTTTTGTCCCACTTGGTGGGCAAAACGTTCTCACATTTTAAAATTCTTTCTCCCACACACCTTTGCACCTCTTTCATTGAAGAGACGCGCCCCTCTTTCACCGAAGAGAGGCACACCGAATCGGCTCAAGATGTGCTCTTTCACAATTGGCATACGTTATGCCATTTTCAATATTATGCCGTTGAGAATAGACCAACCGTTGGTCTACATGACATGTACTACTCATGTACATATATATAGATATGTATTTATTTAATCGAATCTCATTCGATAATTTAGCATGCGTATATAACCGAGAGTATTATTAAATTTATATAAATATAATTTTATAGTTAATTCCGAAACAACCTTATCTAATAAGGCGCGTAACTGATATAGGCAATTCCGTGCTAGCGAACTTAACTGCCTAACACAAAATTTAAACAATTAAATTTTAGTTACGAGAAATTACTTGTATTGTGTATGACCCATTGGGCTCCACACTAAGCCAGTAGTGAATTAATTTATCTTATTAAACCTTTTAATAAGATCGCTAATTAACTCTTAATCAATTAAGTTCACAAGTCAAGATTGACGTCTAGCAACATATCATGACCAGCTGGATAGTGAAGATTTCAATCAAAGGATCGAACACTCTTTGGTGATTAGTTTTCATGTAATTAAATCATTCAGTTATACAATGTCCCGGATAAATTAAAGTCTGGATAAATGTCAAACCCTAATTCTTGTCCATATGTTTATCAATTCTCTAGTAATTAACTCAACAATGAAATACCGGAAACTACTTTATGATATTCCATCCTACTCTGGTCAGAGATTTTCTGAGTTACTACTAAATAGAATACATAGGACATTCTCTCCTTTTATGAGAAGTAATCGATCCTTTATTGACTACACACCGTCTCCATAAGAGTCTTGTTAGGTCTAGAATATCCTATACATGATTTAGAAAACTATGTAAAGGAATAAACCAAAACACAACTTAACTCTTACAAGATGCTATGGTAATCTCAAGTCTAAGGATCATTTACACATACTATCACCTAAGGAATAACTTATTGACATTTATTTAAAGATCCATTAGGTTAATCCTTTAAGCGAATCAGTTCAGTAAATTCATTCCATAATGAGTACCTACACTCTTACATTAGTGACCCTTCACAAGTAACTGTGAGATCAGTTACCTTCTACCTTAGAGTATGTAACAAGTGTACTAGTCTTACTAGATCACTAATTCCCTATTCAGTGATCCTATAACTATGAACATTTTAAACTAAAACTTGTGGATTTTAAGTCTCACTGGCATGATCTCATCATGACCTTAAAATCATTATCATAGTTTATGGGTTTTATCATAGAATATAGTAGCATATGATGAATAATAATGTCTTAATTATATTTCATGAATAAAATTACATCAATTGTGATTGGGTTTAGAGTATTAATCCCAACAATCTCCCACTTGCACTAAATTCAATCGCTTCGGTATCTTATACCCATACAATCTATGTGGCGATCAAATTGCTGTTGTGATAATGACTTAGTCAGTGGATCTGCAACGTTATTCTTCGTATTGACTCGTTCAATACTGATATCACCCCTTCCAACGACTTCTCTCACTAGGTGATATCGTCTTAGGATGTGCTTTGACTTGTGATGGGATCTTGGTTCCTTAACTTGTGCTACTACCCCAATATTGTCACAATATAGGGGCACAAGATTCTCAATCTAAGGAACAATCCCTAGTTCACTAATAAACTTCTTTATCCACACCCTTTCCTTCGCTGCTTTACTTGCAGCGATATATTCTGCCTCTATCACTAAATCAGTTATAGTGGACTATTTGGAACTCTTCTAACTTATAGCACCACCATTCAGGATATACACATATCCTGATACTGATTTACTATCGTCAAGGTCAGTTTGCAAACTAGAGCTTGTGTATCCTTCTAGCTTCAAATTTGATCCACCAAATATGAGAAGCATATCTCTAGTCCTTCTCAAGTACTTGATAATGTTTTTCACCACTTTCTAATGTTCCTCTCCTAGATTAGCCTGAAACCTGCTTGTAACCCCTAGGGCATAAGCCACGTCAGGCCTAGTACAAATCATGACATACATGATGGATCCTATTGCGGATGCATACGGAATTCCATTCATTCTTTGTCTTTCCTCAGGTGTCTTTGGTGACATCTTCTTAGAAAGATTAATGCCATGACTCATAGGCAAGTAACCATGCTTACTGCCTTCCATGTTAAACCACTTTAACACAGTATCTATATACTTGGATTGGGATAAACCAATCATCCTATTAGATTTATCTCTATAGATTTTTATTCTCAATATATAGGATGCTTCTCCCAGATCCTTCATGAAAAAGTTCTTGGAGAGTCAAACCTTGATCGATTGCATCATTGATACGTCATTCTCAATAAGTAATATGTCATCAACATGTAACACAAGAAAGACAACAACGCTCCCTCTAACCTTCTTGTAGATGCAAGGTTCTTCCTCATTTTCTTTTTTGATGAAGTCAAACTTTTGATTGTCTCATCAAAACATATGTTCCAACTCGTTGAAACATATTTTAATCCATAAATGGATTTTTGTAGTCTACATACTTTGTGTGGACCAACAGATGAGACAAACCCTTTCGGTTGTGTCATGTAGACATCTTCCTCAAGGTTTCCATTGAGGAAAGCTATCTTTACATCCATTTGCTATATCTCATAATCATAGTATGTGGCTATAGCAAGCAATATCCTAATGGACTTGAGCATTGCTACTGGCAAAAAAGTTTCATCATAGTCAATACCATGTTTTTGTTTGAATCCTTTTGCAACCAATCTAGCCTTGTACGTTTCAACATTGCCATCTGCTCCGATCTTTTTCTTAAAGACCCATTTACACCCAATGGGAGTAATTCCCTCAGGTGCATCCACCAAATTCCATACTTTGTTGGAATACATTGAGTCCATCTCAGACTCCATAGCTTCTTGCCATTTGCTACTATCAAAACTATTGAAAAATTCATCATAGGTTTGTGGATCATGCACATCCATGACATTTGAACCTGGATCATTTTCAATTGCCAAATTCAACTTTTGAGGTGCCTTACGCATTCTCATGAATCTACGAGGAGGTTCAAAAGGTTATGGTAAATGGATTGATTATGGAGCAACCCATTGTTCTTCTGTAAGTCGATGTGAGACTGATGGTGAGTTAAAAACTTCATCAAGTTCAACATTCCTTCCACTCCCACTATCTTAGACAAACTCTTTCTCCAAGAAAGTGGCATGTCTGCTAACAAACACCTTTTGTTCAACAGAAGAGTAAAAGTAATATCCTAAACTCTCTTTAGGATAACCCACAAATCTATATTTTTCAAATCTCACACTAAGTTTGTCTGTATCTTGCATTTGCACATAAGCTAGGCAACCCTAAATTTTAAGGTGTTTAAGACTTGGTCTCTTGCCCTTTCATATCTCATATGGTGTGCGTGACACGAACTTAGTGGGAACCTTATTTAAAAGGTATATGGAAGTTTCCAAGGCATATCCCCATAAGGAAATTGGAAGATCAGTGAAGGTCAACATGGATCGCATCATATCTAATAGAGTGCGATTTCTCCTTTCAGCTACTTTATTGTGTTGTGAAGTACCAGGAAGAGTCCATTCAGAAACTATTCCACATTCTTTAAGATAATCCAATAACTCCCTAGATAGGTAGTCACCCCTCAATCTGATCGAAGTGTTTTGCAACTCTTTCCAGTTTATTTCTCAACTTCAACTTAATATTCCTTAAATTTGTCAAAGGCTTCAGATTTGTATTTCATTAAATATACGTATTCAAACCTAGACAAATCATCTGTGAATGTTATAAAGTAGGAATATCCACCTCTGGCTTGAGTTGCCATCGGTCCACAAACATCAGTGTGGACTAGCTTTAACAACTGTGTCGCCCTTTCTCCATATCTTGTAAATGGAGTCTTAGTCATCTTTCCTTTGAGACAAGATTCACAAGTTGGAAGTGATTCATAATCATATGGGTCGAAGTACCCATCATTGTATAACTTGTTAATTTGATTCTCATTAATGTGACCAAGCCTTAAATGGCAGAGAAATGTAAAGTTTAAATCATCTCTTTTCCTTTTGTTAGTTTGTTCAACATGAAGTATATTATCATTAACTTCCAAGACTATCAAGCCATTGGTGACCTTTCCAATTCCATAAGATTCATCGGAGTGAGAAATAGAGCAACCATTACCCTTCAATTTTATTTCATATCCTTGTTCAAGTAACAAAGAAGCAAAAATAATATTTCTTATCAAAACTGGAACATAATAACAATTATTTAGCTCAATAGTTTTGCTAGAAGGCAAATCTAAACAAAAGGTTCCTATTGCTACGGCTGCAACTCTTGCTCCATTGTCAATTCGCAGATAATACTCCCATTTGTTTAGGCGTCTACTTCTTCTCAATCCCTACAACGAATTGCAGATATGAGAACCATATCCGGTATCTGATACCCATGAAGTGGAATTCGTTAATGATAAGTTTACTTCAATAACGAACACACATGAAGAATTGGCTTCTGAAGCCTTCTTCTACTTCACCTCTGCAAGGTATATCTTGCAGTTCTCTTCCAGTGGCCATCTTTCCCACAATGGAAGCAGGTGCCATTTTCAGAGATTTTCTCCTTCCCCTTTTTCTTCTTGATTTGCTTTTTTGGTTTCATAAATTTATCACTAGGCTTCCCTTTCTTGGGACCCTTCTTTGCCTTCTTCTTTGATGCATCTTCCACTAACAAGACCTTATCCTTATCCTTCACAAGGTGGGTTTCTACGGTCTTCAACATATTGAGGAGCTCAAGTAACAAGACATCCAACTTGTTCATGTGGAAGTTTATGATAAATTGTGAAAACAACTCTAGTAGAGATTGGAGAATTAAGTCTTGACATAATTCTCCATCCATTGTGAAGCCCAATTTCCCTAACTCCTCAATCAAATTGATTAGTTTGATAACATGGGCTTCAACAGAAGTACCATTTGTCATTCTGGCCTGGAAGAGCTGTTTCGATATTTCATATCTAACAATCCTACTCTGTTCACCATACAAATCTTTGAAGTGAACAAGAATAGCCTTGGCATCCATTTTCTCATATTGTCTTTGCAGCTCGTTACTCATAGATGCCAACATGATACATTGCACAAGAGTGCTATCATCTTGCTACTTCTAATAAGTGGCTTTTTCTTCCTTGGTGGCATTCTCTGCTAGAGAAGCAAGTTTAGGAGAGTCGAGGATGTAGGAGACTCTCTCCTAAATGAGGACAATCCTCAAATTTCTCAACCAGTCCACATAGTTCAGCCCAGTGAGTTTGTTTGCATCTAATATACTTCGAAGTGACAATGATGCAGACATGATGACAGATTTATCTACAAATAAAAAACAACATGCATGAGGAATTATTCATGAAATATGATGCATGATTATCAAGAACTTCTGATCTAATCATGTCTCCCTCCCACTAAATTTGACAAATCTCATTGCCCTCTAAATGGAAAATAGGAGACCCCGTTGGAAGGCCTCCTAGTGGAGATTATGGAATCCAGCTTATCTTACCTAGATCTTGCATGTAACATGACAAATCTTAAGTAAGTCCACAGGTAGATAGCTCTTACCAATTACATCTCATGTAACTTTCATTAATTTTGTCTCTAAGATTACTATAGTCTTGTGTGTGCACAACAAATCATAAAATCTTAGTTAAGTTAAACCCATCATTCATATATCATATACGAAAAAGAAACTACCCTTGAGTGTAGCTCAACAAGATAGAATCGTTTAGGCATGTAATATAATATATCTCATATATTTTAATGAGGAAGCATCGTGCCAACTCATGTGACGGGCCTTGTGTGTGCACAACAAACCTGCCATATTTGCTGACACACTCTACATCTCATAATGATGGAAGGCATGACTGAAATTCTTAATATCGTAGCCATTTCGACTTAATATTATTGGAGGGTCTTTATGCTATTATCATAAACATCAAATATGCATAATAATAAAAGCATATAAAAGAAGAAGGATGATTATGCACGTTCCTAACGTAAAAATACCGGAGTCACAGGGTGTCACTAAAATCATCCTACACTAAAAACCCATCATTCATACATCATATACGAAAAAGAAACTACCATTGAGTATAGCTCAATAAGATAGAATCATTTAGGCATATAATATAATATATATCATATATTTTAATGAGGAAGTATCGTGCCAACTCATGTGACGAATCTTGTGTGTGTACGACAAACCCACCATATTTGCTGACACACTCTACATCTCATAATGATAGAATGCATGATTGATATTCTTAATACCGTAGCCATTTCGACTTAATATTATTGGAGGGTCTTTATGCAATTATTATAAACATCAAATATGCATAATAATAAAGTCATATAAAAGAAGAAGGATGATTATAGATGTTCATAATGTAAAAACACTCGAGCCACATGGTGTCACTAAAATTATCCTACACTAAAAACCCATCATTCATATATCATATATATTTCATGCATGCATGCCAAATGTAAAATACAACACAACCATTGTATTACAATATTACAGATACTCAATTCGTAATTAGTTTACAGGTATTTTCTCTATTTATTAATTTATCTTTAATCTCATTAAAAATAAAATATATTATGCACATATCTATACATATACATAATAACCACAACTCTTGCGGTAATCTACAAAATCGAAATTCTCATAACAACAAAATGGGACATTGAGTAATTCGTTATTTCAATAAATAACACCAGAATCTCAAACTACTATCAAAGGCAGCTCTGATACCACTATTGGGAATCAACATGCAGCAGAGGCATGTATTTCAATTTCAATTAAATTATATTCCCGAACCCAATATCCCTTTGATGCAATTTGAAATTCAAATACGAGGAAATAAGTAGAGAATATACATACCTACAAAGACTTCGAATCAGTCCTTGTGTTTGAATCCTTAATTCAGTGATGTCCCACAGCGCCTTCACGAATGGCTTCAAGAGTCGATTCTCTGACTAGACGCACATGTGTACACCCTCCACGGTATCCACACCAAGTTTTTCTCGTAAGTGTTGCGAACTGTTCCCAACAATCGGTCACCTTTTTAGTTTCGAATTCAAAAGCTTGTTTACACCACTTAGTAGAAAATATCTTCTTCAATTACTCTCGGATATGGTATTTTGGGTAGCACTATTTTTTTTTCTCTCAAACGGAAAAATTCTTTTTCTTCTCGTCAAACTTACACACACTTGATGCCCTTCAGTTTTTTCTATATATAGAACACGAAGCGGGACTTTTGTCCCACTTGGTGGGCAAAAAGTTCTCACCTTTTAGAATTCTTTCTCCCACACACGTTCGTACCTCTTTCATCGGAGAGACGTGCCCCTCTTTCACCGAAGAGAGGCACACCGAATCGGCTCAAGATGTGCTCTTTCACAATTGGCATACGTTATGCCATTTTCAATATTATGCCGTTAAGAATAGATCAACCGTTGGTCTACATGACATGTACTACTCATGTACATATATATAGACATGTATTTATTTAATTAAATCTCATTCGATAATTTAGCATGCGTATATAACTGAAAGAATTATTAAATTTATATAAATATAATTTTACAGTTAATTCCGAAACAACCTTATCTAATAAGGCGCGTAACCGATATAGGCAATTCCTTGCTAGCGGAATTAACTGCCCAACACAAAATTTAAACAATTAAGTTTTGGTTACAAGAAATTACTTGTATTGTGTGTGATCCATTGGGCTCCATACTAAACCGGTAGTGAATTAATTTATCTTATTAAATATTTTAATAAGATCGTTTATTAACTCTTAATCAAGTAAGTTCACAAGTCAAGATTGACGCCTAGCAACATATCATGACCACTCGGATAGTAAAGATTTCAATTAAAGGATCAAACACCCTTTGGTGATTAGTTTTCGTGTAGTTAAATCCTTCAGTTATACAATGTCCTGGATAAATTAAAGTATGGATAAAATGCCAAACCCTAATTCTTATCCATAAGTTTCTCAATTCTCTAGTAATTAACTCAACAATGAAATACCGGAAACTGCTTTATGATATTTTATCCTACTCTGGCCAGAGATTTTCTGAGTCAATACTAAATAGAATACATAGGACATTCTCTCCTCTTATGAGAAGTAACCGATCCTTTATTGATTACACATCGTCTCCATAAGAGTCTTGTTGGGTCTAGAATATCCTACACATAGTTCAGAGAACTATGTAAAGGAATAAACCAAAACACAACTTAACTCTTACAAGTTGCTATGGTAATCTCAAGTCTAAGGATCATTTACATTTACTATCACCTAAGGAATAACCTATTGACATTTATTTAAAGATCCATTAGGTTAATCCTTTAAGCGGATCTGTTCAGTAGACTCATTCCATAATGAGTACCTACACTCTTACATTAGTGACTCTTCACAAGTAACTGTGAGATCAGTTACCCTCTACCTTAGAGTATGTAACAAGTGTACTAGTCTTATTAGATCACTAATCCCCTATTCAGTGATTCTATAATTATGAACATTTTAAACTAAAACTTGTGAATTTTAAGTCTCACTGGCATGATCTCATCATGACCTTAAAATCATTATCATAGTTTATGGGTTTCATTATAGAATATAGCAGCATATGATGAATAATAATGTCTTAATTATATTTCATGAATAAAATTACATCAATTGTGATTGGGTTTAGAGCATTAATCCCAACACTTATTGAATCCATCCATGAGCACATGTATGTGATCTCCGTGATAGCGGTCGAACGGTCATTTAGTTTCCTATCTAGACTTGGTAACCTGACCCGCCTGCCCAAACCATATGCCTGGAACCATAGTTTTAAAAATAGGCCAGGTTGGCTGGTTCGACCGGATCAACTAGGAACTAGCCACTTACTCGATCTGATTTCTATAAAAAACCCAATTGCACTTTCATTAAGGTCAACTCCGGTTAAACCGGCCGGTTCTCGGTCCAACTGGTGAGCTCAATTGAACCAGTAGAAAAACGGCCGATTTAAAATTAAAAAAATAAAAACCTATTATATTGTTTCTATTTTATTTTACTAGATTTATATTTATATTTTATGTTAAACTTTTGTTTAATATAATGGTTATATTAATTATTTTTATTATAAATTATATTCAAATTATGATATACGTAAATTTATTAGTAATATTATGTTATTAATATTATTTATTGAATATACGGTTCGACTCATTGAACTCCGAGTCTGACTCATGAACCCATAAATTCATGTCTACACTGGTTCCCGATCTAGTCCGGTTTTAAAAATTATGCATGGATCACAATTTCCTACTAATTCTAAATGCCCGAACATATACTTTCTTCATATTAATAAATTGCACAAGTTGGTTGAGATGGATGGATGACATATATTTTCCTTATATAAGTTCTCGAGTCGAGTCTCCTGAATTGAAAATTTTTACGCTATGAAAGTTTTACTTCATAAATTGGCCGATACATCTACAACTGGATTTTTGATGATTTTTTTTAATATAAGTTGGTTTATACAAAAAGATAATCTTGTTTTTGTAAATGAACCCATGTAAAGTTTATAGAATGGGGAAATTTCATATATAGTCGGTATAGGACATGCACATATCACAAGCTATGGATTATTTAATATGTTAGTAACAATAATTATATAAATATGTGATAGACTATATATTGCATTGATGTCTTAAACACCCATTAACATGTGCCATACGATAGACCGAGTTAGACTCTCTTATTAATTAGGCATTATATAATTTTTGGCCAAAAAAAATTAAGTAGGTCAGGGAAACTTCGGGCCAAGGATCACACATCTACTCCAGCGGCTAGTACCCTCACATGATAACACTATTGTATAAAATATGGTATTATTTAATAAAAACATATATATATATCTTATCAAATCACATCATCATATCTTGATTTTCGTTTTTATCTAATATTTACTTTTTTTAAACGTTTACAAATATTCTATTTTTTATTTTTTAATTATTATAATATTAACATTTATTAATTTTTTTATTAGGCATTAACACTACAACAATATATCATGTGATATTATTATTACATAAAATACGTAATAGTATTAAACATGATAACATAAGTACATAAAATACTTTATCATGTTATAGACAACCCGATGAGTTATGATCAGTTCTTTCTTTTATGTATGCTTACTTATTTACATAATGAAATGTAAATAAATGATTTTTTTAATTATAAATCAATTCGATGACTTATTAGGAAAAAAAGATATAAAAAAGATAAAATTGGACTGTACCATCTTGGAAGTAAAACAACTTTACCTTATCTTTGTACATTACTAAAGATGCCAAATGCGTAGTTTGGATCAATTCAAAACGGGTTTAAAATCTTTTGGTTAAGTTACAGTTCGATTCATTAAATATAATGGATCAGTTCGGTTATGGGTTATAGTTTAGTAAATCATGAATTGGCCCAAGATTGGTCCTAAGTAAGTTCGTTCACACCTCAAGCCAGTTTGAACTGTACACCCCAATCCGTATCTATCTTTCTAAATTGTTTTTCAAATTATCTAAAAATAATAATTTTTTTAAAATTTTTAAAATTGAACCAACAAAAGATTAACTATTGATTGTGATGTTTTTAGCCGTACGAGTCATTGTCACAATGGTTTTAGGGCAGTTATAGTTTTGGGCCAATTTTTAAATGGTTCAATGAGAAAATGTATTGATCTGATTCCGATTTAATATACTTATTTTTTAGAATTAGCTCATAATCATCTCTCAACTTAAAAAAACAATTATGTACCGATTTAGGTATGGTACATGATTGATTCTTGATTTTAATAAACCAATTTTAAGTCAAATCGGCCAATTTAATACTCCATACCATAGTTTTTAAAACCGTACCGGGCCGGGAACTGGTGTAGGCATGGGTTCATGGGTTCATGGGTTGGACCGGGGGTTCAATGGGTTGAATCGCATGTTTAATAAATAATATTAATAATAAATTTACATAATATCATAATTTGAATATGATTTATAATAAAAATCATTAATATAACCATTATATTAAACATAAGTTTAATATAAAATATAAATATAAGTTTAGTAAAATAAAATAGGTATATTACAATAGGTTTTTGTTTTTTTTTTTAATTTTAAGTCGGCTGGTTTTCTCACGGGTTCAATTGGGTTCACCGGTCGGACCGAGAACCAGCCGGTTCAATCAGAGTTTTTCTCTTTTAATGTGCAATTGGATTTTTTGAAGGAACTGGACCGGGTGAGTGGCCGGTTCCCTATCGAACTGGTCGAACCGGCCGGGCCGGTCCGGTTTTTAAAACTATGCTCCATACATTATTACTCGTTCCCTCCTCCTTTCTTTCGTTCTTTTTCTCTTTTTTTCCAATCCCGTGGTATTATGCCATTTTTGTAGGTTGCCCAGTTTTTCCTAACAAAATTGTGACTGCCACCACCACCGAGGAAATGGTCTAGTTTATATGTTCAAATTTCATCTAGTATGAGCTATTAGATGAGAAATTTTTCAATAATTCCATGTTATAGTTAGGTAATATGAGAAAACTGGAAGGACTAGTACAGTAAATTAGTTTTTTTAAAATGAAGAAATATGTCAAGAGCATTAATCACCAAATAGTTAATATAATTATTACTTTTTGGTCAATTTTTATTGCTTATTCTGAAATACAGCCACAACTTTTTAGTTTTTACCGAATTGATGGATTTCTTTCGGATTTAAATTAGTTTAAATTAAAAAAAATAATATTAGGATTTGAAAGAAAAAGGAAAATGCTTGATGAAGGACGACCACCGCGAATCGAAGATGGGAGGACCCGCAAGTCTCCTCTAAATCTCCCCCATTCTCTCTCTGTCTTTCTCTGTGTCCATTGAACAATTCACTCAAGGAAATCGAGACTTGTTTGATTCCTTATTTCAGCTTCCATTGCTCGGCAATGGCACCTGCCATGAAGATCGTGTTCGGTTTGCTCA
This sequence comes from Sonneratia alba, assembly GCA_900174645.1. Taxonomy (NCBI): domain Eukaryota; kingdom Viridiplantae; phylum Streptophyta; class Magnoliopsida; order Myrtales; family Lythraceae; genus Sonneratia; species Sonneratia alba. The sequence continues at coordinate 3,159,883 of FWPY01000024.1, read as the reverse complement.
CGTTCGTCACCGTGGGGATGATCATAGGTGGGTGGCAGCCTCTGGTTGTTAGCAGCCCGTTTCCGTGTGGGACTATTAAGCTCGCGATTGATCTCTTGTAGAAGGAGAAATAGTTAGCAAACGCTGACCCTTTTCTTCGAAAACGAGATTTCTTTCGTTCCTCAACAGCATTAATTAGAAAAAGGACTCGGAGCTTAAACTGTGTGGAGTCGGATCCTTCTTTGATTTCTTCAAGCTAGCACTTTGTAGGGTGCAATTCACTGCCCACGCGCTTTTTTGCATCATGAATAATGCATGAAATTTTTAAGGAGAAACCTACTCTACTGAGCAGATGTCACAGTTGCTTTGCGGATAATGTGATCTGGGAGATGTTACTTGCTTCAGCTGGGCTGCAATAGATTTTGAGCTTGCTGGTCAGTTGCAGGAATAACTATTATTTGCAGCGATTGATTCAGAAAGCTAAAAATTAATCTTTTTTTTGGGGTGAAAGTGATCATTTTTTTAGGCTATTGCTTGGATATGAGCAAATAAGGCTGTTAAAATCATAGTTAACTGTAATCTGTGTCTGTGATTAGGTCCAAGCATGGAATTTTGGCAGTGCAGTCCAAACACAAATATTAATATTGAGTTTAGGATCGGCAATTGTGAATTTGACACGTTTGGGAGCACTTTCTTGTCTCTTATATATAGATTGCAATGACATATTATGTGATTCTTGCTCAATTCACTTCCTCAAGAACATGCTTTAAGTCTCTCACTAATGTACACCGAGGGGTTATAATGGCGTCAATGAAACCTTGGGACTGTACACAATTGGCATGTACCATGATGTTGTTATTTATCTAGCTGCAAGCCAGGGAAAAGATTCACTTATATTAAGGGGGTTTTAGGAAAAATAATTCTGAAGCGCCATGAAAGGTTAGATAAGATGGAAACTTTTGCAAGAGACTCTATATTTCACTCATATGTTTAAATTTAAATGGAAATCAGATACTTTTTCTGGTTGATATGTCGTGATTAATCAGTGTCACATATCAGTATGAAATATCAACCAAAATTTTTTTCCTGGAGAAAGGGTGAAAGTATAGAACACTTCATTATTTGAAGATGCACAAGTCCATATACTGCTGTTACTCTTACATGCTCTTGAATGTAGATTTTTTAACTTTCTATGCTCAAGTTTTGGAAAAAGAACTTGGTGATAACTGCACTTCTTGATTGATTAAGTCACTTCTACTTGTCTTTCTTCACTGTTTTTGGAGACTGCAGGTGCTTTTCTTCAGTTAGCATTCATACATAAGCTGGAGGCTGAGTCATACAGTAGGTCAGGTACTTGATGTCATTCTCTGAGGACCAAAATCATTTTTTCCTCCTCATTTCAATGACAGCAATATAATCTGCTGTTCGCAATTCCTTAGTTTCACCCTTTCATTCTGCTGCTACACAGTGTCTTAGATCCTTCTGAAAGTTGTTGATTAATTCCCTCGTCCATATGGAAAAAACAGTTATTGAAAGAATTGTCACTTTAGACCTATTTGGTCAATATTAAGATGACCTCAAATAGAGAATAATCATGAATTTGAGTTTCAGTTTCATTTCTTATAATCTATTATAACCTTTTGACTTCTATTCCACCCACGTTTATATCATCTTTGGATATCAATGCTTTTTTCGATTGTATTTGGAGGTCAAGAAACTAATATGGTTTTGTTGGTTGTCAATTGTCCATATTCTTTTCTTTAATCAATAGATTTGACCTCGCTTCTTGATCATGTTGGCTTTAAGTAAATATTTGCTCTCTCTTTTCTTTTCCTCTTTACAACCAAAACTGTTGGAATTCTTTCTTCTAAGTATTGATGCAAAATCTGTTTGAGGAGATCTATTGGTGATAAGAATATCTAGAGCATCTGGAATATATTCTGTAAGATGTCAGAGATATGTCATTACTGACTTTAAAGTATATATTTTTATATATAACACTATTCCGTCATATTTGTAATCGAGATGGATGGATTAAATAATTGAGAGGTCTCATCCATGATGCTTTTCTCTCTTGGATGCTTTGTTCTCAAGTTACTAAGTCATGTTAAATTTGATCTTGGCTAGCTTGCACTGATGGTGGTTTTTGCATTTCAATATTGGTCTAACCATTTTTTTTATGTTTTATTTTTTTTCCATTTTAAGCTTAAGAAAATTTTCCTCTGTAGCTGTGGTTTCTGTTTTTAGAGGCTATATAAGTATTCATGATGGTCATAGATATGAAATTCAACATAGAACTAAAACCATGCCACGATCTGTTTATTTTGAGCTTTGCATCCATGTGCCTTGCTTTATTTTTGGGGTAACTGGATAATACCTTGCTTGATGTTTATTAAATAGGGTTGTTTTGGTATATTTCAGGTGTTATTCGTCTTGAAAATGATAGAGAAGCAGAAATTTTGCGTCTTGGATATGTAAGTTGTGACTTTGTAATGTGGGTCCTACATTGTGTCCTTGTGTTACTTGGAATTCATGTTATATGAATTAAGAACCAACAGATGGAATTCACACTTCTGATGTTCTTTTCCTTAAACTGGTCTTTGTCTTAAATTTCTTCATTTAAGATTTACTGAGGCATGCTATACTGCTGAAGCATGCCCACTTGGTAGAACAATATAATCTAGTAATACATATGACATGAAGGCCATCCATCAATATATCCCTTCCTAATGAGTTGCTTCAGTTCTTTAGTCCTCCAGCACATGAAATTTAGAAAATTTCTAGATCCAGCATAGATACTTGACCATCAAACTGGATATATAGCTTTGATAATAATTTTTTGTTTCCCAACACTCAATTTTTTACTAAACATGAAAGGGGTTTTTTGTTGATATTACTTGGTTGGGGAAATTTTAGTGTTAATACCAAAATCTCATGTGCTCTTAGCATGTAATCATTGTTAAGCATGAGACTGGAGAAACTAAGTAGATAACTGAGTACAAAATGTTATTTCATATTTTAATTTTTTGATTGGCAGCTCATATGAAGTTTCACCTAGATTATGAAAGTTGAGAATATAGGCAACTGTTTCTAGTAGGACAATACCTCTGATGATATCTGGGGACTGTCTATGTGCTAATTTGTTGTAGCACTAGTTCATATTTATAGCATGATAAGCTGCTTTTTCGGTACCATCTTTGCCACATGAGTATGTGATTCATTTTTTTATGTTGATATAAAACGAGGAAAGTTGGAACTCTCAAAATAAAACATTTTGGAATTTGAACATTTCAGTATTCTCAAGAATAATCTATAGCTCATAACAAATTCATGTGAACATTTGCTTTCTACAGTGAACAGATCTCATAGGTCATAGCATATAAATTTATCTTTCACTAGGATCCCACACCCTTTTGCCCAAAGACACATTGATAATTCCCCCTGAAAACAGAATCCATTTCTGACTGCATGAAATAATGAGGAAAAAACTGCTAAACAAGTTATTGAAGTGTTTGTATTTGTAAGTCCTATCATGTTCGCATAGGCATGATTTCATCTAAAACTAAATATCTCTAGTTGTTTTTGCTTTTCCTGCTTACACTTGCCATCTTGTATCCATTATCCACTTGGAAGGGATTATGGAACATGTCTCGGTTTGTTTCTCTCCCCTTCCAGAGAAATAGGTTAAAATTGTGTCATCTAGTGTGCTATTTAAATTATATTGTCTTTATATTCTAGGTGAAACCTGAGATTGTTAGCTGGTCCCCACGGATCATTGTCCTGCACAACTTTTTGAGCATGGAGGTATGTTTGTTTTAGACGGTACTAGATAAAAGTGCCTGCCTGCATGTTGTGGGTTAATTTCTTGAAAATAATATCTCAATTTACACTCGAATTATATTAGATTTAAAATTTTTGTGACTTTCTTCTTTTATATCATGCTATACAATTTTCTCCTTGGACATATCTCCATGGTTTGAATGATCAGATAGGTGGACAAGATAATTCTTCATAGGAAACACAGAACGTAGAACATTCATTGAAGTTGGGCCCTTTGTATTTTTAAAATCTATTCTGATTGTTCTGTTTGAGTAAATTCAATATTTACTTGAGAGGAGTATCTATCAAACATAGATAAAGACAGCAATACTATATGAATTGTGACACAACTATTTAAAATTTTATTAGTGATGGTGGAGAGAAACATATTAAGCAATTGAATAATATTAAAGTTTTGAGGGTAAGTTGTAAAAGGATAAACTGAACAATTAAAAAAAAAACTGAGAAGAAAAGGTGAAAAGTGGTAATTGTTTTACTTAGTATATAGATAGGGGTATAGATAGATATTAGATGGTGATGCTTAGCAAAAGAAAAAGAAGTAGATGCAGATTAGATGCTTCTTATAAATATTATAAATAGAAGTCACCGTGATTTCAGGCCAACTGCACAGAGTTTCCGCTGATTACTTTGTTGCAACGAATTATCTGTAAGATTGCTGGTGTAATTTAGCTTAAATTTCACTACTCCAAAAAAAAAGGCTTAAATTTCAAGAAAACTGGAAAAAATTACCTGACTATCAAAAAGGGAAAAAAAGAACCCCAAGTAAATTTCACTTATGTATGCGGTAAGGTTTGCTGGCTTGGGATATGCGACTTCTAGGAATCACTTGCACATTACTTCTAAGTATTCAGTCAACTTGCTTCGAAAGGATCGAGTTCCCTTGCCTTTGGAAATACAGAAGTTTAGATGGATTCCATTACCTTTTAAAAAAGGCAGATATTATCAAGATGTTTGTAATTAGATTAAGATGTCAACACTTTGCTATAATTTTTACTAGCTTGTGCTGAAAGTCACATATCAAGGAGTATAAAAATCATCATGTTTAACTAGAAAAGGGATTTCCTTAACTGGCCTGTATATCAGCATATATTTTTCATCTCATTTGCACCACAACTTCCATAGACAAAAAAATGATGTGACCAGATCAGCCTAGCATTTGTGGTGGCAATTTTGCATGAATACTGGAATCAACTTGCACCAATTTTCTGTTTAAGGAGATTTGAGTTTTTCCTTTTATTAGAGACTATAGTTTTTGTTATTATATAATGGGGGAGTTCATCGATCATGCAGGAATGTGATTATCTCAGAGCCATTGCCCTGCCACGTCTTCAAGAGTCTACTGTGGTGGATACAAGAACAGGGAAGGTACATACAATAGTGATTTCATTTCAGTGACGAATCCTGATATTATCCAAACTAATACTGGCTTGAAACTTTATTTGCAAAAGACATACATTGGGTCAATTGAAAGGGAGAAAATAATAAATCTTCCCTTTACCTCCTTTATAATCCTTCTCAAAGGCAAAAGCTAATTGCTTGATTGCCTTCACCAATGCCATTCTGAGTTTATATGTTGGATTTGTTGTATGTTCAGATTATGATTGATTATAAAGTGAGTAAGGGACTTATAGTGATAACTGAGACAGATGAGGGTCAGATTGCCAGATCAATAGTTAATGGAGATGAGGCAGAAAAGGGATGAAGCGACATGAACATGCTGTAGTCACTGATTTGAAGGATGAAACCGGTCAAGGAGGACTGCATCCACTCCCTTGGTGTCGCCATTACAGAGAATAGTGTTCTTGGCCACATTTATTAGAGCATTTGCATCCCAAAATAAGTGCATTCTCAGCTTATTGAAACAGTTCTAACTGTTTGTTGTTGAGTGGCATCTCTAGTCTTCATCCCATCAAAGTGTCCCTTATATCTCCTTTTACAACCTAGATCTCTCTATGTCAGAATAGATGGAATCCCATGATAAGCACCTCCTTCCTTTGATTGCTTTAATATCATACCAAGTTTCATCACTTTCCACTCGAGGCCAATGGTAAGGAGCAGCATCAAATGATCATTCCATAACCTTTTCGCTGATGAAGTCATAATCAGTCTTCTTGATCGGGGATGATGGTTTAAATGCCAAGGAGGAAAATATGAGATTTTGTTTGACAGTGAAATTGTAATTTCTAAATTATAAAAAAATGTAAATTATAGTTTGTGAACATCTTTATTAGCTTGCAGACATAATATATAAATGAAATAAAGTTGATCTAAATAGGCCTGAAAAAACGACTTTTAATGTCATGGTGATTCTCTAGTTACTGTTTGTAATACAAGGTAAAATGATTGGACATACAAGGTCGATTTCATGCAGGTCAATGTGAAGAGCTTGCTGATACCCTTTTCTTTTTGCTCTTTCATCTCAACTGGCATGTCTTATCCTTCTCCTTCTGTTTGTCACCAGGGAGTAAAGAGTGATGTTAGGACGAGCTCTGGTATGTTTCTGAGTCATGAGGAACGGAAATATCCCATGATACAGGTTGGTTTAGCACAATGTAATGCCAAATCCTCATTTTCGTCATTGCAGCTTTGTTGACTTGGTTCCGCTTCTACTAATCGTGGTAGTGCTGCTGCCTTGATCTGTACTTTTCATTTTCCTCCTTTCCTTGTACAATTAGGCAATTGAGAAGCGCATCTCTCTTTTTGCTCAAGTGCCAGTAGAAAATGGAGAGCTCATTCAAGTCTTGAGGTAAGAGATGTCCATGTTCACTGGTGGCATTTTCTGATGTTGGAAGTACTGAAGACTGATATGGGTCAGTATCAAGGCTAACATCTGCAGAAGCACAGGTATGAAAAGAGTCAATTTTACAGGCCTCATCATGACTACTTCGCTGACACTGTGAGTTATTCTTACCCCGTATATTTGCTTTCAATTAATTCCAGTGCAACCTTGCTCTTATCCTCTTTGATTATTTCCCATTGAAGTAAAAGCTGTAATATTTACATATATTTATATGCAACTCTTCCCTTGTACTTGTAAATTTAATTCCTCTTTGTCTATTCTTGGTAGTTCAACTTGAAACGAGGTGGTCAGCGAATTGCTACAATGCTCATGTATTTGAGTGACAATGTAGAGGGTGGAGAAACATACTTCCCCCTGGTAGGTTTCCTAATACGTCGATGCTTGAAGGGTTTATCAAAAATCTGATTGAATATGCCAAACCAGAGGCATGGAAATGGTTTCATTGGTCTGACTGGAGGCTTATTGAAAATATAAAACATAAATTTCTGCTAAATTCTAATTTGGTTCTCATAAGTAACCGAGGGGTTCAACATTCTTAAATGGTTGATATGATGGATTCACATATGTTCTTGTGCATGTCTATCTGAGGAACCAACCCTGGCCTTGCTTAGATGGTTACTGTGGCACCTGTTCCTTTATGGGATGCAAAGACAAAAATCCATTTTACCATGAAATGTCAGTCAATTCCTATAGATTCTAGATCCAAAGCAGCATTACAAGGGCAGTCGACTTCATACTTCCCTGAACATAATCTATTTGGATGCAATTCCTTTTGGTGATTTTACTGTATAAAGTATTTCATTGCATAAGTGGTCCTTTATTATTATTATTATTTTCGCTTTATTTCTCTGGATAATGTCCTCAGGCTGGTGATGGAGATTGCACCTGTGGAGGGAAGACCATGAAGGGGTTGTCGGTTAAGCCCATTAAGGGGGACGCGGTCCTGTTCTGGAGCATGGTCCGTTCATTTTTCTTACCTTTCGAACCGAAACAAAAGAAGAAAAAAAATGCTTTGTCCGACCATTTACGAAAGCATTGTTGTACTATGTTGCCCTTTCAAGAAAGCCCTGCAATTCCTTAATTTTTTTCCAAAGTGTGGATAAAATGACCATCAATCCAGTGCCATTCGATATCATTCATTATTCCTTCACAGTATTACCTTGACACCTTACCATTACTCCCTTTTCTTATTTATTTATTTATTGTATTGTTTATTTTGTGTCCGGTTATCTCAGGGATTGGATGGTCAGTCGGATCCTAACAGCGTCCACGGAGGATGTGAGGTATTGTCGGGCGAGAAGTGGTCTGCTACTAAGTGGATGCGCCAGAAAGTCGCCAACTAGAAAGCCCAGGAAATAACACCCACCCCGAAAGTCTTCCTTACAGAGATGTTAGATAGAGATCCATCACGAGCAGACATCGGTAGGTTAGTGCTATGAATTTTCTGACGAGAGATGAAATGTAGCTTCTATTTTTAGAAAATTTACAGGTTTTTTGAACTTATGGGTAGGTAGATATGCGTAATTTTTGCTAGGCCAAAAAAATTTTCCCTTTCTATGTGTTAATTTCTTATTCCACTATGAATATTGGTATGAAGATTTCACATAAACTAAGTTGTAGAAAGGCTCAATTTAATTATCTATAGATTTTGAGGAGTCCGAACAGGCTTAATTATAGTTTTTAAAATCGGATCGAATCAAAAATTATTCAAATTATAAGGTTAATTGGTTGAATCATATATATAATAAATAATAAATAATTATAAGTGAAAATATTATATAGTAAATATAAATTTATGATTTTAAAATTTAAAATATTTATTAAAATATTTAAGTTTAACCAGAAATATAAATTTAGTTCTAATAAAAATAAAATATAATGTTAATACTTTTTTTAAATAAATGTTGATTTTAATAATATTTTTTTTAAATAATTTTTTATTCACTAATTTGATTGTTAGTTCACTTTAGTGTGTGGCCGAACTAGAAATTGGTCAGTTTTATATGAATTTAATTAAATTTAGATTATATTTAAATTAATTAAATAAATTGAACAGACGGTTGTGTGGTTCCGATCGAACAGGTCTCACGGGCCAGCCATATTTGATTTTAAAAACTAAGACCTTAACTATTCAACAACTCTCTGGAAAAAAAGGATATCGTTAGCAAAAAGAAATAGAAAAAAAAATCCTCATTTTCAAAGTCAAATGACGCACGGAAAAGTCCTCGGTACGGGGAAGCTTAGGGTCGGTCTATACGGCACAGGTCGCTCTCGTTTCTACGGCACATTCCAGGAGTGTTTTCCGTATGTTGTTGGCGTGCGGTTTTGGATATATTCTTCGCCGGTAGAATTTCATGGTCAGTCATCTCATTCTTCCACCAAGTCGTCTTTACATAGCACGTTGATCTGGTGACATGTCTGGCAGTAGTTTACGTGCTAAACTCGATGGATGACTTATCAGGACACGTGAAAAAAAAAGTTGATTGAAGAATCAGTAGAAAAAGTTTGTGATTAATTGGCATATTTACTAGAAAAAATTATTGGCATTTAATTAAGTAGATTTCACTGTGTAAATCTAAATCTAAATGTAAAACATGCGGCTGACAACGAGAGCCTGGCCATCATCAAACCGTAAGCTACACATAAAATGAAAATGAAACCAATTAATGGATAAATTGACATACAAAAATTCAAATTAAAAATGAAAAAAAAAGAAATTCGTATTCCTCACGTGTGCGCCTCTTCCCCTGCTTCCGCCCAGTCACACATCTCTCTCCCCTAACAGTAGAGAGAGAAAGAGCAGAAAAGACCTTTAACTCCAACATCCGTCCACGTTTTGGTGAGAGAGAGAGAGAGAGAGAGAGAGAGAGAGAGGGTACCCACACACACAAATGCCCCTTCTCCGAGAGATCTCGCGTTCCCTTCAATTTTTCTGAATCGCCCTGCTTTTCATCTTCCTCCCTCGCACAGAAAGCAGAGATTTCTTCGTTCCATGCAAATCCTTTCTTCTCTCTTTCTGTGATCACCCCATCTCTACCTCCGGCAATGGGGTCTCCTCCTCCAATGTGCCGTTTTTGCCTCGTTGCGGCTGTCCTCCTGATCGTCATCTCGGCCGCTTCCGCCAAGTCCAGTGACGTTCAGAGGGATGATGCCTCAGCCCCCAAATCTCCGTCTTGCCACAACGAGTTCCAACTGGTAAGAAATTCTTTCTCATCTCTTTCTTAATTTTGAATCTCGTTGTGTCGCTTGAGGCAATTTGTTGGTTATTTTGGGATAATGTCTTGCCTGTCGGGTTAGATTGAGTCGCGTTCTGTTTATGATTTGGCTCTTCCGGTGAGAGTCTTTGTGGGATCGAGTACTGGGGCTACTTGTTTAGGAGCAAATTGAGAAGTTGGGCGTCACCCTTGTGTTCATACGACTTGATCGGCTGAATTATATGGTGCTGAGTTTCTAGATGGGTCTGGAATGTAGTTTCTAATAAGTCTTTTGGCGTGTCATGGAGGTGCTGTGCGAGGCATGGTAGCACTGTCTTTGAGAGAAACAGCAGATGTTTCCAGCTGGAGTTAAATTCATTCGGTGAACTATGGCTTCATCTGGTGCCTTTACAAAGAGAAATATGAGCCTTTACTTCAGGTTTTGGTGAGATAGAGCTTTGAATTGGGCGTGTGAAGAAAATTGAAAGGCATCTTGGTATTCAACTAGGTGCTCACATCTGAGTAGATCTCTTCTACCAGCTTTGTTTGGAGAGCTGATCATGTTTGCACTTTTTGCTATGCATATGATGGTTTCTTAGTGTCTTCATTTTACTTAATGGATTGCACATGTGGGAAGGTATGTTGCAGCCTGTGGGAGGGTAGGTTGCTGATACTGTTGAGGATTAGGTGCATGAGAAGCTTTGTAACTTTTGTTCAGGGAAAATAAATAGGAAATTGCTAATGTGTAAGCTGCCTTTAGCTTTTAATTTGTGGATAGGTGACAGATGTCATTACAGACTTCACTCATTCAACTGTCCAAGTGTTTACTTTTTGAAGATAGGTTACTTCTTAGATCATCCTCTCTAGAAATGATTTGTACGACGTGCAACCATTGCATGTTGAAGAGTTTGCTGACTGCTGATTAGATTTCTAAAAGTACAGACAAATTGAAAGTGTTTAAATGGACTTGATTTTCTTTTGGTTAACTTTGTAGATGGCATAAACATCTTCTTGTTGGATATTTTCTGCTTATGCTCTTTGATTGGCTTCTGTCCTGGGTTGAGTGATTTTTCCTCCAAGTAAAATGGAGGCTGACTGAATCTACTGAGAGTTTGATGGTTCTTGTTGACAAATTTATATTGGTCCATTTATGTGATTTCAATCCATATTGAACTCATAGTACCTGGAAGAAGTTTCTTTCAAGATCAGGGAGTTTATGAAAAGGAACAATTGACATTAGAAGTTTTCCTTTTGCTTCCTATTCTTGTGCAATGTGACATAAATGATTATTTTATTTTTACGAAATTTTATCTTCATTGTTGCACCTTTTATTGAGATTTTAGCAGTTCTCATATACCGCCATTTGTTTTTGTACAATTTCCATTACTTGTCTGCTTTCTATCTGTAGTGTTCCTAGACTACATGCTCTGATTAGGGAATAAGCTCAAATTGATTCTGTGCTTAATTGAGTAATTTTGCAGGTGAAAGTGAAAACCTGGCTTGATGGCAAGAATGATAAAACTTTTGGTGGTTTAAGTGCAAGATTTGGTGCTCTGTTGCCTTCAGATGCTGAAAAAAGTCAGAAACTTACTGCTGTCATGCAAGATCCTGCAAATGGTTGCTCAAATTCCTCTGTGAAGGTGTTGCTCTATTATCAGCTTTAAATGCTGCTCCACCATAGATTAGGCAGTTTCATTCTTTTCAGCCTGCCTGTTTGGGGGAAAATTTTGCTGGCATAACTTGGCACCTCTTGGTGTTTATGCAGCTATCTGGAATGGTTGCCTTGTCTATACGTGGTGAATGTGACTTTACTGCCAAAGCAGAAATTGCACAAGCTGGAGGTGCTGCTGCCCTTTTGGTGATCAACAGTGAAGAAGGTTACATTCGTTCTCCTTACAATCAAGGACACTGATTAATTCAATTTATATGTGTCCTCTCTGTTTTTGGTATAATGAAAGGTAGTTTCTGTATACGTATCTGTGCAAGTACATATATAAACATATATCCTGATATCTTTTTGATAATCTTCTAGTTTCTGATATGTTCCCCGTGTTTTCTCTGGGTTGGTAGATCTATTTGAGATGGTTTGCCCTAAGGATGATTCTAGTCTCAACGTATCAATTCCCGTTGTCATGGTTACAAAGTCAACAGGAGATTCTCTCAAGTCTATGGCAGGTTCAGGGAAAGGTAAGGTCTTATCTGACGTTTCTGTTTTCCTTGCCATGTTTTGCTCTAGTTACATTCAACTTTGATTTTTGATATTTATTTTGAACTAATTCTTACAAGTAACTTGACCAATATTATGTTTAAAATAACGAGCAATTCACTTTCAGATTCACAGATATTAAATATTGCCTCTGCAAAAGAGCTGGTGAGATATTAAAATATGCACAGAATGATATTTTGTTCACACCATTCACTAGCATTTCTTATTCCTCTTCGTTAGCCGTTGAAATGAGTTGCATTTATGTCCTTCGTCTGGGTAGTTCTGCCTTAGCTGGGCAAAGCAGATGATCTAGTTGTGTTTTCTTTGTGCATGCAGAGGAAATACTTCTGTATTCACCAGATCGTCCTGTTGTTGATGGAGGAGTTGCATTTCTATGGTTGATGGCTGTTGGAACAGTTCTCTCTGCTTCCCTTTGGTCAGACATGACAACAACTGAGCAGACAGATGAACGTTATAATGAACTTTCGCCAAAGGTTTATTTTTCTGCTCACAGTTTAGTTAGAATTATGTGTGCACTATACAGAGTTCACCAGGATTCAAAGCCATAATGATTATAATCATAAAGCATGGGAATAGTTAGAGCAACTATATAAATAGATGAAAGAGACCTGGGCAATTTTGCCACAACCAAAATGAGTTTACTGGACATCAATTACAATATGCTGACTAGCAGTTTGATTTCCAAATCTTGTGAACGTGGAAATGCTGTCTTGATTACTCTTTACCAGAATGTTCCTTCAATTGTCATGATAGACATTTCATATTATTTTCCATTGTCCAGACTATCTGATTTGTCCAACAATTATAATTTGCTCAAAGAATCACACCCTTAACTACGCTAAGAATATTAGCATTTAATGATATAGTATAAGTCATTGCAAATAGTAGGGGCAGTCAGAAGTTAGTTTGATTGGGATTGAGCTGGAAGCACTGTAGTGTTCAACCACACTGCCTGAAACTGGTTCTCTATTTGCCTTTTTTTTTTCTTTTTTTTATTTTGGCTTCTGTTTCAGTGCATACAATGTTTTCCCTACTGGAAAGTAGTTGAAATTTCAGGCTGTTTGGCATTTGCATGCGAGTGCTTCGACTCTTATGGGACAAATTGTCACTCTTCTCTCATAGAAATGTCCATTTTTCGAAGTTAGCTGAGATTAGAGTTTTTGGTAGATTCATTTTCTGAATCTTCTGTATTACTGTATCCGGTCTTAAGTTTTAGACTCTTAACTATCTTCTATATTGATGAATTGCAGTCTTCTCAAGGTGGAGCTTCTAGAGATGATTCTGAGAAGGAAGTCTTGGATATTAGCGTGAAGGGTGCTATAATTTTTGTCATTTCTGCCTCACTTTTTCTCGTACTACTTTATTTCTTCATGTCATCGTGGGTCTTTTGGGTGCTGATAATTCTCTTCTGCATTGGTGGTGTTGAGGTACATGCTTTATTCATTTTGTTTTTTGATCTCTACTGGATTTATGGTGCAAATATTGAATGACAAGCAATCTCAATAGTTTCCAATTATGCAATACAACCTTCCATTGGAAACTTAAAATTTCTTTTCATTTTAGGTCTGTAATATAATCTGCAGTAAAAAAAAATGTAGAAGAATTGATGATCAGTATGTGATTTGAATTATGGTGCTGGGAATTGTTGCTCTTGACCTATTTCATTGTGCAATTAGAGTTTATTAATTGTTGAAAAATTCAATAAAATATACTCTTTTTTTTCCAAAGAAATTGCATCAGTACGCTATTTGGATTGTAATACCTGAGTTTGCTTTAGAATGGGTACAGATTCATTTGTGGTTGGAACTGTCCAATGCGGGTAAACTGTGTAGTAATTCTGTTAGATTTTTATATAATATATGTTGAGATACCCTTTTGTTTTCTTCTAGGGGATGCATTCTTGTACCATGACTATTATATCAAGGTAACATCATAATCAAATTTTTTTCAGTTGTCTTAGGATTATACTAAGTAACTATGTAGAATATCATTCTAACATGGCTTCTGTTTTTTTCCCTTTCCTTTATAAATGTTGGATTAAAGCAGAAGATGCAAAAGCTGTGTTCAGAACACCATTAATGTACCTTTCGTTGGAGAAACCACAATAGTCTCTGTTGTTGTACTATGCCTCTGTATAGCTTTTGCTGTTTTCTGGGTTATACATCAGGCCGCATCATATGCTTGGATTGGTCAAGACATTCTAGTGAGTTTCCCTCTTTCATCACCTGATTCTCATATATAGACATACATATATTAACTACTGTAGTTATGTGTGTACTTGTGTCTGTGCTAGTGGTAAATGAGCTGTACAGGCTAATATTCTCCTTTTATATTTAAGGTTTAGATTTACCTATTAGGTAACCCTATTTTACCATCATAATATGGTTGAATTAAGATGTATTGTACTAGTAATTTTACCTGTGTTATGGTTCTCGGCATATCCCCCAACTTTCACTACCTAGAATTCTCTCTCACAAGCTGGCTATTGCCTCTCTCTCCTTCTGCTGAATAGGTATCATTCTAAAGTTACCTTTTTCGTAGTTTCATATCTGGGAGGCTAGAGGAGGTAGGATGGGCAGTTGCAGAGTTCCACAAGTGGAGCATGTGCAGGGGCTTGTTTTAGTTGCAAAAATTGTATTAATTACCATGTTAAGAATTAAATAAAAGCTGATGCAAGCTAATGGAACTTATTGAACACTCTGAATGTAGCACATGTACACTGTACATCGTGGTGTATAATTGCTACAACTCTTATTTAAGTCTTTTAGATTCTCAAGAGCTTAATAGGATTTACACCTTAAGGGTATATTGAAGTATGGATCTGCTTTATAGGACTTTAGGCCTGTTTACTGCTGTTTCATCTTATGCAGTGGCATTGTAAGATTGTGGTTTTGGTTTACTAGACATGCTGTTTACAACTCATCTTCATTTATGTCCAAAAATTATCAAATTTACTTTTGTTCAAGTATATAGTTAAATTTTGTGGAAGATTGTGTCAATTACTTTACATAAATTTTGTGATAGTTAAAATTTGCCAACCTGAGACTAGAAATTCTGTTCAATTTAGTTGAAAACATGATTCAATCTGTTCTTTGCAGAGATTTTGAATGGATGACACATGAGTTACAAATAGATTAAATCATGGTTCTTTCCCT
Source organism: Sonneratia alba (assembly GCA_900174645.1). NCBI lineage: Eukaryota > Viridiplantae > Streptophyta > Magnoliopsida > Myrtales > Lythraceae > Sonneratia > Sonneratia alba. Next base: position 3,144,688 of record FWPY01000024.1, on the reverse strand, counting down.
GGTTAGAAAGAAAAAAAATTAACGGCAATGCTTGTAGAATTCCTCATGGGAGTCTTTTCCTTGTTTACTATTGTTGTGATGCGATTGACAGGGGATTTGCATGATGATTACAGTCTTGCAGGTTGCTCGTCTGCCAAATATCAAGGTGCTTGCAAAATGATAGTAACCCTATAGCTTGTCCAATGTCATGTTTGTTGCCAGTCTTTAAGAAATTGATTTCTTGTTCAGGTTGCTTCTGTACTGCTGTCATGTGCATTCCTCTATGACATCTTCTGGGTGTTTATTTCACCATTGTTCTTCAAAGACAGTGTTATGGTTGCGGTAAGTTCTGCTCACATTCAACAAACTCTTGGATGTCTCTGTTTAAATGTAATGTGTTATTATCGGTAACTGTTTCTTTTTAAAGCTTATGCTGGTGGAAGGCCCATCAAGTGTCAATATTTAGTAACCAAGTAGAATCCACTACCTCATTCATAGGTTGGCATTGTGGACATGCAAATGAGTTTATAACTACTCAGAATAGTATATGTTGATAACAGAAGTAGCAGTTGCCATATTATCCTTTTACTTTTTTGCCGGGGGGATATAAGTAGGTTCTGTTCGCCGTGTAAAGCATATGTTTCTCCAAAAGTGGTAAAGCTGGTAGGAGGGTACAAGAACAATATATTTATGAAGTTGAGTGACTTCTCCCTTGTTGAGTAGAATGAGTTGGAAACTGTATGGGATCTGAGCAGACCAAGTGTGTAAATAAATAAATAGGAGTTAGGGCTTTCTAGCAAAAACCAAATTCTATGCTATGCTTTCTTAGTAAATAATATTTTTCCTTTAAACGTTTAAGTTTTTGTTTTTGGATAAGTCTTTAAACGTTTAAGTTGTCAGAAGGTACTCTGCTTACTATTTTTTGAACAAACATTTAATGATGAGCCTCTGTTTGTGTTTGTGTCAACCCTTCTCAAGAAGTTATCTGCTATTCATTGGAAAGTTTGTCATTTCTGAAGTGAATGGGAGTGGACACATATATATTCACTTATTAACTTCTTGTTTATATATAAAGTTTGATCCTCTTCTGAAATGTCTACAAAGGAGGAGATTTTATTCTGTAAGAACTGAAAGTTAGAGGAACATCCCTATTTGAAACAAAGAACCATTCAACTCATAGAGTTGGTTGCTGGGGGAATGTTTTCCTCATTTTTTGCCGTCCTGGTCTTTCTTTGTCAATCTTTTAAATTTTATCAAACAGAATGACAGTTTTATGTTATCATGTTTACTTTCTTGGTTTCCCTTCTTTTTCTTTTAGGTTGCTAGAGGTGACAATAGCGGTGGAGGTTCCATACCAATGCTCTTGAGGGTACCTCGAGTTTTTGATCCGTGGGGTGGTTATGATATGATTGGCTTTGGGGATATCCTATTTCCTGGTTTGCTTGTTTGTCTTCTTTTCAGGTATAGTTCAAGCATGGATGCGATGCGATTAACCTTCTCTAGATGTGCATAAAGGGAATTGGAGAATAGCAACAGAGTGATAATGTATAGAATGTGAAAGACGTAATGGAAGCATTGGGAAAAAAAATATTTGGTCTTGGAAGAATCTACTTTCTACGTTTGGGCATGTTGCATGTTCATTTAAAACTATCATACTTGGGATGGGTTATATCTTTAAGAAATATGTAAAAAACTTGAGGTGCAGAACTTGTTGGTATGTTGATACATCCCCGCAATATGATAATCTTTTATTGCTACAGTTGGAAAATGGTATTTAATCTAATGGTAAGAATTAATTATTGGCTTGCTTTGTCCTTCATAGTTGGAAATATGAAGGCAACAATATAGCAAAGGATGGTACCTCTATGATGATCACTCTTGCAAAGTTAATAGATCAATTTTGGTGCTTTGATGAAGAAGCCTGTGAATACTGTTAATTAGGGTCCGATAGGATTCAGATTACACGCATATCTTTATCAAACTATTCTTTATTACTTATCATGTTTTTGGTATCTTTTGGAAAATTATGTTAATTCCCTTTACTTGGTTTTGGTTTTTTAGATTTGACAAATCAAACAAGAGAAGCCTATTGGGAGGATATTTTCTCTGGGGTGTTGTTGGATATGGATGTGGTATGCACTCTTTGGATTCTCTTGTTTTCTTTTGCCTTATTATCTGCACTTCTTTCAATGCAACATTGTCCTCCAACCAACCCATGCTACCCCGTCCCACCCTACGAGGGAATTTCCTAAGGAGATGCCTGCAACCTTGAAATAAACTACTTCAGTTGCAGTCTTTCAACTTCCTTTGGGCTCAACGTAGTTGCAGTTGTATTTCATTTTTTTATGGATTATAACCTTCAATTGCACTTTTTCTATTTTGTGCTTAAATGTAATTGTAGAGATCAAATCATTTTATGCTGAATTATGTGTGCATGAAATCACACCTCAGGCATGTTTGCTTTGTGGAACAGGCATATTAGGCTTGCTGTGCTTTCTGCGCTCTCTGTTGTGTCTTGTAGTGATTTGTTACCACTATTATTATCAGTAATTGTCATTGATTCTTTTCTTTCAGGTCTGATGTTTACATACATTGGATTGTACCTGATGGATGGGCATGGGCAACCTGCACTCCTTTATCTTGTTCCATGCACGTTAGGTACTCCTAGACCCTGAAAACTACTACTAAGCTAGTCAAAAGCAACGTCAGATTGAGAATGTGAAGTTATTTTGAATACATATTTGGCAACAAGCACTTTTACCTCATCATGGCTTCAGTACCAGGGCCAGGTTGAGTCATAATAAATTGGTGTTAAGAATAGTAATGGCTGAGGCCCCAAAATGACTAAGTTAACGAGTTCTGATTCATAGAACTCTGGTATCTGTGTTGTAAGGGTGCTTTGAGTGTCTATGATATTTCATGTTTTTGTATTATCATATCGAAGAGAAGTACCTTTTTGGTCCATGTGTCCATTTTGGTTCTATGCCAGAATGTGATGATAAAACTTGAATGTAGTTCCTTTTTTCCCCACTGTGTTTTGAGCTGCAGAGAAGTTGAAATGTTGATGGATGAAGAATAACGTCCTTTACTGAGCTACTATATACTTTTGTCTGTTCTTTGAATTCAGGATTATCTCTTGTTCTGGCTCTGATAAGAGGAGAACTGAGACACCTTCTGACTTATGGAAATGATTCGTCACCGGACCCGGCTGGACAAGCTTGAAGGCTGCTGCTATCTCTTTTCCCTCACTTGCACCCATTTAAAAAGAAGGGCAGTTCAGTGAGAAGACTCCTTTTTTTGACTGATATGTTGGGGAAGGCCATAATATTCACTGTAAAGAACACATAAGATCACCCCCTCACGTGTTACATGTTAGGAATTGACGCATAAATATTTGCTTTTACAATATCATTCTGAAAGGACAAATCTGTTAGTATGGGAAACAGTGACACTATCATCCTCTTTTGACATGCTGTAATTATAATCGTGGATTCTGGAATCATATAAGTTCATGATCCTTTATCCCTTCCATCTCTGCCATATAGCATTCAGTTCCAGGATTGATGTTCATTGTCTGAAGTCTGCTATTTCCCTCCTAATTGGATTTGGTACATGCGCAAGTATGTTCATAGAAAATTATCCCGAAAATAAATAAATAAAGGCATGTGCATTGAAGACGTTGAAACCAATGTAGTTCCTGCATCTTTGTCTTTGTAGAAAGATTGGGAAGGAGGATCCAAAATGGGGCATCGGGGTTTTCCCTTAACTCGATGTGACCAGAACCTGGGAATCATCAGTGTGTTGAAAGTCATTCGGAAGAGAGGAACATGCGCATATCGATATGGACTGGAGTTATTTAGTAGCAAAGATTTTCTCTGGTCTTACCCTGTGGACTTGTTAGCGCAGGTATGAAATTTAATGAGTTAAAACTTTATGGTATAGTATAGTTTGATAAAGTCTTTATGCAGGGAATACTTAATATTTTCCAATTACAATTAAGACGAAAAGTTTATTCTCTCGGGTTCATTAACATCTAACAAGCCAATGAATCATGTACAAGTACATGTAAGGTGACATCGACTATACACACTTGTTTGTCTAGAGATTTGAAAGTCACGATCTCGTGAACTAATAAGGTGTATGCATGTATTATTACAAAAGGCATGCACATGTAAAAATAGGATGGGAAGTAAAAAGATATTTAATTTTTTATATTAAAAAGATTAATTAGGTTCCAACTAATTCATATTTAAGTCAGGTTGATTTAATAAGGCTGAACTTCAACCTAAATTCTTTTTATATATAATATTTGAATATGAAATCTTGGTTCAGGTAAGATGTCAACCGATCTATGTTGGTCGAGGAGAAATCAATTTAATCCTCATCAATGTTTGTTGCAATCATCAACTCTTTCGTTAGTTTTCAATTTGTCAATATAATAGTAGTCATAGTTTGAAAAAAATAAATAAATCGACCAAGTTATCTTAACCTTCAACTTAGTTCTTCAATGTTGAAATTATGGACACTTCAATTCCTAAATAAAATGTAACAACACTTTAATTCTTAAATTAAATCATTGATATTACCACAATTTTAATTCCTCTGTAAAAAATTTCAACAGAATCCTTAGTTGATTCATATAAGGTGTCTACTGATTCCCTTTTTTATTCGATAGATAGATTAAAATGATAGTAATTTAAATATTTGAAATATTAGATGATGTAATGTGTGCATTATTACAATTCTATTTTTTTGGTTGTTCTTTTTTTTATTATATTAACACTATTGATTCTTCTCACCATTCAATTTAAACATTTAATTAAGAATCAAGATGATATATTGCTCCAACGCTTATTCTCCTAAAAAAAAAAGAGGTGGCATTTCATTGACTTGATGCAAGTCGAAAATTACAAAAAAAAAAAAAAGAAATAAAGTGTCATTAGGATCACAAGCGTCCCAAGCTCATCACCACTCATCGAATTTTATAGCTCAACTCGGAATCCTAAAAGGAATCGAAATTTTGTAGATAATGCAAAAGTATTTAAACCCGGAGATGGGAGAGAAAATTAAAGTGGAGAACCCAGAGAATTGTCGGTGAGACATTTACTACTACTACGAATGGTCCACATTGTCTGCTGCACCGACACTTTCCTCAATTCAATGTCCACAAGTTCTTCCTCCAACTACTCTGTTTTCCTGCAAGAGAGGACCTGAGCTTCAGCCTAACCACACATAACGACGGCTCTGCCTCCTCCTTTTTTTTTTTTTTTAATTCTACCGGATGAGCGGCTCCGGCAGGGGAAGGCTATAGGGAAACCGAATGATAAATATGGTAGGCGTGGAGAAAAAGAATGAAAGTTGCCCACCATGTAGATCAAATTTAATATTAATGATAGACTTGAGAAAACATAAAAGTTTGATCATTTACCGTAGATGGAAACTTCTGGGAATATAATACACGAGAGTATTTACACATTACTGGACAGCAGGACGAGAAAATTAAGGTGGAGAAACTGCAAAATATGGCCCAAATTGTCTGCTGCGTCAACATTTCCCTCACTAAACATCACATGAGCTTCTTCCAACCTATCACTGCTTAATCAAACACATCTGCTCCGCCTCCTCTTTTCCCTTCAATTCTGCCAGCCGACCAGCTCCGGTGAGTGACGGCTGTAAGGAATTGATGGCCGAAGAAGTGAAGCTCCACGGTTTCTGGGCAAGTACATACAGCGCCCGAGTGGTGTGGGCTCTGAAGCTCAAGGGTATAGATTACGGGTACATAGAAGAAGACCTCTCGAGCAAGAGCCAGCTCCTGCTGCAGTAAAATCCTGTTCACAAGAAGATCCCCGTGCTTGTTCATCGAGGCAAGCCCATCCCGGAGTCCCTGGTCATTCTTGAGTACATCGAAGAGACATGGCCCAGTGTGACCCCGCTGCTGCCTAGAGACGCCCATGAGAGAGCCCTCTCCCGGTTCTGGATGAGCTTCATAACAGAGAAGGTAAGATAACCGTTAGAATTGGAAGTCGTTGCCTCCTCTACGTCAAATTCTACCCTATACTATTAGTGTTATTCTCTCACATGGAACACGATGCTTTGATCAAGTGGTGATCGGAGCAAATATTATCGCCCTTCGGAGTCAAATGAGTGACATTCAATTGGAAACTACTTCGGGTATTAACAGGGTCTATAGAGGTTCTCAGATAGCAAATCAAAGCAATTTCCGCTTACGGCTTCTATCCATAGTTGGATGAATGTTATTAGCTATTCATTGGATTCTGAGTTAGATCTTTCTCTGTATGCTTTCTCTGAGCGACCGGATTGGCGTCTTCAGATGGAAGTGGGTTTCCGGCTTTGACCACAGCGGTTGTTTGACAGGTGGAAGTTGTGCCATCAAATGCACCAACTTTAGGACTATGATATGTGCCAAAGGAAAAACGACGAATTAATTTAGCTGATCAAAATTATCATGTAGAAGGGATGGACCTATAAGAATTCACACTAAAATCCTGTTCGAGTTCTAACAGCCACGAAACCCTCCTTATATTCTTCTTCGTTTTCCATGTGCCATCTTCCTGTTCTTGATTGTTAGTAGCAAAAATATACACTGAATTATACATGCTCATTGACCTGAATTCTACCCTTTTCCCATTTCAATGGTGAGGCCATCATGTCACAGTTTCCATCATAATTTGCTTAAATATCCAGAGCAGGACATTCTTCAATCTCTGGATAGCCTGTGGAAAGGATGATGTACATAAGGCATCAAGGGAAGTCCGTGATCTGCTGAGCGTCATAGAAGGAGAAGCCCTTGGGGACAAGAAGTTCTTTGGAGGAGAAGCCGTGGGGATGGTTGATTTAGTTTACGGGTGGCTGGCTCACTGGTTTGGTTGCACAGAAGAAGTTGCGGGAGTGAAAATATTGGAGCCAGGAGCCTTCCCTAAGTTGCATGCTTGGACTGAACGTTTCAAACAAATTGATGTGATCAAAGAGAACCTCCCCGACAGTCGGAAAGTGGTTGCCCATTTCAGAAGGCTCAAAGAGAGGTTTTCCCACCAGGATCTTCCCAGTTGAATAGATTAGGCAGTATCCTTTCACTCGATGTCATCGAACAAATAAAGAAGATTTACTTCTCATCATGCCAAACTTTCTATTTCCCCGGAGGGACAACTAGAATGTTGGCTAAGACAAACCCTTCAATTGGATTTTCCCTTTTATTGGCTGTATGTTCTTACCAGATTATGTAATACCTGCATATGCATGTGGGTATTTAGAATTAGTGGTAGACTGTGATCCAAGTGTATAGTTTGGGGAGGCGGGTCTGGTTCCCAAGTCTAGACCACATCTTAGTGCCTTGAGATTTGCACCAAGAATTGTTGGGAAACTAAATGACCGTCTGACTGCCATTACGGAGATCATACATATGTTCTCATGGATGGATTTAGGGGGCACCGGGTCATCGCCTCCTTATACTCGGGGAAATCCGAAAGTTTTTTTACGCAAGTTTTATTACTATTTTAATTTAGCCATGAGGTATACCTACCTTAAAATCAACTCACCCCTTTATAATGGATTCCATTTTTCCTCCCTAAAATTCGTATGAATTTCGCCCCCTTAACGGAATGCCTAGATCTGTCACTGTACGTTTTATTGTTGTTCTTTCATAAAACCTAAGATTTGTATTACGATCAACGTTCTTCCGCCATTACAGAGATAAACTAAATAATCAACCTAACTTCATCAAGACATGATAAATTCAAAAGGAAAAAAAAAACGTGATTACATAATCACGAATAATTTGCCGAGTGCGATGCCGCGAACTTTGCTAATTCCCTTATGGATGGGCTGGGCTCTTCCTCCTATTCTCGTAGTTTCACCAAGAGGAGCTCTATGATGGGAACAAAGCAATCGGGAAATAGCGCGATGACCTCATGACCTTTTCTCGATTCCGGTGGTCAGTGCCAATATGGTGGGTCTTGAATTTGGCCTTTGATCTTTCCCATCGGGGGCTCTTTGTACTAGCTACTCGCCATAGCTTGTCACTCCAAGCGTGCAAAAAGGGGAGATCGGGACTGAATTTAATTTCCCTCTCCGATATTAAGAAAGAATATATTTGAGATAAAGACTAAGTAAAAGAGAAGAGAATAGGGGAGAAGAGGACTCTTACAATTGTCAATATATATCTATATAGTGGAAAGTAAGGGATAGATATAAAGTAGTGGCCCCTTTGTAGGTTACCGCCCTACTATTACTATTATAATAATAATAATAATAATAATAATAATAATAATAATAACCGCCCTACTATTATTATTATGGATCTTTCTTGTCCGGCACATGTCATGGCATATGTGCGCAATGCGTCATGACAATGTTGCACCGTGCATCACAGTAGTTATGCAGTGTGATATCTGCTCCCCACTTGCCTGAGAATCTAGGGCTGTAGTTGATTTCCAAGTATCCCATTTCTTACTCTCTCGGTTCCTGGGCCCCTCGTGGGTCAACTCACCTTGAGGCTAATGTCATGAAAGAGACTTTTATTGGCCCCACAACTAGAAAATAATGCGGACAAATTTCTCCCCATTTTTACTATAAAATTTCAGGAGACCAAAGAATGAGGACTTATTACATTGGTATGCCCTCAATTTATGACAAGTGAAATCGTATTTCATTTTTATTAGTGAAACTTATTTAATCTCCTTTTCTTATCATTTTGATGTCTCTTGTACATGCGAGCTCCTCCTCTATCAATCGTCCCGTAAGGCGCAATAAGAAGCTTGGCCATTTCAAAATTTTCCTCTATCAGTTTTCTTTCGAAGAATGAGGGATTTTGAGACCAGCCAATTGCCACGACACGAAATTTCCAGGAAAAGAAACAAAAGCAAGTTGTCGGTAGACCTGTCCTCAGGGAAAAGTCAATGCGAGTGTTCCCATTACCATAATGTCCACACCTAAAAAATTCTCGTGGTCCCAAAATGCAGATTAAAGAGTGGTTTGTTCATATGATTTTCTTGGTAATTGAAGATATTCATTTTGCATTCATCACCGCTCCGCTTTCGCAGAGCAGCCAATAGCACATTTGGATCTTCAATCAACAGAACGAGAAAGTAAACAAGAAAATCGGCTCGAATCCAGATTTTCTCCAGGTAAATGTTCTAACACTGTACCTTGAGGTTTGCATATGCATGCATAAGGATGAGACCTTATTCTGTTCAAGATCATACAACATCGCTTCTTGTCATCATCAATACAAAACGTAAGACTTAAGAGCACTTATGAGATACTGATATCGTAGTGCTTTATTGCTTCAGCATTGTGCAGCTGATGCTCCATATTTATGGAGGATCCGTTCTATTAGTACTGTTAGGCCAACTATCCCTGACAGTGGTGTACGCCAGATATCCCCCCTTTTCCGTAATAGGCTTTCTGGAAGACCTTCTAAAATGGCCATGGCCATGGCCATGTGGCCACCACATTAGAGCCATTCGGCTCTAAGTTGCAAACATTCAACCATACCATTTTCCAGCACAGAGCGAGTCTAATCTAAGAAGTGTGCATATCGGTCAGTTCTGGTGTTGCAATTTCAATTATCGGACCTGGTTTAGCAATAGAGAAAAGGAAAACTGAAACGCTTCTTAAACTAGAGCAGGAATTCGATCAAAATAGCCAGGTGATTTGCCCTGTCTATGTAATGTAAAATCTTTCTGTAAAGTCAGTTCTGCCCTCCTTCTGCCCCGCCGTTGCTTTTCTTCTCTTCCCGAGAAAGTCAAAATTTTATCGCAAAAATTGAGATTGTTAAGAATAGGTAATTTAGGAAGAAAATCTTAAGTAAAATTTGAAGGTTATTTAAGAAGGTATATACGGTGGAAAATGATGGAAGCTCATGACCACACTCTCTATATTCAAAATAATGATAGAAAATTTGTTAATTAGTTTAATTATAAACAATAATGAGAGGGGTGGGGGACTTCCTGCCGGTCATCATCGCCCTAGGGAGAGCCAATGGGTGCGAGTGACCTCCCTTGTGGGTATTGTCCTGTGGGAGAGCTCGTGCTATGATGGCGCGCTAACCATCGCCTTGTCTCCTCCGTCCCTTGTTAACCTAAAACAAAGGAGATACTTCCAATTTTTCAACGTCAAAAAAGTATGCACATCAAAGCTAATGTCGTTATTGACGATGAATGAAAAATGTACATACATGTCATGACTTGTTGCTGCCACGACTCTATAAATTTGTTTCCTCTTGATAGGCATACTAAAATATTATACTTGCATAGCTATTAGCTATAAGATTGTTCAGTTAGTTATAACATCCTGTCATAATTTACAGAAAATTGAGTGAGACGAGAACATGAGTACAGTCATGATTAATCTCAAGAGCAAGCTGCGTTGCACGACTCCCTATCCACAAAGAAGTCACATATATAGGGTTCATCATCGGCTGCGAAATGAGAATGAGAAGGCATATGATCCTGTTTTGATTTCCATTGGACCTTACCATTACTGTAGGCGCGAGAAGGACCTTCAATCTATGGAGAAGCATAAGTTGTGGTACCTAAACGAGTTGATTAAAAGAAAGGAGGAGCAAGAAGGCGCATCTAAAGATGACCTATTGAGCAAATATCTTGGGGTTTTAGAAGCTGTGGAAGATCAGGCTCGTAGTTATTATGCAGATATTGTCCCTCTTGGAAAAGATGACTTCCTAGAAATGATGTTACTTGATTGTAGTTTTATTATTGAATATTTCCGGAAATCAACCTTGAGGCAGTTAAGTCAAGAAAGGGAAGTAGACCCTCTCTTTGATACTGATTGGATGAGATCCTCCTTAGATCGAGATCTAGTCTTAGTTGAGAATCAAATCCCTTTTTTTGTTATAAACCAGCTGCATTCAGTCATTGGCGATAACCCTAGCCTGCTCTACCTCATCTATATGGCTGTGAGTTCCCTCTCAATATACTCACACCTGCATGGAATTCATGGACGACTTGAATGGGGAGTTGCACAACAGAGTATTGACAATCTTGTCAAAGGAGAAATGGTACCAAGTTTAGAAAAACAGGGTAGACGACTAAATGGTAAAAATCTTGAAGATACCAAGCATCTATTGGATCTTGTCCGAAAATTTATGCTGATTGAAGATACATTGGAAATAAATGATGAATCCAGTCAGAAAGCGCAGCAAGTGGAGATAGAAGAAGAAGAACTTATGGATATACGATACCAACTCCATTCTGCCGTAGAGCTGAGAGAATTTGGTGTACAATTCAAGAGTGTGAAGAAAGGCAAGTTTTACGATATTAAGTTTGAAAAAGGGCTTTTAGAGATTCCAATGATTGAAATACACGATTTTACAGAGGTTAGATTTCGAAATCTAATAGCATATGAAGAACACGGTTGTTGTGATGATAGTGTACGGGTAAAAGATTACATATCTTTCATGGATGGTCTGATTAATTCCTCAAAGGATGTTCAGTTACTCCGTCGTCAAGGGATTATTAATAGCTTACTAGGTAATGATGAAGCCATTGCCAGCATGTTCAACAAAATGGGTAACAATGTCATATTGTCATCAAAGTTTCGTTATGCAAAAGTACTTTGTGATTTGGCTAAGCACTGCAGAAAGAGACGACACGCTTGGATGGCCAAACTGAAGAGAAACTATCTCAACAATCCATGGACAATCTTGTCAATCATCGCAGCATCTCTTCTACTTAATTTGACTATTATGCAAACCATTTATACTGCTCTCTCTTTCTACCATGCATAACAATCCAACTATCTGCATCCTGGCATGGAATCTATTCAGTTTGTGAAATATAGTTTTCTTTGTAAACTGTATTTTTCATGTAAACATTTTGTTGCTGTTATTGTGATGATTATGTGGTTTTTGTCTAATAAATCTCACACATTTACCTTTTGATGAGCTGTATTTTCTTTCTAGGTGGTCTACACTATGCATTGCTAGATCATAAGCGTTCTATGGTGTAGTTGTTAGTATTAATGCTCTAAATCTAATCGCATATGATGTAATTGGAGTTATTTTACATTCATAAAATATAATTGAGGCGTTTTATTCGTCATGTGTTGCATATTTTGATGAAACCCATAAATTAGGATAATTATTTTAGAGTCATAATGAGATCATGTCAGTGAGACCTAAGATCTCAAAAGTTCTAGTCTAAAATTGTTCCTAATTATAGGAGCACTGAGTCGGGGATCGGTGATCCGATAAAACTAGTACACTTGTTATATGTTCTATGGTAGAGGGTAACTGATCTCATTATTACTTGTGAAGAGTCACTAATATAAGAGTGTAGGTGCTTGTTGTAGAACAAGTTCACTAAACTGACTCGCTTGAAGAAAACCTAATGGATACTTGTGTAAATGTCAATAGGTAATTCCTTTGGTGATAGTAAGTGTAAATAGTCCTCAGACCTGAGATTATCAAAGTACCTTGTAACTGCTAAATTGAGGTTTTGGTTTATCCCTTAATGTGACTTTTACAGACACGTGCAAGGTATTTTGGACCCAAAGAGACTCTTATGGAGGTAGTGAGTAATCAACAAGGAATTGGTTACTCTTCACGAGAGGGGAAAATGTCTTATGCGTTCTACTTAGTATTGACTCGGGAAATATTTGGCCAAAGTAGGATGAAAAATCGGAAAGGAGTTTCCGGTATTTTTCATGATTGAATAGTAATGCATATGAATAGATATTGGGATTTGACATTACATCCATATCCTAACCTATTCGAGATATTGTATAACCGAAGGATGTAATTACACAGGAACTAATCACCAAAGGGTGTTCGATCTTTTGATTGATTCTCACTATTCGGATAGCTATGATATGTTGCTAGACGTCAATCTTAACTTGTGGGTCTAAATGATTAAGGGTTAATTGGCTAATCTTATTAAAGAGTTTAATGAGACTGAGCCCACTGCCGACTTGGTGTGGAGCCCAATGGGTTACACACAATATAGGTAATTTCTCGTAATGAAATTTAAATATGTTAAATTTAGAATTGGGTTTTAGAATTTCGCTAGCACGAATTGAGCCCACAATGGTCACATATCTTATTAGATATGAATATTATGCGATTAAATATTTAATTAGATTTTAGAAATTTTATTAATAAATATTCTCGTGATAATATCTGAAAAATTTTTTAAAATCACTGAAGATTGTGAAGATTTATTTTATGTGATTTGATTTTCTAAAATAAATAAAAACCAACTCTCTTCGGTCGATTGAGATTGACGAAGAGGTTTACGAGTGGAAAGAGAGAAAAATCAATCACCCCTCTTGTGACTGCCGAGAGAAAGAAAAAAATTACACATTCGTGTGATGACTGTTTGTGAGAATTATTCTCAATCTCTACGAGGAAACCTAGTGTGAATATCGTGGAGGATGTGCATGTGCACACCTAGTCAAAGGATCGACTCTAGAAGGTTCGTGATTGGTGGATCCCGGTTCATTCAGACATGACATCAACATCCGAATTTAAACACAAAGACTAAACACGATTTTTGTTAGATATATATTCTAAATCTGTTCTAATTAGAATTCTGAATTATTTCAAAGAGATTATTAGATTTAAAAATAAATCTTTTAAATTTACATTTCCACTGCGTTATCAATTTCCAACAGTATTACTTAAGATTTCTTGTGCTTTTAGTTATATGTTAATTGAAATTAATTAGCAATTGCATTTGAATATTTATATTAAAAATTACCAATTCTCATATACGTACTTATGATACGATACGCGCATGTCATTTTCCTCTTAGATTGATTCATACATGAGGTGATAGTCACAGCTCGTATAACATTTCTCACAAAGCTAAATCAGATCATGATACTTATCAAAACATCGAACAATTCGATGCTACAGTCAAAATAATACAAGAATTTAGAATTATAGTCAAAGATAGCTCTAATACTAGTGTTTGAAATCGACAAATGAAATAGAAATATAAACTTCAAAATTTTATTCCTAAAATTAAGAATCATTTATTCTTAATACATAAGAGAAAGTAACGAATCTCGAAACCACCAATCCCAAAGAATGTTAAGTTACTTGGTACACAAGGGATTATTTACAGCTCGATATTTGATGACACCATATTCACCATGTTCGACAAGATGGCTGATGTTGTTATGTCACTAGATTTTCATCGTACGGAAGTTTTCAATGCTTTGGAAGAGCACAGTAGAAAGAAGTGGTATGCCTGGGAGGTCAACCTTGGGAGTGATGATGTCAATAGCCCATAGAAAATCATGTTGATCGCCGCACCATCTCTTCTACTATCTTGACTATCGCCCAAATCTTTTACACTGTAGCCTCCTACCATAGGAAATAACGAGCTAAGCATTCGCGTCTTGGCATTCACTCTACTCAAATTGTGAAATGTAGTTTTCTTGAGTCATGTGAATGAAATTTCTTAGCGATTGCTGTTGCGATGATTATAAGTTATTTGAGCGCAAAGTCTCATGCAAGTTCCGTTAATCAATACATTCCCTTTTTTTTGTTGGCAATATAAAATTCAGAAATCTCCAATTTATTCATCTGTGAATTGTATCCAACATATGCAGTGTATTATATAAAAGGGTTAACAGATGCGATATGGGATCGTATATCTCAACATCCGTCCTCACGTGATTATGTACTATTAAACACCTGTCCTCAACAGCTGTCTACGAGCCAGATACTTTTCTTCTGGTCTCGGACGAGGGGGGCAATTGGCCATAGGTCGAGCAATTTTCTTCCATACTCAAGCTTGTATCAACTAACCACGAGCCAGACTTTTGGACTCGAGTCGGGCGAAGTGCGAGCCCATTGGCTCTGATACCATGTTAAATTTGTTGTGAGATCATAAGAGATCAAGTCCATTTCCACTTAAAAACTTAAGCTGATAGGTGATGGTACCTAACCTTCTTATAAGTTTACAACGTTTTCTTTATTTAATCGGTATGAGATCGTATATCTCAATAAGTACCATTAATTAGTACATTATCTTTTTTTTTCATGGCACTATAAAATCTGGAAATCTTGAATTTATTCATGAATAGATTGAATCCGATATTTGCGGTGCATTACAAAAAAAGGGTTAATAGTAATAAAAGCACAAATTTTAAGCTTTTTGACAATTTTACTATGAACTTTTTTTCTTAACTAAAAGTGTATAAACTTAAAATATTACACTACGTGTGAAACGAGTTTAATGTTTCATTAAAAATGTTGGCATGGCATGTGAAATTCACCTGCGTGGGAAATGTTGTTGACGTGTCATACACGTGAATTCCTTGGGTATAATGGCTA
This sequence comes from Sonneratia alba, assembly GCA_900174645.1. NCBI lineage: Eukaryota > Viridiplantae > Streptophyta > Magnoliopsida > Myrtales > Lythraceae > Sonneratia > Sonneratia alba. The sequence goes on along the minus strand of FWPY01000024.1, from coordinate 3,129,390 downwards.
TTTTACCCCTAATTGTCCATTTTTAATTTAAACAAAAGCAAGGGCGAATAAGTAATATCACCTTCATCTCCTCCTCCCTTCCGACTTTAATTCCATTTGTGCTGCCTAGCTCCTTCTGTGTTATTTTGGGAAGAGGAGAAGGAGATGGAGAAGGCTCAGGTGTCATTTCGGATGTCGCAAGTTTATTGAATTATCATTCACCAAGAGGAACATTTACAAATTGAAACTATAATGAGAGATTGTTAAAGAATAATATCATTAACAAACATGCGTTTGTCCTGTTCTGTGGATCATTAATAATTGTCATGCTTGTATCAATCGTCAACCCGCGATGCGAATTGATAAGTACAATGAACAGTCTGGATCTTATTATAGTCCGAGCCCTGCCAGTGGTGCACTGTCAGTTCCAGCTAATGTACGCCAAGTCCGATAACTAAAAAAAAAAAACAATCAATATGTCCCTTCCTCAAAATTTTCATTGCCTTCAAAGGAAGACTGACAATATTTGTCTAGGTTGACTAGAACCATTTTTCAAAATTGCTCCTACTGAACTCATGCTTGCTTTTCTCAAAACTCATCCACAAGTGCCGTGAAGTTTTTTCAGACCGACCATCGGCTTTCTTTGAAATTAAGTTTTCTAAAATTTTTAAAATAAATATTCCATTTCTAAAATTTTATTTCGGTAACTCCATTAAATATTTGCCGTAAAAAAATTGTTAAATCATTCCCAAGTGAATTATGTTAATATTTTAATATTAATTTACTCAAAGAGTTGTCTAATGAAGCCCATGATGCCGAATCACGGGATGGGTAATGATGGAGTAACTATTTGACAAGATTTTTTTTTTATATAAACCTTTGATATCTAATTGGATTTTATCTAGTTAACTAATCCAAATCACTCTGAATCGGCCCATTTAAGGGGTTAATAGTTTCCCGTCGCAAGTAGGACTCGAATTCGAATCCTCCCATTAAGATAACGAGGACGGAAAAACTATTTGACAAGATTACACAAAGATCTATGAAGGCAAATCAATATTATATTATAAGATGAGTACATTTCGCGTCAACTTCAAGTTTATCTCGACGGAGATTGCTGGAGATATTATAATTAGTAATTAGGAAATATGATATTTAAGATAAAAATAAATATATTAGATAATATATTTGAAATTTTATAATATTATTTTCATATCTTTAATTTATTTATTTCTTAGATTAGTTGCTTCTCCTAAACCTATAAGTATGCTGATATTTTATATAGTTTCTTAAGTTGAACAATATAACAAAACATGCTACTACAACCTTGGCCGACCACATTTATCTTTTATATATTTTTATTCTCCTTCTTTTATCATATTTTAATTTGGATCATAATGATATAGATTTGATTTTCATGGTTGTCAAAGAAATTCATTTTCTATTGATTGCTGGAGTTTCTCCTCATGATTCTCAGTCGATATAATGGCAGTAGACACTCTTGACTTCGTCGCACCTCTTCCACATAAGATATTGACACCTCGGGGTAACAACAAGAGAAATCAAACAAGAAGAGCAACGGATCGGATCTTAATTTTCTCCAGGTAATCCCTCTAAAGCGCTAGCTGGGTGGTTCATATGCATTGGTTTTGCTTCATGAATGGATAAGCCATCCTATTAGTTACGACTCATGCTTTGCATTCATACAATTTATGTTAGATCTCGGTTGTCCCTACTTTCCCTCGGTTTTTGAAATGTGCAAGAATTGGCAAGTGCCAAGGGCAAAATGTGCCTGCACGTGGAAATTGAATCGATTGATCTATTGTTCGGTAAATGGAAGTCAAAATACAGAGCAAGAGAATCAAAAGGAAATACAAAATGCAAAAATCACGAAATCACAATGCACAAAAATTTTGTCACTGTGTACAAGACACTTATATCTATAGTACTATTATATGGGAGGAGAGGGGATTGTTTGTGTTTTTTTTTTTTTTATCTTTCCTAAAAAGCTCATATATTTTCTATGTTAACTAATAATAAATTATAATTAAAATAGTGAAATCATCAATAACTTCCCAGCACTTCAGCTTCCACATCCTAATTTCACGCTCCACTCTCATTTTACTTTCTATTTATCAATTAATTTTATTTCATAACTCTCTCATTTTCTATTCACATGATTAGTTATGATTAAGTATATTGCTCTGTTTATTGTATTTATTTTAATCATAATATTATTTTAACTTAAGTATTTCTTATTACATAAATTTATTTATAATATTATTGCAGGTCCGCATCAAGTGTATATATAAATATATTAAAACTGCTATATATATATGTGTGTAGTTTACCAGTTTTTTTTATGGGCTCTTAGCCTTTGCTGCCATCACATATATAATGAAGAAATAGAAGTTGGTTAAAATGAAATTCCATAATCTCATATCTGTAGCTCAGTAGGATTCAAGGACCTGGAAAACAAATACAGCCCAAAAGAGAGCAGAAAAAAAATATCATACGAATTAGCTCAGATGGAAGCACCAAAATTTAAAATTTGCAATTTTTTCACCTATTCGACGTATAGAATCAATATGGGTAAATAGACCTAAAACATCAACTAAGAATTTATTTGTTCTACACGATTATCTATATGCCCCGGCTGTAGAGTCGATAGAAGCCCACGTATTTTTTTGGATCAAAGTCGGTCGTGCCCATCTCGAATGCCGTGTTTAGGTGAGTTAAGAGGGCAAAATTACGGTGAGGGACCCCACCTAGCTAGGGACTATCTCTTTTTAGGAAGAGAGAAATCAAGGGAGAAAGCCAATGAGAGGTGGGGGCTTCCTGCCAGTCATCATTGCCCAGGGAAAGTCAATGGGTGCGAGAGACCTCCCTCACAGGTATTGTCCTGTGGGAGAGCTCGTGCTGTGATGGCGCACTAACCATCCCCATGTCTCCTCCTTCCCTTGTTAACCTAAAACAAAGGGTGCTTCCAATTTTTCAACATCAAAAAATTATTCAAATCAAAGTTATCGTCGTTATTGATGATGCATGAAAAATGTATACACATGTCATGACTTGTGGCGACCACGATTCTTTAAATTTGTTCCCTCTTGATAAGCATAATAAAATTTTATACTTGCATAGCTAATAACTAGAACATTGTTCAGTTAATTATATCTTCTTGTCATAATTTACAGAAAATCAAGAGAGACGAGAACGAGAGTACAGTCATGATTAATAATATCACGAGAAAACTACAATGCACGACTCCCTCTCCGCAAAGAAGTTACATATATAGGGTTCATCATCGGTTGCGAAATGAGAATCATAAGGCATATGATCCTGTTTTGATTTCTATTGGACCTTATCATTACCATAGGCGCGAGAAGGACCTTCAATATATGGAGAAGCATAAGTTGTGGTACCTAAATGAGTTGATTAGAAGAAAGGAAGAGCAGGAAGGCGTATCTAAAGATGAACTAATAAGCAAATGCTTTGGGGTTTTAGAAGCTCGGGAAGATCTGGCTCGTGGTTTTTATGCAGATATTGTCACTCTCGGGAAAGATGACTTCCTAGAAATGATGTTACTTGATAGTTGTTTTATTATTGAATATTTCCAGAGGTCCACCTGGGAGAATTTAAGTCAAGAAAGGGAAGTAGACCCTCTCTTTAATGCTGATTGGATGAGAATCTCCTTAGATCGTGATCTAGTCTTAGTTGAGAATCAAATTCCATATTTTGTTATAGAGGAGCTGTATTCAGTCATTGGTGATAACCCTGGCCCAATTTGCCTCATCTTTATGGCTGTGAGATCCCTCCCAATATACTCACACCTGTGTAGAATTCAAGAACAAAATGAATGGAGAGTTGCACTACAGAGTATTATCAATCTTGTCGAAGGAGGAATAGACGCAGAGAGTAGACGACTAAATGGTGAAAATCTCAAGCATATTGAGCATCTATTGGATCTTGTCCGAAAATTTATGCTGATCGAAGACACATTGGAAATAAATGGTGAAACCATCCAGGAAGCCCAGCAAGTGGACATAGAAGAAGAAGAAGAAGCTAAGGATACACAAATGCAAATCCATTCTGCTTCAGAGCTGACAGAATTTGGAGTTCGATTCAAGGGTGTGACGAAAGGCAAGTTTTATGATATTAAGTTTGAAAACGGGCTCTTGGAGATTCCAATGATTAAAATACAGGATCGCACAGAAGACAAATTTCGAAATCTAATAGCATATGAAGAACATGCTTGTTGTGATGATATTGTGCGGGTAAAAGACTACACGTCTTTCATGGATGGTCTGATTAATTCCTCAAAGGATGTTCAGTTACTCCGTCGTCGAGGGATTATTAATAGCTTAGTAGGTGATGACGAGGCCATTGCCACCATGTTCAACAAAATGGGTACCAATGTTGTATTGTCATCAAAGTTTCGTTATGCAAAAGTACTCCGTGATTTGGCTGAGCATTGCAGAAAGAGACGACATGCTTGGATGGCCAAACTGAAGAGAAACTATCTTAACACTCCATGGACAATCTTGTCAGTCATCGCAGCGTCTCTTCTACTTATATTGACTATCATGCAAACCGTTTATACTGCTCTATCATTCTACCATGCATAACAACTCAACTATCTCTGTCTTGGCACGGAATCTGCTTAGTTTGTGAAATATAGTTTTCTTTGTGAACTGTATTTTTATGTACTCATTTTGTTGCTGTTATTGTGATGATTATGTGGTGGTTGTCCAATAAAACATTTTGATGAGTTGTATTTCCTTTATAGGTGGTTTACACTTTGTGTTGCTAGATCATAAGCACTCTGGTGCAGTATTGATTAAGATTTTTTGTGCTTTTGGTTGCATGTTAATTTAAATTAATTTAAAGTTACGTTTGAATATTTATATTAAAAATTACCAAGTCTCTTGTATGTACTTATGATACAATATGCACGTCATTTTCCTCTTAAATTGATTCATACATGAGGTGATAGTCCTAGCTCATATAACATTTTCTCTCAAAGCTAAATTAGATTATAATACTAATCAAAATATCGAACAACTGCACATTGCAACCAAAATAACAAAATAATTCAGAATTACAATCAAAGATGATTTTGATATTATTGTTGGAAATCAATAAATGAAACGGAAATATAAATTTCAAAATTTATTTCGAAAACTAGTTATCATCTTGAAGTAATTCAAAATTTTAATAAGAGGATGTAATGAACTTGGAACCATGAATCATGGACATTTTGGAGACGGTCTTTTAATTAGAAGTCATGCACCACAGTATCCATACAAGGTCTTCTCATGGAAATTGAGAACAATTTCTCAAGAATGGTCACATTCTCGGCTTTTCCCTTCTCGAACTTATGCCGCACGTGGGAGATTGATGCATACATATTGTAGGATTAATAGCCCAAAAAGGTACGGACTTTAGGATGTTTTTCAACTTTGACACAAACTTCAGCATATTTCCTAATTTTTGCACAAATTTTCTTCATTGACATAAAAGTATACAAACTATAGGTGTTACAATACATTTGGTACAATATCAATTTTTTCTTCGAATAAACTGATGTGACATGTTAAAATTGCATATGTAAAATTCTAATAAGAGACTGTAATGAACCTGAAACCACCAATTATGGACATTTTGGAGTCGATCTTTCAATAAGACGTCATCCACCACAGTATCCACAGAAGGGCTTTTGTTAGAAATTGAGAACGAATTCTCAAGAAGGGTCACACCACACTCCCGAGAGGTTGATATGCATATAATATAGGATTAATAGCCCAAAAAAGCATGAACTTTAGAATGTTTTCCAACTTTGGCATGAATTTTAGAATATTTTCCAATTTTGGCATAATTTTTTTCATTAACTTAAATAGCACCTAAACAATAAATATTACAATGCATTTGACACTATCAATTTTTTTTGTCAAATAAGTTGATGTAACATATTAAAATTGCATATATGACAAATGGCAATGAGATGACTTCAAACAATTTGGTCATCAAGTGAAATGACTAATTAGCCCTTAAATTTAAATTTTAAAAAATAAAAGCCAGAAACAATTTATTAAATTAATCATCTTCTTTTTCCTTCCACCCTAACCCTAATCTCCGCCTCCTCTTTCAATGGCCGCCACCGTCGCCCTCCTCCTCCTTCGCCTCCCCATCCCTCTTCCTCCTCCTCCCTATTCGGCCATCAGAAAATTAAGTAAGGATGAGAAGGGGAAGAGAAAGGGTGACCTAGAAGTGGTGGCAATGGGGTAGGGGATGATGATGTGTTGAACATGGGGAAGGATAAGGAGGAGGAGGAGGTGGCAGAATCGAGGGAGGGATGAGGAGGCAAATTAGGAGCTGGTAGTTTGGCTATGGAGGAGGTAGGAGGAAGAGAAAGAGAATGGCCATGAAGGTGGCGATGGCAGAATAGGGAGGAGGAAGTGGAGGAAGAGGTGGCCACGAAGGAGGGAAGAGGAGGCAGAGGAGGAGGGTGATGGTGGCAAACATTGAAGGACGAGATGAAGATTAGGATTAGAGTTGAAAGAAAAAAACAAAAGAATTGCCCCATTCTTAAAAAATTAAATTTAAGGGTAATATTGACATTTCACTAAATGAGCTAATTTGACGTAGATACATCATCATCATCGTTAATCACATCAATAACAATAACATGCCAAATCATCATTTTTAATAGAAACTTTGAAGACGTGCCAAATGTAATATAATGTCTAAGTTTGTATACTTTTAGTTTAAAAAAAGTTTTTGCCAAAATTATAAATCACCCCTAAAATTTATGCTCTTTTAGTGTATTGACCATACATATTATATATAGTTGCCTGCATGTCCCACAATATATAAGGGAATGCAGATTCCTTGTCCTTCAATTAAAAAAATATAACTTTGACAAGCAAAATCATTCAAAATAAATCCCAATTAATCTTCCGTGAATTGTAGAAATATTACAGTTATGGAATGTTTCTATTTTATGAGCTATCCCTCTAAGTACTTGGCTGAAATCTCACATGCAATTTTTTTAGCCATTAATTGAGAGCATATATATTGATTATATTTCCATAAATCTAATAAATTATTAATTGTATAATATTATTATTTATTAAGACATTATGTGCCCAATTTATACTAGTGAAAATCCAAAACTAAATACAAAAAGTTTCCTATTTAAATTTTATTATGAGAATTTACCTATATTGTGTGTGACATTGAACTTTGCATTAAGCTAATAGTAAACTCAATTTAATTAGAGACACACTTTAATATTTTCGGTAAAGTTTTAAATAAAATTACCATATTAACTCTCAATCGTTTGATCATTTGCCTTCATCTCCATCTCTTCGCTATGTTGATGCTCAATTGAAGATTTCCGCGCACTCGACATCGTCAATTTGAGGTCAATTTGGAGAAATCAAAATCAAAGCTCTCTTGTGTGCCCTAATTTCAAATGCACGAATATTTGCCTCCAATTAGCCATTATGTGCTTAAGTGCGAGAGTGCATTTTTGTTTTTTCAGCCCTTTCGTCAGGGCCATAACCATTCTATCAAGATTTTAGATGAAAAAAAAAATCTAATGATGGCAGATGATAACCAGAATTGAAAATTCATGGTTGTTTTGGCCAAAAAGTGAAGTTCTTGGTGGAAAGTGAAGAACACTCAACATTCGTGGATATGTAGGCTGTTTTTTCAAAATAAAATATAGAGTTAGTTACAATTCTTAAGTGGTAATTATACTTTATAGAGTAGTTTTACAATTCCACTCTAATTTTCTTTTTTTTCCCCATAAGTTAAGTTCATAATTATCATAGACATTTTCGGAAGTATAAAAATGGTACTTTTGCTTAAATAATATAGATATATATATGTGTGTGTATGCAATGGTTGATGTTGCATGGCCTATCATCGTAATCCCAACGACACTAGACGACCAAATTTAATACGGTTGGAGCAGATACGCATGCTTCTTTTTTTCTTTTTTACATACATAGCCGTTACAAGAAAACAATATTTTCAACGTGGACTTTGTAATATATAATTAAAAAATAATAATTTTAGGATGGCAAAATTTTTTTAAAAGGAAAATATCACTTTGTGACTAAAGTGGTCGGGGTCAATTTGACTTATAAGTTGGCTGGAAACTTGGCCCAATAACTAACCTAGACAAAACGAGCCTCAACGAACCACCTCTTCCATAAAAAGTAAAGAAGCAAGCACAGTCCATTTTATCTGACGGTTGACAATAGTAAAAGATAGAAGGAAGTCCCACTGAATGATTGATTGAGTGGTTTGTCCTTGCCCTTAAATAAGGGTGAGGAGACTAGCGGGTAATAAACCTGTCGTATTTTTCGTCTGGGGTTTTTGAGTTGAAAGACTTGTAAATTTTCAAATATTATTATTGAAATCAAATACTATTTTAAAATATTTTAGAATTTTAACTAGAGATAATTTAAAATATATACTTAATAAAAATTATATTTAATTTTTATATTTAAATTTAGATATTAATATCATATTTGAACAAATCTGGATCCGTTAATCGTAAATCTTTAATTTAGAGTTAATAATCCAACTTGGTGCACACATGCATGCTCTCACGATATCTAAATCACATCTTCTCTTAAAAATTAATAACAGTTCTCAATTACAATCACAACACCTATGCATTTTTTTTCTTGGTCCATCGTTTTTTTGTCTTGCTTATTAGCCTAAAAGGGGAGATTATATATGTATGTGTGTGTATATATATTCTTCTTCCAAAATTCACATCCGCGTAGAATCTGTTGTAACTGATGACAATATATTTCTTTAAATAAAATATCCAATATTTTGCTTTAAGAAGAAATGTTATAATATATATATTATTACATAATAGAATTGAATGTGGTCAGTATTAAGTATTGAGTATGTGCTAGTGAGAATATTTATTAATAAAAATTTTATAAATTTAATCAATAAAATATATTCTTATCCAATCATTGGTTTTAATTCTGTGTTTCTTTGGCCTGTCACCACCACCCTTGCTATACATAGGAGGAAGAATAAGATCCTCAATGGTCTTATCCGACTGATCTTGTCCTCTAAATAGTCTAATGAAATAGCCTATAAACCATGTCCCACATTTGCTTAGTATTAATGCACAAATCTTTCAAGACAAAGATCATTATGGCCAATGTAAGCAACTGCATTTGGGCATGGAATCTCACAGATATTCCATTCTATACAAAAGCAATTAAACTCCTTCAAGTTCACCACATACTTCTCATTCCTCATGATGTGTTGCACCTAGAAGATTGATCCTTCAGGATCTCTTGCCCACATTGACATCCAAATGTTACTATCTTTCTTCACCTTCTCCAATTTACTTTGTGCAACATGTGTGATAGGACCACTATATTTCTCCATATAATTCCTAGAATTATTCATTTTTGCCATCAAATTACATCCGATCTCCTCCAACATGGAGATGATTGGCTTCCCTCTTATCATCACTATAGCAGCATTAAATTGTTTTTACATGTTGTTGGGCAAACTTAGATTCTTTGTTGTAGTGCTAAATGCAGCTTTACTCCAAGTCTATGGTGGGAACCTATTCAAATAATTCCAAGCCTCCTCATTCATTGTTTTCAACCCCAAGTAATTTTTATTAAACTCGGCCATAGTCCTAGACTCGGCACAACTCAAAAGCTTCAATCTTTGCTCTACACTCCTCCATTTCTTCCAAAAATATGCCTCTAAGTGCTTAACACAAAACTTATGTCTAGTGCCTGGACTAAGTTCTTGATTGATAGGCAAAAATTCCTACTGTAAAAAAAAAAAATGAAGCAAACTCAAGGAACATAAATAACTTAAAAGCTATGATATAAAAATGTATCTTTTAAATTTAATCAACTCACAAATGAAGGAACATATACCTTTTGCATGTCTGATATAAACTCCTATCATGTTCACGAGGATGGCCTATGTTCTCAAAAAGCTTGGTGAAAAACCAAGACCATGTATCTTTGGTCTCTTGCTCAACTATTGCATAAGCAATGACAAAAAGGTTTAGTTTCCATTATGAGTGACTGCAAATAGTAACGTACCTCCGGTGTAACTTTAAGGAAGTAGCCATCTAAGCCTATAACCTCGTAAAGCCCAACTCTTGGTCGCCTAAAAACAAATGTAGGGGCTATCAAATCTTGCAGATGAATGCATATAAGCTCTTTGAACTCCTGCCTGACATGTCGAGCCACGGTTACTCCGAATCAATTTTGCATAATAATCTCAAACTGCAACATATATTGCTCTTTCTTAGTGCCTTCCCCCACTTCTTTATCAATAGCTATTGCTCTGTATAACTTCATCTCAATGAATTGAACCTAATATTGGTAAACCATGTACTTGAAAGCCTCGTTTGCTATTAGATCATAATCAGCCCTTATCTTGTCAAGTAATTTCTTCCCGACCCATTTCCTATCTACTAGATGATTCTTCAATATCCTATAGCAGGTATGGTTATGATTAAATGTCTTATCTGGAAAATACCTAGCTATTCTATCCAAGAACAAAATATCTCCCATGGACAAGTCTTCTCAAGACAGTTGACGCTACATCTAAACATGTCATTCATTTTAAATTTCATAGCCCTCTGTAGAAAGATAATGTAATACTTGACAGCCTTCTTGAACACCTTCAAGGTTGGAGAGCATTGACAACTCTAAGCGAACCTCACCATATATGCTTTGTTGGTTAAATTCAAATGGACCTCACTTCCCTTTTAAACTCTCAAATTCTTCGGAGTTATATTAAGCCTCCATTTTTGTGTTTGACATACATAATTGTTCTTGCTCATTTAGTAACATAGAGACAAGTTCCTTTGTCTCTACACTCACAAATTTTTCCACCTCCTCTCCAGTTTCTTTCCCTTTCCCATGAGCCCAATCAGCCCTAGTTTTCTTTAGAGCTGGCAAGGTGGCCAAAAATCTTGGCCTATGCATGAATATTTCGTGCTTCAAATAGCCCGGGGCAGAGCACCAATAATATAAATAATTATTTTTAAAAATGAATTTAAATAATTTATATTTTAAAATAAGTTTGTATGATATAATTTACCGATTAATCTAAAAATTATATTAATTTGAATAAAATATTAAAATATAATTAATTACTTTTTTAAAAAAATCATAATTTTCTTTTTATTGTAAAATGTATTTTTATACTTTTGGACCAACACTTTTTTTTTGGACTGTATTAGCATTGTACGATTTATTTTCGTGTCGTATTGGCATGGTCCAATCTCTCAGACTACTTGAAAACACTAACTCATGCACTATTTTTTTGTACCGTGCCAAATTTTACCACATGTGGTTTTCTTCCAAGCTAGTCTTGAGCACTCTCTACCAGGAGAAGTTCCTTCGACTCTTTCCATCAACTCCTCTACTTCTGCAACATATTCCTCATCCACATTAGCATTGTCAAGTTCATCATCTCTCATAATATATGGAGCATCTTCATAACTCTCACCAGAATCAAAACCAGCATCGAGACTCCATTCATTGTCGTCTCCCACTATCTATTTTCAAACAAAAAAGGAACCCTACATTACCACATATTCGAAACAGAACAACTTCCAGTCATTGGAACCAGGGAAACAACAAAGTTAGATTTTTGAAGCAACATAAATTAACGAACTTTAATCAAATGGATACTCCACTGAATGGGTTACTTAGTTTCATTGATGAACTCCTTGATGATCAACTTTTGCAGTCGGACGAAGACGGTGATGTCATTGATCAACTCCCTTCGTCAAAGAAGCTATCTAGCAGGTTTCGAAGTTTTGAGAGAAGAGCCAGAGCAATACGGCGGCAATTTGTCCAATTTCTATGGCTTATCTAACAAAGATGATTTTGTTTGCGCTCTCGGGGAGGTAAGTTTAACACCGTTAATGCCAGGTAAGTAGCCACGTTGGATTTCTGTTCTGTCAACTTGATGAAGGGACTGAACTGTTTAGATAGATCTTGACTAAATTATTAGAAAATGAAATTGAGGTCCTTAAATATTAAGGCTTCACCAATTTAGGACTAAACTATTAATTTACTCAAATAATTAATTGGGCTGAGCTGGAACCGCAACCGATTGGTTCCCAATTTTCTTACCCGAACCTACCGACTGTCGGATCCGGGGCTACCGATATCCGTGCACGCCAATGAAAGCTTGGCCGGCGGGGATTTTGTCGCACCCGGTGCTTTAGAGGCAGAAATTTTGGCGGGAAACTGGAGTCGGATAGGAAAGGCGTCGGAGATGAGCTCGTCGCCGATGTTGGCGCCGGATCTCGTCTGCCGGCTTGATAACGTTCAAGGCATGGTCAACGCACTGTCCGCTGTTCGCTGGAAGCGCTACCAGGTGAAGCTTTACCACTCTTCCTCGGCTTATCTTCCACTTCCAGATTCAGCAGCAGACCGGGTTCTTTGAGCATTACTTCGGCTATTTGAAATATTCTGCTGATCCTATCTTTCTTCGATTCGGTTAGGATGCATTGATCGAACTGTCGGAGCACGGCATCGTTTTGATTGTTGAGGATAGCGGCTGTCTTCAGGGGAAGGTTTATCTGCAGCGCGAGGTAGAAGTTCGGATTCAGCATCCTCTCTGTTTTAGGGAAAGAAGAAAGTCCACGGTAGCTCTGGAGGCAGTTGAAATTTGGCCCAGCTTGATTGCTGCTGCTCAATGAGTTTTCAAGGCCTTATTTTTCTAATCTTCCGAAACAATTGATGAAATTTAAGTAGATATTGATGGTTCAATTTTGCACGTCAACTGATATTTGTCAGTTACTAACACAGCAGGGAAAGAAAGAGAGCAAATTAGATATATGGAAAATTTGTCTCTGCGACCTTTCAACATACATATGATGCCCAATCTTATTTCTATGGCTCTCTCGTGGAGTATTTTCTCAGTAGCCAAGGGAAGAAAAATGTTTTAGCGTCTTACTATGCGGGTCCTTTTTCTGACAAATACGTGCTTTGAATGTAGCTATTCATTCATTACGAGTGTAATGCGCCAGGGCGGCCTAGGTTTGGAGTGAGCTTGGGCCTTTTTGTTGATTGCTTGAACACTTTCTCAATTCCAGGGCACTCCAGTGCAATTGAAATCCAGTATCCAGGACCAGACATGCAGCTTCTTCTCAAGTATGCCACATGCCTTTTTTTTTTCAGCATATTTCTCAATCCTCTGTCAACCTTGGACCATGATCGCTTGTTGCATTAGCAAGGTTCCAAAACGAGCTTAGCATGTCTGCTTATTTTGACAGTGGAATAGCAAAAAGATTTAGAGAATGACCTGCAGCTTATCTTGCTTGACAACAATGTCGCAAATGTCATCATAAATAACAAATCAAGATGAGTTTGAAAATGTTGTACATGAGGAAATTCTGTTCATGTACTTTCTCCTCTTTCAACGTATCATTGATTTCTTCACTTTTTTATTTCAATTTGCTGTAATGCTTCATAATGTTCTAACTTTCACAGACCAGTAGAGTAGCCATATCTAGTTCCTGAAGTTTTCATTTGACCCTAGTAGCTTCGTGTGAAACTTAAGTTTTAAACATGCTCAGTCTTTATGTCTTCTGGATCATATCAAAATGGTATTATGACGCAAAAATTTTCATTTGAAACAGGTCCATTGATTCACCAAATGCTTGTGTCTATGCTGAGATAAGAACAACTATCCCAGAAACAAACTCATGGGACTACAACTTTGGACCTGCAGGAAGTAACCCCCTTAGTTTCACTGTAAAGGTATTCCTCGTGCTATATGTAGATGGAGACCACACATATTCATTCTTCCTTGAGCAGTTTCCTTACTCATTCTTTAATGCAATCACTCATCTGTTCACTACGTTTTATATTCATCATTACCCAGGAAGAAGAACAATAATCTGCCACTTGAGGGAAAAAAATTAACTGATTCGTGCTTCTTTGTGCTTCTGCTCTTGAACCTTATAATTAGCTTCAGAGCCATTCTGGTTTAGATCGCTACATCTAAATCCACATTTGGGGAGTTTTGTTTCGAAAGAAGTTTCAGGTGGTACTCATGAAGTTAATTGTATGTTCTGCCAATACAGAAATCCATAAATATATTTACTCATATTAGAAACATTAAAGTATGCTAAAAGCCTGAAGTGATGCTCTGATTCTTCCAGTCTGCTGCCCTCAAAGAAGCTATTGATGATCTTGAATGGCCAGGATCAAGCATCCAGATCACTCTACAACCATCTCCCCCTTCAGTTACTTTCAGGGGTGAAGGACATGGAGATTTGCAGGTGAAATATGTTGTTAAATGTAACTCTTGCTGAATGATCTGCTTGATAACCAATTTATGCTCTGGTGCTCTTATTCTAGCAGATAGACTTCATGTATTATGTAAATACTGATCTTCTAACGGCGTTTGACTGTGATCGGCTAGTCTCACATAGGTAGGCATCATACAACTTTGATTTTCCTTTCTTCTTTTCTTCCTTGTCTTTTGCTTCACTTGTATTGAATAATGAGCTGCTCAATGACATGACAATGGTCAGGTACAGGTACAAGTTTCTTCGAGCAACGACCTCAAACTTGCCCAGCAGTGTTATTAAGGATAACAGAGGTAGCAAACTGACAATAGGTAGAGGTGGGATGCTAAAAGTTCAGCATTTGGTTTCAGTGGCCCGATTATCGGATACTCGCCCAAATGTTAATTCAGCTGGCCATAACCAGCCTAGACGCATTGCTTATATCGAGTTCTTCGTGAAGCCAGAGGCGGAGAGTGATGACTGACCAGCTTATTTGAAGAGCCTGCATCCCCAAAAGTCGGAGGCCAGCTAATTAAAGGTAGAATCTGATGAACTTGGATTGCCTCTGGACCAAACATATTCATATATGACTTGTCAAATTTCTGCTTGAGCGTGCCATTGGAAAAGCATCCAGCATCAAATTGCTCAAGTAACTAGTATACTGTAAACATTATCTTTCATGAAGACGTGGAAACAATTTTATCTACTATTATTCCCAGTCAATTGCCACGCATGGTGAGCCAGCTAGTCAACAATTTCTGGTAAGTAATATAGTTTAGCAGCAAATTTTTATTATTTTTTGTTAATTTAGCGTTGTTATTTTATAATTTTTTATTATATTATGATCTGATCTGTACATGTTTAACTTTTCATTCTTGGTCTTTGGGTTATTACAATATTTTAGACATAATAAAGTTGGTTTATATGCAAAAATTATTATGTCAAGTGAAGGTTCGTGAATATACGAGTCTATGATACAAATGGTGAAAAAAAAATGCAGTCCGAATGGAAAAGTTATAAATATCTTAAATTAATTATGCAAAATAGTTTTCTGCATCTCATGAACCGATAATTTTTTTAATTTTAATACATATTTTTTAATCTACGATGAATGTTTATAATTGGAATTATCAAAAAAATGTTCATAATTAATATAATTTTATTCATAATTGGTAATTTAGGAAGTTGAAATATAAGAGTCACTTTACTATCATTTTAAACTTTTTGATTATATATAAGTCCATCTTATAAACTTAGTTAAAATTTTATATGGTACTAGATCGAAAACATTTGAAAAATGTTTGGCTTGTTTATAAAGCTAAAGACCGAAATAGAAATGTTTGGCTCATGATTAGTTGTTGTAGTTCAATAGTCCTTTTAATTTTGGATTGAGACTCCCTTGTTCAAATATAGAAGAGAATACCCGGCTCATGAGTAGTTATGTGAAGATAGGTGTTCAAGGGCAAATGGCATGTTTTGGGCAAGTATTTGAATATAACAATCTTACATTAAAAATTTAAGAGAAATAATTTTTGTATATAAGATACATATTTTTTCAGTTTAAGTTTGTATGTTAATTACTATTACTCTTATAAGCTCGACAAAAATTCTATAATATACATCTAAATATTTGAACTAAGCATGCGTTACTTAGGTATCTAACAAAATCTATGGAGCTTGGTCATCACCTTACTGTTTTGCGGAGCTTCAACTTTACTCTCGATATGATTGGAAAGGGAAAAAAAAAAAAAGAAGAAGAAATTTATCGTCTCCATGTATTGATTTCAACTCTTCAATTTCATACCCATTAGATAATTAATTTATCATCTTTCTGATGGCTTTATGCAACTCTAATAGTTGCTGCCTCAGTACTTGCTGCGGTTATAGGGTTCTTATATGATCCACCCACATCAAATTTAAACCTTCCCATGGTTCTGTACTTGGGAAATCACATCTGTTCTTCCCTGTGCCCTTTGGACTTGAATGGTTTTTCAGTCTACTTTTTTATGCTTTTCCCATCTTTGGGTAACTTCTTTTCTCTTGTACAAATGCTCTTATTTCTTACTCTGCATCCAACTCTAGGAAATCCATGCTTAAAATCCTTAAGACTTACATAGGTATTGGCTGTAAGCTCTACATCATCATCATCACTATTAAACTCAAAATACTATGAATCATACTTACAATTACTATATGATGTACTGTCAACATCATCATTCTCCTATTCTTCCCCTATTTGTTCCCTTGTATCTACAGTTACCTCTACTCTTGATGTTGACCCTGCTTGTACCTCTGCTTGTTTCCTTCTAGCAACCTCGTCCTCTACTTCTTTCTTTCTAACTTCCTCTGCAAGTTCTTGCTATCTTTCGAACTTCACCAACTCCTCTCCTATTTGCAAATTTGGCTCTTCAATAGTGTCAAATGCTAGAAATAAAGATGTACTTTGCTTTCCTTCTACACTGCATCGAATAGAAATATGACATCTTTATGACTCTTCCGTGGCTTCAATGCATCTTCCAAATGTCTAAATGTAGGATACCGATAATAAAAATGTGTGGGCTTTGTGGCACACAGGTGACTGGCTAAATCCTCAGTATCAACTACAATAAAACTATCGAGGTCAATATTCCCCAATACCGTAATCTTCTCCCCCAACAAATTTGAGGGAGGCATCCCTCACAACTTCGCTACTATGATGTATTATCACCTTCACTATCTTTCAAACACCAAAACTAGAAGTGACAGAAAAAAAAAAGGTCCCCAACTTAAACAAATCATCATCAAACCAAACAAACTTTTATAACCCTAACCTCAACAACTAGACAATCATATGAGCATACTCATAATGAATAATGTATGCAAACTTAAAAGCAAGTCCAAAGGATAAAAACTCTCAAGAAAAAAAACGCATCTTTGCATTGATAGTGTAATGTAGCATGTCTTGATCGGGAACTCAATGGTTGATACTTGTCTCCTTCGTCAACCATTCTCCAAATGTTCCTCTTCTTGCCTAAGCAGATTTCTTTGCACTTTTGGAAGTCGATGAATCAATCACAAGGTTGAAACTCCTTTTCTATGCTTTGGAACTTTCTTGCTTCAATAGTTGGAGGGAAGACAAATTGTTATGACAGAGAAAAGAGGGTCATTTTCAATTTAGTCACTTATCAAAAGATTTAAGAAATAATTACAATAAAAATTTTTATATTTTTATCATTTTTATTACTATAGTTTATATATTTTAAAATGACTTTTTTCATTCTAATATATTTGGTTTTATAGCATATGTGAGTTTTAATTTTAACGACGAGCTAATATAGTTATTATTTGTTTATGTAGCATAATAATGTGATAATAAATTGTTAATATGGTAAATTTCAAATGATATGACATGATTACATGTTATAAAAGTTACTGATATAACATGTCATATAAAGAAAACTGTCATGTGATATTATTAAATAATATATTAATAAATAATTAAAATTAAAATTTAAAAATATTATATGAGTTATTTTAAAATATATAAAATAAATAAATAAAGATATTATATTTATATTATAATTCCACCAAACATTTACAATTAAGGGTAAGAGAGAGAGGGTGTAAACGTGCCGTAGGGACGCCCTGGACTAAATGATGAAGTAAACAATCAACATTGGGAAAGATGAAATTGACGTTCATCCCCTTATCCGTCAAATGTTAATGATAAAATGGATGAAGGGATTTCTTTTATGTACACAATAGATTAAATTAATGTATAATCTGGTATTGACTAAATTAATGTATAAATACATTAAATTGGTATGTAAAATGATCAAATTGGTGTATAAAAGAATAAAATTAATGTAGACAATTAAAAAAACAACAAATTTAATGTACAATGCATCTCTATAAGTTCACTTAGTCTATTTTTCCCCAAAAAAATGCACTTTGTGTGTCCGGTATCCTGTTACTGCAACAAGAACTCATTCATTAAAATTTATTAAAAAAAAAAGAAAAAGGAATTGATTACTTAATTAACTAAACTCAAATTTTATTGAAGTATATCAATAGGTTTCTGCTAATCCAAGCCTCTTTCCACCTTAAGATTTCAATACAATAACTTAATTGAGTCACCTAATATTTAAAAATTCATCAAATTCTAATTGATAGACAATATTTTAATTTTATATTATAAGTATGAAATTGTATCAACGACATCAAATGTGATTGGATTTATGCCACTAATCCCGTCAGTCGTCAAGGGCTTTCACTTAATGAGAGGCAAATATTGGTTACTCTTATGGGGGTGGAGGTTGTTGCAAATTCAATGAGGATGTATTTCTTCTATCCAGTCATGCTATTGACTAGAAGAGTGTAAGAACACAACTCTCCCGGCATTGTTGATCTCAACTTTTCCAATTCTCTCATATAGCTTTTTGAGTTATCTTTGCCTTCATTCGAGTGTATGTTAATTGATATCACCATGCTCAGAATATCAGGTGCTTCCATTGGCACTTAGGGATGGCAAAAGCGGTCCGACCCGCACAACTCGTCCAGGCCCGACCTACATTGTAGTGGGTTGGAACCAAACTGTGCTAGAACGGGATGAGTCATGACCCAACCCACACACGGGGCAGGGCGAGTCTGGATATATTCTCTAACCTGGCCTAGTCTGCCCTGCCTCGCACTGTCCCGCAATAATAGACTATATGATAGGTAACATATATTTTTTTATATAAGATCTATTCATTATATATTTGTATCATATTTTTTGTTTTCTATTTAATATTATTTTAATTTAATTTTCTAAAACTTGGGGTCGAAATGGGGTGGGGTGGGTCTGACCCGTCCCGTACAGATCAGAGAATGGGCCAGCTCAAAGAGACCTTTACGGGTCGCATGATGGGCGGGTCGATGTGCCAAGAGTGCGGGGCCAGCCCAGATGCCTGCCCCGTCCCACTGCCATCCCTACTTGTCTTTCCGCTCGCTATTAACCGGGAAATAATTAGCTATGAAAGACATTGCTCATCTCCATTTTTTTCCCTTGATTATGAGAAGATCGTCTTTCAGTGGCATTGTCATATTCCTGGGCTGCAATTAATATGGTCAAATGGAGTTTCAAGGGAGCTATCTACTACAGAGGTGACAAAATTTGGTACAGCCCGAAAGTATAGCCCAAATATGACACGAAAAAACTATACTTGAGCCGATATTTTCTGGCCATCTCAGAGGTCAGCAAATATAGGTCAGAAAAGTACAATAATAAATTTTATAATAAAAAATTATGAGAGAAAATTAAAAAATAAATAATTATATATATAATTATATTTTAATATTTTATTTAAATTAATACAAACCTTATATTAATACTTGAATTATATCATAAAATTTTATTTTAAATATAAATTATTTAAATATTCATCTAAAACACGAAATATTCATCTCAGGGCCGAGATATTGGGGCCGTGAAACTCCGTGCCCGGCCCAAATTGCTAGCTGTAAGTACTGTTACCAAATCTAGTAAATGTGAACGTTAAAAATCTCATCCTGTTGCCTCAAACGAATTTATCCGGTTCCGGTCTGTCCTTCATAAACTTGGGACTTCGCTTCACCGACCTCCGACACTGTGTCGTGACCACGTGTCCGCTATTTACCTCAAATCCGGGCTTTCATGACAGGATCAAGCATATAGAAATTACATTTTGTTTGAGAACGATGTGCGCGCAATGAATGGTGAATGCTAATCCCGTCTCCCTTCTCAATGCATTTTGGTGAATTCAAGATTTTGAAGAGGTTATGCAACAGTTAGGTAAACTGACAAATGTTAATTTTTTCTATTGTTCAAAAACTAAAACAAAATTAAATAGTGCACAAAAATTTTAGTAAATCATTAAAAAATGATTATTATATAAAAAATGAAAAGAAAAAAAAAAAGAGAGAGATATGGGTGGGATAGTGGGAGTGGGCGCCCGCTTAAAGCTCTTGGTTTGCAGGACACATATCACCCGAAGGCTAGATCGAGCAAACTCGCCATGAAAGATCGCCCGGCCGACGCATTCAACTGCTAGCTGTAACAAGGGAAACTTCGCAAAGTGGAGTTGGGAGACCAGGACGCTATCTCTTCTTTCCTTGCGGAGTTACAGGAGAGAGACTACTCGTAGATCGGACACCATCTGGAGAGAGTGGAAAAGAGGACACCACACTAGACGCGGTGAGCGCACACCACCGACTTCAAGTTCATGTCGGGCTCCCATAATCGATAACTTTTCTGGTGCAAAGCTTTCATAACGTAAATATTTTAGCAACGAAAGTGGATTCTTCCCACAAACTCCTCCGTTTAATCGGGATCTCGAGGAACCATGTCCAAGAATTGGTTCGAGAACTCCTCAAAAACACCTCAGTAGGACTCGTTCAATGAAAGGGATTCCTGCCAAGGACATGGAACCAGACCAACAGTCCCACGTCACCACACCAAATTAAGGCATTAAGCCCACAAGTGCTCCCCCGTCGACTTTTGGTCTTAATTTCTCTCTTTATTCGACATCGGGCGAATAAAACCCGGGGGGCCCAAGAGTGAAACGTTAATCCTCTCTATACTTTTGTTTTACCCTCTTGTCTTCTGCGTCCGTGCTATCAGCTGAGGCCGGAAAAATCCAATCTCCGGTCCTCCTGAAACCTGCCGTCCAGTTATATGACGAGCCCACCAGATGCTTCCGGCCCGCTTCCACCGCCTCTCGTGACGGTGACCTTCACGGTCACGCTGATCTTCTTCTTCATCCTGGGTATGCTCTTCATATGCTTTTGCCGGTGCTGCAGCCAGCATCTCCGGGACGGCCAGACTGCTAACCCTGCCAGTGGAGCCACGAGAAATGGGCTAGATCCCATGGTGATCCACGCTTTCCCCACTTTCGTCTACTCCAACGTCAAGCATCTTCGCAGGGAAACGTACGAGCTGGAATGCGCCATCTGCCTGCTAGAGTTCGAGGGAGACAGCATCCTCCGTCTCCTTACGCCCTGCTACCATGTCTTCCACCAGGAATGCATAGATCTCTGGCTCGAGTCCCATAAATCCTGCCCAGTGTGCCGTGGGAATCTCGATCTGTGTCCAGATAAGATACAGGAGAAGTTCCCGGCAGCCCTCCGGGAGAACAGCATGCCGGATATCCAAGAGCACGGCGAGACATTCTTCGAAGATGCCGTCAGCATCAACTTGGAGGATGATGAGGAAGAAAGAGGCAGGAGCAGAAGCAGTGAGAGGAGGACTGCGTCGAGCGCTGGCCCAAAACCAATCGACAAGCTCCCAAGATGGAACTCTACAGGGCATTCATTTGTTAAAGACAAACCAGACTGCAAGTACACCCTGAGGCTGCCTGATAATGTGAAGGTCAGGGTCTCAAAGGGACACACCGGCAGCTGTATAACTTTCGGAGGCTTCACCGCCCGCAGCCATGTGGCCTTCGACGAGCTTCCTGGATGCTCAGAAGGGAAAGGTAGTATAGACTAGGGTATCATCTGTTATATTCAGCTAAGCTACACTGACGTGTTAAATCATGGACTTTATGTTACAATGGTTAGTTCAGCCACAAGTAGAAGACACAGAGTAGTGGAGTAGCAGTATTAGCTTTTACATAGACGAGGTCATGAAAGTATTAGCCACAAGACTCTTTGATCTTCCAATAAGAAGGATTTTCAGATGGTTCCCCTGGCATGTGGGAGATTTGCCTTCGTTCATGTAAGGTCACAACATTGGAAGTCGTCACTCAATCATCATTTTTTCGAGGCTCAGAGGTGGAGATCGAGACACCATCTATGTATCCTTGACCAACTGCTTTTGCCCAGGAGGAAAAAACAAAGATTGGTTTCAGAAATGTACATAAAATGGAATGGACATCACCTGATAGTTTGTTCTAGAGTGGCAGGCTCCAAGGTACTGGTTGGTTCAGTCTCTTTCTAAAATTCTCACTGAACTGAAGAAAGCAGATTTTCAGCCCCATATGGAATTCATGAACTTTCAGTCAGAACATGGGATATTGCCTTCTCCTCTCCCTTCTTATAGCCTGTTTCAGTAAGTTCTTTTTGCAGAGCTTGAGACGGACCATCAATTCCTGCAGGAAAGTTGTATCACAAGTAGAATTACAGAGGATGTGATGATCATCGATGACTCAATTATTCACATATTGCAACTCAAAGATGCCACCGACTAGATATAGTAGTAAATCATAAGGAAAGCCCATAGAAGAAGAAATTGAAAGGATATTTAAGAATGAACCATTGAACAGTGGCAAGTATTTATAATCAAGAAGTCTGCTTAAAAGCATGTGGGTTTGATGCTGTAAGGTGGAACTGCAGAGACAATATTTTTAATAATTGTACGGCCTTAATAATGGTGTCGACAACGCAACGCAATGCTATAATATTTTTTGTCAAGCTCTTCATAAACCTAAATCTTGAAAACCAAGGAAGAAACCATTGGCAACTAGTGACTGCTCCCTCTTCCTATGTCCACTCGTTGTCTTTTTGATCGGTGGAGTTTGCAATTAATCAGGGGGGTAAAGCTCAGTCAAGAAGCTGAAGCAGCAATCTTGTACGTAGCACACTTTGTTGTAAGTAAATGTCCCAATCATTACATCCGTTAAGCTATCCATATTCTGCTTGCTTACAGGAGTTATTCGCTTGTGAATCAGTGTGATTTGAAAACAATGATAATAATATGTTAAAATGTGAATTACAAGACAATTGATCGGTAAGGATTGGCTTTTGTCAACAGCAGCCTGAGCTTCATCTCCTAATTAAGCCATAGTTATGATATCACATATCCTTACTACTACGACCCATTTGCTTTATAATCTGAAAAGAAAAAAAATGCAACCATTAGCAGGAGACTCACTTCACCAAACCCAACTAAACAGAACGAAGAGAAAGATAGGAGAGCTTAAGAACTTGAACGTTTTTGACAGTTGCATATTCTAGACAGACGTCCATGACCGACAACAGGTCGATTTGAAATCATAGAGCTTCCTCCACGTATTTTGCTGCTGTCTCTGCCATCTTCTTTCTCGTTGCTCATCGGAGACGGGGAAAGAGAGTAAGGAGAGTTTGGGGAACCGTTGAGAGAGGGAATATTGGATGGCTCCCCGATGAGGAGTAAGGGCTAGTGAAGACGACAAGTGTAACCGGAGAAGGCGTAGAGAGAGAGAGGTTTCTGGCGTCCTAGTTGTGTGGCTCATCGCCGCTGTGGATGGTCTAAGTACGTAGATCTGGTTAAAGAAGAAAAAAGGACTACGATTCGATTATTTCTTTAAATAATTACAGTGATGACGACCTTCATCTTTCTACACTTGCAAATTGGTCCTACTGGAATGGGGACGATGGACCCAGTTACCGGCCGTTACTGCCCGAGACAAGTGTTAAATTCGTTGTGAGCCCATAAGAGATTGGGCATGTTTCCACTTAAAAGCTCAAGCTGATAAGTGGTGGTACCCAACCTTCTTATAAGTACACAATGTTTTCTTTATTTAATCGATGTGGGATCGTATATCTCAACACCCACCCTCAACAACTATTTGCAAGCCGGGCATTCGATTAAATAAAGAAAACGTTGTGAGCTTATGAGAAGGTTGGGTACCACCACCTATCAGCTTGAGCTTTTAAGTGGAAATGGGCCTGATCCCCTATGGGCTCACAACAAATTTAACATGGTATCAGAGCCAGTGGGCTCACACCTTGCCCGACCCGAGTCCAGAACCCTGGCTTGTGGTCAGTTGATATAAGCCCGAGTACAGAAGAAAATTGTCCGACTCGTGGCCAGTTGTCCCCCTCGTTTGAGACCGGAAGAAGAGTGCCCAGCTTGTAGACAGTTGTTGAGGGCGGGTGTTTAATGGCACGTGGCAAAGTAGACCACGTTGCCACGTGAGGGCAGGTGTTGAGATATACGATCCCACATCGATTAAATAAAGAAAACATTGTGTACTTATAAGAAGGTTGGGTACCACCACTTATCAGCTTGAGCTTTTAAGTGGAAACAGGCCCAATCCCTTATGGGCTCACAACGAATTTAACATGGTATCAGAACCAGTGGGCTCACACCTTGCCCGACCCGAGTCCAGAACCCTGGCTTGTGGTCAGTTGATATAAGCCCGAGTACAGAAGAAAATTGTCCGACTCGTGGCCAGTTGTCCCCCTCGTTTGAGACCGGAAGAAGAATGCCCGACTTGCAAATAGTTGTTGAGGGTGGGTGTTGAGATATACGATCCCACATCGATTAAATAAAGAAAACATTGTGACCTTATGAGAAGGTTGGGTACCACCACCTATCAGCTTTTAAGTGGAAATGAGCCTGATCCCCTATGAGCTCACAACAAATTTAACAACAAGTTCCACGGTTGACGTCTTCAGACACTAATAGGAGAAACTACTGCAAATATTCTAAAATTTATTGGCTCTTCTTTACATCAAATCCTAAAAACTTTAAATTTGATTCAATGATCATGAAACTTAAGTTACATAACACATTTTATCCTAATACCTTTGCCTCATGATTCATGGAAGTTCTATAAATAATAATATTATTATTAAATTTTTTTGACGTGATATATTAATATAATTATAAAAACTTAATTCATAACATTTTAATTTCAAGTAGATAAAAATACCATTTCAACTCCCCTCACTTCTCGATTGCATTCCATTCTGTCGATGGTTTTTTATGTAGTGTTTGATGGTATTGTGTGTATATATGTAGCTGTTACATGGAAAATAATATGTCTAAGGGTTTACAAGGGACGAAAAATATTGTTCAAAAACTTTTTTGGTCAATAATGATTACGAAGGAATTTGGCCCAATTACTTATTTTTCTTTCGGTTTGAGAAAAAGTGCATAAATTTTAAAAAACTATAGAAGAAAAAATTAATGAAATGTGTAAGATTTTAATATTAAAAATTAAATATAAAAATTCTTAATTCTAAGTAAATAATAATATATACATCAAATATTCTGTACGGACCTACTCAAACGTGTCAAAATAATTGACGTTAGGTCAGGATGTGACAAGTCCTTCTGCAACTTTGATTTCCTGACTTTTTTATACCAAAATGCTGGGTATGGATATAGACAGAGGCATTCTAAGAGAGCATCCGCCCCAAAAAACTTTTGCACTCTTGCACTCGTCCAATCCTGATCTCGGTAAGCAATTTGCAGTGTTGGATGTTACATGAGAATGAGCGAAGACAACTATGTTAGTGGACCCAAAGTAGCCCCAACTACTTTTCGATTTTCAGACCAGCCAATCAGACCAATCGATCGCCTATCAAGATTCCAATATATGTTGAAGAAATCTTATGTGGTCATAAAATTAAGATAAACCACCTCCATAGTGTAATAATATTCCTGTTTTTTATGATTTTTTTTAGTGGACATGATCTATTTGGTTATAAACTAGTAAAAATTATTGTAAAAATCTTTCTAGCATACAGCCTTTATGGACAATATCTAGGTGGCTGATGGATGTGCTCAAATTATTGCTAAAAATAATCCAAACAATAGATGGTAAAATAATGGATGGTAAAATAAATTTGAATAGGTATTAATTATCTCTAATAAAAAAATATGGTTCAAAATATTTTCTTTTCACTTTATTTTATGTAAAAATATTTTTATTCAAGATAAATTATATTTTAAATATAAATATCACATAATAAGCCTCTAAAGATAATTTATTTACACCTTATTCTCTCCTGTTACCATTAGAATCGGGAGAGTTTCTGCCTCCCCCAGTCGACTAATGTCACAGATAGGGCTTGCACTGAGTTGCTGGCTGATACCAAACTTGACCTCGTGACAACGATCTGCGAAAAGATCGAGAGTATCTTTCTCGTGCGACCAATGGGCGTCCGAAACGCGCCCCCGCAGGATTCGACAGCCGCCGTCCCAGAAAGGACTCCGCCGCCATGGGGCCCACGCACAGGTGGCTGTCTGCCGCCGTGTCATCCTCCACCAACCTCGCAGCAAGCCCCATACTGAATGTAGAAATATCGCCACCTCACGGCAAAACGCCCTTTTACAATATTTCTCTATAATTTCATTCATTTATTTTATTTACATTTATATTTTATTTTCAACTCACACCTATGAACAGTCAGGAGCACATTATTCAATTCTGGCTCCGGTATCTATCAAGCACAAAGCAAAACAAAAGAAAAAACTACAAGAATAAGGAAGATTACCCTATTCAACACAAGATACCGATCCGGAGCTCTCATCCGGCACCAGATGGTTGACCAAGTTTTCCCAATAGACGGTGGAGCCGGCCGGGACCAATTCCTTTTACAGGGAAGTGTATTGAGATCCTATTTTTGACCCGATATCAGTAAACTAACTTTAATTTCCATTTTTTCTGCATTTGATCCAATCCGTTTACCGGCTCCTAGTCTGTCGTATATGCATCTATTTACACATTTCTACTGCTGGGTATATGCATGCTCGGATCTGATTGGTACTTATTATTCAATCATTAAGCAACCCATCGGGGCTCGATGGGGGATGCCCTTCCTCCGCTTGCCGATTCGATAACTTGGTGCTGTCGGAGGGGGAGTCGATGGGCTGAAGCTGCGGAGCTTGGCCCTGGTCTTGGTGGTGTACAAGCTGTTGCTGCTGCGCGAATCCTCCGAGTCCGATGATTCTCCGATTGACCGCATCCTCTCCTTTTTTTTCCTGGTGAAGTTTTTTGACGTCCCGACAATCTACGGTTCACACAAACCCAGGATTGATTTTGAGACTGACATCACAAATCGAATTGAAAAATGACAATAGTGAACTTGAAGGAAACAGAATCGGTGGAGGAGAGATGCTTCCTAATTTGGGGATGAAATAGTGGCAAAGTACCTTGCATCCGAGAGAGCAGAATCGGAAGGAATCGAGGAGGGTCCGGTCGCAGACCTCGCAGGTGTTGCTGACGCCCTTCCCGGGCCGGGACTGCGGCCGCTCGTTCAAGAACACGACCCGGGCGCTGTTGATGATGTAGGTCTGGACCTCCGTGACGTCGAGCACTTTCTGAATCTCCGACACCCTGATCACGTCATGGTACGACGACCTCCTGATCTGCCGGAAAATCGAAACCAGAGAAAACATCACATTCGAGTGTGGCATACTAAAACCAGTAGAAGCGAATTGACGTCTAGTGGACACAGTTCACCCAGAATCGTGAAAATCGAGGTGGATCGGACGGATCATCGAACCTGGATGGAGCGATGATCCTTGTGGTAGGCGAGGCAGAGGGAGCAGAGGGCACCGTTCCTGCAATCCAAGCAGTACATGTTGCACTCGCTCTTGTGGGAGTCATCTGCGTGCACTTTGCACTGCACGAAGAAGCTCTCCTTCAGCATAGGCTTCAGCCACGGAGGCCAGCGGTTTTCATCTTCTTCGGGGCCCTGAGATTGAGAATCACACGAAATGATCAGTTCAATACATTGATATCCCTTCCGCAACGTGCGTGCAATCAGAGGAGAACCTTGGAGTCTGAACACACCATTATTCTTCTGTTCTTAGGCTTGATTTCTCGGACAGCATTCTCCTGATGTTCGATCTCCGGCATGTTTACGATCAGAAGCAGGGTGATCTGTTTTTCGCTCAGAGCTGGGGAGAGGAGAGGGGAGGAATGGAGATTGGTAGATAGCGGTGGCAAGGGACCAGAGCCGTGGTGTGGGTCGTACTTATCTGCTGCCGTGTGGAAGCCCACCTCCGAGCCTAACTCCAAACCCGAACCTAAACCAAAATCCTCGATTAAATTAATTAATCGTTAATTTAAAAAATGTAAATTCAATTATTTTATATATTTATTTTTTTTTTTTTTTTTTCTAATCAGGATAAGAAATGAAAAAGGGTGCTCTCGAACATGGAGTAGTCTGATACGTGTTGCCCAAGGAATCAGCCTCCTCCGTCCATTCACCCTCAATTTATTTCGGACTCTTTTGTCCCTACCTTCCATAAACATATATTAATATATTATTGTTATCCAGTATTATAATAACCAACTAATCTATTAAATTGTATATTGCATAACTCGGGGTTCGCCACTAATACCAGACACCAACCCGAGGGTTTCGATACCTCCTAGTCTACTACATGTCGTTAAATTACTGACGGATTGATCTTTCCTATGTGTGTGTGTATATATATATATATATTTCACTAAATAATAGATGTATGTAATGCATGTAATAGGATGCAGTATGTGTGTACATTATTGGCAATTAACACAATAGGTTTTATGCTCAATAATTGAGTCTTGTGGGGTCGTGATAGCGATGTGGCGGGGGAGTTCTCCAGCCCAATCTTCTCGTCTCCACTCGTGCACTTTACACGGCATCCCTTCCCTCTGTGCGCCCTTTTTCACTTATTCTATGTTTGTGTGTCTGAAACTAGTCATAAATGACAGGTAGCCTCCGTGATCCAGCTTTGTTGCACCATTCGGTAGTTTATATCGACGGTTCATGATCGGTAATACAAATAATTGAAGAAGAGAATCCGATGACTCGTACGAGTCTTTCCCACCTCCTGAGCGATGGTGTGGATAGACCGTAGAATTAACGGTAGCCAATCATTTGCATTCGAGTAAAAATTCCATAGGCGAACCGTTCTTTATTTCTGATAGGGGTCAGAACATGCCTTGGCCCACAAGATACCAGCCCCGGAAAGGATGATGGCCCATGACTTTCATTCTTTAGGGCACATGGAAAATTAGTCGGGGGGACGGTCGTCTCCTTCTCCATAGATATTCGTAGCCATTTTATATGGAGCGGGGAATTTTCACTTTTCACTGCGCTCTATTTGTATACAATTCGTTTTTCACTTAAGTATCCGAAAAAGAAATTGGAACTCTCTCCAAACCTCCTCCATTTTGTAGGCCATAGAAGCGGCGATTACAAGAGGATGCCCATCGAGTGATTTACCAGCAAATTTCAGCCCTATCAATTTCCAGTCGAACCCGTGTCATCAGATGATATGTTCGGTGGGCCGAAACAAAACATAACCTAAGATAAGGATCCATATATTATCATAATTTTGAAAATCCTTTTTCTATTCGGTGGAAAAAACTCCGTATTTTTTTTGGTTGACTTAAGATTTATGGTCCTCGGTTCAGGATGATGCAACAGCATTATTAATTAGGGCAACAATTTATTTCACATCCTTTTTCTTTTTTTTACTTCAAATTTTGATTTAAACAGTTGAAAAAAGAGAAATACTATTAAATATTTAACAATGTCAACCTTCCGATTGCTTATGCCCGATGACGTATAGCTGGCTTCCGACTGAAGTTTAAAAGGAAAGCCGCGAAGGAGAAGACGAGGAAGACTAAAAAGTTGGGCAAAGCGAGAAAGTTCATATAAATTTTAATTCGAATTGACCTTTCTATTAGTGGATCTTGACTGAGAGATCGTCCAAATTGTTCTAGTCAGAAATATATCCAGTTATGAATATATTTCACCTTGAATAATTCCCAAGTTGACCTTGCAAGCCATGGGAATTTTTATTCCTTCAGCCCTCCAAATCCTTCTGACGAATATTCTCTGCTAGCATCACTATTATATTGCCCGATTCACATGAATGGGATGAAACGATTCGTGCTAAGATAAACATTAGAAAATGTACTCCGTATCGAAATCTTGTGATGATGTCTTGAAAAGAAAGGTTGTCATCTTTCGGATTGCATCTGCAGAACTACGCTTTTAGAAAGGCCAATGGATCGAACCACTGAATAGAATCGAATAAAATATAATCAACCGGGGGTTCGAGACAGCTCGTCGAATTCTGTACCCTTTCTTTGGTTCTCATCTTAATTTCCTTTCAACATGCCTACTCACACAAGACAGCCCAGTCATCTGCAGATAATAAACGTGCAATAGCATATGGCTCCATCGTCCCAAATTACAGTCTCCATTTCGAAGCTCGGAAACAACTGCAAAAGAGAGTTTTGATATTATTGAACCTCAAACGACAATGGGATCCTAAATGACATGCTCTCTGAAGCAACTGTTTTCTGATTCTAAATGACAGCAGTCGATTCTAGACGTTTAGTTCACTGTGTTCACATGTTCACAGGTCGATCTGCTCTTGCAGGAATCGACAATGATCCTTCCGCAAGTTCACCTACGGAAACCTTGTTACGACTTCTCCTTCCCCTAAATGATAAGGTTCAGTGGACTTCTCGCGAAGTCATCGACGGCGAAGTGCCCACGTCGCTGCGATCCGAACACTTCACCGGACCATTCAATCGGCAGGAGCGATGGGCGGTGTGTTCTTTTTAATCATTACTCCGATCCCGAAGGCCAACACAATAGGATCGGAATCCTATGATGTTATCCCATGCTAATGTATTCAGAGCGGGGGCTCATTTGTCTTCCCCCCTGTCCCCACTGCAGTAGTAAAAGTGAGGCAGCTTCACGCGAGCTCAGCTCCTACATCACAGGAATATAATGTTCGGTTTTCACATACATCCAGCTTAAGAACTTCGAGATTCAAAACACAGCGGACCCTTGCTTGCGTCGGATTATCACAGGAATGGGTTTCAGAGCTTTGGGTCCGTTCCTCGTACCTTTCTTGTGAGGAGTTATATACATCGTTCAAGCAAAATCACTGGAAACCTAGAGATATCCTTAGATATCAAACTGCAGAGGGTAATTGTTCTCCAAAGTGATTGGAGCTCCCGTAGAGGAGACCAATGTGTAACTAAAGAAATAGACAAGCAGGACACCACTGATCAACAAGTCTTAAGACGATTCCCAGAACTACAATGCCGACATTTATTTGAAAAATTATTTAGCAGTTCAGAGAGCATCAAGAACAAGGGTGAATCAGTAACCTGATACAATTCCATAACTCTACTTGAAGCGCATTGAAGTTGATAGAAGTTGTTCCAACCCCAAACCTAATGCCTTTCTGGTTCTCATCCAACAATGTACTAGAGGGAGGAAACTCCATAGTGTCTAACCAGCTATCATGTGAAGATGAAGAAGCTACCTTTGCCCAAAAAAGAAAGAAAAAATGCAAAACAGTCCTCCCAACCTCAAAGTTCAACAATATTGACTAATTGTCATCCACACTAAGTTTATTTTCACGAAATATTAGCTCAATAAGCTGCCCCTATTTCACATATGGGCCCAATTCAACGGTCATTTGCAAGTATGCGATTAGTGACAGTATCAATATTTAGGAAAAGGAAATATATTCACGTAGTTGATGCTGTCACATTACAATAAAAAGTACATAGATTAATCCATTTGAATCCTGTTAAAAAATGTTAATCCCTTTGGATCTCTATGTTTTAATTGTCAAGATATACAATCCTATATCGATTAAATAAATATGGTATTATAAGTTTATAAGAAAATTTGATACCACCACCCATTAGTTTAAACTTTTAAATATAAACGAACTCAATTTTTTATGAGCTCGCAACAGATTCAATATTGACATTTACAAACTTATTATCTTCTTAATTATCTCATTATAGAGAAAAAAAATCACCCATTCAAAGCGATTGGAGTGCAAACAGAACCAAGTAGATGAATGACCAGCTCAAAAATGAAAAATGAGCAGGTTAAGTGATTGACAACTCAAGACAATATTTGTGGAAAGACAATGCCACAGTGAGAGGAAGCCATTTTGCTCTCCAGAAAGTTACAAAGAATGGGGGCATTTTATTCCTGAAGACAAGTCTCTAACTCAAACAAGCCATCATTTTTCTTGACAATTGTATCTCCTCAACTGATGATGGAAGTTGCTGAAGTCGACCAATCTAAAGAAACTGCCTTTTTATGTCATCTGCCAAATGGCTGCAAACCATTCTGTCGACTAGGACAGAAATCACAGACCAAATGAGCAGATAACCAAAGAATTGACACAATGAGCTACGGCTTCCAAGATGAATCAAACTAAAAGCTTGCATAAATTTTCTTCCCAACTGAATCCTGATTAGTGACATCCAAGAAAATAGAAGGTGGTCGAGAAAATGTTCAGGAAAAAAAAAGGCATTCAAACATTTACAAAAGCCCTAAGAAAACCTCAAAACGGTCAAAACCATCGAATGGGATAGACAGTACCTTCTTTTTGGGAGCGGCCATGAGTTCCATGGATCTATGAGGACCAAAGGTGGAGGATCCGATTATTCGGTGAACTGAACCGAACCATAAACATTCCTATCGGTCAGCCCAGTCAGGTTTAAAAACTATGGCATAAAATGGTGGTCTATTTATTGAAGTCTAAAAAGTAGGCATTTAAAACAATTTAAGACCAATATGATAATTTACCCCCACAGATCATGAGTTTTACATTCCTTATAGGAACTACAATATCCATTTACTTCGAATTTTGCACGTCAAATTAAATATGTGAACCATTTTTGTAACAAAAAATAATGTCAAATCAGACGAATAAGTATGATCCATTTATTTTATTTGAGGGTGAAATCAAAAGAGTGTGAACATAGCAAATGGGAGCTCAAAGCAGAGCCGAAGTGAGAAGAAGAGCCGCAAATCTATGCCTAAGCTGGCCATGAAGCCTGTCACGGGTGTCAGCAGGGTCACAATCAAGAGAACCAAGAACGCTAGATTATCTTGTGTTCTCCTTTTATGTACATTTGCTCGCATATGGTTGCCTGCTGTAGTCTAATCCCCTTCGATTTTTCCGTATCCTTCTTTCATCTCAAAGCCAGACGCCTTCAAGAGCCCGCACTCAGAGACCTATGTCATACTTGGGTAGGCAAAGATTGAGGACCTGATCTCCCAATTGCAGACACAGGCTGCCCAGCAATTCAGGATACCCAATATGAGCTCCTTGGCAGCGAAGCTGGAGACATCTGCCATGGCTTTTGGAGCTCCAGCTGCAGACGAGGAAGACAAGGAGATCGACAAGATAGTAGTCAGGTCCCAGGGCATTCACTTGGCCACGGCCCAAGCTGGTGTCTCAAGGAGCAAGTCGGCAAGGACCCACGGAGACAGCTCAATCATGCAGATCACATCTTGATCTGTGGGAATTGTCGTGTTGTTTCTCTTGTTTTTTCAGAGTCATGTTTTAGCTTGAAGAAGTCATTGTTTGCTGCGGGTTTAGAGAGAGCAAAAGGAATACTTTGAGGAACTATTGGTTCAAACATTTATCTACAACATTGAGTCAGAGGCTTATGATATACATCAGTAAATCCACGCGGACGCTGAAGCCTTAAACCCTAGCATAAGCCTAGAAGATATTTGACTGAGCTTGGAACTCTCAAATAGAATTCAAGCTTGAGCCACACTTCAAGTACGTATTTTGCAAGCTGAATCGAGTTGGGACCACCAGCCTATACTAGGCTCAATTATAATCCTAGTGGCACAAATAAATATGTGAAAATATGTGAATAAGCGTTGCTCTAGACATGACAATTCAGTATATACAAGCACATAGATACATGTGAATATGGATTTTATGTACAATGGCTGGTCTCAAAAGTCTCGGAGAATAGTTGCAAAGTTTACATAAGCTTTAGCATAGAACCAATTATTGAGTAGCAGTGAAAGAAACAGTAACACAGCAGCAGATTCAGATTATCCATGGCAGAAAATGGAAGCACTTACCAGAATCAAGCCTCCTCCTCCTCCAGCACGTGCTCCCAATCAGATGATGAGCTGAAGTCACGGATTAATGTAGTCATTGGAATCTTAGAACTGCCAGTCGTCTGAGATTCGGGAACATGATAACTGAACAAACCAGAACTGAGACCCTTTGGAGTATCGGCTTTCTCACTGATGGGTGTGAAGTAATCTTTTTGCACCACAGACTCCAGATTGACAACGTTTGTTGGAGTGCGATTCCACTCCATGGCACTCGAATTATCGTCCTGCAAAATAGATAATCTTGAGAGAACAGAAGATTCAAGATTGACAGCCTTAAGTGGCTCCTTAGCTTCCATTTCTGAAGAACTAAGATGGTCTTCAGGTTGTTTTGAGATTGATAACAAGTCACCCATAACAGAAGCCTCAGCCCTATTCTCTAGGCCTACAAAGCGCCTTCCAGAAACATCCTGGGAGAGGTCAGATTCAAGGTTGACTATGGAACTCAAATTTTCTTCCCGCTGTTTCAGGATCGACAGTCTCGAAAAGATGGAAGATTGCATGTGTTCTGCTTCATGGGTTGAGCCCTTGACAGTTAAAACCATCGTAGTGGGAATAGCAGGTGACTTGAATGTTGCAGAAGCAAATTCATCCTTAAGGCTGCAAGAGACTTTAGGACTCGTCATTTCTTCACAATGGAAGTTGCTACCAAGATTTGACTTTCTATCCCGATCTTTCAGGATTTCAAGTCTTGTCATAACATCATTCACCTTAGAGCAACTCTGAACTGAGATATCAAGATTATCATGATTCTTTGATGCATCATCTGCTGACTTGTTCTCGGTGCTTAAATTGGCAAGGACCTCAGAATTAGAAAGACCCTGAGCTGCAATTGTTTTCTTGGATGGATCTGCAGAGACACAACTCGATTAAATATCAGTGGAGAAATATTTGATTAGATGTCTGCTCAGGGAAACAAGTTCACCTTTCCCACTATGTGATCCATAATTCTTCATTTCAAACTTCAAGCGGTCGTAGCGGGTTCTATAGTTCATGGAGCATAATGCAGCTTCTGCTTCGAGCCATAAATTCTTGAACAACTGAACCTGAGGCTCTGCTTCCTCCTCTTCATGAAAATTCTCCGCAAGAATCGTCTTAATAGCCTAAAAACAAGATGAAATACCAAAAAGATCATGAAAAATCTACTAATCTACTAGTGAGTTTCAGATAGGCATAATCTTCCAATTATTAAGCAAAAAGCTACCTGAGTCATCTTATCATCTCTGATATTGTCAGGAAGAACACCAAGAGAGGAAAGGTCTGAACTACTTTCACATGGCTGATCAGGTGCACTGTTGAGCTTCTCGGAGTTATTCAAATCTTCAGGTTTCCCCAAAATATTAGACACTTTTGGCCCTTCAACCACTCCACTCTGTTTAAAGCACAAAGTTGCAGAAGCATTGATATGGGAAACAGGGAAGTGCTAGAAAATTGTGGGAAGGAAATCTCTATAGAAACAATGAAACGAGAAGAGTAAAGAGAAATAAAATATTTATGCCGTTTTGTAATAAGTGAATTCGTATAGATTGGAAGCCAAATAAAGCTAGTGAAGTACCTGAGTATCTATCATCTACTTCTGACATTTATGGTTGACCATGACAAACAGGAAGTAAGACCAGTTTTATTTTCGCAATAATTGGGTCCCACGAGATGCTTTTTTTCTCGGCCATCTTTCCGGACATAAGGGTGGACTCAAGAATTGTTTCCCCTCGACTATTATGCCATTTCAATCAAATTATCTCGTGGCCTCCTTCACTTCCATACAAGAGTCTTGCTCAGCAACATAAGTAGACCTATCAACTATGTTAAAAGGAAACAAAAGAGGCCTAAATTTATAACATGAAGAGCGAAAAGATAAAAAGAATTAGAAAAAAATTGTCAATAATCCTAACACAGAATTTAAAAAATGATGCCTTTTCCCTAAACTCCAGTGATCACAAATTGGAAAACGATAGACCTAAGTTAATAAAATTCATTTCAGATTTGGGAATCAATACCAACGTCCACTTCCAGAACTCTCCCAAGAATCACTCTATCAGGCCACAAAGGTGATCCGGCCTCGTTCTTGCGCTTGAAATTCCCCTCGATTTTGCCAGATGCCTATTTTTCAGGGCAAAGGCAATCAGATTATTTGTTGCAATTTTGACGAAACTCAGGTCCTTGCTCCTTCAAGTCATAGGCATGACCAATTGCGCTGCACGAACTATAACATTTCTGACAAGTTTGTGCATCATCGCTAACACTCATTGAGAACATCTATTTTCGGAGTCAACTCTTCCTGTAACATTTACTGTGTTTGGCTAGGCTCTGTTATAGAGGAGACTCAAGACATGTTCCACGCATTTGAATGAGACATCAAACAGCCATTGTTAAGACGTCATACTTATGTTCCCTTCCTTATCAACCTCTTCATTCCAGATGTTTCCTTTCCCCGGGGTTCACATTTATGTTTGGAGCTGCTGTTTTGCTGGACTGGGAAGGTCCAAGATACAATCATTGGTTAACTCATTAACATGAATCCACATTTGTTGTCTTAACACTGGGAACGAACCAGCTATGCATGGCATCATGGAAAAGCTTCTGACCTGCAGTCGACAGATTAAAGACCAAAGCTGCTCCTGATTAAACATAATTTCTTTCAGAGGTTGTTTTCAACCTTGCGCATGGCTTCATTAACGTCTTCAGAAGAGTACCTTTAAGCAAAATCAGCATTTTGAGAGACTTGCTTCTGGGGATTCACGCCATCAAAACTCCTTAATTCCAAGAGATGTTTTGCAGGGACAATATTGAGGTCCAAAGAAAGGGCTGCAATTCAATTGGACTCCTTCCAGGATGGAGAGTCTGCTGTGTGGCTAAAATGGTTAAAAGCTCAGAAAGAACTTTCATTGGAACCATACACTCATCCATCATAAGTAGATTTCATTGCACAGTATTTTCTTAATTGGACAAATGGACTGGCATTTAGGTATATTTCTCATTGTTTGCCAATGCTTCATCAATTTAATTTCCTCAAAACTGAACATTCTTGCTTGAAACCATAACATAATCTGTGCTTCATCCGAGGAGGATACATTTCTTCCTTCTGAAATGTTCCGCAGCAGGATCTCCTTTACATTCAGAAGATCATGGCTACTTGCGGTCAGCCAACGACTGCATTGCCATCGATTTTCCAAGAAACAAACTTCGAAGATAGGGGAAGAAGCTGCCCGGCTTTGGTGGGAGAGAAGGGAAACATCAAACAGAGTTCGCTGTCACCTGGACTGGAAACCAACTGTCGATGCAGTTGATTTGATGCTACTGTGCGCCTTTGATCCTTACTCAAACTAGAAAACGGATTCTAAGACAGTGCCCTGCAGAATGCGTACTGTAGTCACTTGGTGGGTGTTTCAAGTTCAATGTTGTCAATGATGAATCATACTTGTGTACTCCGGGATAGTTTGCAAGGGGACTTTACTTCTACTGATTGTTGAAAGTTTAGGACAATCAAATTTTCCCATATCACAGATTTGAAACCATTAGAAGGCTTCCCGCACAAATGCCTGAAACTGTAAGATGGGTGAACCTCCTGTACCACACAGAGAACAAGCTCACCATAAAGTATTGAACATCATATATTCCCATTGTTCTAAACAACTGCTATTAAGAATTTTATGGATAGTAGGCTATATGTGGAAACTATTTCAAATAGGAAACTACTAGGTTTGTATAATTATAAGTAATCAGCAGCATTCCTCTGTTCGGTGCGCAGTGACCTCCTCGAGTTTCATGAGTCCATCTTGCTCTCTTTTAGCTGCATCACCATTTGCCCACATGGTCTGGACATCCAATCTGGACACCATTTGATTTCTAACAGTCGGACAGAGAACCACAAATCCGGGTTGATTAGTCAATCAGAGGATAATCATGGGGTGGGGCTTCATGTCTGGAAGTAGAGTATGGGATGATATGGTCTCACTTCATCAACATTAGCCCTCCGAACTATTGAAAACTGCCCATAAGGAAATGTCCACTGTCACTGTGGGAACAACAGCTTGGTTTACACTATTCATGTTTCACTAGGGTTAATTACTCATTGAAGTCTCGGCCTGTCAAGCTTGGTGACCTAATTGGGTGCTGAAAAAAAAATGAGGGTTGGGCCTCAGCCAACTGCCAAGGATGAATTCGAGGGAAACCAATTAAATGTTTTCGTAAGGATTTGAATTTGGGGGTTGGACGAGAAGGGAATAGCAGTGAAGGGTGGAGCAAAAGGCTGCATAAATTTGATGAGGAGGGACGAATCTCATTACAGTGCCAGCTCTTCATCTTTCTTTATTACCTATTTCTGCACATGAAAATAAACTAATCAACTAGAAACACAATAAACGAAATCAAAACAGGTCACATCAATTCTTGAACCTTCATATAGCAGGTGAGAGCCAATATGATGCTCATGCAATGGTCTGGAATCAGGAATGATAAGAATAGATGAAATCAGTCCAATCAAGAAATCAATCAGCCAGTAAGAATTTCAAGCCATGAAAGATATGATCTGTTGACTAGAAGGAGCAGAAACCGAGCAACGCCTTGAATCCAATGGAGCAGCCATCAACAGCAGCAAAAAACAAAGGATCGTAATAGAACACGATCAACAAAAAACGGCGTACATAAGCTGCATCAACCTCACATGAAGCAAAACTTGCAGTTAAATTAAATGAAGAAACAAAGTCAAAGACGGGGCAAAAGATCGAGCAGCAACGGGCTGTTAAACCAGGACGAATTCAGCAAAAAGAGAGCAGCAAAGAAACACAAAACCAAGCTGAACAGAGGAGCGAAGTGAAGCTGCAAGGAAGGAGAAGCAAAGCAAAACTGCCGCATTGCAACTATTACAGCAACAGGAGGAACTAAAATTCGACAGCAAAGACAATGAAAAAGAGCAGAAACCGCGAGCTCAATTGCAGCGAGGAACTAAGAATCAACAAAATAGAGCAGCCAGCGCTACGCAGTGCAACAAGCAACCCCGAACTTGAAATAGCTGGCTTGCTGGACATTCAGAGCAGGCGACAGCAGTAACTGCAAAAGGAAAAAATATGTATACCTGTTCAACTCAATTTCCAGCAGCAGGGGATGTAGCAGCTCGAAGATGGGGAAGAAGCGAATTGCTAGATCGACCTTCAGTCTGTTTCGATTCCTTCAACAGCTTCAGAAACCCTCCTCGCACCGTTCCTCTACAGCTTCTTCTTTGAAACTCCCTTCTCAGTAGAAAGAAGATCCCCTTTTCGTGAAGAAGCTTTCCCAGCTGAACTCGACTTCCAGCGGAGCTCGACAGAGGGTGAAGCGAGCTGATTGATCGACCTTCAGCTGTATTGTGGTCAAAATAATTCAGCCACAGAGGGGAATCGGGCTGAATCAGCCTTGGTAAAAGAAGAGGAGGAGAAGATAGATGAATGGCAGAGACTTAGAATTTCGTCGTTCATTCAGCTTGTGCCCTCGATCAATTAGAAGATCCATTGAGGGATATGATCAAAAAACGCAGCGGACCCTATAGCAACTGATATAATTATTTACAATTTCTCCCAATCTATACTTATTTGACAATGAACTTTTCTCTTTGATGAGCTCGTAAACACCCGCCTCCCCTTGAACCTTATCCTCGAGGTTGAAATGAAGCTAAATTGCAACAAAAACAAGAGCTCCTCAGTAAATCTCATGGCAATTAAAGCGCCTGTGTGGCATTAGTTTAAATGGCAGTTAATGACGCATTGAGAATCGCAGCAAAATTGCTTATGTCATGAACTCTTCGCCATATATATTCTTATTTTTATAAGTAAATTTCAGATTTATATTTTATCACGCGTTTGGGAATATTTTCAAAATTTATTGAACTTTCTAGTAGCACATAAATCACATGAAGATGAAGTATAAAGTATATCTAGGAACTGACGAAGTAGGGTGAAGAGTAGTCACTCAACGCTGTACCAGCTGATGGTTTTCAACATTAAGAGCGTTTGGAAAAGGTTGAAATTTGCAAGAATCGGGCATTTCTTTTGACCATTCCTTCTTTTTAACCTCCCTTCTATCCAGAAAGCCAGTATCCATGTTCCCATTACCTTCTAAATGGAATGATATTGATATCAATTCGCCCTCATACTATAGAAAGTTCCCTCTAAGAAAATTGTCGCAAGTTCATTCGTAGCATCAGAATTGAAATTGAAAGCAACATGCTCTATCTTTGCCATGCTCAACAGCAAAACATGAGGGAAGTCCAAGTTGATCACCAACTTCAGAGGGCTACTTTTGAGATTGCATGTATAGAACCCTCCAACAGTCTTGTCTAGCAGTGGATCAAGGCTAAAAATGTACAGAGTAGCTCAGTTTTTTCATGTGCTTGGCCTCATGATTCTAAATTTTGCCTTGATTCACCCATTTCTCAAAATTTCCACCTCAGACAATGTTAACTCACAGAGAAGTGGCTCAAACATTTTATGTGCAAAGATGAGAGGTTCTCCATATGTACCCAAGTTCAACTCTTGGCCAGGTCGATGACTCGAATCTTGGATTAGCTATATTGAAGGACAACTTCCGTTGCTTCATTACTTGCATAAAGCCTTGACCCATCTTTTCGGGCATCAATAACCAGAACGGGATGAGCCCTCCACCATTCCATGATTTTATTACGAACGGAATCTTTGTAGGAAGCATAAAATGATGGCCATTGTGATATCTCAAGTTCGTGTCATTCCCAATAGTAAAAGCAGCATATTCATTTTCCTTATCATTTATGAGATCTGACCGTGGATACGGAAGCGCCCTCTCCATTTGATGCATGATTTACCTGGTAGGTGAATAGTTGGCCAGAATCTTCCAAGTGCTTCATCCAGGGTCATGTTCATGGGAAAACATCCTACATCAGGGCCAAGTCTGGTCAACGCTATACCCTGCGAACGCGAAAGACCAGAAAGCTCAAGGTCTGAGTATTGTGGGAGGCTGGAGGATGAGATACTGGAGAGAGATGGATTGAAAACGATGAGACTGAGTTCAACAAAGGAGCGTTTTTACCTAGGGAGCATCCCTTTACTGAGCTCCTCTCAGGCAACAATATTGTCTCAACATTTTTGCTCGATTCCTGCAGCCAGAAGCCCAAGTTTGATTCTAGCTAGTTCTTCAGTTTGAAAGTGAACTTTGAAAGCAAAATAATTTTACTCGCGGCTTCCTCTTCGACTATCTTTGCCTATTGGTTGCACCTTCGCCGGGGTTATTAACAACTCAAACACCGATCCTCATACATCTGATTCAATCATTCGCTTTGGTTGAGGGACAAATCGATCTAATCGAGGAAGTGAAGGCATTGATTATGCGCATTTACCAACCCCCATGACATAAAATTTTCTTATATAAAATTAGTATAGAACTGGGGGAGGAGGTTTCGACGCCAAACATAAGAGAAGTTATCTTATATTACAAGTTTTATATATAAATAAAATATCAATTTTTTAATGTAATAGTTAAATTTTTAAGATTCACAGATTCCTTTTTAAGCTTTTTATTTTTTGATTGTTATTTTTTTAATAATGAAGGAAATAATATTTTTATTAAATTTTTATTAAACAATTCAATCTATCAATATTTTACATAATAATAATACTCTCCTCCCATCACTTATTTGGTCAAAATCTTTCTGGGTCAATTGGAGGAGATAAATTGACTAAATTGGAGGTCGTAGGGTCCAAATTCTAGTCTATTTCTAGCCTTGCCTGATTAATTTAATTCAAGAAATCGGGCTAAATTGGAAATAGCGATTGTCCCAAATTCCCAATGCTAACCTCATTTCTCTCACACGCGGAATTTTTCTTGTTCAGTCTGAGTGACAATGGGTCTAAATCAAAGAATTAAGGAGCTACGATTCTAAATCTTATACGTTCAATTGTACATATTTGTGGACACAACTGACTTAATCGGGAGTTTCTTGGGAGCATTGACTGTGAATCTTATTGCCCGTCAATTGTACAAGGGTTTATCAACTGAATTCGCAATGGTGTAAGCCTCTGCTACGATACGGATGCCCTGAATTGGGTTTTCTATTGACTTGGGCGAGAGATAATCTAATGGAATGAGAAGGATAGGCCTCTGGCATATCGGCACCAAAATTGCCCTTAATCGGCTCCTCTTGGTCTGAGAAACAAATGACCTAATTGGAAATATTGAATGATCAAAATCAATGCTCACAATTCTTCCAGTTTTATTTATTCTTTCAATTTAGGAGATAAATGACCAATCGGGATGGCGGAGCCGATTCTACCCTATTCACCTCTAATTGTACACATTTTTCCTCATATTAATTTTGAAATGTTAAAGTCGATTTAGGGAAGTGAGCCTCAATTTCGGTACATCGCCAAGAATTTTTGACTAAGCATACGGATGAAATAACTGATAGACTCACCCGAATCGGCTACGGCTGCTCCATCTTTTACTCTCACCTCGATTTTAAATTGGGAAATTATGTAATATTTGACAGATAAAAAAAATGATCATTGTTATTAGGTAAACAAACTTTTTATGCCAAACTAACAAACTTATGCTTTTTATAATGGAAACTATCATAAATGGTAAAATTAGTGAGAATGAAAATTGTTCATCATTTGGTGGCGAAGGACTAGTCATGGTAGATTGAGAACCGGTGTACCTCATGGTCAAACAAACTATTTTATTCCTCATTTTCCTCTCATGCTTTGTGAAATTGCATTGGAAGCCCCAGATCTCAAGCAGTCTTACAAATTTATTATCTAATATTTTTTAATTTTAAGTTAACAACGTAAGAAAAAATCAACTTTCGATTATTCTAATATTGGTATAAAACTCTTTTTTATTTAAAGTGTATGATTTTAGAA
Source organism: Sonneratia alba (assembly GCA_900174645.1). Classification (NCBI taxonomy): domain Eukaryota; kingdom Viridiplantae; phylum Streptophyta; class Magnoliopsida; order Myrtales; family Lythraceae; genus Sonneratia; species Sonneratia alba. The sequence goes on along the minus strand of FWPY01000024.1, from coordinate 3,086,595 downwards.
ATTATATTTGTTTCTCACGCAAGTTCAATTTTTTATATGTGGATATCAATATATCATTGTTGATAGGATGATAAATTAAGTAATTGCTTATGAAAAATCCCTAATTCCACTTATATTTAGACATGTGAGAAATTAGAAAAGCTTCCTCAATTTTTGTGCAATTCAGCAATAAGGTTATTGAGCTATGCTGGGGTTAGTCTTTACTATTTGGGTTAATAATATTATTAATTCCTACACGTCTCCTCCTCTATTGCTGCTGTCTACCTCTGCTACCTTTGTTGGCGGCTCAGCTCGCCCTCGATAAGCCCCATTACAACCTATCCCCTGTTGGTTTTGCTCACTTATGCTCCTCTTTTACTGCAGCTCTACTCACCCTTAGCTAGCCTTGTTGCAAACGCCGTCCCTATTTAGTTCTGCTTGATCTTATCTTCTCCGTCTACTGCGGCCTGCCTCTTCCTTAGCTTCCATTCCTTTACTGTGGATTTGATCTGGAGCCATACAATCTTTTCTGTCTACACTCTCTTTTTGCTTCTATTCTATTGATTTTATGTTCTATGCTTTGTTCATATGATTTGTCGATATGTTTTTCTTATTGTCCTTAATTGGCTGCTGGATTACTGTTCTGTTTCTTTGTCTCTATCACGGTTGCCTCTATTTTTAATCTATGTTGCTTGGCTAATCTGTTTGCATTTCTACATTCTTGAATGGCTGATATACTCGTTCTCATGTACATTATTGCATGTTCATCGTGTCATTGGTCGCTCAAATACATTGTTGTGCTTGTTTTACTTTCTTCATTGGTCCGCATTTAGCTGAGGTTTCATTCTGCAATTTCTCGGTCGAAGCACTAGTGGGCTACGCCATCTACCCAATGGTTGTTTGGCTCTTTTTTAAACTCCTTCAATGTTTTCGTACTTTTTTGCTGTGATATAAGTCCTGTGGTCTTTTTCAAGTGCTTTGAGGTTTTACCCTTTTTTTTCTTGATGTTTATTATTAGTCTCGCTTAATAGTTATCCGCTCCCATTCCATCATTGTCGATATATATTTCTACGAAGTTTGACTTGTTCTCAAGTCTGGATTCATCAGCTTATTTATAAAATTTAATTTTGTTTGATGTTGTATGATCTGCACTTATCCAATTCACGCGCCATTGAATTCACGCAATGCATGGATGATTCATAGGCAATACATGAATATATTTTTCGCCCTAAATTTAGTGATATTGTGTTGTTTTGGTGGATGCTTTTGAGGGCTATACATAATAAATTTTGAGTTTAGCAGATCAATCCAAAATGAAATACCTGTTCCATCACATGTTTAGTGGTCCGGATGGCTAGTTGCTAGTTGTTTAGAATTAATTTAAGTGGTGGATTTCTATGCGATTTGCGCCGCCTTGTGATTCATTTTGAACAAGTCGTCAAAAAGGAATTAAACAAAAATAGGGGTTAATAGGGGTTTTCATTGGAGAGTCGGATGATAAAATTGATCTCGATCCATAACTCACACATGTCACAATGCAATTTATCATTAAATTACGACTCCGCTCAGATGCCTCCTTGATATGCACGTTATGATGATATTTACTTTGAAGAGATAAAATTGAATAATGGATTAAAAATGTATGTCCGATGCCACACAAAAATTGTTATATTGATAATGGGTGCATGAGCCAACATAGAAATGGTGGTTAGAGGTACCGATTTTAGTTGTTTCAGCAACCGGGCTTGTGAGGTTTTAAAACATAATAACTCTCGAAATCGCATATTTTTTTTTTGGTTTGAGGACCTAAATTATTTTAAAGACGCTAGAAATAGTGTATGACCCTATAGATAATAATATAAGTTTTTAATGGACTTTTAGAATTTTAATTCTTAATATGTGGCAATTCTATAGTTTTTATCTCACTGCCTTTAGTCCCAAAGTTTTGTTAATTCCAAAAAAAGGGTTAGCGACAGTGATAGATGAATTCCATTTCGTGTATGCACATAGTTGTATGTAGATATTATTGTTATGGATGGTTTAGTTTTCATTGAAGTCCTTGCATAGATGACCTGAAAGTTGCAGTTTTCTCAAAGGAATATATTACTGCACAACAATATATATTTGATCACAATGGAGCAACTATTTTCCTAGAAAATAATGACGATGGAAGAAGATCCTAAGGGCCGCCCACCACCACCGGCCTAGTTGAGGCTGGGCTTAGTACTCTAGTGAATGAAGCCCTGTCACAGCGCCCGGGAAACGACTAAGCATGAAGGTGGCACGCATCCTACTTGGAAGAAGCATTTAAGAAGGTTCAAGAGAAGTAGCTATAAAACTCAGGAAGTGAGGCCACCATTATAAACACTGACGTTTAGAAGAGTGCGGCGGACTAGGTAGCTATGGCGCTCAAATGCCAAGAGAAGAGAGAAGTACAGGCTGCCCATCATTGAAGATGATGTGACCAGCCCTCTTCAACTGATATATTGTCTGTTGCCTACTGCCGAAGTCCAAATTTTCTTAAATTACTGCTTATGACGGCAAGACTGACCCACAGAACCACCCATGCTCCCATGTCATTTTATACTTGGGGACAGGGCACAACCGAGAATATTGAGTGCCTCCTTCTCGAGGACCCTAAAGGGCGTAGCTGCTGATTGATTCCACTCCTTGGAGCCACTCACCATCAAGAGTTTTGCTCAGCTGATGCATACATTCTTTGAGCGCCCCCGTAAGCTGTACAGGATTAAAAAGGGATCCCGTGAGGTTTCTACACAACATAGCTTCTGTATTGGAACCGATGAAAGAATTTGTGGTACTTCAGTTTCAGAGACATTGTCATTCATTTGGTTTCTGTCATGCCATATTGTTGTCATCGTAGCTTAAGGTAGAGGGTAAGGTTATTATGGCAAAGAAAATGGAGTGCGGCCTGTGCTTTTTGTCGATGTTATGTTGCTCACTCCTTAAATTGCGTCTCCCGGAGAGCTTATCAATGCAACGCATTTTCTTTTGGGTAGAAAAGGCAGACGAGGAATCAGCGTGCCTAAATCTCCATCCATGAGCCTCGTGGACAATATCTGATGTGCCGATTGGTGAGTCAGAGCACAATTTGAGCCCACAACAGATCTCGTATGTGCGAGAGATTGAGGGGATCGCCGTCTGCCCATCTTCTTTTTCGGTAACTGGGCCGGCCATTTTCCTTTAGTTGGGCCTCAATGCAGCCCATTTTGCGACGAGTGTGTACTGGTTTTCAATAAACCCAGAACTGGTGTGAATCTATTTAATTGGATATATTGTGGGTGAACCCTAATTAAAATCGAGTAAATTTCAAGCAGGAAAATGAGGAACTCAGTGCAGTCTTGTTTCCCCTAAATAGGACGTGCAGAACTGGAACCCACACCCGAAGGTTCTGAACCAATATAAAAATATGTGTACTGCATTTATATTTTATTATAATGTGTTATACTAAACAGATCATAGGTTGCCGATATAAAGAATGTGTACGCGATCAATATGAGCGATTTGGTTAATTTAAAGCAAATATAAAACCATTTGGTCTCTTTATAATTCAACTAGTTAAGTATAATGTATCAATCCGATTATGAATTACAGTTTAAAAAATTATAAACTGGCTTAGAATTGGGCCTAAGTGGGTCGGGTCACAATTCATATGTTCACAATTCAAACTATAAATTGTGACCTTTTCTTTTTTAAAATTATTTAAAATGAATAAAAGTTTTAAATTAATTTATATTTCAAATCAAGCATAATGTGATGTTAATAATTTAAGAGTTGATTGTGAAAATGATAAAAAGGAAATTTTAAGGGTGCAAAAATCCATTTTGACCATTACAATTAATAGTGAAAATTTGATCAAGAATTTTTTGGCAGTTCAAGCCAGTTTCATCATGGTTTGATTGGATTTCATAACAATTTCAAAGCCAATTTTTAGTTGGTTTCATGCTTAATTATGAGCTAATTCAATGAAAAAATGTGTTAAGTTAATTCTGGTTTAATAGGCTTTTTTTTTACTTGACTTGTAATTATCTTTCACCCTAATAAAAATGGTTATATGCCAATTTAGAGGCTATCTAAATCGATTCTAAACTAAACCGACCCATTTAACAATTGCATATTGCAATTGGCGCATATCTCAGCTAATTAATAGCTTGGGCTCAAAACCCTGGTGTCAATAAAAGAGTGTTGGCATTTGCTCAAAAAGCATGCCTTCTCGATATTCTTCTTGATGAGATAAGCGTGCCTCTTAATTTGTTCTCTTCTCCTTCGATTGGATAAAGCATATTCATCATTTATTTATTTATTTATGTTAGTGAAATAAGTATGTTTAATTTGTGCCTTCTTATGATAAATTGCATTCAGCATGCCCTAGGGGCGGATCTAGAACTTCTATTCAGGGGACAAAACTTTAAAGGTATGTAATTCAACTTAAGATAACCAAATTGAAATAATTTAACAAATGTTAGACAAATTATAATAAAATTTATATAATATTTCATAAATGATTTTTTAGTATAAAAAGAGCGGTAATCCTCACAAACAAACAAGGACGTCTCCATTTTCCTTTTATCTTTGGAAGATTTTTCTTTTTCCTTTTCTTTTGCCTTTTTTTTTGGGTCGACGCCAGTAAAATTTATGGTCCATATTGGGCATCTTGAGCCACCTGAATTACACCTCTGTCCTCTACTAAATGTCACCCCGTGATTTGGCATTTGCCCAAGAAAGGGATTTTTTTGTAATGATGCGAAATTTATTATCTCTGCACCAATGAATATATCATATGGTCATGAATTTATTATATACATTTGTGTATAATTACATGTGTGAATAATCTCATAAATGTTAAACATTCAAGAAAATAATATTTTTACACTGGTTCATTTACTAATTTGTGATATTATAAGGTGAAAAGATATTGAAATATTATATATATATATGTATATATGTGTGTATAATGTATGAATTCAGACAATACCGCATCTGTATTGTCGCACAGAAAATTCATCGGATCACCCACATCTCTGTCATAGGCCATTACCACTTGCTACGCGACGCTCAGGAATTTCTGATTTCCTACCCTGTTAATCTAGAAATTAAAAAAGAAAAAAATTTGAAAGTTTTATTTACCACCTAGGCATTTTTATATTTAAAAAAAAACACTCATTTTTATTATGAATTAGCACCTGTTTGTTGTTTTATGTACTCGTCCTTGATATCAGAATTCTAAATGTTTTTTTAATTTCTAAAATTAATAAAACAATCATATTTTCTAATGAAATTCTTAAGTCATGATTGTAAAGAGGAAATACAGTCGGTAGCAGAAAGAAAGAACCTTGGATTCTCGGCTCCTGGCGGAGCCCCAGCATCCCAAAGTGAGGCCACGGCTGCCCTCTGGATCTAATGAGCTATCGTGTCGGAAAAAATTTTCTCCTCCGGTCCCGCAGCCACGAAAGTAACAGGTAGTTTGTGCCAGCTCATCGGGTTTTTCCTCGTGCGGTTACACAGGTAAAGTGATCTTAAAATCTACTTGGCTCGTCACGGGGGAAAGAAAAACTACAACATAGAAGAAATGGGACAGAACACATGTAGATCTTAAGATCTTGCCATCAACTGGAAGCATATGGTAGAAAGTTGTCTTTCAAGCTTGACAATAAAAATTCAGGCATGAGATCTTGCGTAGACCCGATTTACAAGTGTCGAATTTTATCTCATACCCACCGTATTTGGAAATACAACGTGCAGTGGCTGGAGCAGATCGAGGACAAGATTTTTAACCCCCAAAAAAAAAACCATAGCCTTTTCGAATCCAGTGATATGTTTTATTGGGTACAAGGAAGATTTCAACAAAGATAAGTTACGAATCCGAGAATAAAATGTCATCCCAGATCAGCTCCATGTCCAAAGATGGCATCCTGCTCAAGTGAACTCCCTCTGAATCTCCACCTGGCGTCTGATGATGATAAGAAGGCCCGACTTTGCTCTCGAGTGCTGGTTTAAAGTCATTCGCAATTGGGCTGCTTTCGGTGCTGGGAACAGTAGGGTTCTTCGGTGAATGATCTAAAATAGGTGCTTTCATGTGTAAGGAGCTTGAATTCGTGGACGAATCCAAATTCGACCTTGAACTCGAGCTGCTCCCTTGTAAGATTGTTTGTAGCTTCGCCTCGAGGAGAGCAGCTGTGGTCGAATTGGCCGTCAGCTCATGCTTCAGATCAGGAAAGTTCAAGTTCGCATAGTCCCCTCTTAGTATATAAGCCGCAGTATCATAGGCTCTGGCAGCCTCTTCTGCAGTGTCGAACGTCCCTAGCCAAACACGGGTCCGGTTCCGGGGCAGTCGGATCTCCGCAACCCATTTTCCCCAGTGCCTCTGCCTAACACCCCGGAACAGTTTCCCCGGCTGTGTCATTTTGTTGGGGAATTTCCGGCCGGTGCACTTCATCGGTTGAGTTCTCGCAGTGCTAAGCCAATTGGATAGAGAGTTCTTCATGTTCCGGGCTTTTTTGAGCTGCTCCGTCTGAAATTGCACGAGAGATGGCAAAGAGGATGACGAGGTTATCGGGGTCCAAGGAAGATACGAGTCTTCAGTGTTGAAACAAAGATTTTGAACTGGATTTGATGGATCTGATTCTGCTGGCTCATGACGGAAAAGGGTCAGGCTTGGAAGCTGCGAGGAGAGGGACAGCATGGTCGGCGTAGGATGTTCAGATATCGGGAACTGGGTTATTTCACCATCTAGCAATCTGCAATTCAAATCGGGACGGGCGACTCTGTCAGGAGAAGATGTTGAAGATGAAGGACAAGAATCGGGCAACTTGGGGGTCATTCCAAGAGCAACCCACAGGATAGGATCCACATTGAAAGAAGGAGAAGGGAGCAAGTCCTTCCGCAGAAACCTTTCCATTTTAGGAAACTGGCCCTTCGTGAGAACGCAAAGGAGCCGGCTACAGGGAGGTTTTAGATGCAGATGAGGGAGTGGAATTGGTATTTATATTTATGCCGAAGAGCCCAACTCAGCTGAGTCTTTTCGGGAAACGCGATTAGTTGACCATCTTTTTTTCACTTAGAAGAAGGAATAAAGAAAAAAAATGAGAAAAAGAGTATGTAGGAATAGTGATGCTGTGTGGTAATAATGATGTGATATTTTAATGCAATTAAAATATGAGAGAGAAAAGAAAAAATGACAAAATAGGTCATATTTCTTATTATATTTTCTAATACCTATTAGGATTTCCTATGGTTCGGTTCGATTAAGATACTATACCTCCGAACCATAAACATTATATAACTATTGAACTAAATTATTTTAAACCAAATTTATAGTTAGGTTAATGGATTCGAACCCTTTTGAAAAAATAAAAAATTAACACATTAAATATAAACTGAACCAAAACTAAAGAAAAATACTATTGAAAAATAAGAAAATATAAAACAACAAAAAGAAAAACATTAAAAATCATAAAAATTTTAATTAAAAATAAATTAAACATGTAATATTAAAATTAATAAACCTATTTGAACCAAGTTTAGTATGAAGTGGTAAAAAAATATGCAATTATAACGATAAAAAACTTATATTGAAACTATTTTTTTTATTTTAAAAATATTTCTAATATATTTATATTTTATTTTATATTTACAATATCTTGATGTGAACCCAATTATGGCATCAAATGACCAATTCATTACCAATTGTCTTCAACAACAATATATCGAGTATTAAAATTCAAGCATTGGTTTATTATATATGGAAGCAAGAATATAGTAAAATATAAATATTTTTTGAAAAATAATTTACTGAAATATTATGTGTATTTGAGAATATATCAATTTCATATTTTATTTATATAACATATATCTTAGGATTTTTAATTAGTTAAATTTATATATTCCCTTTATTTTAGTTTCCTAACCTATTGAAATACTTTCGAAAACATAATAAGCTGCAAAATATTGCAAATTGACTATTTAAAGGCTTACAATGGAACTTGGATTGAATGCATAGAGATCTTTTCAGATAAAGAAAATGTGAGGTTTTACTCTCTCTTTGGTTCTTATTGAACATTTAAACTTATAGGAGTTTTTCATAGCGTTCACCCCTAACTTATCAATCGACCCTTCTATAGTTGATTGTGGTGTCTTCACTGTACCAAAGTTCTTACCTTTTTATAGGTAATAGTTCATGATTCCACTAAGTCTGTCATTGAACATGATCTTTGGTGACCATATTCGATTTGGGTCTCGTCATGAGAGTAAAGTTTGTCACTCTTGGTATTAGATCTTATCATAAGTCGACAAGGATTGCATCATATCTTAAATCTTTTTTTAAAATAGGGTTAAGCAGTTTAAATCAATTAAATGAACTGTTTAAAGTTAATAACTAAACATCACTAGCTTTACCTGTTACAAAAAAAACTATAACTACATGATAAGCGATCTCGATTTTGAAACTGAATTTATTTTTTTTAAGTTTAGGGGGTTTAGTTTGCGTTCTTTGGCTCTCTGTTTGCCACAAACCCTGAATACCTTGTAGTACCACATCAATTGTCTCATATGAGAGAAATGGAGACGTATATGGTTGTGAATGTGATATCATCACTCGACGCTCGTAACAATCAAAAACTATTTATTAGTTTTTGATTTCCTTATTATAAACCAAACTTTCCCGTAAGACTACTTCATTATTTTCATTTATACTATTCTCTTCTTATGTTCATAGGAAACAGAAATGGAAATTAATATTGAGAAGATTCATTTATATAAATTAAACACAATATTTTCTAGTGAAATGTTTCAGCTCGACGGAACACCTATTGATCTAATTCTTGGACCCTATTATAGTGCCAATTAAAGTGGACATTGGGGTTACGATTTTGTCAGATCCCTCCCGATCCGCGGGGATGAAATGCATGCGTGCTCGCCATGGCCTCCCGTGTCTCTTTGCTCCAAACCAATGAAAAGTTGAAAACCGTACAAGCTCAACGTTTGGGGATCGATGCAATCATTACGCCATGTGCACCAGTTCGACCGACTTTTGGGGAGTCCACTTCGATTAAGATGAGACCCTATAAAGAGCTTAATTAACATAAATTGGATTAAAATGATTCGAAATATTTATCCTCGAGCTTAAAATATTGTCGATTCGGAGTATGGTATTATTAAATGAAAATTGATTGTATATGTGGAAGAATTCTTATCTGCTTATAGGATAGGACCAGGCCTATCACGAGCCGGATGATGTCAATGCTCCGAAGGTGGGAGAATGTAATGCCATTAATATTTTTAATAAGGTATAAGGTTGCGGTTTAATAAAAAAAAATATTAAAAATTTACTTAATTTTGTTTTTTTTTAATTAACTCCAATACTTGCTCCCATCTAAGCTTAGGAACAAGGTGTTGGAATCCGTGGAAGAGGGGTAAAGAACCACCAGGTATCGACGTTAGTTCTGAGCACTCTGTAAAGGGCTGTTTTGATTGTTACCTTTTTTTCATGTGGACTTGAGAAAAAAACAAGAGCGGCTGAAATTAATTAATTGGAGTGATTGACATAGTTATGTGATGGTGTCTTGGATCATAATCTCATACTCCTTCAAATTTTGCTCTAAATTTTTCTAAATGCATTTGCAGGGCGGAATAATATTAGAAAAAAGTGTTTCTTGCCAAAAAAAACAACATATTAAGAGGTACAAAAGTTCTTTGTCACAACAACTATTTTTTCATTTTGTTTAATATGCCTGGAGTTTATTGTTACATTAGTTACTGCTTCTCCAAAGGCGATACTGACGATGTCGACGAGCGTCGTCAATAAACAACCCCAATATATTGCAGAGGACTTCCCGCACCATCATCCTTGGAACGATTTATTTTTTCTTCTCAAAATTGAATTAGTCAAAGGCTGCAGAGTTTCCGAATATTAGATGCTATATACGGAAAAAAGTGAGCTATAGATACACAAGTCTAAATTTGATAGAGAAAGAAGGCTTACTCTAGTTGTACCGTACTTTATTTAACAATCAAGAGATTTTAAGTTAGATTATTATTATAAAATTTTTTGTACCCTTTAATTCATATCTGTCCTCGTTCTCTTTTAGAATCATACATTTCTTATGTGATCGAGTGAAAAGAAGTTTAAATTTGATAAAATGCCAAAGGGACCAATGCTAGAACGATAAGTATCTATATAAGTTTTTTAAAGCAAAGGAGGTGTCGATTAATAATTTTTTTCTCCTAGTATGAGAGGTGTCATTATCTTTAGTATAATAATATAAGAACAACAATTGTCAATGGTTGTCTTATTTTCGAAAGATATATGTCAACGAAGAGCTATAATAATAATTGTAACCGAAAAAAGCACCAATAAAATATTAGAGTTCCTTAATCAATATTATCATCTGTTAGCATTACCTGCTTAGAAGCAATGTAAGTTAATTATTTATGCTCTAAGCTAATTAATTTGAGGAATCACCAGCATACATACATACATACATACATATATGTATTCCTATGGAATGCAAATCTGAGCATCAATTTAAATGAACAAGACATGCTCATCTCTCTTCTATAATTTACGAGATTGTAAGTTTGATTTCTTATTACTTCTATTGATATTACCCACTAGTATACTTACGCATTGGCTTACTTGGATCAATGACCTTGTGAGGCAATGGGCGTTTCAACCCCGCATTGGAAAGGGACGGGGGCCTAGCAGGCTCTTGTAATGAAGGACCAATAGCATTCCTCTCCTCGAGATGTCTCTATAAGACCATACAGGCTATGTCAGTGGCAGATAATACCTATTATGTGTCTTTTTTTTATATTCCACATTTCAGATCCATCATGCTATATATTGAGTCCACTTTATCAACTTTATCATCATGAGATATTCATGAACTTGGAGAGAATGAATTACGTATTGAAATGATAATATGAAATATTGTAAATAAAATTGAATTAAGAGGAGTTGGGACATAAATGAAATTGGCCTTTCGAGATATAGCTAGGGACATTCGCAAGCTGCTCATCAACTCGAGCAAAATAATATAATTAAAAACCAATTATAATAATAAAAGGGTCGAAGACAGATTTAACAATCACATCATAAACCCAAGAGATGAAGGATACCTGAGACTATGCATTTCTATTATCGTAGGATCACTTGCCTTTGTCTAGAGTTGCAGGCTAAGCAAAGCAATCATCTGCTGCATTTGCTCAAATGTGAATTCATTAAGTGGGGAAATGGAAACATCTCTTCCTGAAAGGACCTTCGAATTGCCTGTCAAGTTGTAATTAGGCTAAGAGGTCCAAGATCAAGGTTGATATCCAGGTGGATAAACGTGGAGCTCATAACATTTATGGACTTTGTGACCTGTGATTCAACAATGTGAACAGATAGGCTTCTCTCTTCTGCCTTTGCTTGGGATTGTGAGAGATGTGACTGCTTGAGAAACAAACATCGAATGTTGTGTTGCTAGAGTTTGAGAAGCATTAACAAAGAAAGTCATGGTGTAGTAGGTGTGGATACTCCACCACTGATAGATCTTTGTCTCTCCACTTGGATCACTAAGCTAAAGATTTTGAATAGAGGGGACAATGGATCCATCATTAGAATTTGTGTGCGAATAGTTGCATGAGACTCGTTTAGGCTCACGAGGAACTACATTACAAATTCTTGTTATTGATAATCACTCCTTGTTGTTATGTCCATAATTCATCCTGAGGTGTTTTCAATTTCGTGAAATAAGCATTAACTTATAATGAGGCTTGTGCAAGTGCATGAAGTATTTGTTTCAACTTATATATGTTCAGTCCATTGGTCTGATGAAATAAATGCCTTAGATCCATCCAAATTGGGTGAGCTATTTCTAGAGACAACAAAATTTCTATGATTTCTTTCGATACTAAATTAACAATCTAGGAAACAACCATTTTGTGGACCTTGAACCATATGGTGAAGTTAGGATAAGTCTCTGGTGGTTGCAACACTATTCCATCTATGAATCCAACTTTGTCTTTCGCATGGAGAGCAACTCTTAGAGCACGGCACCAGGAGCAATAATCTAGACCTATTAGTATATGAGACACTGGAACTAATCTTGGATTATCTTTACTATAGAGGAAAATTGGACTACGAATGTTATCTGCAATGCTTGCATCTGTCATAGTGCCAAAAGCAAAAGGTGAAGAGTGAGTGTTTAAAACTAGGAATCAATTGTTATGATTGCCTAGTGGATTTGGAACTTGTGCTCCTCATACAATAGTTGATGAAAGAAGACTTCAACCTCGCGACCGAAATTGCTCTAATACCACATTACAAGTCTTGAATTAATGAGAGCACGAGCTTTGTTTGTGATGCCCAAAATAGAGCATGATAAAGATGGTGAGAGAATGATCGAGCAGAAAGAAAAATATTAGAGAGAGAGAGAGAGAGACCTGGTAAACTCTGATGTATTATTATCTCAATGAATCACACAATTCCATTGTTTATAGTATAGTAAGAGGCCTAACCCATTTTGTTATTCCCTAACTACCCCAAGGGTCACACGGCAAACTTGATTAACAAATACAGAAGCATCCCTTAGCTCAGCTTTCTATTTACAGCAACAAGAGCTTCTTCACTGATGGGATGTATGGATATAATTGCTTCCATCAAACTTGAAAATAACTATAAAATATTATATAAATTAAATTATTTTGATAATTTTTTATTAAATTGTACTATCAACAGGTTGTTTTACTCTTATCTTGAATTTCTAAGCTCAATTTCTATATCCAACCATGTTGAAGCTACCTTTTGTTTGACTGCACTCATCGGGCAAAAAGATGATTAACACGACACCATGTTTCACAACAAGTGCACTTTTGCTTTCTCTCTCTTTTGTACATTTACATAGCTCTGACGCTCCAAAGTTCTATTCTTTTCCTGGATTGTAGGCCTCACAATGCTATCTGTAGAACAAGCTGTCAGAATAAAACTAAAAGAACCAATTACACCAATTTTCATAATAGAGCCAATGGCAATAGGAAACTCTCTGGCAAATTTTACTGATAAGAGTGATGTCCACAACGTGTTGGTCTTGAGTCAAAAACAATAAATTTGCAAATAAAAAAATCAATTGAACCAACATAATTTCATTGATATGCTTTGATGCTTATTTATCTTGAATAAGATTTTATACTCAAGTTTTGAAAATAAAATAAAATAATCCATATTCGAAAGTTCTTTATCTTTTGGGTCAATTCAACTCTTTGATAATTAAATCACATATCAGCTATATAATAAAAAGAATTCTAGAGTGAGAGAGAGTATAGTAACATTGTTAACCAGCTTAAGCTTTTTTTTTATTACTTATAAATAAACTAACAAAATTTACATGATACAATAATAGGTCATCTTGTGAGCTCAAATCTCGCTAGGTTCGGATGTGAAAATTTGTAAAATTAATCAAGAGTGTTTTGATTCTCTATATATGAGATGGTGGTGCGGCGTCAAAAGGAAGACAACGAAACTATAATTACATTCAGCCAGCCTTTCTGATGACTTAGGGATCCGCCATGTTTAATGATAACATGGTTAACTTTAATTTCGAACATTATATAATATCAGGAAGAATTAGGGTTTGCCGGAACAAACGAGAGTGCGTAGCACATTCAACAGATCTAATCCACTCCCTCTCCTTTCTCCCGTAATGGATTATTATTAAATTATAGGGTTTCTAAATTAAATTTAGACAAAGCTGAGTGTGATCCGATGCGTGGAAGAGACGTGAGAGCTTTGTCCTTTATCAACAGTTTTTAGGGGCATGAGCTGCTAAACCTAACCTCCCCCGCAACTGCTCTACTAACCTATTAATATGATTCAAGTTAATTGAGGATGATTATCCCCTGTGTCTAGCCCCTCTCTCTCTCTCTCTCTCTCTCTCTCTCTCTCTGCCTTTTTTCTTTATTTTTTTTTGTATATTTCTTTATCGGGCATCAAAATTTTACTTATGTGTAGACCCCTTTTTAACTAAAACAATATGAGGTATCCTTTCAATTGATTCAAGTACAATGGTTATAGATCTTGAATGTGAATCAATAAAATGGCATGAAAGAATTCATGCATGCCTACAATGTAGCTATCATACTCATAAAAACGAATAAATACTTAACGAAGTGGGACATTTAAGAAAAACAGATGTTATATTTGTGTACATAAACTAAAATGTGGATTGTAGTTCCCCACTCTTGTGAGTGTCACTTACTAACCTCTTTCATGTTAAAATCTTATACAATGTTTTTTCCTCTAAAGCTAAATGCAAATTTCGGTTTTTTTTACTACACAGTACAGAACTAGTAGAAGAAAAGTCATAGAGAGAAAAAAATAAAATATCTATCAAAATCAAATATAAAATCTGTTAATTCAAAATAATAATAATATTATATCAAACTATCTCTCATTTATTTCTTATCTTTTTCTTCTTTTTTAGACTTTCTTAGTTTGAAATTTATTTATATATATATTTATATTGTGCTTAGCTAAACCCATCCAACAATAAAGTTATAAAAGTCATAAATGTTTTTATTCACATTTTTTAACTTAAAAACCCTAATTCAAGATTAAAAAAAAGTGTCAAATTATGGCAAATCAATCATCTTTGCACTTTTCTTTGTTGCTGTAATCTCTCTCTCTTTTTATCTCCACGGAAACCTTATTTCGTCTTTCTCCCTTCCAAGCAAAAATTTTAGGCAGACGCACACAAATATGTGAGATCCCAACATGATTTGACATGTAAAAATTCTAGATAAAAAAGGATAGAAAATGTATGCATAAGAAACAAAAATGGAAAACAAACATGAAAGAAATCTCATCAAGACTTGGAATCCTTTCACCTCAAATGATTCCTGCCCTTTCATCTTTTCCTATCCAAGAATCTCTCCTTTATACCAGGAAATATACTTGGCAATATGGACAAGTTCAATGTAGACAAGCTACCTATCAAAGGGGATTTTGATTCCAATGGAGAATCCAATGAAATGGTCTCCCCTTGGATATATTAAATTATCTTATTTTATAATGACGTTGATTAAAAAAATAAGTTAGGACAATTATCATGATTATTTAAAAGATTAATACTCATTTTTCCATATGATATAATTTAATTTGTATTTTTCTTATATAAAGGAGTGGAATTGGTAAAAAAAATTTTGAGTATGGGCTAAAAATATAAGCAGAATAAAACGATATGTGATAAATAAATAGCTAATTAAATTAATCCTTTTGGCAATTGAAAAGTATCCTACAAATCCTGAAGTATCAACTAGTCTAGCTAGGATGCGAATTTCAATGAGGTTTTTCAGAGATGACGATCCAGGGCTGATTGGAAAATTAAAGAATTTCAATAAAACATATGATTGAAAATGAAAAATACTTTTTCTTTTCGGAAAAATTGTTTTCTCGCAGCATGAACTATATATGAACCCTATTCTTATACCGTAGAAGCGGAAAAATTATTTTTCCTCTACGTTGTTCCTCTTTTGGAATCCCAGAGAAGTTCATACAAGGATGTTTTCGTGGAGATTAATGAAGAAATATACCGGAAAATGCCTGTTTTCCCTTTTATTCCGCCTTGAAAAATTTTCAAGAAATGGATGACTGATGATATACCTTTTTGGTTTGAAAATCATTCTTTAAGCACGTAATATTTCTCATAATAAAGGGATTGTCGACTTTTAGTGGGCTTACTAGCAATTTTATTGTACTCGGTTTAGGTAAAGATTTTCACGAAGTTATTATTTTGAACATAAGGCCTTGTTGATATGCTACGGAAGGGACATGAGCTCAAAATTTTCGGGTAAGAGTTTCTCGTTAATTATACCCCTAAGTCCGAGTTCTTGGCGACGGGCAGTGCAATTCGGAATCTGTTTTCGTCATGCATTAAAAAAATGACATGCTTATAAATGTACAATATCCATAAGCTTGTCATATTCGCACGCAGGCAGCAAACAATTTGAGCCAAAGGAATTTAAAATCTTATCCTTCACATAGTATGCGGGGATGAAAACTAAGTCGTACTTGTCCTGTATCCTCCTTGCCAAAGAACAATCATGACGTCTACCAGTTTGGAATTGCACTTTCAGATTATTTAACACACGGGGCATCACTGTCATCGTTGTTACAATTTCACTACAAATGTGTGATTAGTTTAATGATGGCTAGTAGGGCCAACTAACATTTTCCATTAAGCAAAAGGCCAAAAACCAAAATATTACACACCATCTTTAATATGGATTTTAAAGGAGAGAGTCAGTGATTATACCCTAATGGTAGAACGCAGACCTATATTACTAACCGGAAAATGAGCTATCCATCAGCCCGATATTCGACAAAATAGGGTTTTTTCATATATGATTCGAATTAGTGAATAAATAATCTCTTTTTTCAGATTAAGATATTAAAAAATTTTAAAGAAAATTGCTCATGGTTTTAGAGGATGCCATGCAGATTGGAAACCCCCCTAGATCTTACTTGAATTGCAGAATCGGATCAGGAATAACTATCTCCTTCTGGTTTGATCATGGCATCCTGACGGACCTCTCACCGAAGAACGTACTAATGGGCTCATCTGCATCCCACATATTTAGTAGAAAATGACGCATCTGCCACCGTCTGCTGCGAGTGATAGTGTACCTGCTGATATAGAAGCCCTAATCTACGGCTAAAGAAGATCGCTGGAAATTGAAACTCACCTTTTCCTGTTCTAGAGCCTGGATCATTCACCTTGCGACTGAGGAATTCGGAAAGTTCAATTGTATAGTTTGATATGGTCCACTGTCACACACCTCAACTTTTTCCTTCACTGCTGGCCTGCAATATGGGAAAGGCTTTCTACAAGGGGTGGCTTCAATAATGGGCACAGATATAAATTGTGTTTTCTGCAGTTCCATATCCGAAACTCAGCAATGTCTCATTTTTCTTCATGCCCTTTTCACAAAGACCATATGAAAGAGGATCTAACATCAATTTCTTCAATTTAGACCAAAGAGAGTTGGGGAAAACTTCGTGTGGATACTACCCATAGCTAGTGCCTCCTTAAACTTAAGAAAACATGTGAAATATTATAAGAATTTTACTTAATTCTATTTATATCTCGGTAAATTCTGTTATTTCAGCCTCCTAAATTTGTGCTTATACTCGTATATTGAGTTTCGCCCCTTTTAGACAATTTTATGGATTCGCCCTTGCTGCTACTTACATATATAACATCTACAAGGAGAGGAACGAGCAAATTCTCCAACATGCCATTCCTTACCATGCTGCTATGGCCAGTCAGCTTCTCGGATGTCATTCGGACTTGTTTTGATGCTTCAAAGGTGAAAATAAACAGTCTGACTAGCTATTAGCTAGGTAAGCTGGGGCTTTCTTTGTATATGTTATTGTCAAAAGTTACACAACAAAATTCAAGTTGAATTCATATTACTTATGGAAAAGAAATAACTTCTTTTATATTCACCCGTTATATAATCTTCCCAGCTTTGTTGGTGTAATACTTTTAGTTTCTCTGGTCGTGAGGCTTTCGGAACTTATTTTATAGCTTCAATTAATAGGTCAAATATGGATGCCACCATGGACGATAGTTAAGTGATTCAAAACTAGCTCCTATATAATTTATTAAGTACAAGATCACATATTCTACTTAAAAATATATATGCCAATTGTGTACTCAATTGGACCTTAGAAGACACCGATTTCTTGGACTCTACTAGACCCTAGGTGGTGTTAAGCTAAGGAAGCCAATGTTGAGTAATAGTTGTATGCTCGTCTAATATATTCGCAATTGAATACTAAATTCGGAATATTATTTATTGAATGACGACTAAGCCTGCTACTATTGCGGCTTTTTTTTATTGATAAAGAAAAGGTCGAATACAGATGTCCTGTCTGTTTCTTTGCTTGGACAGATGGATTAGTTGAAATTCAGACGAAATGAATCATATATTATCTGAATGCTGAACCAAAACAACAATAACAACAGTGTAATTACTTAAAGGGGTATTCGAAAGTGCGTTATAACAAATGTTGGGGAAGTACAAATTGCTTCGAATAGGAAGATTGTGAGCGAAGCCGCAACCGTCGTCACAGCTGAGACACCGATGGGCGGAAGAAGGGAACAAGTAAAAAAGAATGGCTGATGGGCCTCCACGTGTCACAGTGTCTGTGGTGGACCAAGGGTGACCACGAATCCTTCTCTTTGAATAATGCTAATGATAAGTTAAAAAAGAAATAATGCTAATGATGCTAAAAGGGAAATAATAATAATAATAATAATAATAATAATGAAGTTCGTGAAACTTTGTGTGGCTCGGGTATTTTTAGATTATTGGGAAAATATGATCACATGAAAAATTGGTGAATTATAGGAAAATTTAGGTTGTAATATAAAATTATCCCAATTAATAAGCATTTTAATTTGTTATAAGAGTGGATAAAAAAGTAATATTATAATATTTAATGTGATATATTAAAATTTATAAATTTAAAATAATATCATTCATTTGATAAGTAGAATTAATGAGGTCCACAAACAAAAAGGTAAAATTGAAATTTCAAACGGGGCAAGTGGCGTTGGAATGGGATGGATCCCACCTAAAGTGTGAGAATTCGATGCCCTGAAGAGTGTAGTCATTTTGTGGGGTTAGGTAAAATTCACATTGTCCCCAATTTTCATCCAAAAACACTAACACAGTTATCTTGGATATACTCCGATTTTCCCTGCAATGTGAATGGTAATGCATCCATCAACACAGCTCCTCAGTGCGACATCAAAACAGTACAGGTTGTAACTTGCCAGATAGAGGTGTGGACTTGCCACGGGTGGTAACTCTTAAGGGTAAAGCAGAAACTCCACCATGTGAAGGTAAATTACAAAGTTGGTACAAAATATTTTACTAATGTAATATTTTTGGTACAAAATTTTTAAAATATAATTATGTGATACATTTTCTTTTAAATATACTACACTTTAGTACATTCCGTTAGTTTTTTACTAATATCGTTAATTTTTGATGACGTAAATGATTTACATGGCACTACTTGATAACGTGACTTCATGTTTCAAATATATGGATTGCCACGTGGCACATGGTGGACCCACTATTTTTTTCTTCCTTTCTCTCTCCACACCTCTCTCTATCTCTCTCTCTATTTCTCTCTCTCACCCAGCTCTCTCTCTCTTGCTCGGTTCTCTCTCCCTCTCTCTCTCTCACTTGGCTCTCTCCTCCCTCTTTCTCTCTCTCTCGGTTCTCTCTTGTTCGGCTCTCCCTCTCTTGCTCGGCTCTCCCTCCCTCTCTCTCGCTCGCATCCTCTCTCTCTCCCCCTCTCTCTCACTCGCATGCTCTCTCTCTCTCTCTTTCTCAATTTTTATGTGGGGGGTTTCACGATTTGGGGGAAATTAAAATTAGATGAGAAGATAAGAGTTCATTATTATATTATTATCATTTTGTAATAATATAGACAGAGAGAGAGAGAGGAGAGAGAGCCGAGTGAGAGAGAGAAATAGAGAGAGAGGTGTGGAGAGAGAAAGGAAGAAAGAAATGGTAGGTCACATCATGTACCATGTGGCAATCCATATATTTGAAACATGAACACACGTCATCAAGGAGTGCCACATAGATCGTCCACGTCATCAAAAAATTAACAACGTTAGGAAAAAACTAACAGAATGTACTAAAGTGTAATACATTTGAAAGAAAATATATTACAGAATTACATTTTAAAAATGTTTTACCAAAGTGTTATGTTAGCAAAACGTTTTGTACCGATTATGTAATTTATCCCACCACGTGATGAGTCATAGGTTGAATTTCAACCAAGCACATGTGAGAATGCTTGCACATTTAAAATTAAAAGTTTAAACTAATAAAATAGTAATACATATTCCTAATATGGCTTACACGTGCCGTATGTATTATGAATACTCACTCTCAATAACTGTTCATAAGTTAGTATATTCTTCCGTGTTTAAACGAAGGGGTCAACTAACCCAATAGTAAGTCGAATTACTGGTCTCAATAACTATGACGAGCCTTCTTTCACTCTCGATAACAACATGACCATGAGTCGGCATTCCGATCTCGAACCTAGATAAGGTATGAACCCACATGATAGTTCGCATTGGTACAATGTAGAATTTTCACCAAATTTATAAGAGCGATATACATATATACATACATATAACACAAAAATTTAAACTAATAAAATAGTGGTACTCATTCTCTTACATCATGATTTTTTTTTTACTTATGTCTTCAATATGATATTCCATTGCTCAACATCATCCCTCTTACCTAAGCTTGAGAGGAAGATGTTTGGTTGGCATTAGTGGTTAAGCATTGGTCAAGGCAAATGGTGAGTTGTAGGTCGTATTACCACGTCAAAGTGGTGGATGATAAGATTAGGAGAAAACTTTAGGAGTAGATAAGACACGAATATTTACCGTCTACCATGTTAAAGTACGTTAAACATTCTACAAGCCGGGGGAAATTCGAATAAGACCAGATAAAAGACCCAAAAATTCAGAGAGAAACAAAAAATAATAAATAAATTAAGTGGACCATTTTATTTAACTGATTAATAATCAAGTCAGACAAAGTGCTCTCTCTTTCAAATGAGGTCAATGTGTTTCTTATGAGCTGTAGTGTTCTCGAGATGATTAATGTATGCTTATCTCTTTGTCTATTTATCAATTTAAGTAAGACTCAATTATTATAACGATCACTTTTTATGTGTAATATATATTGGGGGGATGGCTGCCCGGCAGGGCCATGTTCGTTCCCCCTTTGGCAGATGAATTTCAGGATAATGTTTTTTAGATCCTAAACCATCTTGCAGCTCTAATTGTGAATCAATTACATCTTAATCAGCAGCAGGACACGACCAACTCCAACAGAATGTCACCTACTTGCTATTTTGGCTCTTCTCTTCTCCTTTCTGCTACGATGGTGATGCAATTTTTGGCGCATGCTCTACATGTATATAAAAAACATGTACATGAGAGAGTGTTAGGCATTGTGACCATATGGTAAAAGTTGTCGGTGGATCTACAGAAGTTGAAAATTCGATCTTTAACATCCGCCCTTGTGCTGTTTCATATTCCACACTTACCAAACGCTCTTAGATTACTCTATCTATCTCCCAACAGCTATTCACGAGTGGGATGTTTTCTTTCATTCTCGGACAAGAGAAGGGACAATCAGTCACCAGTGGGACTCATCCATGAAATGCCTTCAGCATAATTCGAGCCTGCACCATATTTTATTCGACATTTTACTTTAGGTTTTGTGAAAAATGCCACCTATTTGTGCCTTGAGCCATGGTATGCATCGGACATTGGTGTTTGACAACATAACAAGTTTGTAAAGGTAGGAAGACACAGATATGACAAATTACTTGATGAGTCCTAGCGATCGATATACCTTCAAGAAGGAAGAGTGTGGCCATATGTCCAAGAAACATCTTTTGTTCGGCAAAATCAATGGGAGAACGGATGGATTCCTAATTTCCCTCTCCGGCCATAAAGTTAGTAAGAGTTGTTATGATGATCTGAGAGCGGGAATTTATAGAGCTCGGCATGCTTTCACAAGACGTTGGAGAGAGGATCAGCCGAGTCATTGCGATCGTGCAAAGCTCCCCCACACATGGGCTTGGGCCTGGGCTTTTTATATCTTCAGGGCTTCACTTACATATGTGTCAATAGGAGGCGAGCTATGCTGTGGGATGGGAGTGAAGCCACCAACACATCTATATAATTTTGTCTAAGGGATTGATATATAAGAAAAAAAAAGTATATTTTGCAAAATAGATAAAATTTATATGATATTTTGCAAATTTTCACGAATCGATGGGAGACAATACAATAGTGCTCTGCATCCCTTAAATCTATCACTGTCTAGGCCAACACATGAGAATTACATATATGAGATGAGAAGAAGGCCACTTCCAGCCTTTCCACCACCTTAATCAAAGCACTACTGGGACGAGACAAAATGCATATTATATTAGCTATCACGTTAAGAACACTTGAATTTGAGACTAAAACCATGAAAGCAATCTCAGCATGCATTTACCGATTCTTGGCATTATTTTTTTTAATTATTTTCAAATGTGCTAAATATTAAAAAAAAGCTCACAATAAAAATAAATGCAAAATTTAAAGCTTTACAAAAATGTGAAATTTAAGAATATTTACATTTTATACTTGTCCAAAATATTGAAGGCTTCAAAAATACCAGCTTCATTTGACTCCAATTGGCATACAATTCGTGCTTTGCACATTAAGTATAGCCTCAAAATATTGATATGCTAAATGATGTGAATCCAGGTATGGCATTAAAACATCAATTTTATCACCAAGTGTCTCTAATAATAATATATCAAGTATTAAAATTTAAGCTCATGATTATTACATATGGATGCAAGAATGTTGTAAAATATGAAACTTTTTCAAAGATAATGTGTGCTGAAATATTATTATGATTGAGCACATATCACTTTTCAATTTTGCTTAGATAGCATATATACTAGGATTTCTAATTGCTAAACTTGCATATTTCCTTTATTTTAACTTCTCAGCCTATGGGAACACTTTATGAAATACAATGAGTTGCAAATATTAAAAATTAGCATATTTAAATGATGTGATCCTTACCAATTCGTTATAAGACCTAATGCCAAGAGTGACAAGAACCTTACCAATCATGAGGAGACCTGAATCATATGTGGTAACCAAAGATCGTATTTGACAATAGATTCGATAGAATTATGATCCATTACTTATAAAGAGGTAAAAACCTTGGTATAGTAAAGATGACACAATCAACTATGGAACAGTTTATTGATAAGTCGGGGGTGAATGCCATGGAATACTTCGATAAGTTCAAAAGTTCATCAAGAACTGATTATAGAGTAAAATCTCATTTTTTTTTCATTTGAAAACTCTTTGTGTGTGTCTTTTTTCATCTAAACTCTATTACAAAGCTTTAAATAGACCAATTTTCAATATTGACAACTCATTGTGTTTCCTAAAGTGTTCCTATATGTTGGGAAACTAAAATAAAGGAAATTTAGCAACTAGAAATCCTAACATATATGTTATAAACAAAATAGGGAAGTGATATGTACTCAATTATAATAATATTTCAGCATATTATCTTCAAAAAAGTTTCATATTTTGCAACATTCTTGCATCCATATGTAGCAATCATAAGCTTGAATTTTGATACTCGATGTATTATTGAACCTTTGAACTTATCGGAGTCTTTCATGGCGTTCACCCCCGACTTATCAATCAACCGTTCCATAATTGATTGTGGCGTCTTCACTATACCAAGATTCTTATATCTTTATAGATAATGGGTCGTGGTTCTACTGAGTCTACTATCGAACACGATATTTGGTGACCACATTTGATTCGAGTCTCATTACGGGTTAGTAAGGTTCTTGTCACTCTTGGCATTGGGTCTTATCACAGGGTTGGCAAGGATCACATCATTTGGTATTAGAGCCAATGTTATAGGTTAGGCTTATCAATATATCCTTCGAAACTTATTCTTTACAGTTCTTGAGGTTCTTTACCATGTTTTAATGTTGGGTTTTATCATATGTTGGTGACATTCTTATCATCTTTGGTATTGGGTTTCACCATAAGTTGCTAAGGTTCTCATCAATTAGTATTAGATATTTGGATTCTAAGGAAAGTTTCATCTATCTATTCTCGAGTTTTTCGTTTGTGTCAACTAGTCAGTGTAAATCGTTGTGTCATTCACTCATTTAGTTAGTCAAAATTAGGTTTTACTTTAGTGTCATGTTGTCAAGTTTCGTGCTTTGCAATTGTTTCAAGAAAAGAGAAGAAAATAGGAATAAGAGTGCTGCGGATTTGAGGGCAAATCCCTTTCAAGAGGAGGGGAATGATGTGAATTCGGCTATGTTGTCAAAGCATAAATTTCATTACCATGTGTCTCCAACAATAATACATCAAGTATCAAGATTCAAGCTTGTAATAATGTTGCAAAATATGAAACTTTTTGGAAGATAATGTACTAAAATATTGTTGTGATTAAGCACATATCACTTTCTTATTTTGTTTAGATAGCATATATGCTAGGATTTTTAGTTGCTAAATTTGCATGTTTCCTTTATTTTAGTTTCCCAACATATAGAAAGACTTTAGGAAACACAATGAGTTGCAAATATTGAAAATTGGCCTATTTAAAGCCTTGTAATAGAGTTTGGATGAAAAAAGGCACACATAGAGAGTTTTCAAATGAATAAGATATGAGGTTTTATTCTATCTTCAATTCTTGATGAACCTTTGAATTTATTGGAGTATTTTGTGACGTTTTTACTATACCAAGGTTCTTACCTCTTTCTAGGTAATAGGTCGTGATTCCACCGAGTCTGCTGTTAAACATGATTTTTTGTGACCGTATTTGATTCGGGTCTCATCACGGGTTGGTAAGATTGTTGTCACTCTTGGCATTGGGTCTTGTCACGGGTTGGCGAGGATCGCATCATTTGGTATCATAGCCAATTTTCTAGGTCAGACTCATCAATTTATCCTTGGAAACTTATTCTTTGCAGTTCTTGGGGTTCTTTTCCGTGCTTTGATGTTGGGTTTTATCACATGTTGGTGATGTTTTTTTATCAAATTTGGTGTTGGATTTTATCACGAGTTGCTAAGGTTCTAATCAATTAGTACTAGATATTTGGATTCTAAGACAAATTTCATCTATCTATTCTCGAGTCTTTCATTCATGTCAACTAGTTAGTGTAAATCCTTATGTCATTCACTCATTTAGTTAGTCAAAGTTAAGTTTTGCTTTAGTGTCATATTGTCAAGTTTCGTGCTATGCAATTGTTTCAAGAAAAGAAAAGAAAACGGGAATAAGAGTATTGCGAATTTGAGGACAAATCCCTTTCAAGAGGAGGGGAATGATATGAATTCGGCTATGGTATCAAAACATCAAATTTATCACCAGTTGTCTTTAATAATAATACATCAAGTGTCAAAATTCAAGCTCATGATTACTGCTTATGATGTAAGAATATTGCAAAATATGAAGATTTTTGAAAGATATTATGCTAAAATATTATTGTGATTGAGGACATATCACTTTCCTATTTTGTTTAGATAACACATATGTTAGGATTTCTAATTGCTAAACTTGCATGTTTTCTTTATTTTAGTTTCCCAACCTATGAGAATACTTTAGAAAACACAATGAGTTGCAAATATTGAAAATTGGCCTATTTAAATGCTTGTAATAGAGCTTGGATGAAAACACACACATACACAGAGTTTTTATATGAATAAGATATGAGATTTTACTCTATCTTTAGTTCTTGATAAACATTTGAACTTATTGGAGTCTTTTGTGGCGTTTACCCTAACTTATCAATCAACCATTTCATAGTTGATTGTGGCGTCTTCATTATATTAAGGTTCTCACAAAGGCTACCGTCCAACATAATCTTTGGTAACTTTTTTCGATTTAGGTCTTATTACAGGTTGGTAAGGTTCTTATCGCTCTTGGCATTAAGTCTTATCATGAGTTGGCGAGAATCATGTCATTTATTATCAGAGTCAATGTCCTACGTTAGGTTTATCAAATTTTGAAACTAATTATTTGCAGTTTTTGGGGTTCTTTAACACATTTTGATGTTGGGTTTTATCACATGTTGGTGGCGTTCTTATCATCTTTGGTATTGGATTTCACCACTATTTGCTATAAAAAAGGAAATTTTATCAATTGTTTTATAAATTTCAAAATTTCATGATGATTTATACAATAAGAAATTTCTATTAAGAATTTATTGCAAAAGTGCAAAGGAAATTTTACAAAAATATGTTTAAAACTTAGTTTCAAAACAAATATTTGCAAGATGACAAGCAATTTTATATGTTTTTAATTTTGAAATTGAATTTATGGTGGGAGATTCAAATTTTCTAAAAAGAAAATTCCTATGGGGAAAATGTCGAGAGCAAATAACTAGCAACTCTTCATTTGAAAAAATTGTATGCAATGAGCTTTCTAGGCTTAGCCATGAGAATAGCAAATTCTTTTTCTATCCTATTATCTCCTTCAAGATCTAATGCGATCCTCACCAACCTGTGATAAAATCTAATACTAAAAGTGATAAGAACCATACCAACCTATGATAAGACTCGAATCAAATAAAGTTACCAAAAATCTTGTTCAATAATAAACTTGGTGGAACTACGACTCATTACCTATGAAGAGCGAAAAACCTAGGTATAATGAAGATGCTACAATTGATAAGTCAAGGGTGAATAACACGAAAAACTTTGATAAGTTCACAGGTTCAATAACAACCGAAGAGAGTAAAATCACACATCTTATTCATTTGAAGCTAGTGTATTCATTCAAACCATATTACAAGCCTTTAAATAGGCTAGTTGCAATATTTATAACTTCTTGTATTTCTTAAAGTATTCTCATAGGTTAGGAAACTCAAATCAAGGAAATATACAAGTATAACTGTAAAAAATTCTAAGATATATACAAGTATAACAAAACAAAAAACCCCTAAAAACCTAGGTATAATGAAGATGCTACAATTGATAAGTCATGGGTGAATAACATGGAAAACTTCGATAAGTTCATAGGTTTAATAACAACCGAAGAGAGAGTAAAATCGTGCATATTATTCATTTGAAGATCATGTATTCATTTAAACCCTATTACAAGTCTTTAAATAAATCAATTTGCAATATTTATAACTTTTTGTATTTCCTAAAGTATTCCCATAAGTTGAGAAACTAAAATAAAGGAAATATACAAGTATAACTGTAAAAAATTCTAAGATATATACAAATATAACAAAATTGAAAATTGATAGATTATCAATTATAATAATATTTTAACACATTATTTTTAAAAAAAAATCATATTTCGCATTATTCTTACTTTTGTATACAACAACCATGCACTTGAATTTTATTTCTCGAGCGGTTTGTGTTGACTTCTCTTGAAGATAATGTTGATTGCTTGATGTAGTAACTTGAATCACATCAAGATCTCCAAATCCATATACCCTCACTTTAGTGCCTTATTCCCTCATATTAGACTTAAGCCTGTACTTGCTTCCTTTCCCTCTACTCCTTTGTCTTTTCTTACAATACATTCTCCTTCCACTTATTCTCAAGCCACAAAATGAGAATGGATATAGATGTAATTGTAACTTCAACTCAAATTCAAATTAGAAAATGGCTAAAATTTTTTTAATTCTTTTTATTCTTCTCTCTCTCTCTTGCCTTGATCTATATATTGTACAGAACTGATTTTGATTTTCCTCTTCTCTTTTTTTTCGTCTCTTATTTTTTGACAATTTTTTCCTTTCTCCTTCTCTACTTCTTTTTTTTTGTTGGCTTAGAGAATATATGTTATAGAATATATGGAAAGAATGTGTGAAGGAGTTCAAGGAAATATATGTTCATAGATGAAACTTTTTTTTTTTTAGATATAGGGATCAGGGGATATAATAGATAGATAACTTATCATGAAAATCGAGTTTTGATACCAGTTGATGTGAGATGTAGGGGATTGGTCTTGATTTTTACGGCATATGTTGAAAGGATAGGGTTTGGCTTGAAATCAAACGAGTGCAAATAACCAACTAATGATCGTTGCTTTTTATCAACATTTTATGTGTATAATAAATAATCAAAACATAATCAGGGTGACAAAATTTTGAATTTCTTGTGTGTTTTTTTATTTCTTTTTAATATCATGTTTGGTTAATGAAGTACCCAAATTTAATAGAGTAAAAGAATATGAATTGACTCCAACCATTCAAATTATTTGAGAAACGTGTCAAGTGATATACTATTTTCTTTTTTTAGATGTACTTGTTGTAAATAGACCTTTATTATGAACATAATTTGAGATTAATCAATATCTATTTTTTTCTTCACCAATGTGTGAGATTCAAATATTACAAAAAAGAAAAAATCTTTAACTTTGAAAATTTATTATCTTTTAATAAATAGGTATAATTTAAATTTAAATTATTGGGGATTGTATTCGGGATTGATTCATGTATTTTGCATCTAACATCTTTACCTTCAAGTATGTTAGCTACTTTAAGTATATAATGATAAATAAACCAACATGCTAAACAACAAATTAGAGGTAGCAAGATATTTGTTTTTGATCTAGGTGCAGTTGGCAAAAAGTGGCATAGCTTGAAAGAATGGCTTGGGCACGACACAAAAAACCCGTGCTTGGGCAGATGTTTTTGGGTTGCTAGATTTTTCGAGCTATACTAGTATAACACAGAAATAATTCGTCATGACCTGAAAAGCACAAAAAATAAATTTTAAATAAAAATAAAATTATGAGGAAATTTTTTTAAAAGGACTAATTATACATACATAATTATATTTTAACAGTTATTTGATTATTTTATTCAAATTAATATAAATTTTAGATCAATCAATTAATTATATTATAAAAATTATTTCATTTTATTTTTTACAATTAATTATTTATAGAATTAGTGCTGGGCTTGGGTTGCCGATGCACGAAAATTTTGTGCATAAATTAGCATTTTCAGACCGCTTGCTTTTTCATGCTGGTTCGAATTGCCAACTCTAGATCTAGAAGATTGTACTTGGTCACTCAAGAGGAGAAATAGGTTTCATATACAAAAATATTTAAAACAACTTCGTTTTGGAGGTGGACCATTGGGTGTTCTCTCAACCATCGTTAACATCATAAACAAACTTGGTCTACAAGGTGAGTATAATCTAATTGCTCCTTTTAGTATTAGTGATTTATCTTCATTTCTTATAAATATGGATTTGAGGACAAATCTTTTTCAAAAGGAGGGGAATGATATGAATATGTTGATGAGCTCGAGGGGCCAAATTAAATTCAATGATGATCTATCTGATGAAGATAGTTTGATTGACTTTCGTGAAGCATATGAATGTGATGAAATTTTCGTATATTGAAATCAAGAGATGCTCAACATGAAAGAGGAGCTAATGAGGGTAAGAAAATGGAAATACACACAATAGATAAGTAGTTGAAGTGATGAGGATTATCAAATATATTTCATTTGAGCAATAAGAGGGAAATATTTTCAAGAAAGGAAGTTCCTAAAAGCCTACAAGAAGAAAGAAGAAGTACCAGATTTAGACTAATTAGTGTTGATATATATTTTTATCTTAGAAGAAGATATTAATTTCCAATTTTATTTATTTCAAAGAATACATTAGGAAATTTCTTTTATTATAGTTTTTCAATCTATAAGAACATTATTTCATATAAATACATGGAGAGATTATGTTATCTTTGGTCATTTGAAAAACTTATGGCATTTATTCCTAACTTATTGATTAACCCTCCTATAGTTGGTTGTGGCATTTTTACTATACAAATGTCCTTATCTTTATATGGATAATGGGTTATGATTTTATCGAGTCTCTTGTTGAACACAATTTTTAGTGACCATATTCAGTTCAGGTTTTGTCATAAGTTGGTAAAGTTCTTGTTATGAGTTGGTAAAATTTTTGTTACTTTTGACATTTGGTCTTATTACAGGTTGGTAAGTATTCACTTGACTGCCTACTAGTATTCCTTTCCAAGGCAAGACATATAGTGACTAACAACATTGACAATATGAATTATATCTAGATGTGTGCACACCATGGCATATATTAAACCTCCAACTGCATTAGAGTAAGAAATCTTATTCATGTGTCTCTTTTCATTCTCTGACTATGGTGACAAGTGTGTAGATAACCAAAAGTATGTAGTTAATGGAGGTATTCATCAGTTTCACATTATTCATGTTGAATCGCTCTAAAACCTTCTTCACATCATGTTGTTGAGTTAAGAATGCTTTTTTTGTGCATATGGTTCTCATAATCTCTATTCCCAAAATCTTTTTAGCTGCTCTTAGATCAAATATATAAAAATGAGATTGGTTTATTCCGATGATGCCCACGTTTTACTTTGTTGGTGCCACCAGCTGAAAAGTGAGGTAGTTGATGCATTTTATAGTTGTTAGAAATCTCATCTAGAGGATTATGGTTGTGGCTTCCGCCGAGAACACCATCTTTGAAATCCCTTTTTTATTTTATTTATTTATTTTTTAATTTTCTAAGGTTTAAGTACTCTTTGAGGCTGGCCAATCCCTGGGACGAGGTTGCCGGGCTTGGCAATGGTAACTTTCAGTGAGACTGCAAATTGGCAAACCGACGACTGCTGGTAGGTCGATCGTGTCCTTTATTTTTTAAAATCTATTTTTTTTAAATTTAATTAAAGATAATTAAAGATTGATACCTACTCACGACTGCATCTGTGGACGGCGTGAATCCTTCTGTCATAGCTAATTTACAGCTGGACAAAATTGATTGACTTTTTTTGGCCTTCACAGATTTTATATCGACGAGAAAATTAAGGACAAATTTGATGGTCAAGACAAATATTAAGACCAAACTGTTTCCCCCTAACAATAAAACAAGGAAAAAAGGTTTGAAATAAAAATGAAAAAAAGTTTATTCAAATCGAAAACGGCAGCACTGTAGACGGTTCACTTTTTCCAATTGGTGTACTATTGTGGATGACTACAATAAAGTTGGTTTTTTTTTTAATTTGCTGAAGGTGGCTGATGCTTGTTGGGTTTTTGGGGTTGACAGCGCTTTACAACAAAAAAGAGGCGAGCTACAACTGAGTTAAACTTGGAGATGGAAGTCTTCTTTCGTTTCTCAACAGTGAAGTAAGACCAAGCCCATAGGCTTATTATCCTAGGTCGGAACAGGTTGATTGGAACCCCAATAAGGTGATTCTTAAAAAAAGGCGAAAATAAAATATATCAAAGAATATTTTTGTAAGTTTGAAAAGAGATCGTGAATTTTATACATAGAAGAACAAGAAAATTTAAAATATCACTTTATTAAAAAACATTTTTGGTAATAATAATATTAAAATTTTTTTTGTTACCGGTCACGGTATCCAAGCAGCAGACCTCACTAACGGTTAGATGATATCTTTCAGTTAATCATACTTGATTAATTTATTGGTTGCCTCATGTCGCATGTTTGACATGTCGGATGAGGCTCTGAAGGGAAATGTCTACGTATACGAGATCTTGAATTCGAGACCTTTTTAAATGATATTGAACTACTTAGCACTCGGTTCAGTCTCTTAGTTATAATGTTAAAAATATTTGAAGTTTACTACATTACCGTATATCAATTTAATCAACGGTAATTATATATACGTGATTTTATTTTCTATCACCGCCTGTCAGCTACTGTTTTTTTATTAATTAAGTAATGCCAAGTACTGTTAAATAGAATTTTCCTATGAAACAGAGAACAAAATGGAACTTAACGCTAATCTTATGAAATTCACGATCATCTTCGAGTCGTAGCCACCTCTCGGTCTACCGGCTGCTCCACGTTGTTTGGTCGGCTGTGAAGCTAAAAGCTAATCCCTCCTAAGCCTCGGTCGTTTTTACTGCCTTTGCTCTGTCTTGGGAACCTCTCATCTGCTGCTGCGACTTGTTCTGATTCTGCAGTAGATCTGTCACTTTTTCCTGCCGGAGTAGAGAGGTGACTGACCGTTTTCATTTTAGGGTTTTAGAAATTTGTAGTTTTTTCTCGCCCTGATTTGCTAGTAGGCTGATCGATTGATTTTTTGTGGTTACCCGTCCTGATGGTGATGCAGGGTTCATAGTTTCGTTTTTTCATTTGGGGGCTAACCCTTACCAGTCGTTGATTGTGGAAGGAGACTAATCAGTCGACATGGTGAGTGGGAGCTTGTTCCACTGTAGAAGGCACTCGTGGCCACCCGAGGAGTACATTAGCAGAGCAACTTTACAGCTCGTAAGTTCTTGGCAGCTTTTCATTTTTTCCCCTAAATTCTTCGTGCATCGATTTGGACTGCGGTTGTTTAGTTGAAATTCATGGAGATCGAATTACCTGTTGAACTTTCATTTTCACTAAGATAAATGTGCTGTTTTATTTCCGGATAATTGTACATGTGAATTTATAGTCGTACTTGAAGCAATATTTGCAACTGATGAGCTCTTGATAGTCAAAGATCCATCAATTTTATTTTCTCCCTTTTCCTTTGCTAAGTATTTGTTGGCACAGGCCAATTCTGTTTTTGCCTGTAGAAGGAACCTCCTTAGTTTACTGAGAATGTGCGAGATGACTGTCGAATCTGCAATATATCTCAGTTTTATCTTGGGCTGCAAACAATTTTGTTAGTTTTGTCAAAGACCTTATTCAGTTTCAGGTAACTTAACAAGAAAAATGAATCTATTTATTTTTACCTATATTTGTTTTCTTTCTCTTGAAATCCTTGGATGAATCAGTGACTTTACTTAATTAGGTGAGATTGTGCAAAATTATAGGTCAAATTTTAGTGCAAAGTATTAACTTCAGCCTTAGTGAAAAACTAACTGCAGTTTTTTTTCTCTGAAGCCTTAAATATCTGACATCCAAAGATCTTCAGCCACTTCTTGCTTTTAGAATAAAGAAATAAATTTTAGATTGTCAATAATTAATTGTGTCTGGGTCAGATTATTACACAAGCGGTACAAGAATTCTCTGAAGCTGCATCAAGGCTACATATAGTCAGATTATTCTATCATGCTGTTTATTTGTAACCATCTGACATTGTAATATTTTACCTACTGGTACTCTTCATATTGGTTTTTATATGCATTTTATGCTCTCATTAATGTTGAGAAAGCCACAAATTGATTTTGATTTGGGAGAAGCTTCTACCTGAATTTTGGTGAGACAATTTCTATTCTCAAATGGGATCACTCTGACTTAATCAATTGGTAAGGGGAAAATTGCTCATACAAGATAAATAACCGGCCATTGTAATGTCTCTGCAGAAGCACATAAGTCCTTTGTTATCAAGACAAATAAAATGCATCTATGGCATTAATATTTGTTTTTTCACTTCCGTTTATTGAATATACAAATGTGCTCTTGACTTGGTGTTATTTCTCCTGCTCATTATTTGTATTTTGCATTTAGTTTTGATTATTCTAATACTATTTTGCAGTTTGATTTAGATAATTCGGCCCCACCAGAACAAGCTTGGCGGAGGAGATTGAACAGTCATGCAAATATTCTTAAGGAATTCAGTGTGACATTTAGAGAGGCAGTTAAAATGGTAAATTGTTGTTATTGTTGTTTTTACAAGTATTCTTTTTAGCAATTTCATTTTTTAGTCACATACGCTACAAATACCTTGACACAATTTCATTTAGTGCTGATTGTTTCAAAGTTTCATGGTTCTAGGTTCGGCTAGGCATACGCTTGTGGTCATATATCAGGGAAGAAGCTTCCTATGGAAGGGTGATATTTATGTTTTGCCTAAATTCATAGTGGCGAATTTTATGATTCGTAGTTACATCCACTATGTAGAAGGTTTCATCTTGAATGAAATTGTGCTCTTTTATGCAGAAAGCACCTATTGATCCATTCACTAAAGAAAGTTGCAAACCATCTGCAACTCAAGGTGTTCCATTGGGAGGAATGGGGTAAGTGCCTGATCAGTAAGTTTAGATTCTTATTTACTTTTTGATGCATGCTCATCTCACTGGGCATAAATGTCATGTGCTGGCAGAAGTGGAAGCATATCTAGAGGATTTAGAGGAGAGTTCAGGCAATGGCAAATTATCCCTGGTATATGTGAAGCTTCACCTGTCATGGCTAATCAATTCTCTGTAATGTTTCTCCCTATAAATTTTCATCTAACTTGGTGCATGATTTTATTCATGATATAACTACGATTTTCATTTCATGATGGTGTTCAATCATATATTTCCAACTTTTGGCAATTTCTTTTTGTCGAGATACAAAATCGCACATTGGAAAGTTGAGAGAAAAGATCCTGTAATATAAGAAATCGGGTACCATTAATCTATCAACTTAATTTTTTAGGTTAGATATGAGATGCTCTCTTGTAAGTCTGGTAGAAATTTTACCGTGTGACCTTGTACCTTGGTCTAAGACAGGAAGAGAAATGCCCAGTTCATTGTTAGTTGTTGAGACTTGAGAGCCTTACCAGTTTTCATGATTGATTGACCCCCTCGTCCGAGTAAGAAAGCGAATTACTTGGCTCATGGAGTTGTTGAAGGTGACTATTAAAGGGAATGTGGTTGTGTAAACCACATTGCCACGTGAGCATGAGTGTTGAGATATGGAATCCCACATCTGGGAGTTGAGAGAAAAAGATCCCGTATTTGTAGTAGAAATCCTCAAATGAGTAAATATTTCAATTCTTTGAGATTTATGGAGATATACTGCTTTTGAATGTCATATTGATGCTAGAGTCATTCTTCTTGTCTTGCAGATTTTTATATCTCGAGATGGTGGAAATAAAAAGTATGCATCGGTTTTGGCTCCTGGACAGCACGAAGGATTAGGGTAAGGAGGATGTCAAAATAATGGAACTTAATAATGAAAGGATTGTCTATTTCTGAATTAGTGTCTTAAAAATTCAACATGAATTAATTATTTTTTACCTGTATGTAGTAAAGTATGCTGACACATCTTTAAACTGCTAAAGAAAAGAGGCACTCTATTATAGTAAGTTGGACATTTGCACCTTCAGTTTGGAAACATAAGTGTGACATGTCATTTGGTTAATACTTTTTCAATGCTTATTATGCTTTTATGGCATCAATTAGTTGTCACACCAGAGACAAAAACTTCCACATTATTAAACTTAAATAATTTTTTTTATTGCAAAAACATATAAATTATTTTCACAAAATAAGTAATAAACATATGTAAGGAAAAAAAAAGATTGCTTCCCTGGTAGTTTGTTGCTGCCAAAATTGCTGGCAGCACATTTTCATTCATATGGCTGAAACCAAGGTTAGTCTGAGCCACAAGGTTGGTGATCCAACCAAAGCCTATATCCAGAGACTTCATAGTGACAGTCCTTGCTTCCTTGATTTTAACAAATATATGTTCTTATCTCTTTGTAAGCGATAAAAAGCTTTTGCAAAAATATAAGAAATGTTCATTCATCTTATAAAGCCAATTACTTGGTAGTAATTCTCTTTTTCTGCCTAGTTTTCTCAAGGACTTTGGTTTAGAATTGAAGAGAAACAGAAATATTATATGAAACATGAAGGGAAAATCCTGGCTTAAACTTATTTTGCTAGAGTGGAATTGATGGAGAATAGAAAGGGTAGAGAATGGAACTGAGGATTGGAATTGAAATTAGTGGCTGATGTAATGTGCAGCTCAGATCTAAACATTTGGTATTTGTTTGGTTGGAATAAACAGGGAATGGACACAAGCAAATGTAAGGAGCCTAAAAACATCCCTACAATAGGTAATGGAATAATAAAAAAGGACCTGCAAATTGAGGAGTCGGCTTCACCAATCCCATGGCTTGACCAACATGGCAGGGTGAGCTAGGCCTAGGCAAACTCATTCAATGGTTGTTGTTGCATGCCTTGGGGCAAGTGTTGCAAGTCCTTGGTAATCTAGAGGCAGGATTCAAGCTCTGCTAGCATGGCTCACCTCCTAAGCTCATTCTGTTCTCACTTTGAATTTTGGATGGTCAGAGGTGCCTGATTTGTCCATGACAAGGCCAAATCTGGCTTCTTTGTATGAAGAAAAAAAAAGGTTTTAGTAAGCTCCTGCGGTACATCATAGTAGATTGTCAGGCCCTGTTGGCAGCAGAAATGGCATTGACTGTGAAAGATCTGAGTGGCACTTGGATGCAAATAGGAGAATTCTTCTGTTGCAGTTCTGTGCTGATGCAGTTGGTGATTCTTAGCGCAACACAAATTAATGTGACCACTAAAATTAGATTAAAGATTTAAGTTTATGAGGGTGAAGAGAGAAAAGTGGAAGAGTTATGGGCAAAGATGACAAAGAACATCACAAAATAAAGAGCAAGGAGTTAAAAACCCCAAATGGTGTATCAGTTCTTATGAGCCAAGTCACTTGGTTAGTGAACTATATTATGTGTAACTGAAGTTACATTTGGATTGCAGACATTTATTTAATATTTTGGGTCGAACACATTTGATTTGATTTTCTTTTGTCCAAAGAATAAGCACCATTATCTTACTTAGCTTTATAATTATATCTGGATTAATTAATATGAACACATCAATGCTGGTCCATAGTACTTGACAGTTAAAACCTTTAGGTAAATTTTCTTATTGAGAAGCCCACTCCTTATATTTTAGGACATGATTAAACTTCAATTTTATTGGAATTATTGGGAACTTAAAAAAAAAGCCAGCTTCAAAATTCTACCTTTATATATTTATATATATGATTCTCACAATATCCAAAAACTTTATCAAATACCTTTTTATGTGGCACGGCATCAAATTGTTGTTGATTGGCCCTTGTGGACATGAATGGTCAGCATTGTATCTAATCTCTAAGAGTAGGTTTTACTGTGTTTTAAGCAAACCAGGTGGTATCATATCGTGTTTTATCACATTATTCATTTGGTAAAAGTTTGAGAATACAATACAAGTATCACTTCATTTCTTTCTTTTCTTTTGAGAGATATTGATCAATTATGACTCTTGGCTTTGCAATTTACCTAAAAATTTGAAAAAAAGTTATTCGAGTATTCTGATTCAAATTTAAAAAATAACATGGGAATTAACCTTTACTTCAAATAGGTACTGAAGGTGCCAAATTTGTCCAAAGGTGTCATAGACATATAGCAGTATAGAAGCACTGTTGTCATATATTGCATAGAAGCTTTAGAACTGTTGATAACAATGATAATAGTGGGTGAAAGGTATATTTCCTTCCTATCATCAAGGATAATATGCCTAAACATATGTGGTTGTTGCACTTGCTGGTGTCTGGACCCCTCTTACCTCCCATCATTGTCATTGTCCTTCCCTTACTCAGCCATCTGGTAGGAATACAATTTGCTAGTGGGAGAGTATTGATATTTCTGTGCTTATGGCTTGGGATATACTGATTTGGCATTGCATGTGCCCATGCTTAATTTGTACATGCTGTTGCTATCAAGTATACTTGTTAGAATTACAGCTTCTATCACATTTATTCCAGTTTTATGCTCTTGATTTTTTAAAAAAAATAACATTGAATAAGTTTTTGGCCTCTTGGAGACATATTGCTAGCTATATTATTGTACTAACTTCACGGCATGGCAGGAAAGATGACGACCTAGGTATATCATCTTGGGGTTGGAACCTCAGTGGTGAGTGCTCCACATATCATGCTCTATTTCCAAGGGCTTGGACTGTATATGATGGTACTGTGCTGTTTCTTGAATCTTTCTTCTTGATATGCCTTCTATCCTACTGTTGTAATAATAGCAATTGTGTCAATATACAAATATCAGGTGAACCAGACCCAGAATTGAAGGTGTCGTGCCGGCAGATATCACCTTTTATACCACATAATTACAGAGATAGTAGCCTTCCTACAGCAGTTTTTGTTTATTCGGTATGTTTTACTTGACTTTTGCATAAGTTATTAAATGGCTATTTTAATGTTATGGTCTATCCGAATGGCTAGAATGATGCCGTGTCATCTTTCCATGAGGTGTATATATTGCTTTTGTAGATAAATGATTTCAATCAAATCCAACTATAGTAGTAGAATATGAATCCAAGTGCTTGATTGCTCAGTATAATGAAGGACAATATGTAGCATGCTATGTCATATAGAATCACAATTTGATTCTCTTCTAATTGAGAGCCTTGGAATTCTAGAAAGTATATAAAGAAGATAAATTAATACTTTCTTTCATTAGGAATAATTTTTTTGAATGGTCAATAAAGAAAATTCATTAATATCACATCAAGAAGATGCATAAAATCATATACAAGGAAATTTTAGCTATACAAAAACATGTGCCTACTCATAAATGACTTATGAATACTTAATAGTGAGAACCCCCTATACATTTAACTATACCAAAAGTGTATTTCCCATGTCCACCTCTCCATTAACTTAAAATAATTTGTTTCTACCTCTCAAATGCCCTCCTGATCCTCTCATTCCACACTTGCCAAAAGATGGAGAGTGGTGTCAACCTAGTGAGTTTTTTTTCTTCTTTGTTACCACAAATCCCAAACCATGCTCTAAATCTCGATCAATTGTGCTTGATGTAGTCTGGTGTAATCTTATTAGTCGAAAAGCTACCACCCACACTTAGCGAGTCCGTTTACAGTGAATAAGCAAATGGTTAATTGATTTTCCCTCTTCCTTGCATAAAAAGCATTGGTTAATCATAATCTTTTCTTGACACCTCAAGTTGTCAATGGTCAAAACCCTACCCCATGCCGCCTCCCAAGCAAAAAAAACATGCTTTTAGGAGGGCTTTACTCTGCCAAACTTGTCTCCATGGGAGGCCTCCAACTCCATTTGTTGGTAGGAGTTGCTCATAATATGACTTAACTGTGAAGAGTCTCGATCTAATTCCCTTTCTACCTTAATTGGTCCCTTCCTCCATTTGGTTTACATTTATAAAGTAAGCCATAAAAATTAATGGATCACTCGAGCTCTCAATCTTGAGCCTCTTAGTTAAAATGGATCTTCCACATCCCCTTGTCACTCCTTCTTTATTAGTGCATGCTTCTCTCTTGCAACATTATTTACATTGGGGAACAAAGAACATAAAGTCTCGCCAGCACACCAAACTACATGCCAAAAATGGATTTGGCCTTTGTCACCCAAGATGATAGTCGTGTTTTCCCAAGCATGATGCCAACCTCGAACTATCCTCCTCCATGCACCTGTTCCTAAAGTTTCCTTACTTTGGTGTGTTATCCACCCTACACTCTCAAACCTGTATTTTGTCATCGCTACTCTTCTCCAAAGCTGCTCTTGTTCACTGTTGAATCTTTGTAGCTGCACCCCGAGTAAAGCTTCATTAAAGTGAGGCAAAGATTTTATTCCCAAACCTCCTCGCTTCCTTGGCTGCTTCGCCATCTCTCATTTTACAAGATGGTATCTCCTTTCACCTTCCAAGTGTCCCCACAAGAACCTCGCTTGAATAGTCTCTCGTCTCCTCACAACAGTTTTGGGTATGTGATAAAGTAACATGTAATAAACTGGAAGATTTCATAAAGTTGCCTTAATAAGAGTTAGTCTACCACCCTTAGACAGATACCCTCACTTCCACCCTACTAACTTCTCAAATCTTACAATGATGAGGTCCTATAGCTCTATTCCATTTTGTGCAGCTCCAAGTGATAACCCTAGATATGAGATAGAAAATTTACCCACTTTACGATTATTGCCTCGCTAGAAGGGAATCATCGTTACCTCCCCCAATTGGGATCAGTTCACTCTTTGTTAGATTCACGTGAAGCCTTGAGACAACTTCAAACCGCATTAATATGCATCAAAGATGTATTAGTTGGCTCACTTCTTTCTGGTAGAAGATTATTGTATCATCTAAAAACAATAAATGTGTATCTCTATCCTTGATTCTCTTTTTCCAACTTGCAAGCCCTTTATGAGGCCCAAGTCTCCTACCCTGATCACTAGTACACTTAGCAACAAGAGTAGGGATAAAGGATCACCTTGCCTCAATCCTCTTGTGGCCCTGAAAAAACTTGAGGCACATCCATTTATCATCACAAAATAGTATGGATGAAGATGCACCAACGAATCCATTCGCACCATCTTCTTTTAAAACCCATCCTTGTTAGAATACCAATTAGATAGTCCCACGAGACATGATCATATGTCTTTTCCATATCTAGTTTGCAAACCACTCCACCTTCCCTACTCTTAATGTAGGAATTTACCACTTCATTTGCTATCAGAGCTGTGTTGAAAGACTATCAGCCCTTGACAAAGGCATGCTGAAAAGGGCCCACTAGAGTGCCCATCACCTTTTGTAACCGTGCTGCAAGGACCTCAGATGCTACCTTATACAATGCACTCACAAAGCTTATTGGCTGAAAATTGGATATATGCTTTGCACCTTTCTTCTTAGGAATAAGACAAATGAATGTGGAATTTATGCCTTTGACAAATTTGCCGGTGCTATGGAAATCATTGAACAATGCCATGATATCTTGCTTGATGACACCCCAATTTCCTCTGCAAAAAGCCACAGTAAAATTGTCTGGACCTAGGGTTTTATCACTGTTGCAATCAAGTATCACTCTTCTAACTTCTTTCATGAAAGGCAACTCCAAAGAACTTGCATAATCCTCATCTAGTCCCACCACAGCTAAACTAGAGAGGCTTGGCTTGTTTTGGCATGTTGCCATATATAATTTCTCATAATAACTACATATTTTTTCTCTCATTGTCTGCAAATCCTCAATCAACTGTCCCTCTATAACTATCTTCTTTAGATAATTGAAACTCCTATGCACACATGCGGATCGCTGAAAAAAAGCTGTATTTCTATCTCCCTCTTCCACCACAATATTTAGTAATAATTAAATTTGTACACACGCCATCACTGGCACATCAATTGATTGAAGTTCTCATTTTTTTCTTTGGTGTATTCAATAAAGAAAATTCATTAACATCGCATCAAGAAGATGCATAAAATCATATACAAAAAAAATTTAGCTATATAAAAACATGAGCCTACTCATAAATCACTCATGAATACTTAACATTGATAACCCCCTATACATTTGACTATACCAAAAATGTACATCCCATATCCACCACTCCATAAAATTAAAATCTTTTGTTTCTACCCACTCAAATGCGGTCCTATTCCTCTCCTTCCACGCATGCTAAGTGATGTAGAGTGGTATCAACCTCATGAATTTCTTTTCCTATTTGTTACCACAAATTGCATATTGTAATGCCAATGACACGTTCATAGTACAAAAATCAATCTGATATAAACTAAGTTTTATCAAACACAACGTTTTCTTACTGAACCTCTGCGGAAGGAGACAACTGCAGGTCTCAACGCCTCTCCACTCATTTTCTTGATTACACCAATAAACAAGCAGATATGAGGATAAATGTTTTCAGAAATCACCTTTTAGGGAAAACAAAATTAGTGCAAATCCAACCAACAAGAATAGTATATTTTTCTCCTGTTGGACATAATGGGCCACCCATGGCATTCATAAGCTTTCTTGAAATATTACTTCATATTTTTTGCTAATTTGTGGGAGTGAGGCTGTTTATCTGTCCTAACATTCACTCTGTTGTAAATATTGGTGAAGTATTACTGAAATCATTGATTAATTTCCTTACTATAGCTTCTATAATAAATCAACCCAATAGAAGTTTCATCAGGAATACAAAATTATTAATCTTATTGGCTGGTAATTTTAAGCTTTATATATTAATATTGTCATTATATATATTTAACTTAATATACTTTTAGTAAAAAATGAACTGTCCTGAGTTTTCATATTATCCTTATAACAAATTATTCTCATTTATGTCTAAAAAGGATACAATATTCCCCTTGGCAGCATGTTATTCAAAATTTCAATTTTGATAGGTGACTTTATGCCTATATTACCTTTCAATTTTGCTCAACATCAAAATTTATATGAAAATAAATTTTGTATATAATTAACATATGGGTTATATCAATTAAAAATGAATGTTAATAACTTTTTCAAATTTAGCTTAAGCTTTTTCGTGTATCCGATTAGGCACCATGAATTGTTATTGATTTTAGCATTGTGTTCATTTTTTCATCAAGTTGTCTTATGTGGCATAATAATTTTGCTGTTGTTGCTGATGGTAGCTTGTGTAGCATTGACATGACATAGTGCCACATAGGATGACTTAACAAAAAAATGAACATCGTGTAAAAATCATGTAGTTGATGCCTAATCGGATATGTGAAAAAGTAATTACTAAATTTGAAAAGGTGCTCGAAGTTCATGTTTAATTGTGATATTTATCCTTAATATAATTGTTGTGCAGAGCATCTACTGCAGGAGAATTTTGAAAAAATATGTGATTTTTGTGAAATTCCATATCAACAATATAATTGACATTGCAGTATTATAAGACAGAATGTCATGCTATATGGTGACTTCGTGTGCTGAGAAGCTAGAGTTCAAAGCTAGAGTTGAAATAATGATTTCATCAGCTAAAACTTGTACGGGATCTTTTGCTGAAGCTTAGATAAGAAGATTGTCTTAAAAAAGACAGAAAAGTAAAGAGAAGAGAAGAGAGAGATGAGCAGCTGGTAGGAAGAGCCCCATTTGCATGTCCCTTGTCTTTTTGTTTTTTCTTTGGGATGATACACTATCATGTATTGACTCTGCGCCATTCATCTTCTTTTTTGTGACATTGATGATAAATGCCGTAAGTTTTAGGCCTTTCCCCTTTTCAGTGGCTATTGCAACACTGTAGCTTTGTGCAGGTCGTTTGAACTATTTTTAGTGGTTTTTATTTTTGTCTTGCATTTAATGCATGCTGTCATTTCTTTTAGTTAGTCAATACTGGAAAAGAAAGAGCAAAGGTCAGCCTTCTCTTCACATGGGCGGTAGGATGAACTTCCCCTTAAAGCTGTTATCAGAATGTTCAATTACTTTCTACAGTATCCCTGTTTCATTTATTCAGTCAAGATGTTTGCTTATGCAGAATTCAATTGGTGGAGATTCCCACCTATCTGGTGACCATGTAAACGAACCATTCATGTAAACATATCCAAGTTTCCCTTTTGTTTTTCTTTATGCAGACCTGGTGAATATTATTCTAACTATATATATTTTTTAAATGTTAGTGGTGAAGATGGAGTCTCCGGTGTACTTCTGCATCACAAGCAAGTGATCAAACTCTAATTCCTTTTACGATGGTTGGTTTGCAAATTTCTCTTTGTATTTAGTGCTGATGGGGT
This sequence comes from Sonneratia alba, assembly GCA_900174645.1. NCBI lineage: Eukaryota > Viridiplantae > Streptophyta > Magnoliopsida > Myrtales > Lythraceae > Sonneratia > Sonneratia alba. The sequence continues at coordinate 3,043,752 of FWPY01000024.1, read as the reverse complement.
GAACGTGAAAACAAGGCTTATGCAAGCCTCCCTTCAAAATAAGAAGAGGGTACAAAATAACTACTGACATGATAAAAGGAAAGGAAAGAACAAGAGAAAATAAAAAAAAATTACATGGAAGGAAAACGGAATAAGTGAGTGACATGAGACTGGTATAAGGAAAATAGTCTTTCATATGTTGAGAGGTTTGTTTAGACCTTGTGATGTTCCTGTGCGTGAGTTATTGAATTTGTTTTTTTGAATATTCAATAAAGAAATTTCATTAATGGTGCATCAAGATGTGTAAAAGCATGTACAAAGGGGTTTGAATGAAGGTATACAAAAGCATGTAATCTTAAATCACTTATGAATACTTAACAATGAGAACCCCCCTATGCACTTGACTGTACCAAAAATGTACATCTCATATTCACCTCTGCATAAATTTAAGGTCTTGTACGTCCACTCCCTCAAGCCTATTCCTTTCCTTCCACACATATTACTAAATGGAGAGTGGTATCAACTTAATCGATTTCTTTTCCCCTTTCTTACCAAAAATAACCCAAGTTGCTCCTAGTAATTGAAGAGCTACCAGCCACAATCTCTAAGTCCATTTATAGTGGAGACATGATTGACTAATTTTTCCTCTCTTTTTGCAAAGAAAGCATCAATTAATCATAATCTTTCCTTGGCATCTCAAGTTGTCAATAGTCAGACCCTACCCATGCCACCTCCTAAGGGAAAAAACATACCTTCATGGTGGCTTTACCCTGCCAAACTTTTCTCCAAGAAAGGACGTCACTTCCCTTTGCTGTAGGAGTCACTCATTATATGATTTAATTGTGAAAAGCCCTTATATGGTTGCTTTTTACCTTGATAGATCCCTTCCACTATTTGGTTTGCATTTACAAAGTATGTCAAAGAAATTCATAGATAACTTGAGCACTCAGTCGTGTGCCTGTCGATTAAGTTAAACATCCCATACCCCTCTTATCACTCCTTTCCATAGCTCCCATACTAGTGCATCATTCTCCCTTGCTTCATTATATATGTTAGGGAACAATGAGCGTCAGCTCTTGCGGCACACCAAATGTCATGCCAAAAGCTAGTTTAGCCTCTACCACCCAAGATGATAGTCATGTTCCCAAAAGTTTTGCCAACCTCAAACTATCCTTCTCCACATGCTTGATCCTAAAGGTTCTATGCATTGGCACATTATCCACCTTACACTGTTGGGCCCATACTTTGCTGGTACTATCCTTCTCCAATGCTACTCTTGTTCACTGTTCTACACAACCATTTTCCAAGCAAAGCTTCATTAAATTGAGGCAACCAATTCCATCATTGAAGATCCATGAAACTAGAAAAGGTGTTATAGCCATGAATATTTAATCATTTGAATTTCATTTTCTTATTATAAAAATCATATCTACCTTTGCTAATTGATGACTTGGTCTACAGACCAATGAAATAAGGGTTTGTTCTTAAATGTGCTTCCAAGTCGTGGTCTGGCTGAAAGATAGAGTGAAAGCTCTAGGCTATGTTTGGTTTATCACAAATGAATTTCGTTTTAATTGTTTCGATTGTATTCATTCTCTTGTTGATGTCACTTGGGGCTAAATCTACTGTTGAATTTTTTTTCTTTCTTGCACACAACTTTGGCAAGCTCAATACACACGCATGCATACATATATATTTATCGCACAATCATACCTTCACAAATTTAATTTATGATATTCAACGAAAGAATATAATTGGTGATATTTTTTTAGTAGAGATCTGTGTTGGTTGAGATTGTGACATGGCTCACTGACTGCCAATTCTTGGAATCTGCAAGATTTTTCCAGCATTTAGATATGTGCCTTCATAATCTCTTGTGCATGGAATATTCAGCTGCAATGTTCAATACGATTTCACCTCACAGGATAGTAATATCTTATGCAATCATTGCTATTTACTGCTTCTTTGTCTTTTCATGTGAATTCAGATATATAATGTTTTCTTTGTCCCTCACTACAGGACTGCTAAAGGAAATCCTCCTGTTACATTTGCAATAGCTGCTTGTGAAACCCAAAATGTCAATGTGACTGTTTTACCTTGCTTTGGGCTTTCTGGAGAAAGCTCTGTTACGGCAAAAGATATCTGGGCTATGATGGTTGAGGTAAGTATCCCAGTGTTGGCTGCATTAGATGTTTTGGTTTTCCGACACTCATTAATCTCATAATTTCTATTGAATCTTTGTATAACCTTAATAATTTTTTACTGAATGTGGTAAGGCATCCCTCTTCTATATTGTAAGTATTGATTCAATGGGCGTTTAATTATTTATGTAATTTTGTGCCTTAAGGATGGCCAATTTGACCGGAGGAACTTTAATTCTGGAACAAGTTCTCCCTCCTTATCTGGAGAAACACTCTGTGCTGCTGTTTCAGCTTCTGCATGGGTAGAACCCCATGGGAAGTGCACTGTGGCTTTTTCTCTTTCATGGTCTTCTCCAAAAGTTAAGTTCTTGAAGGGAAGCTCATATCATCGGTAAGCTTCACAATCAAATTACATGTTACTTTCTGTTGTATTACACGGTTCCACTTCTGTTGCCTGTGCCACATTTATTTTAATGCTTAGATAGGTAGATAGATTACATTTCTTGTGTAAGAGGAAAATTGGTATGCAGATTTGTCATGCCCTAAGTTGATTGACGACTAGACAACACTGTATATTCAATAAGTACAAGGCTACTATTATTAAGAAGGGTAATTATAGAATTTATGAAAATATGTTATGTAATTTCTAGATTGAAGTCAGTACTCAAATGAAATTATTAATGACATTATCTCCAAATATCCCTAGAATAAAATAATAAGGTATTCATTTACTATATCTAGTCAATTCAATTCCAAAACAAAATCAATTCCTAATGCAAATATTTGTTTCAATTAATTTCTTGCATGCCACCTGAAGGGGCCCTGCAAAAACTACTCCTTACCAACTAAAAAGACTGAAGGGCGCTTCCCAGGGGATGTTAGTGATAGTGGCAAAATTAATGCTATCTGGATTATGTCTTAAAACAATTCATGAGGTTTTGAAATAATTTCTGAAAGATGATGATGAAACAATTTTAGGCAGGTAGACAACAATATATCAATGTCAAACGGAAGGGTGGTAGTACAATTTTAGACAGTGTGACGAAACAGGTGCACTTAGGTAGTGATGAAACATTTCATTTGGATAATGATGAAAGTGGAATCACAGTATAAAATTCAGACTGATAATGTTTTGCTCACACTATATCTCTGCGAGTGAGCTGGAAACAGAAGCCTGCAGCAGGCTGGGTACAATGTAGTAGACAAGTCCAGCTTACTCCACTGGCAGAGTTAGTGTCCAGCATAATGGAGCCAGAACTTGTAGCTAAGTTTGTGAGTAGTTGTGAACAGAATGCTCCAATGCTCCACGGATACATTTTATTCCAAAACATATGACAGTCTTGAAAACAAGGGAAAGAAGAGTATGTGAATGGAATCCATTGTTGGTGGAATAAACAATACCTCCAAAGATTCTTTTACATGATCCGTAATTTAGAAAATATTTAACTTCCAAGTAATAATATCAAGGTAACATCTGCATATTTTAGAACAAAATGCTTTATTTCCCAAATAATTAATTTCACAAACACTAGTAGAAGTCACAATCACTTCTAACTTAAGGTTTTCAATCTTCAATCCAAATGTTAGGTAATCAGAATCCCTAATGTTCATGACAATGGAATGTTATTAAAAATTAAAGCCTGTCATTCGAAGTTGAACATATAATTTTGATCCTCAAAGTTATCACTGGAGCCAGTTAGGAATATCTCCAATTTTAGGAGCATAAACAACCTTGAGATCAATATATGTAATTTTCCCAAGATAGCGAAGGTTTTAAATATCTTAGAAATTTCTGAAAAATTACAAAGAATAGCAGATTCTTCTGAAAATTTGTTCACATGATTCATACAAGCCACCAAAAAACACTAGTCTGATATGTGCTGAATGGTTCATGGGACTATTCAGGAGGTAAGGTGGAGGGAGGCCATCTCAATCAAGTAATTACTTATGGTTTGCTTCCCTCTTCTAGTTTCAGTAATTGTTTATGGTTTGCTTGTCAATAGGATAAAAAGCATGACACATGAGCAATTTTTTATCTCAAATGAACAAATTAGCATTTAAAACGGCATTTACTGAAAGCAATGTTGCAAGACTACAGGCAATTTGAAAAGTTAATGCAACTTGATTGACACAAAATATGGTTGTTTGGATTACACTAATGATGTTGTTGGTAGACGCAAGGTCGGAGAAAAATATAGTTCTCACTATTGAATTAATATAGTATACTGCTTATATACAAGAAGGGAGAATCCTAAATTGGGAAAGAAATTAATCAATTAGGAAAGCAACTAATCACTTAGCTAATTTAGCTAATCTACACTAATATATAGCCTGTAGCATTCCCCTTCAAGTTAGAGCATAGATATTATTCATACGTAGCTTGTCACAAATATAATCAATTCGAGGACAACTGAGAGTGCCTTTGTGAAGATGTCTTCTAGTTATTCTCTAGTTTTCACATGGCCTGTGGATACCGACTCTACTATATCTTCTCACGAAAGAAATGGTATTTTATTTCAACATGTTTATATCTTTTGTGAAACACAAGGTTACAGGCAGTATGGAGAGTAGCCTTATTGTCACACCATAGCTTTGCTAGTATAGAAGCTTCAAAAACAACTTCAGTTAAGATCTGACATATACGCATAATCTCACATGTCATGGCTCTATATTCTACTTCTGCACTTCATATAGACAACATTTTGTTTCTTACTCTTTCACGAAATCAAATTTCCTCCAACAAATATGTAGCAAACTGTTACAAATCTCCTGTTTGTCTTAGAGCCTGTCCAATTTGCATCGTAGAAACATTCAGCGCGATTATGTCCATGATTACTATGTAGTATTCCTTGGCTTGGAGCTCCCTTTAAGTAGCATAGAATCTTCTCCAATGCTTCCTAATGGTGAACTGTTGGAGAAGACATTAATTGACTTACAATGCTGACTGAGTAAGCAAATATTTGGACGAATTACCATCAAGTAATTCAATTTTCCAACTAGCCTTAAGTATTTCTCTAGGTCATCAAATAATTCTCCATCTCTCATGTTGTTCTTTTTGCATTCAATTTTCCAACATGCCTGTTTTGCGTGCGAAAGTGTCCCATAAAGCATCACTTTAATGAATTTGGATCTAATTTAGTTACCAAGGGACAAAAACCTCTAATAAAACAAATATTGCCAAATATTCAAGGTTCAATAGGAAACAACTTAGTAGGGAAAAGAAGACCATAAGGAGGGTGACCATGAACATATGAAAACATGCGATTGATGAGAGAGCAAATTGAAGAAACAGCATCAGCCCAAAAAGATTTAGGAACTTGCACTTGAAACAAGAGTGCGTTGGCAGTCTTAAGGTGTCTATTTTTCCTTGTGGCGACACTATTTTGAGATGGTGTGTCAACACATGATGACTGATGGAGAATACCATTTTGACCCATATAACGTTGGAAAATGTCAAAGTACTCTTTAGTATTAGCATTGCGTAAGGTGCACATAGATAGGTTAAATTGTGTCCTAATTTCATCATAGAATATAGTAAAATAAGAAAATAATTCCAAATGGTTCTTCATAAAATCAATCCAAGTCATACAAGAAACATCATCAATAATGGTAACGGACTACTGAATATCCGTTTTAGTTACAACAGGACTTGAACCCCTAACATTTGAATGAACTAGTTCAAAAGGAGAGGTAAACTTTTAAGGTCTATTTACATTTTTTAGTTTTATAATAAGTAAAAATTAACATTTGTCAATTTTTTATTGGACGGTTACGCTATGTCAGCATGTCATGTGATAGAGTTGTTGGATGATTTCTTGCATTTTTTGTGATGGTATAGATTCACTTGAAACACTAAACACTAAATAAATACAATTTGTTATCTATTCTTGCAGGAGGTATACAAAATTTTACGGCACATCTGAAAGAGTAGCTGTCAACTTGGTACATGATGCACTAAAGAGTGGGTTTTCTTTGTGTACTTTGTATATAGTTGGTTATGTAGTTTAAGAACAGCATTTGAAACAATGAATCTCTTATAGAATGAGCTCTACCTCTAAAAGTTTTTGTATAATGAAATTTGCTTATGATTTTGTTTATTTGTTCATTAGATTATAACCGATGGGAAGAGGAGATTAATAAATGGCAGGTTCCTATCCTCAATGATGAAGGTCTTCCAGAATGGTATTTATAACTGCACCTAGCAATTTTGTTTTCTTTTTCTTGTTTTATTTTTTAAGTGATGCTAATTTGCTTTTGCTACTAAGTGTTCTGGGATCTGCTGTGAAAACATTTTTTTACTGTGATGATTGACACTTCAATGGAAACTATCTTTCACACTAAATCTACTTCTGATTTTTTTACTAGTGGCGATGAGAGATTATTAGATTAACGGGAAGGAGAGAATCCATTGTCCAATTTTTACTCTGAGGCTTGGGCCTAAGTACTATTCTTAATACTTTTTTTGTTCTTTTTTACAAATGAATGGTACTCCTTTCATTGATGGACTTATACTATGTGCAAGATCGACAAAATGAAACCAAAGTTTACATCGTCTCATCAATTTTGTGGCTACTAGCTAATGCACTTTTGCCCTAGCTTGTGCTCCCTCTTAAGGGAGAGCAGAAACTCTTCTCACAAAGATCATAATCTTTTCCACCATCTGTTCAAAAGATTGATTTTTTTGCTGGAATATTCTACAAAGCCTCTCAAGTCAAAGAGTATATACATATTTTATCCAAACAAACTTGCAGATGATTGAATCAAACCTCCTTCCCCTCCTGCTACTGGCCAATTGCAGTTTTCCTCCCAACTTGTTGCTTCTCTTGTGAATTGCTGTCTACACATCACCATATGCCCAGATCTGTTGTTTTGCAAGAAAAGAAAATGTGATCCCTGGACTCCATTCTCTTCTCATAAAGTTTTGTTCAGTCTATCACTTATCTTCTCCATTCCTTTTCTGGTGATGAAATAATGCTGTTAAAAATGTGTTGCTACAATTCCTAAAAATAATTATCATGCTAGAACACCTCAAAGATGATGGCCATGTCTAGATCTACCAGAGTTAATCTCCAGTATCAGTAGGTCAAGCTGTAATCCTCATTGTGGAAATGCCTTAAGTTCTTACTCTGATGCTTCTTGTTTTTATTTTCTTGGTACAAAATTTCAGATATTTATGCCTTTCCTACAATTTTCAGGTACAAATTCACTTTGTTCAATGAGCTCTATTTTTTGGTCGCTGGTGGAACAATTTGGATTGGTAATGATCCTATATCTACCTCTTAAACCCCTCTACTTTCTTCTATGCTGCTTTTTGATATTTGAAGCTTTTCAAATGGATTATTTCTTTTCTCAGACTCATTGCCTGACAAGAGCATGAGAAATTATCAGCCAATGACAATTAAGGCTGAGAAAAGAAAGCACAAGGAAAATGAAGCTAGCAAAAGTCAGCAGAACTCAGGCCCAAATTATTTGACCACAACTGTCCCCAGTGATTTGCTTAGCAATCATGAACCATTGATTCCTAACACTGAGACAGTTACTGCACAGTCATCCTATTCCTTTTATACTCTACGTCCACATGACGAAGGGGATGATGTTGGTCGATTTCTATACTTGGAAGGAGTGGAGTACATCATGTGGTGCACATATGATGTCCACTTCTATGCATCCTTTGCTCTCCTTGAGCTGTTTCCCAAAATTGAGCTCAGTATTCAGCGTGATTTTGCTAAGGCTGTCTTATCTGAGGATGGAAGAAGAGTAAAATTCCTTGCAGGGGGGAAATGGGGTATCAGGAAAGCCCGAGGGGCTATACCTCATGATCTTGGGACCCATGACCCATGGCACGAGATGAATGCATATAACATCCATGATAGCAGCAAGTGGAAGGACCTCAACCCAAAGTTTGTCCTACAGGTATACCGAGATTTCTCAGCAACAGGAGATATGGCCTTCGGGGTTGATGTTTGGCCTTCTGTTCGTGCTGCCATGGAATATATGGAGCAGTTTGATCGGGACAAGGATGGTCTCATAGAGAATGATGGTTTTCCTGATCAAACATACGATACGTGGACAGTCCATGGGGTAAGTGCCTATTGTGGTTGTTTATGGCTAGCTGCACTACAAGCGGCTGCTTCCATGGCCCTTAAGTTGGGTGATAGAGACTTTGCTGAATGGTGCAAGAACACTTTCTTGAGGGCAAAACCTATGTTTGAAGCAAAGCTATGGAATGGTTCTTATTTCAATTATGACAGTGGATCCAGCAGTAATAGCAAGTCTATACAAGCAGACCAACTTGCTGGGCAATGGTATACCTTCTCGTCAGGCTTGCCTTCCCTTTTTGACGAGAGTAAAATAAGGAGCACTCTCCAGAAGATTTATGATTTTAATGTGATGAAAGTTAAAGGTGGTAAGATGGGTGCAGTGAATGGAATGTATCCAAATGGAAAAGTTGACGAGACCTGCATGCAGTCACGTGAGATATGGACTGGTGTGACTTATGCTGTAGCTGCTACAATGATATTCGCCGGAATGGAGGAGGAGGGGTTCAAGACTGCTGAGGGTATATTCACTGCCGGGTGGTCAGAAGAGGGTTATGGGTTAGTTTACATGTCCCCTCCTTTGGTTTTTTGGGGGTTTTGAGTTAATCTATAGTTTAGTCCCCAATGTTTGCCAAAACTGATACCCTGTTCCCTATCGTTAATTTGCCAACAATAAAACCCTAACATTAAGGGTTTTGCCATCAAGTCACTCTGGCCGTGAGCCCTCTATCAATTTCTCTGACATGGCAGCTTAACATGGCAAAAATGACATCATTTTTTCTGTCATGGAGAGGTATTCTAGCAAAATTGACCAAATGTTGATGTGCTTTTACCTTCTCTCCACAGAACAACAAATTGCAACTTTGTCGACAGATTGATGCTGGGTGCACCTTTGATTTTCAGCTACTGAAAGGTAGGACTTCATTCTCTAGTAAGGAAGAGGAAAGCTCTGTTTTGGCAGTAAAAGGAAGAAATGGAGTAAAGAAGATGAAAGACAATAAACATTGTCACTGAGGAGGAGGGAAGGGGCAAAATGCAGCGTTTTGTGTCTCTCGGCTACACGTCAGAAAAAATGCTGCCGTTTGTGCCATGTAAGCTGGCATGTAGAGAAGTTGACAGAGGGTTCACGGTCAAAGTGGCTTGATGGCTAAACTCTTAATGTTTTGAGTTTTATTGTTCGAAAATTAACATTAGGGTCTAAAGTTTTGGTTTTAGCAAACATTGAGGACTAAACTGTAGGTTTACTCTTTTTTCCCCTTTTCTTTTCCTCCACTCACATATTGTCTATGTTATTATTAATTGCATGGCTAGTTGCAGGGTTAGTTCCTCCAAATTCATTTTTCCAGGACGTTGTTTCTGATGGTGGATTAATCTACTGCTATATGTTGCTATGAAATTGATCAAACGATCCTGTCTGTTGATGGTCTAGATCATTTGTATTTGAAGTTTACTATGAATGATTTGTTGAGGATGTGTTAGAATTGATTCCTTGTGCAAATGTGCTTTTATTTAGATTATGAACGCTAGAATCTGAGATGATTAGGCGGTTGGCCGCAGTTACTGCTACTTGCTTTTGGATTTTAATGTTAGACTTCTCGTAAAGTTTCTTATAAGTTACAGTATTGGTCTTGGGATTCCTTTAGTTTGCTCCTGGGTACTTTAGATGCTTAGTGGTTTGAATAGAAGAAACAAGTTTAAACCCAACTAGTAGTTTATCTGTGGCTAAAATTGTTCAAAATGGTTTCTCTGTTCCTTTCTGTGCCACAGCTATTGGTTCCAGACGCCCGAGGCGTGGACGGTTGATGGACACTTCAGGTCCCTCATATACATGAGACCCCTTTCCATCTGGGGGATGCAGTGGGCTCTTTCCCTGCCTAAGGCGATTCTCGAGGCCCCCAAGATCAACTTCATGGACAGGATCCACGTGTCACCCAACAGCTGGCGACCCTCTTGGAATGAAAACAACACGAGAAAAATTGCGCCCAAGAGAGGTTGCTTTGGTAATTCTACTTTGTATTGTACGTGCGAGTAATCTCTCTCTCTCTCTCTCTGAGCTTTTGTTCCCTTGGAACCCTACTTCAGATGAAATTGTAATAAAATCTGGGCAGGGTTTAAGCAGGAGGGAGCTCTTGTATTTTCATCTTTATAATATTGAACGGAACATAAATGCGTGATGCAGCAACAAGTCATCTTTTTCGATTTTGTTCCTTGGCATTATTATTATCATCGTCGTTCTCGTGGTTGATAAATTCATGGTGGTATTTGATTAATTGTTGAAACTTGAAAGTTTTTGATGTGAAATTCGTGCCTTGTGCAGGAAATTCATTCATTTTTATTAGAACGTAATATGAAATAATTATACTACATATGTAGGGAAAAGGATGTTTCACTTGAAAATTTTAGTGGAATAAAATGAGCGTCTCATCGTGATTGTTGGAGTGGACGTCACCAGATGCACGATGTTTCTCCTATTGTTAGCTAGCTCAAGATAAATGTGGGCGGTTTGCATTAGCAGATGCTACAAACAAAAAGCAGCACTAGCAATAGTTTTTTTTTTTTTTTTTTTTCTTTTGCATCACCTTGTATCTGGTGGAATGTATCTCGACACTAGTCTGCAGTTCCACTTCCAGTTCACGAACATAGGGTTCTACTGATGACTCTTAATGGCATGGGATGATAATACAAGCTGATATAGACAGCATCATAGTTCAAACAAACCAACTTAGATCTGCCCAACTTGGTTAAACCGACATGCCGGCCAGTCATGCTGACCGTGACCTTTGACTCCCCTTTAGACGACAGAATCAACTTGTCTACGTGCTGCCCCTGACCTGCTTCGCAAGTCAACCATACCTATATTGATCGACTCAAGTAATCAGGACGGTTAACCTCTTCCTTAGGTATAGCCTGTAAAATACTCCATCCTTGGGACGGGCAGATAAGCAACACGAACGCCACCAATATGACTCTTATCATCTGAACCATTTTTACTCTCCCTTCCTACCGAAAACTCCTCTAAAAACTAATCTGTGTATTTGAGGGCGCCATTTCAAAACAAATCTGCCCAGGTTTGGCTTCTTTGCAGTTTCCAAAACTTCCATTCTAAGACCCGGAGAAGTCGGCCAGCAAGGATCCACGGCCTGCATTAATGACCTCAAACCCGGTAGAACCCCGGGGACCTAACCATGAAGTATTTGACATGCATACCTCGATCTTTTTCCATGAGTAAATGGTTCTCCAAAGACTAACTCAAATAGATAAGATGTGAATGCATTTCATGAGTAGTTGACGACATCATAAATTTGATTCTCTTTTGTGAACATAGCACTTGGTAATACTTACATGGGCTCTAAAGTCTGAGCTCATAGTTAAACCTGACAAAAGTATAGCACAAAAAAAAAGCCATGTTTTGTTCGAGGTTTTTCAGGCCACCTGGATGTTGATCTGTGTCAGCAAGGTCAGATAATTTTCATGCTGACTCAAAGTAGGAAAAATGTCCTTAAAATAAAAAGAAAATTATAAGAAAAATAGAAAAATTAATTGATTATGTTAAATATAATTATATTTTGGGAATATTGTATCCAATGCCACCATGAATTATGAAATTTCTTATAATGTTATGAACTAATAAATAATGAAAATGGTTACGAATTTTTCAAAAATTTTCTCAAAATATTACTACACTTACACCATCAATTTTTTATGTTAAATGTTGGCACATTATGCTGACATAGATATCATGTCACCATGTCACCTTTGCATAAATAATCACATGAGCATCTACGTGGCATAAAAATGATACGATAGCATGCTATGTCAACATTTAATGAAAAAATTGAAAAAAAAAGGATTTGTGACATTTTTTTTGGAAATTTTGAAAAATGCATGACTATTTTTATTATTTATTTATTTTACGATATTATAAAGAATTTTGCAATATTTGATGGCATAACAAGCTATTTTTTCTTATACTATAATATTTATTTCAATATTCATATTTTAAAATTAACATAAAATTAGATTAATTAGTCAATTATAAAATTTAAAAGTTCGATAATATGCCCAAGATTACTTTAATTTATTTTTAAAAATAATTATTTCCCCTTACTTTGGGCTAGGCGAAGCAGCTTGAAGCACGAATGAACTGTGACTAGGTTTAGTTTTTCAGGTGACTTGAAATTTCAGCCATAATACTTACACAAGACTAAGAGTGTGATAATCTTGTGGTACATTTAAAATGAATTCAATTTCATGGGTATCTCACAAAAGGTCGAGAGTCCAGTCCTCAGTAGGCCTATTAGGCACTTGATAGATCTGTCAGGCTTTAATTACAAAAAAAAAAAAAGACAAAGACAGAGGCAAAATTTCCCGGGTCTTGAGATGGTGATTGCCGAGGTTTGTCAAACATTTGAGAGAAAATCCTTTGGTGTACTTCAATTGATAACGATTTGTAGTTAAATGCCTCACCTTTTTGGTTTTTTTAAAGATCATCGAGAGGTTTAATCTTAGGAAGACATATCCTTATTGTATGTTTGTACAGTCAATAGAAAAAAAACATCTAGGTTTATTTTTAGCAAGGTATGGAAGAAATTACGGATATCAAAAATTTTAGAATGATCCACTTCCTCCTTGATACAACAAGCTTTAATAATTTAGATTTAATGGAATGCAAGGAAATCTTAGACAAGTGAATGGAATGAAATTAGGAGTAGATTATACTAAATTAGAGGTTTTCTCTCTAAAAATTTTGGAGAACCGACTATATAATAAATATTAAACTTTTAGATTACGTTTCCTAGGACGGAATATAATGGAATGCCCCAGATGAAATGGAATCCCGAAGAAATGATTAAATATCATTTTTTTTATTTGCTACTATCTTTAACATTGAAATAATGAAATTGGATGGAAAAATTTTATATATTTTTCTATTTGCTACTGGAACGTTTTGTATATCATAATGTAAATTACACTTTCCAGGATTATTTCTAAGTATTTTGCGTTTAAGAATCGGGCCAGTTTTTAAAATTTGGGGAAATTGCCCTATATATCGCAAAGGATGGGAAAATCCCCTCTGATGATATGAACTTAACAATTAATTAAAATTATCACAAAATTTTCAAAAATTTCCTCTACAGATTGCAACCTTTAAAGACCGTCGATTTTTCTCCCTATTAAATGCATGCATTGCACTCTAACATGGCCTTAAAGCCAAACTGGAAACTTATGTGATGACATTGTATGAAAATTTGAATGTAAGGTGACATTTCAAAGAATTTTCTCTAAAACTTTATTTTCCCTAAAACTCTCTTAAATGGAATTTTCATATAACTAGAATATTCCTATAATTTAAAACTCTTATGACCCAGTGACTCCATTTATTTTTCTTTATGTATGCAACATTGTATATCCTATTTGGAGTTTATTCTCATATCCTTAAATCTTTTAGTTAGACTTTAAAAATTAAATAAACCTACAATTTAGTTCATAATATCATGATAAATTAACAATTTGATCTTTAATATTTTTTTGCCACTAATTTGAAGAAGCTTGTCTTTGAGTTGAGGAGAAAGCCCAAGAGCTCATCGATCAAGTGGTGACTGATTTCGTCTTTGAGTGGAGGAGGAGGAAGCCTGGGAGCTTGTTGAGGGGTTGTGTAACAATACAAAATTATGAGCATTGATGATTGAGAGACACAAAATGGAGGGACTAGAATGAAAAGTCATTTTTTTCATAAGTTGACTTTGTCAAGCTATAACCCACAAGGAAGATGTTGAAAATTTTCTAGATGATCTCCACAATCTGTCATCAAAATAGCCAAAAATAAATTCTAAATAATACATATAGTTATTGGGGATTAATTAAAATTTGTCTATCTCTATATTGAACAAAAGGAGAAAGTAGTAACGGAAAACTAGGAGGCCGCAATGATGCCATAAACATGTTTTAGCATCTTTCTCATGATTCAAGTCATTGAATCCCATTTTTTAGGTGAATTGTCTACCCCTTTGGAGTTGCTTTTCATTAATTTAATCTTTACTTAATAAATTTGGAGATAGTTTGATTTTAGATAGTTAATGATAATTTGTTGAATCAACCACTTTTGTTTGATTTTTTATATGGGTAGACTCCTTTCATCAATAGGAACCTATGGTCTCTTATAGAATTTGATTTCATTGAGTGGTTTATAAGATATTGCATTCAAAAGTTTTTAAAACTATTTTAACTCAATTTTATGTTGAATTTTCAAACTGGTTTATCTATCTTTTAAGTGTTCTATTTGCTTCTAAATTGAAGTTCATAATAAATATTTCTAGAGATACAAAAAAAATTAGATTTAAAGTTCTATAGGCAAAGAAATGGCTCCCTATAGTTGGTATATTGAAGTAATCAAATTTGTTTAAAAGATAAACAAGGTGAATAGCTGATTTTGAATCAAATTTTCTTGCTAATTTATAAGCTTTTTGAATATGTTTTTCTTTCTAAACTATAGTAAATAACACAAGAATTTCATAGACATTAAGAATACCAAATTTAGTTGTCGAATGGGATAGATAGGACTCTCTAAAGTTGATATGCTAAATAGTTCAGGATTGCATAGTCCTAAATGCACCACCACTTTAGGAGGACCATTTGGCCAGCTTCAAACTGATTCCTATAGCGTTGAACTTGTAAAAAAATTACTTTTTTTTAAATTTTTTCTAGGTTTTTCTGAAATACTTGATTTTACAGGTTTTCTATGAAATCTAAAATAAATTTATTCAATTTTACTTATTTTAAGAATTGTTGTCAGAAGCAATGTTTTAGAACTTGTAAAAATTATATTTTAAGAAAAATAATATAACTATTTTGTTCGAGTCATAATTTTTATTGATAAATTAATTTATTGACCTTTCAACTTGTAAATTAATATGAAAATATTTTTATAGCATTTGATATTATATCTCAATTATAAAATTATATTCATATTGAAATTTTTGATTTTGGGTTAATATCTCTAGATAAATCAAGATAAGCAACTTGGACTCACCTTTGTTAATTGCCAAAAAAAATGAAAATATGATATTTGTTGCATGTCATAAAATACATTTATGAAATTTAAATAATTATTGATTTTGAGCATGAAATATGTTTTATAATTTCTAAAGGAGGATCAAGTATTGGACAATTTATATTGTGAAGATGATGCATGATTGGGAGGGATAATTGATTTGTAAAATTACTTAAATTGTGAATTTAATTTTGAAAATTGATTAAACTTATGGAAATTGATTGAATTTGTAAAAATTAATTTGAGATAGAATTATTTTATGAATTTGATTTTAAGATTCATATATCTACTATTTTATCGAAGTATCGTGTTTTTATTGATTGAATTAGTTAGCAAAACATTTGGATTGTACCAATGACTATATTGACAATTAATTATTTGGTTATGCTAGCAATTATATTGGTATTTGGATCCTTGTGACAAGACGAAATATCACCATAGTGCTAAAGATAATGAGTGAAACATATAAAATATTGTTTATTCGAATTATTTATTGTTATTACAATGCACTATTAATTGAATATCTCGGTGAATTTCTCATATGCATTTTGAATTGTATAGTTTAATAACATTTATTCTAAGTTACTTTTATAGTTTTTGTGAATTGTTTTATTCAATAATTTAAAATAATAAGATATATTTTAGTGGTATTTGATTCAGTAGGAGTGAGAACCAGTTCCTTACGGGCAAGTAGAGCTCAATTATTTGTTAACATCTTCTTTATAAATTGAGAGTCAAAGGATCCTTAGAGGCTAGTATTAGAGGATAAGTTTGAGAATTAGGTTTAGACTAAATTCTGAATTTCATATATCTTAGGATTGGAAACTTTTCGATGAGAAGGGATTTTGAAAATTTATGCAGATCTTTTTTTGATTTAAACTATTATTAAGATAATATTATTTTTTATTTACAGCATATGAAATAATTTTGACAAAAAAATTCTCTTATTGGAAGATTTAGTTTACTAATAGGCTGAGTTGAGTCATTTAGTAAGCCATCGATCATGATTTATTTTCTAGGAGGAAAAATGGGGTGTGGCATGTGGCGATTGATCGCTTTACGGTCCAATAGCTCATTAGCTAATGATGGTGATTGATCACTAATTTTTTTGTTGAACTAATGATTTTATACTAAGTTTTCATATGGGTGATGTAAAAATTAAATCTCTGATAGAGTCGACGAGAATTTTCTCAAATATCTCGATCCGACCGTAAACTAATCTCGATATATTCTTTAGTTGATTAGGGATACTGCGTTGTAAAAAAAAATGATGGTGATTGATCTCACCACGAAGTCGATGAGTAAGTCTACGGGCTTGCTGTGTGGGTTTCTAGATGGAGAAATTTCCAGGGAAGAGACGGATACACGAATGTGAAGGGAGAGATTCTGGAGGTCGGAGGACTACAGGTCAGATGTCGGCTATGATGAGGTGACTTTTGACTTTCCAACATACACAAGTCGCCGAAAGTTCGAGCTCCAACAGTGCGTGTTGTCGTACTGGCGCTGCAACAGGGGGAGGAGAAGGGCGGGTGCTGATTCAAAATTTAAAGAAACAATGGACCTGATAGAAATATTTGGCATTATCTGTTTTGACACGTGGAGCACCATCAGTGGACGAGTCCATTGTTGACGTGGTGAGCTAAGCTAAGAATTTCTTGTTAAAGGTAACAGTCTGACAAGTTATGAAGATTAAGATTATTTATAATTTTGGTACAAATTTTTTATTGGATATGAACTTTGGATGTTATACCAATTTAACAATACATTTAATTTTTCATTAAAAAAGTTGATATAACATGTTATTTCTAACTAATGGTACGGACTGGTATTTGCCAGATTGATCCTTTAGTGAAATATTAATATTGTCTCTAAATTTATATTTAAAAAAATAAAAAATGGGGTTAAAATTTCTTCTTCTTCCTCCACCCCCACCTCCTCCAATGACCATCATGTTACGGCCATAAGCTATGAGCCGGACCGATGCGTACCGCAGGTTGTGCCTCGTGACTGCGGGAGCGCATACGTGCTTATGCGGGGCACGTGGAGAGAAGGTTTGTGGTGAGGAGGCTAAGCTGGACAAGAGACTTGCTTGAGTAACCAAGTGGAGTGGCGCGGAGCAAGGACTTGGTGGACCAAAGGCAAGTGCCGAGGCCTTGGGGTCGATGCTGGTCGACCAATGCAAGGTGGATGATCGCTAGACAGCCTGGATGCAGCAATCTCGATCGGACGACTGTGATCGTAGGAGGCGATCATGGACGTGGGCCCCGGAGGAGAGTAGATAGGATCGACGATGATGAGTCAACGCCTCGTCATCAGGATCGAGTCAAATAGACAATCCATGAAAGATTCTCCTGGGATATGGCAAATCAATCTGTTATGGAAACAATCTTGGAGATTGCAGATCAACGGCCGAGATTGAACAGATCGAGATCTGATGGAGAGAATCAATGGATTCAGATATATCAGTTGTCATATCTATCTGTTAGGCTCCTCTATATAAAGGGGGCCAGTCTCATTCTCAAAACACACCAGAACCGAGAGAGGACAACCGAGAGGGCACAAGGAGGAGCGATCCAGAATTCTCTGAGGAGAAACCACGAAGGTCTCAAGGCGTCTCAGAGAGGAGAGCCGAGGAGAGCAGCTAGAGAGAGCTGGGAAACACGAGGGAGAGCAGGCGAGGCAGAGCATAGAGTTGCTGCTGCAATTGTAGCTCAACAGTGAGTGGGAGGTGAGTCCCGTTTACCCTTATAACGCCGAAGTGGGTCGGGTTAGGGTGTGTCGAGTGAGGAGTGTAAGCGGCGCGGAGGTCGTCAGGCACATACTCGACAAGCTGAGTGAGTCTGCTCGTGTAAAGGGTTTTTCATACTTGTACAATTGTGAATGCAAGTGGAGTTTTTCCCTTTTGTATATTGCTTGTGTTCGTGTGGTGTGATCGTGTGCCAGGTGACTTCGGGAAAACCTCGGTTGTGAGTGAGGGCTGGTTGACAGGCGGAGCTGTCAACGCCTAGCGGGGTGCGAAAAATTTGTGTTCCGCATCGGCCCCGTGACAGTTGGTATCAGAGCTGATTGGTCCAGGACGAGAGCCCATTGGTCCAGGACGAGAGCTGGTTGGTCCAGGACAAGTTGGTACCAGAACTTGTTTGTCCGTGACAAGTTGGTGTCGGAGCCAAGGTTCGTGATCGTGGTATCAGAACACAGTGGTTCGTGACAAGTGGTACCAAAGCCACGTTCGTGCCAGTTGGTACGAGTTGAAGGTCTGGTAACGCCTAGGAGGAGCCTAGCGATATCAGAGGAAGGTTGACTGCGAAGAAGGTACTGCCTAGCTGGTTGTGCAAAGGGTGCCAGGAGTCTATGTTGGGAGAACCTAGAGGTATCCAAGCGAAGCTGGTGGCCACGACAGCACAACCTGTAGCAACCATGTGGACCCAATCAATGGAGGCGATGCGAGAGCGTGTGCAGGCCCTTGAGGGTCAAATGGCGGATGTCACTACCAGGACTCCTTCAATTGACAGATTGGGGGAGCGGATTTCTGCCCTCGAAGACAACGTGGGCGAAGGCGATGATCTCGGCGGGACGCTGACAGACATCGTGAAGGCATTGCAACGAGAGCTCAATGCCTTGAAGGACGACATGGTGTTGGTCAAGCGGCAGTTGGCCACACAAACCGCGAGTGGGTCGGCAGGTGAGACTCGTGGGAAGATGAAGATCCCCGAGCCAAAGTCGTTCGATGGTTCTCGGAGTTCCAAGGAGTTGGAGAACTTCCTTTGGGACATGGAGAACTACTTTGTCGCTGCAAAGGTTCCAGACTCGGAGAAGGTAATGATCACAACTATGTATTTGGCTAGTGATGCTAAGTTGTGGTGGAGAACTCGTGTCCAGGATGCGATCAGTGCCGGACGATCCAGGATTGAGACATGGGAGGCCTTGAAGCGGGAACTCAAGGAGCAGTTCCTACCAAGCAACAGTTCGTGGGTTGCTCGGGACGCGTTGGCCAAGCTGAAGCACGATGGCTCTGTGAGAGAGTACGTGAAGAACTTCAGTTCCCTGTTGTTGGATGTCACTGACATGTCCTAGACGGACAAGTTGTATACCTTCTTGAAGGGCCTACAGCCGTGGGCACAACTGGAGTTGAGAAGGCAGGGCGTGAGGGATTTACCCGCTGCCTTGACTGCAGCAGATGCGCTAGTGGATTTGCATTTTGCTCAGCAGGAGGACGGATCCAAGGGGCAGGACAAAGTGCAGGAGAAGAAGTCAAGAGCGAAAGGCAAGTATGGTCAACCGGCCAAGACTGAAGAGGACAAGGGAAAGGTGGTCAAGGGTGGGCCAAGGAAGGACTCCCAAACTCGCCAAGGATGCTTCATTTGTGATGGTCCTCACCGTGAGAGAGAGTGCCCGAAGAAGAAGAATGGAACGGGTACAAGTCGACGGCAGGAGGAATCCAATGAAGAGCCGACTGAGAGGGCGGCGACACTTCAGTTGCTGAGTGCATTACAGACCGAACGCCAAGAAGATCGCTACGACTTGATGCACGTGAATGCTGTGATAAACGACATTGAGGTGGCAGCATTGGTAGATACTGGTGCCACAAGCGTGTTTGTCTCTGAGCGGATGGTGGCAAGATTGGGGTTGCAAGTGCAACGGTGCCCAAACCGCGTGAAGGCGGTGAATTCTCGGAGCCAGCAGATGAGAGGCATGGCAAGAGATATGCCAATCCAAGTCGGAGAGTGGGAAGGCAAGCTGGATGTGATGGTTGTAGAGCTGGATGACTATGACGTGATTCTCGGTAATAATTTCTTTGTCGAAGCTTCTGTTACCATTATGCCTTGTATAGGGGGATGCTTGATAGGAGATCCCAAACAACCGAGCTTTGTGCGGGGAATCAAGCTGGACGGTAGCAGCAAGGGCAAGAAGATCGAGAGTAGAACAGCCGTGCCGGTGGCTGTGAAGGATCAGCGGAGGCGAAGATCCAGATCCAGCATGCGCGATGGAGCCCTGTTGACGAGGGCGTCAACTTCCTCGGGCAGGGGAGGTTTGTTAGGGCCATAAGCTATGAGCCGGACCGATGCGTACCGCAGGTTGTGCCTCATGACTGCGGGAGCGCATACGTGCTTATGCGGGGCACGTGGAGAGAAGGTTTGTGGTGAGGAGGCTAAGCTAGACAAGAGACTTGCTCGAGCAACCAAGCGGAGTGGTGCGGAGCAAGGACTTGGTGGACCAAAGGCAAGTGCCGAGGCCTTGGGGTTGATGCTGGTCGACCAATGCAAGGTGGATGATCGCTAGACAGCCTGGATGCAGCAATCCCGATCGGACGGCTGTGATCGTAGGAGGCGATCATGGACGTGGGCCCCGGAGGAGAGTGGATAGGATCGACGATGATGAGTCAACGCCTCGTCATCAGGATCGAGTCAAATAGACAATCCAGGAAAGATTCTCCTGGGATATGGCAAATCAATCTGTTATGGAAACAATCTTGGAGATTGCAGATCAATGGCCGAGATTGAACAGATCGAGATCTGATGGAGAGAATCAAGGGATTCAGATATATCAGTTGCCATATCTATCTGCTAGGCTCCTCTATATAAAGGGGGCCAGTCTCATTCTCAAAACACACCAGAACCGAGAGAGGACAACCGAGAGGGCACAAGGAGGAGCAATCCAGAATTCTCTGAGGAGAAACCACGAAGGTCTCAAGACGTCTCAGAGAGGAGAGCCGAGGAGAGCAGCTAGAGAGAGCTGGGAAACACGAGGGAGAGCAGGCGAGGCAGAGCATAGAGTTGCTGCTGCAATTGTAGCTCAGCAGTGAGTGGGAGGTGAGCCTCGTTTACCCTTATAACGCCGAAGTGGGTCGGGTTAGGGTGTGTCGAGTGAGGAGTGTAAGCGGCGCGGAGGTCGTCAGGCACATACTCGACAAGCTGAGTGAGTCTGCTCGTGTAAAGGGTTTTTCATACTTGTACAATTGTGAATGCAAGTGGAGTTTTTCCCTTTTGTATATTGCTCGTGTTCGTGTGGTGTGATCATGTGCCAGGTGACTTCGGGAAAACCTCGGTTGTGAGTGAGGGCTGGTTGACAGGCGGAGCTGTCAACGCCTAGCGGGGTGCGAAAAATTTGTGTTCCGCATCGGCCCCGTGACACGCCACCACTATCCTCCTCCCGCCTCTCCCACCCTGGCCATTCGCTTCCTCCTCTTCTTCATGCTCGCCGCCCACCACCCCTTGGCTATCCTCCTTTTCCTCCTCCCTCTTGTGTAGTCATCCACCACCACTTCCTCATCCATCCCCATGTTCGCCACTTCTCGTCAAGCTATTAATGTTGGAAATTTTTCAAAATTATACATATTAGAAAATCTTGATCGAGGAGAAGGGGAGAGGAGGGTGACCATGGGGGAGGAGCAAAGGAGGGTGGCCAGTATGGGGAGGAAGACGTGGCAACCAAGGTGGTGTGGGGATGAGGATGTGGTGAACATGGGGAAGAGATGAGGAGGAAGAGGATGTGAGTGGTCGGTCAATGGGGAGGAAGGAGGACGAGGAGGAGAAGGATGGCCATGGGGACAATGGAGGAGGAGGATGAGGGGGAGGAGGAGGAGGAAGAGGAGGGCGGCTACGGGAGAGTGGGTAACTGTAACAACACAAAAGTATGAAGACCTACACATAAGAGATGCTAAAGGGAGGGACTAAAATGTGAAGTCAATCTTTTCTCGTGCACATGATTGACTCAATCAACAGTAATATCAAGAAGGACGTTGCAATCTTTTTTTTCAACATAATATTCACGATTTTCTCAACACAGTAATTGAAAATTTTATTTTATTTTTGTATATTGAAGAGGAGGAAGTAGTAAGAGGAAGTTGAGAAGCTGCATTAAAGCTATGAATAAGTTTTATCTTCTTTTTCTCTATTCAAACCAATAAATCACATCCTCTAAATGAGTTTGCTACCCTTTTAAAGTTATTTTTCATTCATTTCATATTTTTATCTAGAGAGAGAGCTCGGTTTCGTGTAGTTAATGGCAACTTATTGGATCATTCACTTCTATTGATTTCTTTAAATAAATAAATTCCTCTCATCACTAAGAAGTTATGCCTTTTTACAGAATTTGATTTTGTTAAATGGTTTATGAGATATTACGTTTGAAAATTTTAAAAAACTATTTTAATTTATCAATTTTGAATGAAATTTTCGAACTGAGTTCTTTATATTTAAGTGTTGTGTTTATTTCTAAATTAAATTTTGTAATGCAAGGTTTCTAGAGATACTAGAAACATCATATTTGAAGTTTTGTAGGTAAAGAAATAATTCTCAAAGTTTATTAAAACAGTCAAATTTATTTAAAATATAAGTATGGTAAATAGCCAATTTTGAACCCAGTTTTTTGGCTGTTTTCTAAGCCTTTCAATTATGTTTTGTTTGTAAATTGTAGTATGTAATACAAGGATTTCATAGACACCAAGAACACCAAAATTGGTTGTCGGATGTAGTAAATAAGAGTCCTCGAAGTTGGTATACTGGGCAATCGCACTAGCAACTTCAAGAGGCCTGTTTGGCCCAATCCGAACCCCAATTTCAGCAATTCTTATGGCGTTGAATTTGTAATTAAAATTACTCTTTTATGTAATTTTTCTAAAATATTGATTTTATGAATTTTCTATAAAATCGTAATTGATTATATTCAATTTTACTTATTTTAAGAATTATTGTCAAATATAATGTTTCTAAACTAATAAAAATTATATTTTAGAAAGAAATAATTTAACTAATTGGTTCAAGTCGTAATTTTATTGGTAAATTGATTTATTATAATTTATTTATTTTGACCGATATATTATAATGAAGATATTTTTTTATATATTAGTAATTGATATTATATTTCAATTATAGGTTTTATCTTCATATTTAGAATTTCAATTTTGAGCTAATATTTTAAGATAAATCGAGGTAAATAATTTGGACTCAATCTATTAATTACAAAAAATATGAAGATATGGTATTTGTTACATGTCATGAAAATATATTCATGAAATTCAAATAATTATTGAGTTTTGAGTATGAAAAATGTTTTATGATTTCTAAAAGAGGATCAGGTATTAGAAAATTTTATATTGTGAATAAGAGTTACGATTTAGAAAAATAATTTATTTGTGAAATTATTTGAATTTGAATTTAATTATGAAAATTGATTAAAATTATGGAGAATGATTGAATTTGTAAATTGATTTGAATTCAATTTTACGCCCGTTTATCTACTAAATCATTGAAATATTGCAATACTATTAATCAAGCTAGCTAGCAAAATATTTAGGTTATACTAGTGATTATATTGGTGAATTTTGGGTTAAGCCAATGACTATATTGGTGTATGATTATTTGAGTCATGCCAATGAATAGTATTTGGGTCTTTGTGACAAACGAAATATCACTGTAGTGCCAAAGACAACGAGCATGAGAAACTAAATATTACTTATTCAAATTGTCGAATGTATGTATGAATACACTATTATATTGAACAAATATTATTATTAAAATGTTTATTATATGCATAATTTGTATGATTGAGTAGTATTTACTAAAGGTATTTTAGGTTTTATGAATAATTTTACTTGAATGTTAGGACAATAAGAATATATATTCTTTTCTTGGTACTTGACCTAATAGAGGTAAGAACCGATTACTTACTGAGTAAGTGTAGCTCACTCCTTTTTAATATTTTCCTTCCAAATCCAAAGTCACAGGGTTTTGGAGACTAGCATTAAAAGATAAACTCATGATATTAAATATCTAGAGGAATTTCCGAATTGTAACTATCTTAGAATTGGAAACTTCCAAACATAGTTTTAAAAACCGGACCGGGCCGGCCGGTTCGACCGGGAACCGGCCACTCACCCGTTCCGGTTCCTACAAAAAATCCAATTGCACATTTAAAGAGAAAATTTTTAATTGAACCGGCTGGTTCCCGGTCCAACCAGTGAATCTAATTGAACCCGTGAAAAAACCGGCCGACTTAAAATTAAAACAAAAACAAAAACCTATTATAATATACCTATTTTATTTTACTAAACTTATATTTATATTTTATATTAAACTTTTATTTAATATAATGGTTATATTAATAATTTTTGTCATAAATCATATTCAAATTATGATATTATGTAAATTTATTAGTAATATTATATCATTAATATTATTTATTAAATATGCGGATCAACCCATTGAACCCTCGGTCCGACCCATGAATCCATGAACCCATGCCTACACCGGTTCTCGGCCCGGTCCGGTTTTAAAAACTATGCTTCCGAATGAGAAGGTATTTTGAGAATTTTATTTAGATATTTCTCTGATTTAAATTGTTATCAAAACATATATAGTATGTGAAATAATTTTGATAAGAAATTCTCTTATTAAAAGGTTTCGTTTATTATTGGACCAAATTAAGTCCTTTAGTAAACAGTAGATTACGGTCTGTTTTCTGGCGAGACAGTAACTATGGCAGGTGGGGGAAGGAGGAGGATGAGGATGGTGGAAGTGGCAGCCATTGAATGAGAAGGTTAGGGGAGGGCAGGAAAGAGGAAGAAGAAGATATTACAAATCGAACCCACTTTTTGAATTTAAACATATAAATTTAGGGTAGTATTGTCATTCACTAAATGGTCCAATTTGGTGAAGACGTTAATATTGTTAGATATGTCAATAATTTTAACATATGATATCAATATTTTTAACGAAAAATTACATGCTATGTCAAATGTGGTATAAGTCCTAAAATTTGTGCACTTTCATATAATAAAAAAAAGTTTGTACAAAAATTATAAATAACCCTAAACTTTGAGCCTTTTCAAACCACTAACCCGCAATGTTATTTCAAACATTAAGATTTCGCTAAAAATCCTACATGACACAAAACCTTAAATATTGTCATTAGTAACATATACCAACGATAAATGTTTACATGAACACAGCGCACCAGTTCAAGTGTGCATAGGGTTAATGAATAAGGAATACATGCGTATGCGATTATTTATCGGGCAACTGTCTACCAAAAAGTCAAAGTTTTTATCTTATTTATTTCTCTAAGATATGCTTCTTCATTTGAAACATTTCAACCATATCTCCTCTGACGTACCCACAAATACCCAAGGGTTTAGGATTTGAGTTGTGTTCTTTACTTGTATTTGTGGCTATACTAAGGAGGAGATCTAGTCGAGTTGCTCCGAAAAAATAAGCAAATATTAGAGAATTAATTATGTGTTTGATAAAAGTTTTGCTTTTTCTAAATAGTTCTCCGATAAAATCACGTCTGTCACTCATTTATTGGCTATGTGCTCAGCTGACCTAGTGCTCTGAGAACATGAAAGAATTTCTAGGTAGTAAGGATTACTAATATCACCCACCGTGAGCGTGGTAGAGTGGTTCGACACTTATCATCCTAATGGGAGGACTCGAATTCGAGTCCCATTTGCGGCGGGGAGCTCTTAACCCTTTAAATGGGTCGACCCGGGACGATCCGGATTAGTTAACTGGATACTAGCGGTTTATATCAAAAAAAAAGATTTCCGATGTCAATAGTTGAAATTTGATGAATCTTAAGGATATAAGAGTATCTACACACTTCTGTTTATTAAAATAATATTATTTTTTATATTTACTATTAAAAATATATATACTTTATTATGTATTATGTCGGATTTGTTTACTAAATTTTAATATGGTGGCAAAAGAATTGATATTCGATCCAAATTGTGACAAAAAGTTAGAGATCATATCATATTGTTGAATTATTAAAATGTTGAGGATCAAAATGCAACTTTACTTAAGTTTAGAGTCTAAAACAAATATGACGAGAGGAAAATAAACTCTCAATTTTATATCCAATATTGCACACAAAAAGAAAAATAAATGAAGTTGTTGGATTAGAGTATTTTTAAATATAGAAATATTGAGATTACATGTAAAATGTCATTAGTAGTAAACATTTTTTGTTGTTTTTAACAAAATTTTAAGAAAAATGAATTTTGAGGAAGAGTTGACTGAAATGTCACAATCCATTTAAGGTTCCTTTTAATGTCATCGCTTGACTCAGGAGAAGGATGATCAAAATCATCCTCTCAGGAGTCATTTGAGGATGGTTATGCAACCCCTTGCAAGATCTTTTCTCAATTTTTTGACTCCATCATGCCTAATAGCCAGAGATCTAAAGTAAGGAAAATTGGTACTTGAAGAGGAATGTGTAATGGAACAGAGCCCTAATTATGACTGGCAAATACTAGCCTTACTATTCCTTCGGAAAGTAAAATTACATAAATATGCTAAGCAATTCCGTGGCTTTATGCCATGCAGACATGCAACTCAATCTATTAAGAATATAGTTTCATTTGAATGCTAACTGAAAGTTATATCAATTATATCCCACTGAGCTCATGAGATAAGGCTCCAGGGCAATGATTTATTTGGGAAGGACCCGAAAGTGCCATATGCATAAGAAAGGATTGAATTGACTAATTCATCCCATGTAGCCTATGCCTCAGTATGCCCATTCAGTCAAGCCAGTCGCAAAGCGCACTGCTAGAAATTCTTGAGCTGATATGAATTTATTGTTGTGCAATACTGGCCCATTGGTACAATTTTTATGCAAATTGAATTCTTGAAGCTATGTTTTGTTAGGATTAGCCCTGAGAAAGTACTTCTTGAATGCATTTGCATCATTTGCATGAGCATTTGATCTATTCCATTAATCTTCAATTAGCGCCGATGTTTCTGTGTGGTAAATGCATACTGCCAAAGCAACATTTATTCACCAATTCCCACTGTGCGTAGCACTGGGCTGTGCTATTGAAGGTTGCAGCTTGGTATCCCGACATTTCATTCTCATTTGATTGAATCTAAGCAGAGTTGGTCAAACTTCTAATTTTCTGAATGTCTATATTCTTGATGGATTGGATGTTGTAAGTATGTGAAGTCTTATTGAATAATATCGTATAACTATCATTAAAAAAAAGAATAATATCTCATCCAGCGGCAAAAAAGGACATTTTACTCTCATTTTGATCGTATATCTGCAGGGAAAATTGCTGCAGTTCTTGCTTTTTATTAGTGGTGTTGTATGCCTAATAGAGCTGCATATGTTTGTAACTTTTTTGTTTTGGTGGAACACTGCATCGAGCGGAGCTAAACCAGGCTCCACGAATACAACTAGCGTGAGACAAATCCACTGTTGCTCTGTCCATAACTTGCGGTCGGAGAATTGAAAAGAACGAAGCGACAGAAGCGAAGAGAAGCACATGAAAGGTTTTCCATGCGAATGAGTCTTCAGCATGAGATATTATTGACCAATAAATAGAACTGTCCAACTAAGTTACTCAAGCAAGTGCAAACGATCCCCGAGAATGAATGAACTCACAGTGCCCCTTGACACTGTCTTCTAGCCAGGGATATTAAACTGAAAAATATTACATATATAGCTTTAGAACACTATAAATTTTGGTGTCATACACTGCCTTATTCCCCTCATAACCCTCAATACCACCGAGTGACTTAAGGAAAATGCAACAAGAAATGGCTCCCGATTATTTTTAACTAGAGGACTCTTTCCGGGTCTTCTCTTGTCGTTGAACAATTAAACGATAATTAAGGAAGGAAGGTAGTCTGGACTAAGATCTCAGATAAAGTCAGGCTGCCCAGTTGAAGTAAGGCAACGGTGCCACATTCTACTGTTAGGGTCAACGGCCCTCGGGTAGGATATGACTTCGGGAATTGGAAAATAGACGTAGTGAGTGTTGCAAATGCCTACTGTGATGCCACTGAAACCCGCAAAAGCCCCATGAACCTGCCAGATGCCACTAGACTTGTCATTCATTATTCATATCGTCATTACTCCCATATAGACACTAACACAGAGACTATTAAGCGTTTCATATACCAAATACAGTTAAAAATCTGGAAAGTGAAGTTGTCAAAACTTGTATGGTTATTGGTTTAACGGCATATTGAGGAAGTATACTGAAACTTAATGCAATAAACTGAATCAGTTGTAAATCAACATCACTGGCAAACTTAGTCTGAACCAGAGAAATTCATTTAATGATTCCAGTGCCTAAAAACCACATGGGTTTTTCCATCAAAGTAATTTTAAGGGTAATTTAAAATCACTACAGCCATTTCAAACAATATTTTAAGGTATGAACTCTCAATAGGAAGAATCAGGCATTAATCAACCAAACATTAATGCAGCTTGGAAGTTGACCTAACAACAGATATTGAAAGGGCTCAAAACCGAAAAAGAAAACAACAAAGAACCAGAGCATGTAGAAAGAGACAAGCGCATGGAGAGACTCTACAAGTAAATGAACAATTAAACAACTAGAAAACATGATAATAACCAATACACCTGGTATTTGACTATCACCGCAACATGCCTTGAAAAAATCAACTGACTGAATTGTGGAATGAAAAATTAGACACCATTTTGATCATACCCAAGCACAATATTTTCTATCAACCAAATATTTAACTGAACAAATTGCAGCAAGTCCAAACATGTTACCATTCACTGTCAGCAGTAGTTTATTTAGGAAACAGAGTGTGTAAAACAATGAGCAAAAGAAAGCTCAGTTCTTTATCATATTTCCATGATGGAAGACTTGAATTTGATAAAACAAGAAGCAATCAACAGTTTACAATCAAGGGGGAAAAAGGGACAAGAATTGCTTCTCAACAGCTTGCTTTGTGTTTTTATTCTTATTTTTGGGAATGAATTTATGAATAGTTGTATTAGAGAGGCTGAGTGGAAAACTCACAGCATTCTGGCCTAAAACAGTGCAAAGAATTCCATCTGATGCATTTGCACGGCAAGCTCGAATCATGTAAGTGGGGTCAATGTACTTAACATCAGCTGGAATACCAATCTCCTTGAAGTACTTCTTCATCTGCAAAAGATAACCCACTAAGGTCACCAAATCCACCATTTGGTACTATACGCAGTTTCTAAAGCTATTCTTCAGATCAGTGGTCCAATATACAGCTACAAGAATCAGAACCCCAATTATGATTGCAACAAGTTACAAGATTCAGCGTTGGAAGTCTTCTGTGGTAGAAACATCTTTTTACCCACTTTCTCCTAATTCCCCTAAATGATGAAACTACAAAAGAAACAATGCAGTAGATTCTTCAAACTAATGAGCTAATGAAATCTATTAGATGTAAGAAGTTTAAATTAAGGTCCCAAGAGAAGTATATTCAAATTGTAGAAAATGGTAGATGTAATGGAAAACAGAGAGCAGGAAAGCTACCAAATACAAACACACCCTGTTGGGTCAATCTACTAGCATATGATGTGCTGACAGTACAAGATCATTTGAAATGCTGAAACAATATTGAATATGTAAAAGTCCAGTGGAATTTAAATTTGAAAAGCCATAAAAATATTGAATGCGTACAGGTCCAGTTGTATTTAATAAATTTTCACGACTCAAACTATTTGATTTGCAATTCTCATGCAAACATTGAGTGTAATCATTATAAGATCAGCAAGTACTAACTGAAGTATTCAATTACTCAAAGGTATTAAGGTTCTATTTTCTCATTCATCTTGGTAAGAAATATATTTAAAAAAATGATGTCTTTTAAGATCTTTTTTTTTGGGGGGGATCAGTGATGTCTTTTAAGATCACAAATAAAATTGAACAATCTAACATTATAGAGATTGGAAAATTGAGTAAAGGTCAACATCATTCAAAATTTCTGCATATCAGAGATTAAGCTAGTACAAAATAGTAAATTTGGTCTTAGCTCTGCATGCTTTGAACCAGAAATAATAAGGGGAAATAACAAAGCCACAATAATCTAGCAGTTTCAAACATTTATACAAGGAGTATCTTCGAGCATTTTGATTTGTTTTTGAACATCTGCAATCGTACATAATTTATTATCATCCTATACAACATATTGAACAGCCCTGCTAACACTTGATACTTGAGAATATGATGAGAAAAGAAGTAACATTTCGTATCCAATCTTGCTCCCTGCAGTTCTATTGCAGTTTCAAGTAAAACAAATGGAAATTCTTGTTAGAAAAAGGCCATTGGCTGCATCATTCTAGTATTCCCAACGCATCCCTTAGGAATTATTATTCTATCTCCCTTCCTCATAAACCATCTAATAATACCAAGCTAACCCCTCATGGTCAATAAACTATACTTGCAGGGAATACTATCAAAGATCTTGCCAAACAACAATTTTCTGAATATAAGCAAAATGCTGAGACTAACCTCTTGCTGCATATGCACTCCAATATCACCCAGTACAATATTTCCAGATGCATCCCTTGCATTGGTTTGCTCAACCAGATTCTGCAATCCAAAACTATCCAGTCACTTCCTTGTTTATTTTCCAACCAGAAGTAAGATCCTAAATTCTGAGAGAAAAGAGTCCAAAAAATAAATGCATGATCTGGTAAAATTCCAAAGATAAACTTTTTGCTCCATACATTATTGGAAAATACCCATCTCAGGATGATTCCACGAGAATACTGCAAAATACCCGTGTCAAGTCATGTGCTACACATATGACGAATTGGGGAAAATAAGAAGAGAGAATATGACAGGAAAAGATCTTCACCATAGTTATTTCTTCCATTTAATCCAGTAAACAATGTCCCTTGCCTGATAGTTTCGCTCAGAGAGTTGATTTTAGTTTTAGTAAACTGTTGCTTCCTTGGTTGAGTACATGAATAAAGACAAGCACTTAAAGGAGGAAAAATGGTCTTATTTAACCAGAGTAAGTTATAAACTAGGCCCATCTCCATCAAGCAATTTGGGCCACATTGAGAAAAGACAGTTCGAGGGGGCAAACTAGCACTCATAAAACTACAAGACACTAAATTTAAGGAAGAATTACACCAGGAGTCCTAAAACTATAAAATTTTCTGAGCTTAATTCCTAAAACTTTCAAAATAGTCGTTCAATCCTAAAACTTCACTTTTATGACTTACTTAAGTTCTTGTTGTAATGGACCATTAAATCATGCTAATGTGGACATGATGACGTCAGCAAAATGCTGATGTGGACATGACACTTCAAATGCCAGGTCATTTGCTGACACCATCACATTCATCACGCTTTTGTTATGACGAGAACTTGAGTCACAGAAGTGAAGTTGTAGGACTTAAAGTTCCATTTTGAAAGTTTTAGGACTTGAGTTAAAAAAGTCTCATAGTTTTAGGAGTTCTAGTGTGTACTTTTCCCCTAAATTTAAGGGGAACAAATCTCCAGGACAAACTTGACAAAAAAATAACAAGTTACAAACAAAATAAGATTAAAAACGCCCTAAAAAAAATGCTGGTGCATTTCTAGTACATGAAATTTGAACCTTGTTCTCACCTGCCCAGCCCCCTCTGCTACACAGATTACAGCAGACCCCTTTGTCTCAATCAGGTACTTGAGGTGTTCCAATACACCATGAGGTCCATGTATATGAAAAGGTACCTGGTCAAGACATTGTTATTACTAAGCTAAGTTTTGTTAAATGAAGAACAGTTGTAGCATCAAATTGATATCTTCTCACATACCTCTGGAATTAAACAGATATCGATCTGTCCACTAGCAAGGGAAGCATGCATGGCAATAAACCCACTGCTACGACCCATCAATTTAACAATTCCAATGCCATGAAAAGCACTATGTGCCTGGCAATATAATCATGAAAGAACATTAACAGTTATAATCTTCTTATGCTAGATGACTATGAGAAGATTTACAAACACTTTTTTCTGGTAAATATTCATCTGAATACAGGCGGTATTGTTGTATTCTCTTTCAATATTCACTGACCAGCCAATTAAGGAATTCTATAAAGTGAAAATCCATGGAAACAAGAGTAGATAATGAAAGGGTATATACCTCAATGTATGCAGAATTGATTGCCCGCTGCGCTTCTTCAACAGCAGTATCAAACCCAAATGTCTTATCCATCAAAAGAATGTCATTGTCTATTGTTTTTGGCACACCCACGACAGCTACCTTTAGTTTTCTTCTACGACACTGAGGAGAAACAAGATACACGAAGCAAGTACAGGTGAAATGAAGAGGTCACGCATTCATGCATAAGAGAAACTAGACCTTAATCTGAACTCAACGTTTTATCAAAAGACAATGCAAAGTTACATCCAGAGGTTTAGGCTATTTTCATTACATTGGATGTCAATCCTGAGGAAGGAACAAGACCTGGTTGATTTACTAGCAATCTACTTTCAAAAGTTTCTAACTTAATGAATGGAGTGAAAAATCAAGGAGGTAGCCATCTTATGAAATTTGAATGTGAAGAACCATATATGAATATCCTTAAAGATTTCAATTGCATTTCATATCCTTAAAATTAATCCCATGGCCACAAGAAAGGCTCACTTGTAATATCTATTCAAGTTTTTGTTCCATACAATGATTGGTGACATTAACAGTGCATCATATCCAAAATATCCCCCCAAGTGACTGGCTCAATTGAGTTAAACAGCTTATAAATAGATTATCATGTCATACTGCTACACCTAAAATCCATTTTTCCCCAAACAAATACCAAGGTAACAGTACCTCATCATGTATGGCATTGGCTCCAGCATGTGTGCCATTTCCACCCAACACAAAGAGCATGTTTATTTGTCTTTCCTGAGAACCAGTATTTAAATGAAAATATCAGGATACCAAATAAATTAATCAAGCTCATAAAAGAGAATGGAATATAGGATATTGGATTACCTCCATACTGTCCACAATTTCATTTATCCCAGGTGCCCCTCGGGAAACCCCTAATAAGCTTCCACCAGAAAGATGAACATTCTGAACAACTTTACGTGATAGCTGACCATCAAAGATAACCAAGTGGGTCAGTCATTTTACTAAAACAAATAATAAACTTTAGGCATGCTCTCAAAAAACCCAATAATAACAAGTTGAGGGAAGCACTCACTGGCATTTCGGTCAACTCTTTGTCAATGAAACCATGATAACCGAAAGGTATTCCAACAATCTTTTTAACTCCATATATTCCAAGGGTGATAACAATCTGCTCAAGATAAAGGCAGGAACAAATGAGAACAGACATTGGGCCAATACAAGAAAGCCAAATATATGCATGGTGAAATCGACAAATATCATCTCCTTCTAGCCACAAGACAGGAAGGATTTCTTGATTATCACTTATCTATACCTCAGGGAGGTCACTAACCATAACAAGCAGTAAACATTAGAATATTTAAAAGGGAAAGCTTAGTTATAAAACCCACCTACAACATTGACTTGTGGGGACTTGAGTAATGAATAAAAAGACTTTTATGCATATTTCAACCTATACATTTATGGATTTAAGCATCATACTATGAAGGAAATCAGCATATGAACATCAAAGAAAAAACAAATTCTACTAACCAACAGATAATTACAACAAATTCAATGTGGGAACCTAAAAATAACTTGAGAGAAAAATCAAATGAATGTTATATTGCACAAATGAGAACCTGTCTAATGACATCATTAAGACCAGGGCAGAGTCCTCCACAAGTAACAATGGCAGCCTTAACTTCTTCTGGCTTAAAATATATTTCTTCCCGGGGCCCAGCTCGATGAACCCTTCAATTTAGACAAATTTGACAATTTATCAGGAAGCATATACAGATTGTATAACAAATCACTACTCTACCATTAACTAGGTCAGGTTTTAGCCTCATTGAAAAGCTCATAAAATATGGGCATAAGAAAATGGCAACAAAAAGGATTTTTAACATCATAGAAAGAAAATTTTTACTCATTTTTTAACTATAACAAGGCATATCTTTTATCTATACACCAGAGTGAACAATTTGACATCCATCTCAATCTTTTAGGCTTATTATATTTTGTACTCCCTAGAAAAGCATGTACTGTGTGCTCAAAAATCTTATTATGAAGACAATATTATTTTTCCATAATAATTTACAAAGTGATGTCATAATAATGTATAAAATATTTCCAAGATGAATTTCATCATTTCATCATATCTAAGAGAAAATAGCCTAAAAATTTACTTCGAGACCACCCTCCATAGTAGCATTATACAGAGCCTCAAGATTAGTATGTGATTCCCACATCATAGTATGTGCATCTAGAGGTATAAAACTACAAGTATAGGGGAAGACTAGAAGGACACTCCATGAATATTTTTGCACATTATTTGTAAATCGTAATACTGCCAATTCAAGAAAACTCTAATACTTCAAGTCCAGTCGAGATCGATGCCATAGAGGAGTCATCACCATTGTTCCACCCAAGTACAATCGGGACCAATGCACTCAGCACCAGCTGATGTGGGTGAAGAGTAGTGAATAACCTGCTCAGATGAAAACACAAAATCATACACTCACAACACAGTATAGAAGATTTGAATTCCAGAACAAACATCAGAAAGATTGCGTGACCTCGACATTCACTGAGTAGAGAAGAGTAGTATTTGTATATTAACAAAAAGACCAGAGAAAAGCTACCCAGCGATTACTGGAAATGAAGGTTTGATGGTATTAGCTAGCAAGGAGGCAACTTATCGAGCAAGAAGTAAATTACATGGCCAATATAGCAAATATCCAGGACAATTACAAATTTCAAGGCGTCTACAGATATAGTTGTATTGGTAATCTCAGAGACAAACATCCCATACAGGAATATCTAACAATAGGCCACTTTTATAGAAGCTGAGGTGACATTCCCTAAGAAAACAGCTGAATTGACATAAAATTCATAAACTCGCCCAAGCGTGCTTCAAGCTTTCATGATTTTGAGCCATGAGATGAATCGACTCGTTTCAGGAAGTATAAACGAATGAATAAATTTTCTACGTCAGAGACAGACGACAGCCGCAGAGGAGACAACGGTAACAATTCCAAAAACAGTAGACAGCAGACGAAGAGAAGTCGTTACCTTGAGAAGGACCCGGTCGTTATTATTGATGTAGCCGTGCCACTTCTCATCGGATGGGTATCCATCCGCAAAATCCCCTGTTACCGGAGTCCTGCTTTTTGCCAAGAAGAGGAACTTCTACAATGATCCGCAAACCACAAAACTCAACCTACCCCTAGAGAAAACGCCCGAAAAACTGAAATTTCAGGAAAAAAGTTTGAGAATGGGACCTCATTTTGAGGCAAAAAGTGGAAGGGATGGAGGCAGCATCAGGGAAGATGTCAGTCAAATGGGGAAGTCTGAAGCGGCTCTCGAAGTCCCTCTGGAACTTAGACTTCCAATCGGGGTCGCTGAAGTCGATCGCTTGATGATGACGACGATGATCTTGCTTCAGGGCATGAGACTTCACCACGAAATTTGCAGGAGGAATTCTGCGGCGGTTGATGGGAATTCGAGCAATGTGTCCGGGACTGCGGCTCTGCTTATTCTTCGGGTCAGGGAGAAGCTCTTTGGCGATCCCACTGGAGCACGAAAGTGCGTCCATTGGAGGGTCTGCTGAAGCGGAAATCACGAGGTAACTGGCAGAGAAAGAGGAGTTGATCGTATTGGATAGTTGAGAGAAGGAAGAAGAAGTACGATGACCGGGACTGTGAGGGCGGAGAATGAGAGAGACGGCGATAGTAACAGAGAGCCGGACAGAGCCACGTTCTCCAGCCGGACTTTGGAAGTTTAATATTTGAGTGGTATGAGAAAGTCTACAAAAGAAAGTGTAAAGGACAAATATTCATTTTTTAAAATATTTGATTCAATTAATTTTTTTGTTTTTATTAAAATTTTACGGTTTTACCTCTATAATATTTAAATATTTAAATATTTATTTTATTTCAGCATATATTAATTTTTACATATTTGTTATTTTTTAGTTCATAAATGAAATAATCGTTATTTTTTAGTTCATAAATGAAATAATCGTTATTTTTTTCTAATATTTCATCTAATATTATTTTAATTCAAAATAATGATTGCTTAGAATTAAATTAGTGGCAAAAAAAATTAGGAATCAGACGATTTAGTAGATAAAATATTAAGGGTAAAAGTGCATATTTTTTATTAGCAAAAAATATATAAAAATATTTTCCATTGTGATCGTATTATCCCGTGCTTCGAAACCAATAGAAATGGAACATATATGAAAAACAAATTTAATCATTAAAGTTAGAATATACATTTTTCTTATTTTTATTGAGGAAAAACGTATTTGATCCTCAATTTTTTCACATATAAATAGGTTAGACTTTTTTTGTAAACAATATCACAAATGGATCCAAAATATCAAGGTTATTTGTGACACATCATTAATTGCGATATTTATGGAAGTCTATCTGCCATGTCATCAATCCTCCTCTATAAAGAAGGTGATCCTACTAGAAAGATTACCAAAGCTATACACATGTAAAATATACAAGTACTTATCCTTGATTTGGTAGTTTAGATATTTTGGTAAATACAATGGAATATTCCAGGAAGATTCCCTCTCATGTCCTCTATATATAAGTCCCCTCATTTGTAATTCATTTATAAATCAATAAGATTCGAGAGTTTTAGAGTTTCTCTCTACTTTCTCTCTCTAACTCTTGAGTGATTAGGAAAGGCTGCTTAAGACCGCGTTTTAAGGCCACACATGGAATTCATGATAAAACTCTACACCCATGACAAGTGGTATTAGAGTGGATTTGATCCAAACAATAGCATTCCATTATGAGGCAGTGAATGAGGAGATAAGGGATTGCAAGGCAAGGGGGAACCATGATAGCTCAAGGGATGCGAATGCATCATTGGAGGGCTGCATTGTGAAGCTATAGTTCATCACCGCTGAAGTCCTAAGCATGGCCAAGGATGTTGCAACCAGTGTGGACGAGTTACATTCTAGAGTGGAGGAGCACATGGGATGGATTGAACAAGTGGAGCAACTCTACCAAGTCCATAATGTTGCTAGGTGTGTGAAGCTGGATGAATTAAAGGTGAAGCTCATACAGGGAGCATGTTGTTATGCACAATAAGATGGAAGAGCTCAGGGCAAAGCTCGCTTGAGTACACAAGGCAAGCATTTACGGAATAAGCTGGGGTAGTTAGGTCACCAAGTTAGCATCTTGAAACCCAACCAGTTCAAAGGGTCTTGAATTGCCAAGGATGTTGACAATTACCTATGGAGCATGGAGACTTCCTCCAAGGCAGCGAGGATTGAGGATGGTCGAATCCACGTAGGTACATTTCCCATGTACATTATTGATGTAGCTCTATTGTGGTGGCAAAGTACAAACTTGATACTTGATATATTATTATTAGAGACACTTGGTGATGAAATTGATGTTTTGATACCGTAGTTAGATTCACATTATTCCTCTCATCTTGAAAGGGATTTTTCCTCAAATCTACAACACACTTCCCGTTTTCTTTTCTTTACTGGAAATAATTGTAAAGCACAAAACCTGATAACATGAGACTAAAACAAAACCTAACTTTGACTAACTAAATGAGAGAATGACACAAGAATTGACAATGATTAGTTGACACGAAGGAAAGCCTCACAAATAGATAGATGAAACTTATCGTAGAATACAAAGATCTAATACTAACTGATGAGAACGTTAACAACTCGTGATTAAACCAAATACCAAAGAAGATAAGAACATTACCAACATGTGATAAAATCCAACATCAAAACGTGAAAAAGAACTCAAAAAACTGCAAAAAACAAATTTCAAACGATAGATCTAATATCAATAGAAGTGAATCTTAACAACTCATGGTGAAACCCAATACCAACGACGATAAGAATGTCATCAACATGTGATAAAACCTAACATCAAAACATGGAAAAGAACCCTAATAACTGCAAAGAATAAGTTTCAAACAATAGATAGATAAAACTTGTCTTAGAACCCAAAGATTTAATACCGACAAAAGTGAACCTACGCAACTCGTGGTAAAACCCAATACCAACAATGATAAGAATGTCACCATCATGTGATAAAATCCAACATCAAAACATGGAAAAGCACTCTAAGAACTACAAAGAATAAGTTTCGAACGAAAAATAGATGAAACTTATCTTAGAACCTAAAGATCTAATGTCGACTAATGATAACCATATCAACTCGTGGACAAACCCAATACCAAAAATGATAAGAATGTCACTAACATGTGATAAAACCAAACATTAAAACATGAAAAAAAACCCTAAGAACAGTAAAGAACAAGTTTCAAATGATAGATAGATGAAACTTGTTTTAGAACCCAAATATCTAATACCAACTTATGAGAACCTCAACAACACGTGGTGAAACACAATATCAAAGATGATAAGAACGTCCCCAACATACGATAAAACTCAACATCAAAATGTGAAAAAGAACTTCAAGAATTGCAAAGAACAAGTTTCAAATGATAGATAGACGAAACTTGTCATAGAATCGAAAGATCTAATATTAACTTATGAGAACCAAAGGAACTCATGGTGAAACCCAACACCAAATATTATAAGAATGTCAGCAACATGTAATAAATCAACATCAAAATGTGAAAAAGAACTCCAAGAATTGTAACGGGCAAGTTTCAAAGGATACATAAATGAAACCTGTCTTAAAACCCAAACATCTAATACCAACTCATGAGAACGTTAGCAACTTATGGTGAAAAACAGTACCAAAGATGATAAGAACGTCATCAATATGTAATAAAACTTAACATCAAAATGTGAAAAAAAAACCCAAAGAATTGCAAAGAACAAGTTTTAAAGGATAAATAGATGAAACTTCACACATAACCCAAAGACCTAATACTAACACAAGAGAACCAAAGCAACTCGTAGCGAAATCCAATACCAAAGACGATAAGAACGTCACTAATATAAGATAAAACCCAACATTAAAACGTAAACAAGAACGCTAAGAACTGCAAAAAACAAGTTTCATAGGATAGATAAATGAAACTTGTCATAGAATCCAAACATATAATACCAACGAATGAGAACCTTAGCAACTCGGGGTGAAACCCAAGACAAAAAATGATAAAAACGTCAGCAGCATGTGATAAACTCCCACAACAAAACGTGCAAAAGATCACCAACAACTGCAACAAACAAGTTTCAAATTATAGATAGATGAAACTTGTCCTAGAACCCAAAGAATTAATATCAACTAACGAGAACCATAGCAACTCGTGGTGAAACCCACGACCAAAGATGACAAGGACATCATCAACACGAGATAAAACATAACATCAAAACGTGGAAAAGAACACCAACAACTGCAACGAACAGGTTTCGAATGATTGACAGATGAAACTTGTTTTAGAACTCAAAGATTTAATACCAATTGATGAGAACCTTAGCAATTTGTGATGAAACCCAATACCAACAATGATAAGAATATCACCAACATGTAATAAAACCCATCAAAACGTGAAAAAAAGACCCTAAGAATTGCAAAGAACAAGTTTTGAACGATAAACAGATGAAACTTGTCTTAGAACCCAAAGATTTAATATCGACAGAAGTGAACCTAAGCAACTCATGATGAAAAGAACGTCACCAACATGTGATAAAACCCAATATTAAAACATGGAAAAGGACCCGAAAAATGCAAATAACAAGTTTTGAATAATAGATAGATGAAACTTGTCTTAGAATCCAAAAATCTAATACCGATTATGAGATCCATAGCAACTCGTGGTGAAACCCAATACCAAAGATGATAAAAATGTTACCAACATGTGATAAAACCCAACATTAAAACGTGGAAAAAAAACCCTAAGAACTACAAAGAACAAGTTTCAAATGATAAATAGATGAAAC
The DNA here is from genome assembly GCA_900174645.1 of Sonneratia alba. NCBI lineage: Eukaryota > Viridiplantae > Streptophyta > Magnoliopsida > Myrtales > Lythraceae > Sonneratia > Sonneratia alba. The sequence goes on along the minus strand of FWPY01000024.1, from coordinate 3,003,785 downwards.
TTATCTTAGAACCCAAAGATCTATTACCAACTTATGAGAACCTCAACAACTCGAGATGAAACACAATACCAAAGATGATAAGAACGTCCCCAACATATAATAAAATTTAACATCAAAACGTGAAAAAGAACTCCAAGAACTGCAAAGAACAAGTTTCAAAGGACAGATATATGAAATTTATCTTAGAACCCAAAGATCTAATATCAACTGATAAGAACCAAAGGAACACGTAGTGATACCCAATACCAAAGATTATAAGAACGTCACCAACATGTGATAAAACCCAACATTAAAACGTGAAAAAGAACTTCAAGAACTGTAACGAACAAGTTTCGAATGATACATAGATGAAGCTCGTCTTAGAATCCGAAGATCTAATACCAACTGATGAAAATGTTAGCAACTTATGGAGAAACACAGTACCAAAGATGATAAAAATGTCACCAACATGTGATAAAACCTAACATCAAAACGTAAAAAAGAACCGTAAGAATTGCAAAGAACAAGTTTTAAAGAATAGATGAAACTTCTCTTATAACCCAATGACCCAATACCAACTCATCAGATTCAAAACAACTCGTGGTGAAATTCAATACCAAAGATAATGAGAACATCACTAATATATGATAAAACTCAACATTCAAATGTGAAAAAGAACGCCAAGAACTGCAAAAAATAAGTTTTATAGGATAGATAGATGAAAATTGTCATAGGACCCAAAGATCTAATATCAGCTGATGAGAATCTTAGCAACACATGGTGAAACCCAAGACCAAAAATAATAAAAACATCAGCAACATCTGATAAACTCCAACAACAAAACGTGGAAAAGAACACCAACAAGTGCAACGAACAAGTTTCGAATAATAGATAGATGAAACTTGCCTCAGTATCCAAAGATCTAATACCAACTAATGAGAACCTTAATAACTGGAGGTGAAACCGAAAGATGATTAGAACATCACCAACATGTAATAAAACCCAACATCAAAACGTGGAAAATAACCTGAAGAACAGCAAAAAAACAAGTTTTGAATGATAGATGAAACTTCTCTTAGAATCCAAAGATCTAATATCGACAGATGAGATCCATAGCAACTCGTAGTGAAACTCATTACCAAAGATGATAAGAATGACACCAACATATGATAAAATCCAACATTAAAACGTGGAAATAAACCCTAATAACTATAAAGAACAAGTTTCGAATGACAAATAGATGAAACTTGTCTTAGAACCCAAACATCTAATACCAACTTATGAGAACCTCAACAACTCGGGGTGAAATGCAATACCAAAGATGATAAGAACGTCTCCAATATATGATAAAACTCAACATCAAAACGTGAAAAAGAACTCCAAGAACTGCAAAGAACGAGTTTCAAAGAATAGATAAATGAAACTTGTCTTCAAACCCAAAGATCTAAGATCAACTAATGAGAACAAAAGGAACACATGGTGAAACCCAATACCAAATATTATAATAACGTCACCAACATGTGATAAAACTCAACATCAAAACGTGAAAAAGAACTCCAAGAACTATAACAAACAAGTTTTGAAGGATACATAGATGAAACTTGTCTTAGAATTCGAAAATATAATGCCAACTGACGAGAATGTTAGCAACTTGTGGTGAAACACAGTACCAAAGACGATAAGAACGTCACCAACATGTGATAAAATCTAACATCAAAACGAGAAAAAGAACCCCAAGAATTGCAAAGAACAAGTTTTAGAGGATAGATAGATGAAACTTCACATATAACCCAAAGAACTAATATCAACTCATGAGAACCAAAGCAACTTGTGGTGAAATACAATACCAAAGACGATAAGAATGTTCCTAATATATGACAAAACCCAACATTAAAATGTGAAAAAGAACACCAAGAGCTGCAAAGAACAAGTTTCATAGGATAGATATATGAAAATTATCATAGAAGCCAAAAATCATATACCAACTTATGAGAACCTTAACAACTCGTTGTGAAACCCAAGACCAAAGATGACAAAAAAGTCGCCAACATGGGATAAAACACATCAAAACATGGAAAAGAACTCAAAGAACTATAACAAACAAGTTTCGAAGGATACATAGAAGAAACTTGTCTTAAAACCCAAAGATCTAATACCAACTCATGAGAACGTTAGCAACTTGTTGTAAAACACAGTACCAAAGATGATAAGAACATCACCAACATGTAATAAAACCTAACATCAAAACGTGAAAAAGAATCCCAAGAATTGCAAAGAACAAGTGTTAAAGGATAGATAGATGAAACTTCACATATAACCCAAAGACCTAATACCAACTCAAGAGAACCAAAGCAACTTGTAGTGAAATCCAATACCAAAGACGATAAGAACATCACTAATATAAAATAAAACCCAACATTAAAACGTAAACAAGAACGCCAAGAACTACAAAGAACAAGTTTTATAAGATAGATAGATGAAACTTGTCATAGAACCCAAACATCTAATACCAACGGATAAGAACCTTAGCAACTCGGGATTGAAACACAAGACCAAAGATGATAAAAATGTTAGCAAAATGTGATAAACTCCAACAACAAAACGTGGAAAAGAACACCAACAACTGCAACGAACAAGTTTCAAATAATAGATAGATAAAACTTGCCATAGAACCCAAAGATCTAATACCAACTAATGAGAACCTTAATAACTGGAGGTGAAACCCAAGATGAAAGCTTATTAGAACGTCACCAACATGTGATAAAACTCAACATCAAAACGTGAAAAAGAACCCCAAGTACTGTAAAGATGAAGTTTCACATGATAGATAGATGATACTTGTCTTAGCACCCAAGGAACTAATACCAACTGATGAGAACCATAGTAACTCGTGTGAAACCCAAGACTAAAGATGACAACAACGTCACCAACATGTGATACAACACAATATCAAAACGTGGAAAAGAACACCAACAACTGTAACGAATAAGTTTTGAATAATAGATAAATAAAACTTGTCTTAGAACATAGAGATCTAATACCAACTCATGAGAACCTTAGAAACTCGTTGTGAAACCCAATACCAAAGATGATAAGAGTATCACCAACATGTGATAAAACCCAACATCAAAACGTGGAAAAGAATCCCAAGAACTGTAAAAAACAAGTTTCAAACGATAGATAGATGAAACTTGTCTTAGACCCCAAAGATCTAATACCAACTGATGAGAACCTTAGCAACTACTGGTAAAACCCAATACAAAAGAAGATAACAGTGTCACCAACATGTGAAAAAACTCAACATCAAAACATGGAAAAGAACACCAACAACTGCAACGAACAAGTTTCGAATGATAGATTGATAAAACTTGTCTTGGAACCCAAAGATCTAATACCAATTGATGGAAACCATAGCAACTTGAGGTGAAACTCAAGACCAAAGATGATAAGAACATCACCAACATATTATAAAATCCAACATCAAAACATGGAAAAGAACAACAATTGCAAAGAACAAGTTTTAAATAATAGATAGATTAAACTTGTTTTTGAACCAAAGATCTAATACCAACTAATGAGAACCTTAGCAACTAATGGTAAAAACCAATACCAAAGATGATAAGAGCGTCACCAACATGTGAAAAAACCAAACATCAAAACGTGGAAAAGAACCCCAGGAACAACAATGTACAAGTTTCGAATGACAGATAGATGAAACTTGTCTTACTACCCAATGATCAAATACCAACTGATGAGAACCTTAGCAACTCGTGGTGAAACCGAAGACCAAAGATGATAAGAATGTCACCAACATGAGATGAAACACAACATCAAAACGTGGAAAAGAACACCAACAATTGTAACGAACAAGTTTCGAATGATAGATAGATAAAACTTGTCTTAAAACCCAAAGATCTAATATTAACTGATGAGAATCTTAGCAACTCCTGGTGAAACCCAAGACCAAAGATTATAAGAGCGTCACCAACATGTGAGAAAACCCAATATCAAAATATGGAAAAGAACACCAAGAACTGCAACAAACAAATTTCGAATAATAGATGAAACTTGTCTTAGAACCCAAGGATCTAATACCAACTCATGAGAATCATAGCAACTTGTGTTGAAACCCAAGACCAAAGATGATAAGAACGTCACTAATATGTGATAAAACCCAACAACAAAACGTGGAAAAGAACAACAACTACAACGAACCAGTTTCAAATGCTAGATAGATGAAACTTGTCTTAGATCACAAAGATCTAATACCAATTGTTGAGAACTTTAGTAATTGGTGGTGAAACCCAATACAAAGGATGATAAGAGCGTCATGAACATTTGAAAAAACCTAACAGCGAAATGTGGAAAAGAATCCCAAAAACTGCAAAGAACAAATTTCGAATGATAGATAGATGAAACTTATCTCAGAACCCAAAGATTTAATACCATCAAATGAGAAACAAAGCAACTCGTGGTGAAACACAAGACCAAAGATAATAAGAATGTCACCAACATGAGATAAAATCCAACATCAAAACGTGAAAAAGAACACCAACAACTGCAACGAACAAGTTTCGAATAATAGATAGATGAAACTTATCTTAGAATCCAAAGATCTAATTCCAACTGATTAGAACCATAGCAACTCAAGGTGAAACCCAATACCAAAGATATGAACGTCACCAACAAGTCATAAAACCCAACATCAAAACATGGAAAAGAACCCCAAGAATTGCAAAGAACAAGTTTCGAATGATAGATAGATGAAACTTGTCTTAGAATATAAAGTTCTCATGCCTACTGATAAGAACCTTAACAACTCGTGGAGAAATGCAATGCCAAAGATGATAAGAACGTCACCATCATGTGATAAAACCCAATATCAAAACCTGGAAAAGAACTCCAAAGAATCAATTTCCAAGAATACATAGATGAAGCTTGTCTTAGAACGCAAAAATCTAATACCAACTAATGAAAACCTTTGCAACTCGTGATGAAACTCAAGACCAAAAATGATAGGAACGTCACTAAGAACGTGGAAAAGAACCCTAAGAACTGCAACGAACAAGTATGGAATGATAGATAGATGAAACTTATCTTAGAACCCAAAGATCTAATACCAACTGATGAGAACCATGGCAACTCGATGTGAAACCCAAGACCAAAGATGATAAGAACATCACCAACATGTGATAAAACCCAACATCGAAACATGAAAAATAACCCCAACAACTGCAACGAACAAGCTTCGAATGATAGATAGATAAAACTTGTCATAGAACCCAAAGATCTAATTCCAATTGATTAGAACCATAGCAACTCAAGGTGAAACCCAAGACCAAAGATAATAACGATGTCACCAACATATGATAAAACCCAACATCAAAACGTCGAAAAGAACTCCAAAAACTGCAATGAACAAGTTTGGAACGATAGATAGATGAAACTTCTCTTATAACCCAAAGATCTAATACCTACTGATGAGAACCACAGTAACTCATGGTGAAACCCAAGACCAAAGATGATAAGAGCACCAACATGTGAAAAAACCTAACATCAAAACGTGGAAAAGAACACCAACTGCTGCAAAGAACAAGTTTTGAATGATCGATAGATGAAACTTGTCTTAGAACTCAAAGATCTAATACCAACTAATAAGAACCTTAGCAACTCATGGTGAAACCCAAGACCAAAGATGATAAGAGCATCAACAACATGTGAAAATACCAAACATCAAAATGTGGAAAAGAACTACAAAGAAGAAGTTTCGAATAATAGATACAGGAAACTTGTCGTATAACTCTAAGATCTAATACAAACCGATGAGAACCTTAGGAACTCGTGGTAAAACCCAATGCCAAATATGATAAGAACGTCACCAGAAGCAGAACATGCTGAGGATGGATTCGCGTCCATAGAAGTTAAGAAACAAGCAGATACCCACCTTGGCCGTCACTTGTCAACATTTTACGCATTATGGGAAGCAATTTTGGCTCAATCTGGACAAAAAGGTGAGTAAGACGGCTCACTGACTCCAAAATAGTGCTAATTGCACGCAGACGACATCCAACTGCAGCAAGAGCACCAGGATCATCGGCTTCATCATCAGCCTCAACAGAGTTAAACACTTCCAGAATGCAACAGCCTGAAATCAAATTGTACATTAGTTACCTTTAATGACAAACTAAAGCACCAAGCTTTCCTAAAAAGCAGACTTACCAAATTCTGGCATAATCCAAGAGCATAAGGTGCCATCTCCTCCCCAAACTTACCAACAATAGTCTCCAGAGTAAACACAAGGTCCTCATTCTCAACCTCATTCATTAGTTTGAAGAATTCAGCACATCAATTTCAAGATCATTAATCCACCAGCAACATTTAGTAGCAAAATTATATCGTTATAACATAACATACCATCAAGAAGTTGAGGGAGAATTGGACGGATCTCGTTCAAGTCTGCATTATACACGAATTAGAACCTCAGAAGAGCATTTAACAGACACACATATAGAAAGCACAGCTCAATTATGTATGAAACTCCAATCTAGCACCAGAAAGAAAAAGTTGAAGAGACGCTTCACTTACCTCTACAAGCTTCAACAAAAGAGCGCAGTGCAAAGATAGAGTCCACATGAGCAGGAAGTTCAGGGTCACGTATACCAGAAACAACAAAATGGAAAGCTTTTCTGAAATTATTTGTCTGAGAAATTAATATGAGCATATTGGCCTGCTACCCATGCTGCCTAAATCAATAAATAACCACCCAAAAGATCATTCAGTTAGATGGCAATACTCACAGTATGGATTGAACAGGAAGTATACACATTTTGCAGAGGAAGACCATATTTCATAACACTATCCAAAGCTTCATGATAACAAATTAAAAAGAGAACCAACAACTCCAGAGATGAAATCAATCCAAGAGAACAAACCTTTGCTCTGAGATGTCCAATAGGACAACTGAACTCTGGGAAAACATGCTGCACCAGCATCCGCTCAAGCTCAGACTTGTATGGCTCAATATGCTTCCACTTATCGCAGAGGATTCCGATAGCAAGGAGAGCACCATCTTTCTGTTGATAGGGTTTACACTCGATGGGCAACTCTTCATATCTGAACCAATAAATCAGATTTGATGAAATTAAATAAATTTATTTATTTAGTTTTGAATTCCTGCTATTCTAGTCCTTTTTGAAAGTGCTTCGAAAAATTAGTCTACCTCTTGAAAACCTCCACAACAAATTGGATGAACTTTTGCAGGTTATCCTTTCCACGCTTTCTAACCAACTCACTGACAAAATCCATGGAGGCAGTCCTAGGACTATAAAGATCTTCAATGATATCTAGAATTACAAAGGGGATGTCATCAGCATAAACACAAGTACTTTAGCAACAGATGAAGGGTTAACTATTGACTGACCATAACCCTTTCTAACATATTCATGAGGATCCTCCTCCCGGAGCTTTTGATCATTGTCATTGAAGCACATCAAAGGGAAAATTATCTCAAAGAGAAGACCATCAAGCCTCGGTTGCAGCAGATTGTACATACCGATCTTTGAGATGCTGTAATCAGATCAACGACTAGAATTTCAACTACACAATACAGCGCAATTTTCAAGCAGAAAGACAAAAATGCATTCGTGCAACCAAGTGAACGCCTATTTCTTAACACCATAACCTCAAGCAAAAGGATGACATAGAAAGAAGTTAATGAACATAGAAGAGGCATAAATTCTAGGTCGTCCATCTCTCAATGTATCACTATTTTCATCCGTACCTTTTTCTGACATTTTTCCTTAACATTATGAGAAATGGTCATTTGATCCCTCAATCACAAATTTGTTTGGAAACATAATAGAAGAAAATGACTATTCCCCACCATCACCTATGGCCAACCCCTCAGATGGAGAGGTTGACTAGTAGCCCCATGTCATTATTGGGAGTTGTTGCATCAGCCATTGCTTCACTAGACCTCCCAACACCAGCTTCATGGAGCTTCTCCCCTTTGCACCTTAACCCCTTCTCTTTCAACTCATCCCCTCTCCTCTTCTCCCATTCTCTCTCAGCTCATTTACAACCCAAACTGCAGCTTTTGAGTAGGCGCAAATGATCTTCAGTTGCCAGTGAATTTAATTCCAAATCAGATCCCTCTCCCTTTATATGTCTCTCTCTCACTCCTATATCTCTCCCCTTTCTTCATCTCCCCATTCTTTCTCACACACCCAAGGCAGCACCAAAGTCATTTGTGCATGACTTCAATCTGATCTGCAACCTCCCATAGCGAATAGTTGTCCAAGCTTCACGGACAATATGATCATCCCTACTCTCTCCCCACAGCATTGCACATTCAATTCAGATGAAATTGGAAGATAGAAAATACCAAGCATTGCACTCCTAGAGATGGGAAAAAAAGATGACCTTAATTATTACATGATGAGCTGGCAGTTTCATGGCAATGGCACCATCATTTTCATAATTCCATCAACGGCTGATTTTGGTTTCTAGGAGCAGGTAATATGTCCATCCATTCTTTTCTATATTCTAAAACATCACAATCATTGACGGTATCAAATATTACTTGGTATTTGATAGAACTTCATATGGCCATTGATTGTAACCTTATTAACTACTAGGTGACCTAAAACAAAGTTAGAGAATGAAAGGTTAGGAGTCAGAAGTGCACTTTTCCATTGGAAAAACTCTTACTCTCTTCACAAATACAGCAACAGTTAAATCAACTTCAACTGACTGATGACCTACAAATATATTTACATATATATTACATGCTAACCAAAAATAGGGATTTTCATTGGCTGAAGTGATTCCACAAATGAACTTCGCCCATTGGTATACCCAACACCTATCAGGGCTTGTGGTTACTCTTTAAGGTACTGGAGATATGGTGAGATATATACGGAGGGATTTGACTGGAACCGCATATGCACAGTCAAACTTCTACCCCTTTTCTCTGTCTAGTATTAGTGATAATATTCATTTAACTACAATGGTTCGAAGATGACTATATAACAGCCAAAACTAGAGCCAATGCATACCACCCATATCATGTTGCCAATAATGCTACGTGAAAATATAGCCAACCTCAAAAGAAGAAACTAAAGAGAGAATTGGATAATCAAGGGATAGAAGAGAGACAAAACATGACTCCCTTGGAAAAATGATCTTAGGTTTTGAAAATATAAAAAGAAATTGCAATTATCAACCAAAAAAATATATGAAAGAAACTAATCCATTTCATAGTATGCCTAGATATCTATGTTGCAGTTTTACGTCCCACAGCCAAGACTATCAAGAAGAAAGTAATATATATGTGCAAATTCCATGCCAAGATATCTGGATACCCCTTTCAAAAATAGAGTATCAAAAGCCAGTAATATATAAAAGAGGAGTACAAGCCAAAATAAAATAAAATAAACAAGCATGTCATTATGTGTATCGTAATCATATTTCACAGACCTGTTGCTTAAATATTGAAGACTGAGATTAGTAACTCTGTCAGGAAGATAACCTCCAGCACGGATAACATTCAGCAAGTTTAGGTAGCACACTAAAATCTTCCCAGCATAATTCTTCTGAAACATTTGAGCAAAAGATCTATTTTTGGGGTTCTGCAATTTAAGATCTCCAAACCTGCAAGTTTATTAAAGGTTCTTAAGAGCGTCAAAAACCACAGCACTGAAGATGAATCATACCCAGACCCATCAAATATTATTTGACATCCCAAGCCTACCGTGTGTAAAGCCTATTTAGTATATGAACAGTCCACTTCTTCACCTTCCACCAGCCCCAAGATTTCCTCATCTCAGGATCTGTAGGCTGACCATCAAGAGGAACAGACAGGCCTTTCCAATATATTCAAGAAAAGTAGCATCCGCCCATTAAAAACATTGGGATCAAACAGCTGCTTTGGGATCTCCAACTGCAATCATGCATAAATTAATAAATACAGGCAGTATCCTCTTCCATCAGCTTCAGAAATGTGTAGGGATGGCAAAATAGTAGATTGTAAGAATTAAAGGCTAAAATATATATTCTTGTGGAATCATACATATATTGATGGCCAGAAGATTTTACAGATGGGCTTGATCAAATCAGCCACTCCTAGTGGCAGATTAGCAATCTCGACTAGCCTGTTGAATATGTTGAGCAAAGTGGGAAATGTCTCATCAAACAACATGATGTACTGGTGTACGCTCTTCGTCAGACTTGAGCCCACATTTCAGAAACCAGGCAATTCATATAAATTACATGAACATATCAACAAGGAAAAACTATTTATTTGCCAAAAATCTTCAGCAAATATTTTTCATTTTTAAAGCACAACCTCCTAATCCTTAATATTTTCTAATACATTGCAAGCTGATAGATACTTTCTTATACCATGAAATCTAAAACGAAGAACAAACAAATGCAAGTGGTATTTTCGGTATTTTGTTCCTATTCTGCATGATAAGAATTTTCAACTTTCATAAAACTGAAAGACAACGAATGCTCAAAGCAACAGACAGCAGACAAATCAAGTCCTCTTGATTTAAGGTGGAAGGAACGAAAGCCAAAGACAAGACGACTGTTCCTTGTCTTTCGGATGACAATAACATAACTGTTTCTGTTTCTATCAGTGTACGTAATATTCAAAATTACCAAGAAATAGAGGCAAGTTTCTTTAGAATTTTTTAACCCTGCTATTTTATCAGTCACCAACCATCATAGCAAATACATCAATCAGAGCTTACTATAGTGGAGGAATCATTACAAACAAATTCTGGTACTTAAACAGATTGCATTCTCTTATTCCTCATTCTAAATCAACACTGCAAGGGATTTCCATTGATTACCAACATTTTTTATCCCATTCAGATGACGCAACATAAAATTGAGAACCAGCAGTGCGAATGATTAACCTCCATCAACAAATTACTTGGATTCCTCATCCAAGTCTCATTTAATATCTCACTCTTTGGGCATGGATACATATTCCTCAGCAGTAACAAATTAGGACTTTCAGCGCTGGGGCCAAAAATTTAGCATCGTCATGCTATATTGACTTGCAAGAAACTTTACATATCATAGCTTCCACATCTATTCTAGTATGTGGTATCTTTTGGTAATCCTGAATTTTTTCCCTGGTTTCATCAAGTTCACATGAGCACACAGTTAAAAGTCTATAAGAATAACAAAAGAAATTTGCAGTTATGACATCAGCATCCAAATCCTACCATTTAATCTAGACACTTATTGGACAACTTATCTTGCAAATAGTTAATGACAACAGCAAACAGATAAATGTAGTAAATACAAATATAACACACCGACCATGAGAATGAAAGTTGTATTAGGGAAATGGCTGCCACAATAAAATTAATGTACCAAGACGATAGTAAAGAAAGGAATATAAGACCACCATTTAATGCAATGCTTAATCATATTTTCTAGCAAGAATCCTAAGGACAAATAATGCTCCATGGATTTGTTGTTCTAGGCGATAAAGTTCTTGAAATGAATACTAGCAACCTGTCGCACTGCCATGTCAACAGTTACCCAATCCCACGATGATCTGCAACAAACCGGCACCAAATGCTGTGGAGTGTAGACGTGGGAACTCAGTTAAGTTCGCATCGTGCTATATCGACGCTACTTACCTATTAACGCGCAAACAAATAGACAAACGGGTAAATTAAAGATTACAGTAGCAATCCTAAGCTACACAAATGGAAAGAGTAAGAAATCGGACTAGCTTGAGAATCAGAGCTTGAAGCTACTGAAGCGAGAAGCGGCTCCATCGCCATGTCGCACATGCAGGCATATCAAAGGAAGGATAGCACAGGCCGTTTCAACAAGCATGCTGAGGCCGTGGTGGAATCCGGAGAAGAAGGGGGATCCTAGTGGCTTAAAGAAATGTGTGGAAAACGCCAATATAGAAACCCGAGGGGCAGAGTTTTTCGAACCGGAATTGGAACCGAGAGCCCTTATGCGTAGTCCGAAGACTGCTGCGTACCAAGGCCGGCGCGGCTTGGCTTGAATGGAACACCTCGACGGCAACAGTCTCGAATCCTCATTACACCTAGAACAGCAATTGAAGAAGATTCCATCAGTAAGGCGGAAAAGCCCGCTGAGCAGAAACCTGAAAAGGCGCTGTTCAAGGCACGTGGCCGAAAAGACTGAGCGAGCTTGGACACGTAAAAACCAAAAGGGCGCTCCATGCAAAAGGAGATTGGAGTAACGAGAGGAGACTCGGGTCTCTAGTCTTTCTCCGAACTACAGCCTCACATCTCTCGGAACCCAAACTAGAAGCAGAAGTACAGAGAGCGGATCCCAGAACGCTTGACTATTGATCTGATCAGTCAAGTAAACCCTAGCACAGTCCGTACAGAAGCAATACCGTTACCTCACCCTCCCCAGCGAGCGCAAGCGAGAGAGAGAGAGAGAATGGGGGAGGGGGAGGATGGGAGAGGGAAATAGAAGGAGGGTACTTGACGAAAACGGGACATTCTTGCAATAAGCGGCGGAGGCAATTTCTCGCTCAGCCATTTTTGCGGTTAATGTCCTTTGCCGACTTCCACGGTGCGATCATGCTTAGTTAGGCACAGAAAATTGGCAAATAATGTGATTCAATTTTTCGAATCTACATCAACTAGGGACGGAATGGGCTTTTGGAGTTGAACTTGGGGACTTTTACAGGCACACAGGGTTCATTGGAAATTTTGATTGCATTAAGGCCTAATTTAAAATAAAAATTGGAAAATAACAGGAAAATTTTTTTTATTAATAGCGCTTAAGGTAGCTTTTGGCAAAATTCGGGCCCGGCACGTACAAACGTGTGGGCCAGTGCTTAGCGACGTCGGCCCGCCCGGCCGATAAATTTATTGGGCGTGCTGGCCTGAATGATCCCTGGGCCGGGCCGACACGATAGCACCGATTAGGGATTGTTTTTTTTAAAAAAACTTAATGGATATTAGACACTATTGAAGGATAGAATAAGTTTCAATTTGTGAGCTCACTTGTAAGTGCAAATAAATCATCGATCTAAACGAGATTTATCGGGCTATCAAGCCGTGCCAAGGCCGCCCCTGTCTTATCGTGCCATTCGACCACAAGCCCAATTTGCCACCTCTAGCTTAACGGCACATTTGCTTTCATATATGCTTAAATAAATTGTTTAAAACACGAATTAAAATTTGTTAGATACCTAAATTTACACCTTAATTTAATATTAGAAAAAACTAACATCTAATCAATTTTTTTATTACCAAATATAAATTCTACAATTCTAGAAAGGAATTTTTATATGACCAATAAACTCTTAATAATATAAAGATCGAAAAGTTATAATTTAGGAATTTTATTAGAGTTTAAGTTTTTCAAAAGGTAACTTTTAGATTTTTTTTATATGTTTTTAGACTTCGAACATCTAAATTCATATTTTCCATGGTTTCATGTTTGCTC